>JAKKIA010000043.1:0-600000 GCA_030763345.1 Mythimna separata
CTGTCGACGATATCGACAGCAGGGACAAAATAGACCTGGTAGTCGAGGGACTGACTACGGCGGTGCAAACCGCCTGTACTTGCGTGATACCCAAAAAGAAGAGCGTAGAGAGGTTAACCGTGCCGTGGTGGTCTGACGAACTCGCCAGTCTAAAGAGGCAAGTGGTCACCAAGAAGCGGAGGATTCGTTGTGCAGCGCCGATCCGTAGACCAAAGGTTGTTGAGGAGTACCTGAAACAGAAAGAAGATTATGAACGTGCAGTGGTCCAAGCACAGGTCGAGAGTTGGAAGGGGTTCTGCGCAAAGCAGGACAAGGAAGGCCTGTGGGAGGGCATTTACCGGGTGATCCGCAGAACGGAAAGAAGGGAGGAGGATGTGCCGATGGTGAGGGATGGCAGGACTCTGGACCCCGAGGCCTCGGCGAGGTATCTGGCAGAGACCTTTTACCCGGAAGACCGTCCGGAGGGGGACAACGAGGAGCACAGGAAGGTCCGGCAACGAGCCGAAGAGGTGAACGGGGGGAACCAAGGTGAACCCTGGGACCCTCCCTTCACACTCGACGAGCTAGAGCGCGCTGTCTCCTCGTTCAACCCCAAAAAAGCCCCCGGTTCCGACGGTCTGACGGCGGACATATGGGGCCACACGATCCGTCAAGACCCAGACACAGTTCTGCGCTTGGTGAACAAGTGCCTGGCGCATGGATACTTTCCACGGTCCTGGAAAGAGGCAACCGTCGTCGTGCTCCGCAAGCCCGCTAAAGAGGACTACACCACCCCAAAATCGTACAGGCCGATTGGGCTTTTGCCTGTCCTCGGCAAGATTTTTGAGAAGATGGTCGTGGCCCGACTCAAGTTTCATTTACTCCCCAGGATGAGTACTCGCCAGTACGGCTTCATGCCCCAGCGAAGCACCGAGGACTCCCTCTATACGCTAATGGGACGCATTCGTGGCAAACTTAATTCAAAAAGGCTTGTCACGGTTGTGTCCCTGGATATAGAGGGAGCCTTCGACAGCGCATGGTGGCCGGCCATACGGGTCCGTCTGGCTGAGGAAAAGTGTCCTGTAAACTTGAGGCGGGTCATGGACAGCTACTTGTCCGAGAGGGTGGTGAGAGTCAGGTACGCGGGAGTGGAGTACGAATCCAGGACCGAGAAGGGATGCGTCCAGGGGTCGATCGGTGGTCCCATAGTTTGGAATGTTCTGCTGGATCCTCTGCTGAAGGGTCTTGAGTCGTTAGGGGTCTACTGCCAGGCGTTTGCTGACGATGTCGTCCTTGTGTTCGATGGGGAGACAGCACTCGAGGTCGAAAGGGATGCCAATGCCGCCCTCGAATACGTGAGAGCGTGGGGTGTCACGAACAAGCTTCGGTTTGCGCCGCACAAGACCAAAGCAATGCTGGTCACGCGCAAACTGAAGCATGACACCCCGCGTCTTAAGATGGGCGGGGTAGACATTGACATGTCTGACGAGATCAAGCTGCTCGGTCTCACCATCGACCACAAGTTGACATTCAACACCCACGTCGCAAACGTCTGCTCCCGAGCCGTCGGCATCTACAAACAGCTGTCGCGGGCTGCTCGGGTCAGTTGGGGTCTCCATCCTGAGGTCATCCGCTGCATCTACACGGCTGCAGTGGAGCCAATCATCCTGTACGCAGCGAGCGCGTGGTCGCCGGCCGCAAAGAAAGTCGGGTTGCAGAAAAAGCTGAACGCCGTCCAGAGGAGCTTCGCGCAGAAACTGTGCCGAGCCTACCGAACGGTCTCCCTGAACTCGGCACTGGTGCTGGCTGGGATACTCCCTCTTGACCTTCGAATACAGGAGGCTGCCTCACTTTACGAGGCCAAGAAGGGGGTACCTCATCCGGCGCTGGGAGACCGGGAGATCGAGCGTGTGGTATCGGCGCTGGAACTGCCACATCCAGCTGAACAGAGGGCTATTGAACTGCGACGCCTGGTAGACGAGGAACAGTATAATGAGCACCGCAATTACGCGGTGCGCATCTTCACAGACGGCAGCAAGATTGAGGGCAAGGTCGGAGCCGCGATGTCGGTGTGGACCGACCAGACAGAGGTCAAAGCCCTCAAGCTTGCCTTGCCGTCTTATAGTACCGTCTACCAGGCGGAGCTTCTCGCCCTCTGCAAAGCCACGAAGGAGGCCCTCCGAAGGCCCGAGACGGCGTTCGCTATCTATAGCGACTCCATGGCAGCTCTCCAAGCAGTCGTGAACCCCGAAGCCCTCCACGCCCTTGCAGTTGAAGCAAGAGACGCCATCCGCCGCAGCTGCGCCCAGAACAAGAGCGTCTCCTTGTTCTGGGTGAAAGCACATGCGGGGCTGGAGGGTAACGAGAGAGCCGACTTGCTCGCAAAGGAGGCTGCCCTCAGGTCAAAACGGCAACCCGACTATGACAAATGCCCGGTTTCATTCGTCAAGCGTATGATCCGTATGGAGACGCTCGACGAATGGAACCGGAGATATTGTGCTGGAGAAACGGCGGCCACAACGAAGTTGTTTTTCCCCTGCGCGATCGCTGCGTACAGGACGGTGCGAAGGATGGAGATGACCAAAGAGCTGACCCAAGCCCTAACGGGCCACGGCGGGTTCTCCGAATACCTGACTCGCTTCAAGTGTAAGGAGAACCCGGCGTGCGCCTGCGACCCGGACACGCAGGAGACAGTCCTCCATCTCCTGGCGGATTGCCCGATCTATGCCTCCCACAGGCACGATATAGAGATGGAAACGGGAACCCAAATAAAAAAGGATAACCTGAGTTTACTGATACGAGATCGTAGAAATAAACAAAAATTCATCGACTTTATTACGTTCATCGTTCAGTCTGCAAATAAACGTAACAAATAGCTGACTGGTATATATTTATAATTGGAAATCTTAATGCAGAAATGACGGAATTTATTTATAATTGAAAATTTTAACGTATTTATGTTTACTGAATTTTATTTATTGAGAATTTAATTATGTATTGTAATGACCGAATTTTATTTATTGAGAATTTTAATAATGTATTTTAATGACCGAATTTTATTTATTTATTGAAAAATTATAATTGGATTATTTTAACTGAATTTTATCTATTTATTGAGCTGAATTTTAACTATTTATTGAATTAAATTTTAATTATTTGTGAACATTTTACACAAAGGAATTATATTTATTAAAAATTTAAAAACAACATTTAAAGTAAACAAAAAGTAAAGTAAACAAAGAAACAGCCCATAAAAAGACCCTGCGAAACCTATTGGCAGGGGGCCTTTCGCAGGGCAGGAGTGGTTTTTAGCCGGTAGGAGTCCGGCACTGCCGCGACTATCCTACTCGTGGGATAGTCGCGGCGTCCATGATGGATTTTCCACTCCTGCCACAAAAAAAAAAAAAAAAAAAAAAAAAAAAAAAAAAAAAAAAAAAAAAACCTAACCTAACCTAACCTAACCTAACCTAACCTAACCTAACCTAACCTAACCTAACCTAACCTAACCTAACCTAACCTAACCTAACCTAACCTAACCTAACCTAACCTAACCTAACCTAACCTAACCTAACCTAACCTAACCTAACCTAACCTAACCTAACCTAACCTAACCTAACCTAACCTAACCTAACCTAACCTAACCTAACCTAACCTAACCTAACCTAACCTAACCTAACCTAACCTAACCTAACCTAACCTAACCTAACCTAACCTAACCTAACCTAACCTAACCTAACCTAACCCACTTAACCGATAACACGTCGCCAATATAACATCGCCTCCGCGTTAAAAATTCTTTAAAATTCAACGCGTTGAGTAACGTGCGCAAAAAGTTAACAGTGGAATTGTGCAGTGCTGATTCACCAGGAAACGTGTGGGCAAGTGTCTGGCTCATCTGGTTGCGGAGCAGCTCGCCTTAAACTTTGGAGGGGAATATTTCAGCCAAGGTCAGTGGAATATTTGTACCCACATAACACCTGAGAGGCGCGGCAAAGACCTATCCAGCGACACCAAGAACAGCGAAATCGGAGCACGGGCTTGAAAGTTATTAGAGCACGAAAAACGTCAAAAACACGTGGTTTAATAACCAAAATAACCTCACTTTGGCCACACGTTGTTTGCGCCACGAGGTGTGACGTCTCGACAGCCACTTAAGCCCGTACTGAAGACTCCGTTGCCGGCCGAAGAATCTGCCAACGAACAAGCCATCAGCGTGTCGACTCCGCGGCCTTCATCATCAGGTTAGCCCGAGGGAACTCCTCAACCGCTGGTCCTATCCCCCCCGAGTTTAGGCTTATCTGACTTGGGATTCCAGGACCTTTTCAAAAATCCTTCCCCCCCCCGCCATCTTAATCTCCCTTACCTCACCCCCCCCCCCTTTTGCCACAGTTCCCCTTTGCCATCTTACTTTCCTCATTACGTCATACACCCCCCCCCCTCATACCTTACCCTTCCACCCTTAAGACCTCCCAACTCAAGAACTCTTACCAACCCACCCCCACCCCCCACCCCTCGTAGTTGATCCCTGTAATAGTCCCCCCACGAGACACCCCCCCCCCAACCCCCCTCAGGGCGACCTCACCCCCCCGCAGCGTAACTTCGTTCCCGTTGGAGCTAGAACACCGAGTTTGGGCTCATTTGAAAGAGCAGAGAAAGCTCTTCAACTTGGCCCCAACAGAATCTCCAAATTCGGAACCCACACACGCAGCCACCTTGCAGTGCTTCACTGTTTCACTGAAGACTACCATCAGTGCGCACTTAGGGCTCAGATCATCGAGCTCTAGCAGTTGTCGGGCTCCTCATCGGACAGCAGTCGCCGAGCATCTGCGTCGGAAGCTTCCGTGAGTCCACCTCATTATAAAAAAAAAAAAAAAAAACCCAATAATAATAAAAATATATATATATATACCTATAATTACCATTTATATTAAAACTAGCAATAAGTACCTAGACGTAAAACTAGAAATAAGTTCACAAAATGTCATCGCAGCAATCTACTTCCTCCCTATCCACTACCCGCAAAACAACTGCAACTGCGGGAGCCTCCACAAACCTCCGGAAGAAACTTCTTCGGAACACTGCCAAATCGGCGGTGTCCGAAAAGGCGGCGCATCCATCGGAGCCGCCCAAGTTTTCTGCCCCGATTCCGAGGGCGTCGTCGGAGCCACAGACAGCGGGCTCTGATGTGTCGGCATGTACGACACACATCTCGGACACTACACCATCAGGACCTGAGATGCGAGAGAGCAAAAATGTTTCGGAGACCATCATTGACTGGGAGCAGTGTGGAATATCCCCCCCCCCGCCAAATCATCTCAGACGACGAGAGCTCGGTGGCCTCTTCAGCAGGTCATTTAAACAGACCCGAGCGTCAGAGCATCTTATACCGTACCCCAAGAAGGGGTACAGGTGTGCAGATGGATTTGGCCACTAGGGAAGCTAACGACCTGCTTCAGAAGGGGAAAAACGCCCTAGAGTCGGCGGGGAACATGAAGCGAGACTGTAAGGTCACCGCCCATGAGTGCCTCCAGGGTCTCTACGAGACCGTACTGTCTTTGGCGGACTCGCGGAGCCGTCATAAATATAACCTCGAGAAGGAGCGCTCTCGACATGCACAAGAGCTCGTGCGGGTCGAGAGGGCTCACACTCGAGACGTTATGACGTTGAAAACAGAACTCTCGCTCATGCGAACCGACCTGACTGACACTAAGAAAGAGGCTAAGGGTATCCGCGACTGGCTGGGCCACGAGACTCTTGAAGCTTTTAAGAGTCTAAAGGAGGTCAGGGAAGAAGTCAAGCTGGCCAGCATCAAGAACTCCAAGGAGCACGAACAGACCAGGCAAGATATAGTGAAGACACCTGGGGATCCCAAAGGGGAGCTCTTGAGTGGGGGATTGTCGCGCCTGGAGTCATTGGTTTCCAGCATTTCAAACCAGCTGGACGTGCTCCGAAAAGAAATGGAGAAGCTGAAGCCTGACCCCATCCAGCCAGTAATAGATCTAAGTCAGGCGTCCGAAGACATTTTAACTAAAACCCGGTTTGATGAGGAGATGGAGATAGTAAAGGCGCGAATAAAAGAAGTCTTAATTAAACCTTCACCCCCCCCACCACCAACACAGACACCTGACCTTAAGTCGCAACTCAAACCAATTGCGGAAAGGTTGGACCTGGTTTCAGCGGATATCCGAGTCCTGCGGGATAAGGAACCCCCCACCCAGATCACTGCAGCTCCAAACCTGGACGCTGAACTGGCTGTTGTGGAGGTCAAGAAGCACCTCCAAAACATAGAGAAAGGGGTAGCAGACTTGGGCAAAGTGGATAGACTACCACAACAAGCACAAGGCCCAAGAACCTTTGCTCAGGTGGCTAGTACACCGAAACCCCCCTCTAAGCCAAACCAACTACAGCCGAACCATACCCTTATCATCTCGTCGACGGACCCCAAACACACGGGGGATAACGTTATCGAGAGGATCAGGACTGCCCTGGACCTTAAAACGACCGGAGCCAAGGTAGACGCCGTCAGGAAAGCCCGAAACCAGAAGGTAGTCCTGAGGTGTGCCAGCAAAGCCGACTTGAATCTGGTCAAAGACCAATTCAAGAAGAACGGAGGGCTCAAGGTCCAGGAGTCAAAGCCCCAAAACCCCTTAGTCTGCATTAAGGGCGTGCTGTCCAGCTACGGTGACGGGGAGATCGTTGATCTCCTATTAGCGCAGAATAAACATCTTCTGCAAGACGTCGCTGTGGGTGAGCAGACGGCTAGGGTGCGATACAGGAAGCGCGCGAGAAATCCCCACGAGTGCCACCCGGTGTTGGAACTTTCTCCGAAGATGTGGCTATCCCTCACCCAAGCCCAGAGAGTACACGTGGGCATCAAGCGGTGCTCTGTCGTTGATCAGTCCCCACTCGTTCAGTGCACAAAATGCCTCGGATACGGACACAACAGGTCTATATGCGGGGCGGCAAAGGAGTCGTGCTTCTTTTGCAGCGGTGCGCATGACGGCAGGGACTGTAAGAACAGAGCCGAAGGCAAGGAGCCCACGTGTATTAACTGCAAGGGGGCACAGAAAAAAGGAAGCGACCTGGCACACACCGCGTTCAGCGAAGACTGCCGGGAACGCCAAAAATGGGATGGAATAGCGCGATCGCGCGTTTCCTATTGCTAAGGGCGACCCGCATGATAACCACCAACAAGGTCCCTCTCAAAATGCACATAGATCGACAGCGAGATTGAAGTTTATCCAAGTCAATCTCCAGCGCTCCAAGCTGGCCACAGATGAACTCCATCTGACAGCTCAGGCAAAGGGAATTTCTGTTGCTCTTGTTCAAGAACCTTACGTGGGGAGAACAGGTGTAATGAAACAGAGTCCTGGCACACAAGTCATCCAGTGCAGCCTCAACCGCCAAAAACCAGTGAAGGCGGCAATAGTGATCTTCGGGAGCAGTTTGGAAGTCATCCATGACCCCCAACTTGTAACTGAGAACATTGTGGCCGTTCTGCTGAAGGTGGGTCAGCTTAGTATTGGAGTGCTATCGGTCTATTTTGAGGGAGATCAAGAATTACACCCATACCTTTCCGCACTACAACACACAACACACAAACTACACACAAACAATATTTTGGTGGGAGGTGACGTAAATGCCTGGAGCCAATGGTGGGGCAGCGTGTCCGAAAACCATCGGGGGGCCGAGTACTGTTCCTTCCTCCACGAACAGGATTTCCAGATTCTAAACTCGGGTCAAACACCAACTTTCGAGATTTACAGGGGCGACAGGTGGTGCACGAGCATAGTAGATGTGACTGCATGCAGTCTGTCGCTGCTGGGTAAAATGGAGGAGTGGCGAGTTGAAAGAGGTTTGACCTCATCCGACCACAATGCAATCACTTTCTCGATGCGCTTGGAGAAAGCCTTAGAACCTCTAAGACCAGTCTCGACGCGCATCTATAACACGAGGAAGGCAAAGTGGTCGGATTTCGGCTCGCATCTCAAGGCCAACCTGACCGAAAAAGAAATAACAAAGGTCAGGATCTCGAATGCCCTGGGCCCGGAAGATCTGGAACATATCCTCGAGGAATACACGAACGCCATCCATAGCTCGTGTGATGAGGCGATTCCAAAGCTAGGATCCCCTAAATACAGTGCAAAGCCCCCTTGGTGGAATTCCACCTTAGACCTTCTCAAGAAGGACGCAGTGAGGAAAAAGAGAAGGATTCGGAACGCAGCCGCCCACCGAAGGGAATACACTATAGAAATTTACGTCACAGCAAAAAACAAGTACACCTTAGCAGCGACCGAAGCTGCCACTGCAAGCTGGAGGGAGTTCTGTACAAGGCAGGACCGAGAGAGCATGTGGGACGGCATCTACAGGATACTAAGGAAGACAGCCAGAAGGCAGGAAAACACTCTCCTGAGAAATACCGCAGGTGAAACCCTTAGTCCGCAGCAATCCGCGGACCTACTGGCAAAAACCTTTTACCCAGATGACTCGACAGATGGCGAAAGACCGTACCACAATGCACTGAGACAACTTGCGAGGGAGGAAAATCCAAAGGGATTGTCCGCCGACGATCCACCCTTTACCACCACAGAACTGGAAAAGGTCCTGCAAGACCAAAATCCTAAGAAGGCCCCCGGCCCTGATGGATTAACGGCGGACATCTGCACAGCGGCAATAAACTGCGACAGGGAAGTGTTCTTGGCGATAGCAAACAGATGTCTGTCGCTGTCGCACTTTCCGAGGCAGTGGAAGGTCGCCCACGTGTGCATCCTTCGCAAGCCGGGTAAGGACGACTACACCAGCCCAAAGTCGTACCGGCCAATAGGTCTCCTATCGGTCCTCGGGAAAATCGTGGAAAAACTCCTTGTAGGCAGACTCCAGTGGCACTTCTATCCAACGCTTCACAAAAGCCAGTACGGGTTCATGCCACAGCGTGGTACCGAGGACGCCCTCTATGACCTAATGGGGCACATACGTGCCGAAATCAAAGCAAAGAAGATTGTGCTTTTGGTATCATTGGACATAGAGGGGGCCTTCGACAACGCATGGTGGCCTGCATTAAAAAAACAGATGGTAGCCAAAAAATGTCCCAAAAATTTGTACACTCTCGTCGCTTCATACCTGGAGGACCGCTACGTCAAAGTCAACTACGCCAGAGCGACTAGTGAGAAGGGAACCAGCAAAGGATGCGTCCAAGGCTCGATTGGCGGTCCGACGTTCTGGAACCTGATCCTAGATTCACTCCTTCACAAATTGGCTAGTTTGGGGGTATATTGCCAAGCCTTCGCAGACGACGTCGTCCTGGTATTCTCGGACCATGAGACCGGTCCCCTGCAGCAGAAAGCCAATGAGACGCTGGACATAGTGTCGAAGTGGGGCGCCCGAAATAAGCTGCGTTTCGCCGCGCATAAGACCAATGCGATGGTGTTAACGAAAAAGCTGAAATACGACGACCCAGTTCTCCACATGTCGGGCACAAGGCTGGGCTTAGTCCCAGAGATAAAGCTGCTAGGTCTCATTATTGACGCTAAACTCACTTTTAATGCACACGTGTCCGCGACCTGTAAAAAGGCTACGGACATTTACAAGCAACTAGCATGTGCAGCGAAGGTGACGTGGGGCCTCAATAGAGAGATAATCAGGACGATTTACGTGTCGGTGATAGAGCCTATCGTGATGTATGCAGCGAGTGCATGGGCACCGGCAGCTGAGAAACTGATGACACGAAATCAGTTTGACTCGCTACAGCGAGGTTTCGCGCAGAAGATCTGCAAAGCATACCGCACGGTGTCTCTGACATCGGCACTGGTCCTGTCAGGTCAACTCCCATTAGACCTACGGGTGATTGAAGCGGCGACCCTCTACAAGATCAAGAAGGGCCATTCCCGAGAGTTCCTACCACCAGGCCGCGAGCTGGAGCGGAATATAAACTTTTTAAGTCACCCTCATCCAGCGCAACTCATAACAACAGAGTACGCACGCCTGGAAGACTGGACTACCGAAACTTTAGAGACTCACCGAGTTACCGGCCCCCAAATCTACACCGACGGCAGCAAGATAGAGGGAAAAGTCGGAGCTGCCCTAACTTGGTGGGAAGGAGGAAAGGAGTCCATGTCCAGTACTTTTGGTCTGGAGCCTCACAACACTGTCTTCCAATCTGAAATGTATGCACTCTTTAGAGCTGTCAGGTTGGCTAAAGAGTCTAGAGCGGCCTCCATAAGCATACTGAGTGACTCAAGATCTTCGCTCGACTTGCTGAAGAGGCCCTCTGTTACTCACCACCTGGCACTCCAGATAAAAAGCTGCCTGAGTGAAATCAGAGAGGAGGGAAGAAAAGTGAGGCTGTTTTGGCTCAAGGCCCACGTGGGAACTGCCGGGAATGAGAGAGCAGATGAGCTGGCAAAGCAGGCAGCTCTAACAAAGGAGACAGCGGACTATGACAAAGTCCCCGTATCATACGTGAGAAGGAAGATACGGGAGGGGACTGTAAAGAAGTGGCAAGCGAGGTACGAGTCCTCGAGTACAGGCGCGGTAACAAAGGTGTTCTTTCCAGACGTCCTAGCGGCTAAAAGAATCCTTAGGGACACAGTCCTAACACCGGCCCATACTCAAATCTTGACAGGACACGGAGGCTTCGCAGCATATCTCCACCGCTTCCACCTCAAGAACAGTCCCTCGTGCGTCTGCGACCAGAGCTGCGAGGAAACAGTTTGGCACCTGCTCTTCGAATGCCCAAGGTTTTGCCTTGAAAGAATGGAACTGGAGCAAAAAACAAGGCTCCAGTTAAGTCAATCCTCACTCCACAATTTCATGGAGAAACCAGCTTCGAGGACCCCATTCTTAGCATTCGCAAGTAAAGTTGCCGTAACCGCAGCGGGGCCGAACAAATCAGATGCCCCCGCACGAAGTCGAGTCCGTCTACCATCTACCCGTACCCCCACCACAAACACAACACAAACTCCAAGTACACAACGTCCATTACCCACAACAACACAGCTGAGTGCAATCACAACACAAATTACACAACACCTATCTCCCACAACAACACGACAGAGTACAAACACAAGACAAACACCAATCACACAAAACCCGTTACCAACAATTACACAACAAGACACAAGCACACAATCACCACCAGTGACAGCGTCAGCGGCACCAACTACAGAAACAGATCAACCAACAATGCCAAACAACATGCCAGTAACACACTTCCTGGCATGTGGAAGAAACGGAGTCCCAGGTATCAGACTCCGAGGGGTTGCCCTGTTCATGAACAGGGAATCAGAAACGCTGGGCATAAGTTTCTGTATTGGATCAAGCCGCGCTGGAGCCCGAATTACCATCTCACCGGGTCTAGCGGCCCTGATCAAAGGGAGCACATCAAAAACGAGCATCAAAGGAAGCAGGTACGCCGCGCTGCAGCAGGTGGAGATCGCCGCTCACAAGTGCCGTTTAGTGCGATTCAAAGGAAAGACAATCGCACTATTCGAGTGGAGAGCGGAAACCCCATTTGCCCAGGCGAGCTCGTTGCTCCAAAGGATTAGGGAAGCAGGTGAAAATACGTGCATGACATCCTGCACGATCAGCATAGACGCTATGGCGGTTGGCGGAGCAAGAGGAGACATCGCAGACCGTTTTGGCTGCCTAAAAGCCTCAGAACAGCACGAGGTCGTGGTCTACGAGGACAGGGGGGAAACTCTAAGTTTCCTCAAGGCCCCCAGAGATAACACAGGCAGCACGATGAACCCAACCGCCATGACCGGAGCTGAAAGGGCCCAGCAAAAATTAACGGCTGAAAAAGAAAGGAAGGAAAAAGGCACAAGCATCAGCCCGGAGGACCGTAACCGGTCCAAAAGCCGTTTCAAAGCAATCGGCTCCTTCCTTAGCACACTGCTCCCGAGCACCAGCCGCACATCACCAACTGAGCGGCAAGAGTCAGCGGTTATGAGGTTTCTCAGGCCGAAACCCAGGGAACCACATACTCCAAAGCCGAAACCGACCAGAGCCGACAAAGGGCAAGTTAGCCCGCCGACCCTCGCTGTAAATTCAGGTATCACGGACCACTATCGGAGCGCATTCCTCGAGTATGTAGCAGTCGTCAGGGCAACCAGAGAGGTAAACCTCGCGACATGCAGAAAGATTCTGGAGACCTTTCATTGGCAAAATGAGGGTCTGTTAGGGGTCTTACTCGGGGAGGCAGAGGCGGCCGTGTACGACAACGTCAAATCCCAGGTTATTGCTGGAGAAATGGCGGGGTCGTACATGGCAGCGTATAGCGCGGAGGGTGGTTTTGTGACCCTGAACGAAGAGGAAACGGAGCGCTCAGGGAAAGTTACGTTCCATACACCCGAAGACGACCCGTTGGTGGTTACCGCCAAGTGTACCAAAATTATGCTGGATGACAGGATCCTCGAGATGGCGCAATCCATTTCAGAACCCTCAGATCCCCCGGCATTGGAGGTGCATTGGGCGGTACCCAGTATCAGGTGGATAAACGGGGTTCCAGGATGTGGCAAGACAACCTGGGTGGTGAACCACTTTGACGAGGAGAGCGACATCGTAGTGACCACAACAACCGAAGCTGCCAAGGATCTCAAAGAGAAGCTGGCGCACAGACTAGGAGACCGAGTCAAGGCAAAGGTGCGCACTATGGCCTCAATTTTAGCCAACGGGGTCAAACCAGAGGAAAAATGTCGTCACCTGACGGTAGACGAAGCCCTCATGAACCACTTTGGGGCCATAGTCATGGCAGTGAAGTTGTCTGGAGCGAGCGAGGTCGTTCTCATCGGAGACGTAAATCAGCTACCATTTTTGGACAGAGAGAACCTATTTGAGCTGCGGTACACCCGCCCAAACTTGGTGGCTGGCATCACCCAGGAGTTACTCTGTACGCATCGGAACCCAATGGATGTAGCACTTGCCCTGAGTGAGGTATACCCCGGTATATACTCCTCCAAGACATCGCTGTCGCGGGTCCACTCTCTGAAAGTGGAAAGGTTCACGGGAGCGCGCATACCGCTCACCGCCCAGAATACCCTATTCTTGGTCCATACGCAGGAAGAGAGAGCCTCTCTTGCCGACCAGGGCTGTGGTTCTGGCGATGGGTCGCGTATCCTCACTATCCACGCAGCTCAGGGGTTGACCTGCGACAGCGTCATCATAATTAACACCAAGTCGAGGAGGCTCCAGATCCATGATAGCGTCTCCCACGCAGTTGTCGCAGTGTCGAGACACAAGGTCAGCTGTGTGTATTATACCGACGACGCCGACGATGCCACGGGCCGTTTCGTTCGGAAAGCGATGGATGCGCCGACTAGAATGGTCGTCGAATATAATCTTAAGACGGCCATGCAGCATCGAGACACCGCAGTTATAGAAGCTCTGATGGAGATTGTGAAGACTCTCGGTTGAGAATTCTGAGGAACCCAACCCAATCCTACCCAACTTTCACCCACATACCATAAACACATACTGTATTGTGTAAAAAAAAAAAAAAAAAAAATAGGCTTAATAGTGTAATTTGTGTACCACACTAATTAATTTAAAATATAAGTAATTTTGTATTTAGATAAGATATAGCAATAAGAATAACTATAGAGATAACATAATAACATAGAGATAGCAAAATAACATAGAAATAAGGTAAGAATAAAGCAAAAACAAAAAAAAACAAAAAAAAAAAAAAAACATACATAAAAAAAAAAAAAAAAAAATCTGTACGAAAAAAAAAAAAAAAAAAAAAAAAAAAAATATATATATATATACATAATAATAAATAAAAAAATAAAAAAAAACAGATACAAAAAAGAGTCTGAGGTGGACTCGCGTAGGTTTAAGTTTAGTTTTTAAGAAACTATTGTCCAAAAAAAAAAAAAAGATGAGGGCAAGATAAACTGCCTTACTAACGAAAGTTAATGTAAACAATATATAATACCTGTAAACAAATGGCGCAAACCTTCATGTCTGCGGTAGAATATGAATATAAAAAAAAAAAAAAAAAAAAACCTAACCTAACCTAACCTAACCTAACCGAAAAATCCTAACGTAGTCTCTACTAACTAAAACTTCAACAATATTGTAAAAACTTTACTCAACTTGCGAGAAGCCCTCGGATTTCCTTGTGTCGGCTTTGGTAACAACTAACGCCACCTAGTTTTACTAGCAGAAACCAACGCTTGAAAAACAAAAAGCCTGATAACTTGGGAACGGTTGAGGCTTTTCGGAAAATTTTTTGAACCTTCTGTTCCACACATTAAAAGCTGTCAAATAGACTACTCCCCCCCCCCCCTACACCCCACCCCCCCTACGCAAAAAACCAAGGAACACACTTTTGACCTAATTTTACATACCTACATTAGTATATTAGTATAGTTTTAAGACTCTTAGCGGTTTTGTTTCTTTTGAGCAACGGCTATCTATTTTTAAGCATATTTATTTACTTTTCCGTCCCTATTGACGTTTACAAGTGTTGACGCATACCCACCAACATGTTTATCGGACTCAGAACCCCAACCCAAGCGACCAGCGGTGATAAGTCACCACCAAAACCTGGGGCAGCAGCCTCTGCAAATGTTAGACGTAGCCCAGGTGTGCGAGAAAATACCAAGACCTGCCCCACTAACAACGACACCTTTAGCATTGACAAGACGTTGCAGGCCGGCCCTGCGAATATTATGACAAAACTTACTTTGGCCCAGGAGAGCAAGTCGACAAATGTGACTACCGTGCGGAAGTCCTTCGAAAGAGGCTCTCCACCAAAGGCTAGGTATGTGGACCGGACCTCGGAGGCTAAGGCCTGCCTGACCAAAACCAAGCTGAATCTGGGCAGCTCTCGCAATACAAAGACGGAGATAAAAACAGCCATCTCTGAAGCTGCCGAGAGGCTGTTTCAGTTGGTCAGGGAGGCTGAAGCAGAGCTGAAAACGCTCAAACAAAAATCGACAAAGGAGGAGGGGCAGGTGTCGGCCGAAACCAAACCACTACCCACAAATCCGTCTTCACCGGAAACGGAATCTGCGAATAGTGTGCTGCTCAAAACCTTGGAGCAACACACTAAGCTTCTCGCGGAAAGTAACAGCCGCATCGAGGAGCTTAAGGAGAGGATGGACCTCCAAAAGGAGTTCATCGAGAAGGCCAGCTACGCGAGTGTGGCCGCAACTGGAGCTGTGAGATCACTGCCAGGGCGCAGTACCTTACACTCGGTCGTGGTCGCCTCGAAAGACGAGACCGAGTCAGGTGAGGAAGTACTGGCAAAGATTAGGAAAGCGGTAAATCCCAAGGAGGGATGGGTAAAGGTGGAGAAGGTAAGGAAGGCTAAGGACCGGAAAGTAATAATGGGTTTTGAGACGGAAGAAGAGAGGAGCAAAGTGAAGACCCGACTCCTAAAGGAAGGGTTGGACCTCACCGTCGAGGAAGTCAAGAACAGGGACCCGCTGCTGGTCCTCAGGAACGTTTTGGTGGTGAACACCGACGACGACATAATTACGGCCCTGAGAAACCAGAACAAGGGTGTTTTTGACGGCCTCGACGACGAGGACAACAGAGTCGAGGTTAAGTTTAGGAGAAGGACGCGCAACCCACACGTCGGCCACGTCATCATCTGCGTCTCGCCTATCATCTGGCGAAGAGCGCTGGAGGGCGGCTCGCTGCGCATAGATTTTCAGCGGATCAAAGTCGAAGACCAATCCCCGCTGGTGCAGTGCACCCGCTGTCTCGGCTTTGGGCACGGCAAGCGGTTCTGCAAGGAGCCTGCGGATCTCTGCGGCCATTGTGGAGGTCCGCACATGAGACCAGAATGTCCGGATTGGCTCGCGGGCTCACCACCCGCTTGTCGAAATTGTGCCGAGGCCAAGCTGGAGCATGGCTCGCATAACGCGTTTAGCCAAGACTGCCCAGTGAGAATAAGATGGGATGACGTGGCCAGGTCGACGGTGGCATACTGCTAAGGGCACCCCACGAGTAATAACACCCTATGGGGTATTGCAGGCCAACCTCCAACGAAAAAAGCTTGCCACCAGTGAGCTATTTATTGAAGCTACGAAGCGTGGAGCAGCTGTGGCGCTTCTGCAGGAACCTTACGTGGCCGGGGCTGGAGTAATGAAGAGTCACAGGGGCGTTAGAATCTTCCAGAACACTGGCATAGGAGGCGGGACTGTGAAAGCAGCAATAGCTGTCTTCAACAGCGATCTCGTGGTCAAGCAGTACCCGAAACTCACCACCAACAACTTCTCGGTGGTGGGAATCCTGACCAGTGCCTGGGAGATCACGCTTGTCTCTTTTTACTGTGAGCCAGACCAGCCTATCGAGCCCTACTTAGAACACCTAAGGCGAATAGGGCTCGTCGTCGGTTCCGGGAAGCTGATCGTTGGAGGGGACGCCAACGCAAAGAACCTATGGTGGGGTAGCCCGAAGAATGACCACAGAGGAGAGGAAGTGGTAGGAACTCTCGGCGAGCTTGGCCTCAACATACTCAACCGAGGGGAAATTCCGACCTTTGACACCATCCGTGGGGGGAAACGGTACAGCAGCTTCGTGGACATTACCGCCTGTTCCAACAACATCCTGGATATGGTGGATGACTGGAGGATCGATGAAGGTCTCACGAGCTCGGACCACAACGGCATTGCATTTAACATTCTCTTAGAAAAATCAAAGGGAATTAAAATAGAAAGGACAACGCGGAAATTTAATACCAAAAAAGCCAATTGGTCCGAATTCCATGAGAAATTCGGACAATTGAAAATAGATGAAAACATAACCATAGACGAAATTAATAAAATTAAAAACAAAAATGAAATAGATACCATCACCAATAACCTAAATAAAATCATAGATACAGCCTGTAACCAAACAATACCATGCAAAATAGCAAAAGAAAAACTCACCTTGCCGTGGTGGTCCGAGAGACTCGCCGGGATGAAGAGGACAGTCACCACCATGAGGCGCAGGATCCGCTGTGCCGCCCCAGTCCGGAGGCAGAAGGTCGTAGAACAGTACCTGAAACAGAAAGAAGAGTATGAGTGTGAGGTGGCCAAGGCTCAGACCGAGAGTTGGAAGGAGTTTTGTGGGAAGCAGGATAGGGAGGGGGTCTGGGAAGGGATTTATAGGGTAATAGGTAGAACACAGCGCAGGGAAGAAGACCTACCACTTGAATGGAACGGTGATGTGCTAGACGCGAAGGGCTCAGTGAAGCTCCTAGCTGAAACTTTTTACTCTGACGACTCCCTCGAGAGCGACAATCTACACCACCGTTCCATCCGGTCAAAAGCCGAACAAGTCAACGGCGGAGAACAACATGGCTGCTGCGATCCACCGTTCACAATGGCTGAACTTAGAAAATCGGTAGAGTCATTCAACCCAAAAAAGGCGCCAGGCTCCGACGGCTTTACAGCCGATATTTGCCGCGAAGTCGTGACTAACGACCCGAGTCTGTTTCTGGGATTATTAAACAAGTGCCTGGAACTCCAGTGCTTCCCCGCACCCTGGAAAGAGGCTACAGTGGTCATACTGAGGAAGCCAGGAAAAGAAAAATACACCACCCCCAAATCGTATAGGCCGATTGGGCTATTGCCAATACTGGGGAAGATTTATGAAAAGATGCTGGTGGCCCGCCTGAAGTTCCATCTCTTGCCAAGGATGAGTACCCGCCAGTACGGATTCATGCCACAGAGGAGCACCGAAGACTCCCTCTATGCCCTTATGCAGCACGTCAACCATAAGCTAGGGGAAAAAAGAATAATCACGCTAATATCTTTAGACATAGAGGGAGCCTTCGACAACGCCTGGTGGCCAGCGATCCGGGTCCGTCTGGCGGAGGAAAGGTGTCCGGCAAATCTCAGGCGGGTCATCGACAGCTATCTCAGTGACCGAAGAGTCACAATTAGATACTGCGGGGAGATCTACTCCAAGGGCACCAGCAAGGGCTGTGTGCAGGGTTCGATAGGCGGCCCTATATTTTGGAATTTGCTCCTAGACCCCCTCCTAAAAGCTCTGCAGAGTGGCGGAATTTACATCCAGGCGTTCGCGGACGATGTCCTCCTTGTCTTCGACGGGGAGACTGCATTGGAAGTCGAGGTGGCAGCCAATGCAGCTCTTGCTCGTGTTCTGGCGTGGGGTGTCGAAAATAAGCTCACTTTTGCGCCTCATAAAACCACGGCAATGGTAATAACCAGAAAGCTGAAGTTCGACACGCCGCGCCTGAACATGGGCGGGACAGACATCGCCCTAGCAAAGGAAATCAAGATCTTGGGTGTCACATTGGATAACGGGTTGACATTTAATACTCACGTCTCGGTCGTGTGCAGGAGGGCAATTGAAATATACAAGGGACTATGCAGGGCCGCAAGGGTCAGCTGGGGGCTGCATCCCGAGGTGGTCAGGACCATTTATGTGGCAACGATGGAGCCCATAATTCTGTACGCCGCTAGTGTTTGGGCACCAGCGGCCAAGAAACTAGGTGTACAGAAACAACTCCGGAACGTCCAGCGCGGGATTGTCCAGAAGATGTGCAGGGCATACCGCACGGTTTCCCTGAATTCTGCTCTGGTGCTGACTGGGATACTCCCACTCGATCTTCGCGTACGCGAAGCAGCTGCTCTCTATGGAGCCAGGAGGGGAGTACCCCAGCCAGTACTGGCGGGTAGAGAGGTGGAGCGGATGGCACCCGCGCTGGAGGCACCACACCCTGCGGAACAAACCTGCCTCGAGTTCGGAAGCCTGGTAGACGAGGATCAGTATAACGAGCACAGCAACCTTGCTGTGCGTATTTTCACCGACGGCAGCAAAATTGAGGGCAAAGTCGGGGCGGCGCTATCCCTGTGGAATGGCGCCGTCGAGGCGAAAGCCCTCAAGTTTGCTTTGCCATCCTATTGCACCGTCTACCAGGCTGAACTTCTGGCTCTACAAAGAGCGGCGGGAGAAGTGCTCAAGCATAGTGAAGCCACGTTCGGTATCTTCAGCGACTCCATGGCTGCCCTTCAGTCGGTGACCAACTCAAGCTCCCCCCACCCCTTGGCTGTGGAAGCCAGAGACGCCCTGCGTCGATGCAGGCTCCAGAATAAGCGCGTCTCGCTTTTCTGGATAAAGGCCCATGCGGGGTTGGTGGGAAATGAGAGAGCCGACCAGCTCGCGAAGGAGGCCGCCCTGGGGTCGAAGAAGAGGCCGGACTATGATCTGTGTCCCGTCTCATTCGTCAAGCGAGTAATCCGTTCGGAGACGCTTGGCGAGTGGAACGGGAGATATCGGTCGGGGGACACTGCTTCGGGCACTAAAATCTTTTTCCCGGATGCCGTGGAAGCGTACAGAGTGGTACGCAAGATGACCCACGACAGCATAACCACGCAGATTCTGACGGGGCACGGTGGGTTCTCCGCATACTTGAAACGCTTCAAGTGTAAGGAGAACTCATCGTGCGCCTGCGAACCTGGGGTTGAGGAAACGGTTCCACACATCCTGTTCAATTGCCCAATGACTGCAAAAACACGATTCGAGACTGAGCAGCAACTGGGTGTTGAATTGAGTGCCCAACAGGCGCCGCACTTGATGACAGGAAGGTGTAGAGACACGTTTATAAAATACTGTAGCGAAATAGCATCCGTAGTAGTCAAAAGAAATAAAACCGTATAAGAAAAATATGCTGTCACAATATACTGCGTTATATTTAGTAACAGCATAAATGTAACTAGTTGTTAATTAGTGTAAGATTAATATGGTAAGATGTCATTTAAATTAAGAAGCCCAATAAATACTGCTCCTGTCCCAAAAGGACCCAGAAAAAACTGTACTGCAAAAATTGTATAAAAATGTTTTTAAAATAAGTAAAAGCGCAAGTGATGCTCCCCCTACTCTGTAGGACCTGTATGGACATTAAGCATATTAGTTTAAGAGTAACAATGTAAAACAAATAAATTAGAAACAATAAGCTTAAACCTAGATATAAAATTAGACATAAGTATCTATAGAATAAAATATGGTAGACTAAGAATAGATATGTAAAAGAAATTGAAAATAAAAGTTTTGTCCCTGGCTTTTAATAAAAAGAAAAAATGGATAGTTAGTAAGCTAGAATATAGTTGGGAATCCCACCCATAAAGATACAATTGCGGAAGAATGAAAGAAAGATACAGTATGAGGAATGAAAGTGCGAGAGGAATAAACGCGAGAACTGGAATGAATGTTTCGATCAGAATAGACTCCAATCATGTTGGGGGTAGAAGTATTTAAAAAAAAAAAAAAAAAAAAAAAAAAAACCTAACCTAACCTAACCTAACCTAACCTAACCTAACCTAACCTAACCTAACCTAACCTAACCTAACCTAACCTAACCTAACCGTTAGATTTAAGATTTTATTTGACTAACTAAAGATTTCTAAAGATTTTATTGACACTATTATTGTTATACATACATATTATCGCAACTTTAATATTTTATTTGACTCAATTTATTGTTTTTAAGACCTACTGATCCCCCCCCATTTACAGGGATCAGAACTAACTATATTCGACGCCTCTTTTTAGGATTTTATTTCGTTCTATATTGACACCTTTATTGAGGAATTAATTGATTATTGACACCCTTTATTCCCTTTTTGGGTTTAAATATTAATCTTATCGACGCTCCCTATATACGATAGTTTTAGTCCTTAGTTTTTATACAATAATATTTAACCAATTTTATTAAAATTTATATTAATCAAGCTTTTATTGTGTTTAATTGTATAAAAATGTTCTCGACCCCACCAAACGTAAAAAAGGCCGAAATCTCAACCAACGTTAGACGTAAAACGTACGTTATGCAAAGCGCTTTCCCTTCTGCCTCCAAATCGGCCCTTCCAATACCGCCCTGCGTATTTTCTCCGGAACGTGTTGTAGATGGCCCTGCCGAAGACGCTGGAATACCTGTGGCTGTGACTGCCGGCGGTGAGAGGTCGCAGTCGCGCATCTTATCTGAGTCACCACCCCGGCGCTCACAGTCGTCTATAGGCGCGGCTCCAGTTGAGCGTGCGGAGAGCCTCCTTATCCGAGCTCAGGCTATGGGTGCAGAAGTGGAAGAAGCCATGGGGAAATCAGGGAACCTTAAAAGAGAAATAAAGTCCACCATCAACAAAAATATAATCGAACTGTTACAAATAATAGCTTCCCTGGTTTCCCTGGCAAAAAGTTCCTCAAAAGAGGAAAGAGGCGCAAATGGCATGGGTGACACGGAAGTGTCTACTCAGACTGGGTCGGACGATGGTGCTAGGGTGCCAACAATGGTGGACGTGCTTGAAGAGGTAAGGGAGAGCAGAAAGCAGATCGCAGAATGTGCGCTCTATACACGCACACTCTGCGAAAAACTTGATAATCGACCCCCTGCTCCTCTCTCCTCCCCCCGCAGTCGGAGCTACGCGAGTGTCGCGGCCGGAGCGGATAAGCAATATGTGCCGCGGCGGCCGCTGCACTCGCTCATTGTAAGCTCCGAAGACACGAACGACACCAGTGGCGCTGTCGTCGACAAAATTAGAATCGCGGTGGACGCCAAGGAGACGGGAATCCGTGTTGACAAAGTCCGTAAGGCGAGAGACCAGAAAGTGGTCATAGGGTGCCAGACTCGCCAAGAACTAGATATGGTGAAGAACAGATTGGGGGACTCCGCGACCGGACTAAAGGTAGAGGAGGCGGTAAATAGGGATCCTCTGGTGGTGTTGACGGATGTTTTATCTTATAACACAGACGATGACATCACCAAAGCGATCCTCAAACAGAACCAACACCTCCTGGGCGAGCTGAAGAA
The DNA here is from genome assembly GCA_030763345.1 of Mythimna separata. Taxonomy (NCBI): domain Eukaryota; kingdom Metazoa; phylum Arthropoda; class Insecta; order Lepidoptera; family Noctuidae; genus Mythimna; species Mythimna separata. Next base: position 21,749 of record JAKKIA010000043.1, read on the forward strand.
GGATGAGGTGAGAGTCACTGTCAAATACCGCAGGCGAGCACGAAACCCACATGAAAATCATGTGGTTGTACAAGTCTCCCCCCCAGTATGGCAGGTCTTGACCCAGGCAGGTCGTGCACATATTGATTTGCAAAGGGTGAGGGTGTTCGATCAAACCCCCCTAGTACAGTGCACGAGGTGCCTTGGTTTTGGCCATGGCCGAAAACACTGCACCGGGAAGGACGACCTTTGCTCGCACTGCGGTGACGCTCACCTGAGAGCAGAATGTCCAACACGTCTGGCCGGGGAGCTCCTGGCCATAAGCAGAGCCACGGGTCACATTATTCGAGGTGCTCAGCAGAGCTTCGCCATATATAGTGACTCCAGGTCTGCGCTGGAGACAGTAGTCAACAACGGCTCCCTGCATCCCCTGGCGGTCGAGGCCCACAAGAATCTCCGGACAGCCCTTGGCCAGAGCAAAGTTGTGTCCTTGTTCTGGCTAAAAGCCCACGCAGGACTTGCGGGCAACGAACGCGCCGACTGCCTGGCAAAAATGGCTGCCCTGACGTTAAAGCGAGCCCCCGATTACGACAAATGTCCGGTCTCATTCGTCAAGGGGCAAATCAGACGTGAGTCCCTTGACGAATGGAACCGGAGGTATCGATCAGGAGAAACAGCCGGGACAACCAAGGTCTTCTTCCCCGATGCCATCGAGGGGTACCATATCGTCAGAAAGATACCTCTAGACAGCATCATAACGCAAATACTGACAGGGCACGGTGGGTTCTCCGAATATCTGGTCAAGTTCAAATGTAAGGAGGACCCATCGTGCGCCTGCGCACCTGGAGTTGACGAATCCGCCCTACATATCTTGCTCGACTGCCCGATCTTCGGCCGAGCAAGGTATGATAGTGAACAGGAAATAGGACAAAAGATAACTAAAAATACGGTACAAGAAATAATGAGGAATAACAAGAAACGAACTAAATTTTTAGAATACACAAGAAAAATAGCAGAAGTCGTAATAAAAAAGAATAAATAAATCATAAAAATATGACAATATAGGAAACAAAAACAATATCACTGGTAATAAAAACAAATATATATATATGTAGGAACGGAACGTTATTGAATGAGTGTAATGAAACGTAAAGACGAATGACAGATGTGAAGCATGAGAGAGTGCAAGAGATGACAGTATGAAGTGGACTAGGTGCGAAAGGGACAGTTGATAGATGTAAAGGAGGTGAGCGAGGAACGAGGGAACGCAAGAGGTAGACGAAAGACGATTAGGCTAAGACGTTGTATTTATTTGTAAAAAAGTTCAAGAATATAATTCTAGATTTCTGTGGTAATCCGTGGTTTTTATTAGCTTCCCACTTTGAGTATTTCCCACATATTTTGGGGGCTCGTCCGGGATACTCAAAGTTTTCAGTTCGGAGCTTAAAGACGAGAGCGGAAAAAACCGGCTCCAAAGACGTGGAGTGACTGGGGACTTGGCTCTAAGAAAACTACAGAAAGCAGATCAAAAACAGTTACAGAGAAGACGTAAGCAAAGAAGACGATAACAGAAGACGAAAATATGGGCGGACATGGTAAAGATCGCCGGCAAAGTCGCCAAACGGACTACGACGACGACCACGCGGCAGCTTCATCGGCGAGACAGACATTTTTCCGCGACCAGACTATCCACACGGAGAACCTCGTTGAAAAATTCAACGGGCAAGACAAGTCTTTCTCAGTAGCCAAATGGGCACAAGACATTGACGACAATTCAGAGATATTTCAATGGACGCCTCTACAGACCCTGATAGTTGCTAGAAGATCTCTGACGGGAACCGCAGCCCTGTGGCTAAAATCAGAGAAACCCTTCAAAAGCTGGGACGATCTAAAAGCGGGTTTACTAAAAGAATTTCCCGATTCAGTTGACAGCAAAACCATACACGAAATGATGGCGGCTAGAAAGAAAAAGAAAGACGAAAGGTGCGTGGACTACATGTTAGTTATGAAGGAAATGGGAAAGCGCGGCAAAATGCCGGATTATGTCGCTATTAAGTACATAATAGACGGCATAATCGACTCTGAAGTGAACAAGATTGTGTTATATGGTGCTACTACGTATTCAGAGCTTAAAGAAAAAATCAAGATATACGATACAATAAAAGAAAAGATGGGTCTAAATTTCGATCGGAACAAGAAGCCGCAGAGTAGTGTGAGCAGCGCTGGTACGAATTACCAGAGGTGCTTCAGCTGTGGTGAAAAAAATCATCAGTCGTCGCAGTGTCCTAATAAAGAAAAAGGGCTGAAATGTTTCAAATGCAACGAGTTTGGGCATATCTCGACGCAATGTAAACAAGGCGGCGGAAACATGCGGACGAATGAAAAGAACGAAGAACGGGAGCGGGAATGGCGCCGAGGAAAACCGAATTCATCCGAACAAAGACGAGCGATGTGTGTGGCTGACTTCACTCTAATCGATTGCGAAGTTGGCAAACCTGACAATTTCGGCAGCCATGACAGCTCGGTTGACAGGTCTACCAACATTAATGAAAATTACAAGGACTTTCGTTGGTAGTGGTGAAGGCTAAACACGTGCTTTTGTCAGTGCTACGAATCTTTTCGATTTTTGTGAACTTTTATCTAAGTGAAACTTGATCGAGACTGTTCTTTGTGCTTGTGTTCCTGGTTAAGGTTTGTTTTTGTATTTGTGTTTGTCCCTTTTTAAAAAATGAACTCTAAAAAGCCTCCTGACCCCGACCCTCCCGATGATCTTTTTGATATTTCCCCTGTACTGACCGTAACCCTCCCTCATGACACTGAAGTACCCCCACAAGATCCTATTATGGATACCGAGAGCTCGAACAGGAAAAGAGTCGCTGGCTCACCCCCTGCGATCTCTAACATACCACCGAAGATTCCGAAAAGCGTAACCGGTAGACTCGCGTACACTATGAAGGATAACCCACCATATATCGTCCATGTTTCTCTGAAAAATGATCAGACTTCAGGCACCGTACTACAACCCATCAAGTTTGGTATGTTTTTGACGAAAAATAACGTCAGTAATGTACGTCTCGACGGGATCAAACGGATAGGCAGAAACCGTGTGTCAGTCGAGTTCAAGTCGCATCAGGACGCAAACAGTTTCCTTAACAACTCGATCTTACCCAAAAACAATTATATTGCAGTCATCCCTCAATTCAATATAACTCGTATGGGCATAGTCAGGGATATACCAGTTGAGTGGTCCGAAGAGGAAATTATCGATAATATCCAGGTTCCAGAGGGCTGTGGCCCAATTATCAAGGCCAGAAGGATGAGCCGCAAGGTATCCTCTTCTGGAATCACAGAATGGAAGCCTACTCAAACCGTGGTACTAACTTTTGACGGACAAGTACTACCCAAACGCGTTATAAGCTTTTACTCTTCTCTTCCAGTTGAGAGATACACCTACCCGACAATATTATGCTATCACTGCTGTCGATTTGGACACACACGCACCTTGTGTCGATCAAAGCCAAGGTGTTTCAAATGTGGAGATAACCATCCAGGTGATGGATGTGAAGTCAGTAAAGAATCGAGCTTCTGTGTTTCGTGTACTGGTAACCATTTCGCGAATGACAGTGCTTGTCCTGAATTGTGCCGACAGAAGAGCATCAAAGCTCTGATGTCGGAGAAATCTATCTCGTATGCGGAGGCAAGTCGGGTTTTCCCACCTGTTTCCAGATCCTACGCTGATGTTTCGAAATCCACTCCACGTAACATGCTTAGGGTAAATGTACCTCAGTCCCAGTCCTCGAGTCCTATTCCTATTACCCAGAAATCTTACCGTAAAACGGTTTTCCTAAAACCCAAAACCCACGCCCCCCTCTCCCCTGGTTACAACAGACAAGCTCACCAGGAGCTTACACAAAATTATTCCTTCTCCCCTTCTGGAAACGGATGCGCTCTGCCTACAGAATGTACGGAGCCAATTAAGTATAAAAAAGGGAATAACCCTACAGACATTTTGAACTTAATAACCAATATGCTAATGGCTGTTTTAGCTAGCCCAACCCACTCAATACCTGACCACGTTGCCTCAAAACTGAACTCTATTGTTAATTTTATACACAATGGCCCATCCCCTGATATTCCTTCAGTGGAATGTGAGGAGCATTACGCCTAGGAAACCTGACCTTACCTATTTAATTAATAAGTACAAACCATCAATCTGTGGCATTGCTGAGACATGGCTTTTGCCTGATAGCAATTTCAGGTTGCCATGCTTCAGCAGTGTCCGTCATGATAGAACTGATGGATATGGGGGATGTGCCTTGCTCATCAATAGCAAGGTATCATACTCCCAGATTCCTCTAACCTTCGTAGGTGATGACATAAATGTTGTTGCTGTTAAGGCTGAGGATATATATTTTTTCTCCTTTTATGTTGCGCACCCGAAATCTGAACATCTTTCCATAATAAAAAATTTGTTATCTAGTGTTAGCGGTCCAACACTGGTCATGGGTGATTTTAATTGTCACCATTATCGTTGGGGATCAGACAGTTGCGATAACTTTGGCATAGGGTTGCTTGATATATTGGATGATCTAGACCTTTGTCTCATCAACGATGGCAGTGCTACACGCAGGTCTGCACCTGGACAGTGTAATAGTTGTGTTGATTTGACGTTCTGTTCATCCGGTATATCTAGCCTACTCATTTGGCGTCGCTTGGATATGACCCATGGAAGTGATCACTATCCCATCATAATCGAATTCCCTTCTAAAAGTATCCCCACTAAAGTCTCCCCTCCCCTCTTAAAACACCAACTCAATATGGCAGACTGGGATTTATATTCCAAAATTGTAGACCTAAGAATATCCTCCCTTCCAAAAGTTGACAGCCATAATGCTCACGAATGCTTTTCATCCTTCTCTTCTACCATTTCCTCCACAGCAGATGATTGCTTCCTGCCTAAAAAAACCCCGTCAGGTAGACTCCCTCCTCCGCCATGGTGGGATAGGGAATGCACTGACATGATCAAGGCCAGGAATGAGGCTGAGAAGACTGTTAACCGCAATATGAACCTGGATAACCTCATCGCCTTCAAGCAGATGTTGGCCAAGTCCAGGAAATTCTTTAAAAAAAAGAAACGTGAAGGCTGGTCGAAGTATTGTAGTTCGCTGAGTCCGTCCACTCCGGTTTCGACAGTCTGGCGAAAGTTAAAGCGCTTTAGAAGCAGTCTAGCACCTACGTCTCCTAACAATATCTCAGAGGAACTGGGGTACCAGTTCTTCACTAAAATCGCACCGGCTTATGTTCCATCCGTAGAGGAATGCAGTGTTGGCATGGATGATGTAGACAACACTGCTGACCCAATGAACATGCCATTTAGCCTAGAGGAATTAAGATCTGTCCTATCCTATGTTAGAGACTCCGCCCCGGGAGTGGATGGATTCACCTACTCCTTTATTTCTAAAGCTGGCCCAAAAACTCTCCAATATTACTTGGATTTGGCTAACTTCTGCTTTACTTCCGGCTACATTCCCAAAGAATGGAAGGTTCAGGTTGTTATCCCAATTTTAAAACCAGGCAAAGATCCTAGTGATCATTGTTCATATAGGCCTATTGCTTTATCGTCCATACTTATAAAACTGTTAGAACATCTGGTCAAAAATCGGTTGGAGTGGCTGGTGGAGAATGGGAGGCTGCTTCCGCCGACTCAATTCGGCTTTAGGAAAGGTCTGGGCACAGCTGATAGTGTGGGTATCCTCACATCAGCGGTCCGACTGGCCCTCAGCAGGAATGAGTCTGTGGTTGTTGTCTTCTTGGACATATCGGCTGCCTATGACTCGGTCCTCCTCCCTAACCTCAGGCAAAAGCTGCAAAAGCTGAGAATCCCGGCTAGGATCTCTCGTGTCATTAGTAGTATATTTACCGACCGCACCATTCAACTGAGAACCCCTGGGGTTGACTCTGACCAAAGAACAGTCTGGAGAGGATTACCTCAAGGTTCTGTTCTGAGTCCCCCACTTTACAACATATACACCGCTGACTTATCTTCATCTCTCAATTTTGACTGTGAAATCCTCCAGTATGCTGACGATATTGCTTTAATGGTTTGCGGTAGTTCTATTCAGGACGCCGCTCATTCCATGAATGTCTCTCTGTCTTCTCTAAATCAATGGCTACTCGATCATGGTTTGTCTTTAAGTGCGCCGAAGAGTACAGCTGTCATTTTTACCCGCAAACGTTCTGTTCCTCCAATTGATATTAATATTGATGGACAAATTATTCCAGTCAAGGATAAGGCTAGGTTCCTGGGAGTAACGTTGGACTCAAGATTGACGGGGATTGACCACATTAACAACACGGTCAAAAAATGCGAACGCTCTGTTTCGGTTCTTAAGGCCCTGGCCGGGGTATGGTGGGGAGCTCACCCTTGTACCCTTAAGCTTGTCTATAACGCGTTGACAAGAAGCGCTATGGATTACTGCAGCTTCCTTCTTGAGCCCTGCAATAAAGAAGCGCTAAAAAGGTTAGACGGCATCCAGGCTAAATGCTTGAGAATTGTCATCGGAGCCATGAAATCCTCTCCCATTAACGCGCTTCAAGTAGAATGTGCAGAACCGCCTCTGAATAATAGGAGACAGTATTTGGCAGACCGCTTCCTATCCAAAGTTTTCTGCCTTTCATCCCATCCCTTACTCCCCATTTTAGAGCAAATCAACCTCTCCTACAATAACTCCCCTTATTGGAACCATAAAACCGTTCCTCTATTGATAAATAGGTACAGAGAACTTAAACAACTCTCTGCGCCTATTTGTCAATATCCAACTCTCCCGGTTTTCTCATCCGCATATGAGACGATTCATTACGAACCAAAAGCCGTTTTGGGACTCGGTATATCCAGGAACTCCCAGAAGGCGAAGGACGACTTTGAGTTAGCTCTCAAACGTTACTGGGTAGGATGGAACTTTTTCTACACTGATGCTTCAAAATTGACCGAAACAGGGAATACTGGTGTGGCAGTTTACTTCCAAAATTCTAGAATCGCTCTTCTCTTTCAATGCCCACCAGAAGCATCAGTGTTTACAGGAGAGTGTATTGGTATTCTAGAAGCCATACACTATATCAAATCCCATCAAATAACAAGATCAGTAATTTTTTCAGATTCCCTCAGTAGTATTCAGGCCTTAAAGCAAAATCAACTTCATAGTAAAATCCATAGCCAAATTATTGTAGATATTAAGAACTTGTTATTTGATTGTTCCCAAAACGGTTTGGACATCGAGATAGCCTGGATCCCCGGTCACTCGGGAATTGTTGGCAATGAGTGCGCTGATTCGTTAGCTAAGTATGCCACATCGAATCCGGTTGATCGAAAGCACTACGTGGTTCATAACTACGATTTGCGGAATGGTGCCAAACCCAAGCTATTTAGCTCGTGGACTGAAACATGGAAGACGACCTCTCAAACCAAGGGTAGATACTATGCAGCCATACAGCCCGGAATCCAACATAAGCCTTGGTTCTTTAAATGCCCTAAACTATCGAAGAGAACTGTTTCGTCACTGTGTAGGCTGAGACTCGGACATTGTTGTAGTCCAGTGTTCCTGAATAAGATACATGTTCGGGATAGTTCCCTATGTGAGTGTGGTCTTGCGGATGGTACTTTAGACCATATTTTCTTTTCCTGTCCCTTATACAACAAATCTTTCGACCTGTATCGGAAAATTTGTAAGTGTAACATCCCTCTCCCAATCAATTTTCATTCCCTTCTCTCCTACTTCTCTCCTAAATTAATAAATATTCTGGCTACATTCATGAATGAAAATGACCTTAAATTTTAATTGGTGCGTAATATATTTGTAATTTTTTTGTATATAGTGATAAATGTGTTATATATATATATAATATCGTAGATTAGATTGTAGATTAGATTATGTGTCTTTACTAACACCTGTGTTTGTCCTTCCAGCATAGACTAACATCTACCACGAAGTCAAAAGCTCGACGGTCGCGGTGGTCCTCACCGAGTCGCCGTCTCAACATGACACTGGCAGAATAGTCGCAACCGGCTCAATTGCCATAAAAAAAAAAAAAAAAAAAAAAAAAAAAATTACAAGATGGCGAATGCGGTGGGAACCGACGCCAACTTCACGGATGTTTACGTCGAAGAAAAGACGCCGGCGCAAATACGCTTCGAAAGTGCCTGCAAGACCATATTTATCGATAAGTGCGAAGTATCTGCGTTAATTGACTCTGGAAGTGAACTGAACTTAATGTGTATTGAACTTTATGATAATCTCGGATCTCCGAAATGTGTAAAAACCGCCACGAATCTGGTGGGATTAGGAGGCAGCATAGTGTCGACCAAAAGGTTAACTGTTTCTTTAACATTAGACGGACACGATTACAATGCTGTAACATTTTATGTTGTTCCAAGACATACTATGCCATGTAGTGTTATACTGGGCCAGGATTTTCTCAAAGATGTTTTTACTATTATGTCTAAGGGGTCAATATTAATTATACCTAATGGGGACAATTGGTTGTCAAAATTATCATGTGTAGTTAGACATGATCTGCCGTTTGTTTTAGGTAACATTAAGAATAAGCAGGTGCAACAAGAGGTGATTGACTGTGCGAACCGTTACAACCCAGTACAGGTAAAGGAGGCGCCATTAGAGTTGCGCATTGTGCTCAAAGACGACATACCAGTTTCTCAGCGACCAAGACGTATATCATTAGCAGAGCAGCTTATTGTGGAAAAGCAAATATCGGAGTGGTTGAAAGATGGGATCATACGCGTAAGTTTTTCGGAATACTCCTCTCCTTTGGTTATTGTAAAGAAAAAAGATGGTAGTTCAAGGATCTGTGTCGACTATAGGCCCATTAATAAAAAAATTGTTAAGGATGAGTTCCCGTTGCCCATAATCGAAGATTTAATAGATAAACTCAAAGATGCTCGTGTATTTAGTGTTTTAGATTTGAAAAATGGCTTCTTTCATTTAAGAGTTTGTGAAGAAAGTATTAAGTATACAGCCTTTGTTACACACAATGGACAGTATGAGTTTTTAAGGGCTCCATTTGGTTTGTCGGTATGTCCAAAATACTTCATGAGGTTTGTAACACTGGTATTTCAGGATCTTATTGCAAAAGGAAGTTTAGTCATATTCATAGATGATTTGCTAATTCCAGCGGTTGATGAATATCAGGCATTGCAGAGATTAAAAGAAGTTTTAGATGTGGCATCGCAGTACGGCCTGCACATCAATTGGAAGAAGGCACAACTATTATGCCAAAGAATAGAGTACCTAGGACATATCATTGAAGGTGGGAAAGTACAACCTGCACAGGAGAAGACGGACGCTGTGACCAGGTACCCTGAACCAAAGACTTTGAAGCAACTTCACAGTTTCATTGGGTTAGCTTCGTACTTTAGAAAATATATCAGAGATTTTGCATTAATTGCTAAGCCGTTAACAGACTTGTTGAAGAAAGACGCATATTTTGACTTTAATGACATTCAGAGAAGTGCATTTAACCAATTGAAGAATGCATTAGCCAGTAGTCCAGTATTAAGGATCTATGATTCTCAACTTTCAACAGAATTGCATACGGATGCTTCTGCAATAGCATACAGTGCTATTTTACTTCAGAGGGATGATACAGGTGAGTTACATCCTGTATATTATCACAGCAGGAAGACTAGCGATGCCGAGAAGAAATATAGCAGTTATGAGTTAGAAGCATTAGCTATTATTGAAGGAGTGAAGAAATTCAGACATTACTTGTTTGGTAAGCATTTTAAAATTGTAACAGACTGTCAAGCCTTTCAGAAAACCTTAAACAAGAAGGATTTATTAACCAGAGTAGCCAGATGGGTGTTATTACTTGAAGAATACGATTATGTCATTGAACATCGACCAGGAGGTAAGATGCAACATGCTGATGCCTTGAGCAGGAACCCATTTGTTGGAGCAATTGAGCTTAGCTTACACGAGCAAGTCAAACAAGCACAGATGTTGGATGATGGTGTAAAGGCGATCATAGAAATCCTCAAACTTCAGGCATATGAAGACTACTCGTATAGCAATGGTTTGTTATATAAAGGGCGTGAAGGAAGGTTAGTAATACCTAAAAGTTTAGAATTTGAGATTTTAAGAAGAATTCATCAGAAAGGTCATTTTGGAAAAAGAAAAATGATAGAATTGTTAGAACAAGATTATTACATAAAAAATGTTAACAAGAAAATTGAAGAACTTTTATTGTCATGTGTACCATGCTTGCTAGCAACCAAAAAAGAAGGTAAACAGGAAGGTTTTTTAAACTGCATTGACAAAGAAAGCATTCCTTTACATACCATACATTGTGATCACATTGGACCTCTTTCTGAGACCAGGAAAATGTACAATTACATCTTAACAGTTGTGGATGCATTCACGAAGTTTGTTTGGTTGTTTCCAGTGAAAGGAACTACCAGTAAGGAGACAATAGACAAGTTAATGATTCACCAGCAGACTTTTGGTAATCCTATGCGATTAATTTCAGATCGTGGTACTGCATTTACCAGTAACGACTTCAAAGAATATTGTGAGAAAGAAGGTATCCAGCACATAACGATAACAACGGGAGTGCCCAGAGGAAATGGTCAGGTGGAGCGTATACACCGGACTATTATAGCAGTATTAACCAAGCTGTGTGTTGAAGAGCCATCGCTATGGTACAAACAGGTCAGTAGGGTACAGAGGGCTCTGAATGGAACCTACCAAAGAAGCATCGACACTACTCCCTTTGAACTCATGTTGGGTACGAAGATTAAAACTAAGGAAGACATACAAATTTATGATTTGCTTCAGCAAGAACACAGAAATAATTTTATGCAAGACCGGGAATGTTTAAAGATGAAGGCAAAAGAACAAATAAGTAAAATTCAAGAAGAAAATTGTAAAACATACAACAGAAAAAGGAAAGCAAGCCGAAAATATGAAGTAGGGGATGTTGTAGCAATCAAGCGGACGCAGTTTGGAAGTGGTTTGAAACTCAAACCTAAATATTTGGGACCATACAGGGTCATCAAGGTCAAATGTAATGATCGGTATGACCTTGAAAAGCTGGATCATATGGCAGAGGGGTCACGAAGAACATCTTCATCAGCAGATAATATGAAACCATGGCCAGTGGGTGGCCACGGTATTGAATTAGGTGAGTAGGGAGATATCAGCTGTTGGGTAGATTATTAGGTTAGGAAACATCTGCGGGTTAATCTTGGCCTAATAATTAATTACGACTCTGTTTGTTATTTGTTGTTTTTAATAAAGAATTATTTAGAGTGTACTAGATAATAAGGTGTAAAATGTAATCTTTATGGTTTATCTGAGTTAAGAGTATGAATGTTTTAAGTAGAATTAAGTTGTTATTGTATAACTTTGTGTTTAGAAAGTGTTTAATCTGTAATTTCAATCTGACTGGGGACAGTCAGATATCAGAATGGCCGAGTTGTAGGAACGGAACGTTATTGAATGAGTGTAATGAAACGTAAAGACGAATGACAGATGTGAAGCATGAGAGAGTGCAAGAGATGACAGTATGAAGTGGACTAGGTGCGAAAGGGACAGTTGATAGATGTAAAGGAGGTGAGCGAGGAACGAGGGAACGCAAGAGGTAGACGAAAGACGATTAGGCTAAGACGTTGTATTTATTTGTAAAAAAGTTCAAGAATATAATTCTAGATTTCTGTGGTAATCCGTGGTTTTTATTAGCTTCCCACTTTGAGTATTTCCCACATATATACATATATATAAAACTATTACACATAAACACCAATCAAAAGTAATTATATTATTCAAGGCAAAGCAGAAAAGATGTCACAGAAGGAAGGCCTCAAGCAAGCGCAGAGTATTGGGGCAACCAAGCGTTTGCGCAACCCTTGAGGAGAGAGAGAAAATAATAAGGATGGCATAAATACTAAAATATCTATCTATATATCCAAATATCTAGTTATATATAAAGGATTAATAATATACAATAAAAATATATAAATAAAAATACATATCTATACATAAAAACTAAAATATAAACTACATAAAATAAAAGCAAACTAAATAAATCGCGAAACATAAACAATCATACAAAAAAACAAAACGTTACTTAAGGTGGGCGCGACGTTAGAATTATCCATACAAACGTAATACCAAAATCATTTGAAATTTAAGCATGTTTATACCATAATATGATGTTATTCGGATTCAGACAATAATTATCTAGGTTTCTACATCGTCTTTTTGTTGAAAAACTTACCCCAAACGAAATTTAAGTGAATTTAAATTTGCACATTTTCACAGCGAAAATGTCATGTTTTTATTTTGTTTTTTCTATATTATAAACAACAATATTTCAAAATATCTTTCCGTAGGAACACAGATATTATTATCAAGTTATAAATACTCGAAACAATATTGGAAATACATTAATTTTTCATTCATCATTTTTGGTATTACGGAACCTCTCCCAAATTTCCAATAGTTTGTATTGCTATCACAGCAAGCAACTGTCAGTGTGCGGATGATGACTGTATTCCAGTCGGTGTGTCCAAGAATTGTTTATACTATCTGGATTGCTTCCATCAACCTCAAAAACGTATTTTTTTGCGTCTCAACTCGAGATAGCGCGCGGTCTCCGCAGGCCTCTTAAACAAAAACTGATTTTCCAACGACTCTGCTCAGGGCAGGGAGTGGCGATAAGACAAGGCAGGAGTGTGGTTTTAGCCGGTAGGAGTCCGGCACTACCCAGACTGCCCTACCAGTGGGGCAGTCTGGGTGTCCATGAGGATTTCCCACTCCTGCCAAAACAAAAAAAAAAAAAAAAAAAAACCTAACCTAACCTAACGACGACAGGGACGACAGGGCTGGAGGCCATTATGGCAGCACCTCCACCAGAAGCGCCCAGGAGCTTCCCGGAGGTCGACTCACTGCTCGCTTCATTAGCGGAGCATAGCGCGCTAGTGAAGGAGAGCAGCGAGAAGATGGAGAGGCTCCAGGAGGCGATGGACAGGCAGAGGGACCAGCTGGAGAAGACGGTCACCTATGCGAGTGTAGCGGCGGGTCCACCGAAAAGGCAGACCCCAGGAAGGACCGCGCTGCACTCGATAGTGGTGACGTCTACGGATGCGGGGGACAGTGGAGAGGTTGTCATAAATAAGATTAGAGAGGCTGTCAAAGCCAAAGATGGGGGAGTGGAAATAGAAAGCGTACGAAGGGCTAAGGACCGAAAAGTTATAATGGGTTGTAGGTCGAAGGAAGAAAGAGACCGGGTGCGAGAAAGATTGGAGAAAGCGGGAGGAAACCACCTCGTTGTCGAGGAGGTGAAGAACAAGGACCCGTTGCTGGTCTTCCGGGGCGTCCTCCGGATTCACTCCGACGAGGAATTGCTGGGGGCGCTACGGAATCAGAACCGGGACGTGTTTCGCGGCCTCGACAACGGGGAGGACCGACTCGCTATAAAATATAAAAAGAACTCCAGAAACCCTCAGACCCACAACGTGGTAGTCAGTACGTCCCCGACTATCTACAACAGGATGCTCGATAAAGGAAGAGCGCGTATCGATCTTCAAACCGTCTTCGTTGACGACCAGTCGCCACTGGTGCAGTGCACGAGGTGCCTTGGGTACGGGCATAGTCGGCGACTCTGTAAAGAGCCGACCGACTTATGCAGCCATTGCGGAGGCCCTCACCTCCGTGCAGAGTGTGCCCAGTGGCTGAAGGCGGATTGCCCAGCATGCCACAACTGCGTCAAGGCGAAGATGGAGAAGACGGACCACAACGCGTTCAGCCCCGAGTGTCCTGTTCGAGTCAGGTGGGACAGACTGGCACGTGCATCCGTCGCCTATTGCTAAGGTGGTTCCAGTGGACACACTGCCGCACAAAATACTCCAGGTAAATCTTCAAAGGAAGAGACTGGCGACCCATGAGCTTATGATCGAGGCCGAGAAGCGCAAAGCCACCGCAGCGCTGATCCAGGAGCCCTACGTGGGCAACGCTAAAAGGATGAGCGGGACCAGAGGCGTCCGAATCTTCCAGTGCACCAGCCAAGGAGAAGGGACTGTCAAAGCGGCAATAGCCGTCTTTGACCCTAAAGTTGCCGTTAGACAGTACCCAGAACTCACCACGAACAACATCGTCGTGGTGGGGATCCGAACTGGTGCCTGGAAACTAACTCTGGTCTCGTTCTACTTTGAGCCAGACCAGCCCTTAGGGCCATACCTAGACAGCCTTAGAAAGGTGGAAAGCGAGACCGGCCCGCATAAGCTCATTATGGGAGGAGACACCAATGCCTGGAGTGTTTGGTGGGGCAGTAGTGAAACCAATAGCAGAGGCGACGAGATGCTGGGGGCTCTCGACCAGCTTGGACTGCAAATACTCAACAAAGGGGAAACTCCAACCTTCGACGTAGTTCGTGGTAACAGACGTTACACGAGCTGCGTCGACGTCACAGCCTGCACAGCGGATATGCTGACGGTGACCGACGGCTGGCGAGTCGTTGATGATTTGACGGGGTCGGACCACAACGGCATCGAGTTCGTTATACACCTCGAAAAGTCTGTGGGCATCACAGTACACCGGACTACCAGGATCTACAACACCAAGAAGGTAAATTGGGGTCAGTTTCGTAAGAAACTGACCCAAATTATGCAAAATAAAAACTTGTCTGTAAGCCTGTGCGATTAGATCGACAGCGTGAACAAGTTAGACCTGGTAGTCGAGGAGCTGACAACGGCGGTACAACAAGCCTGTACCAAAGTGATGCCCAAGAAGAAGACAGACGAGAAGTTAACCGTGCCGTGGTGGTCCGATGAACTCGCCAGCCTGAAAAGGCTGATGGTCACCAAGAAGCGGAGGATCCGATGTGCAGCGCCGATCCGTAGACCAAAGGTTGTTGAGGAGTACCTGAAACAGAAAGTTGAGTATGAACAGGCAGTAGTCAAAGCTCAGGTCGAGAGCTGGAAGGGTTTCTGTGAGAAACAAGATCGAGAAGGCCTGTGGGAGGGGATATACAGGGTAATTAGGAGGACAGAAAAGAGAGAAGAAGACGTACCGATGGTGAAGGAGGGAAAGACTCTAGGCCCCGAAGATTCAGCGAAGTATCTGGCACAAGTGTTCTACCCGGAAGACCGTCCGGAGGGGGATAACGAGGAGCACAAAAAGGTGCGGCAACGAGCGGAAGAGGTGAACGGGGGCAACCAAGTTGAACCCTGGGATCCTCCGTTCACTCTCGATGAGCTGAAGCGAGCAGTCTCCTCGTTTAACCCCAAAAAAGCCCCGGGTTCCGACGGTCTGACGGCGGACATATGGGACCATGCGATCCATCAAGACCCAGATGTATATCTGCGCTTGATGAACAAGTGCCTGGCGCATGGACACTTTCCACGGTCCTGGAAAGAGGCAACAGTCGTTGTGCTCCGCAAGCCCGCTAAAGAAGACTTCACCACTCCGAAATCGTACAGACCTATTGGTCTCTTGCCTGTACTCGGCAAGATGTACGAAAAGATGCTCGTGGCCCGACTCAAGTTCCATCTATTACCCAGGATGAGTACTCGCCAGTACGGCTTCATGCCCCAGCGAAGTACTGAAGACTCCCTCTATACACTTATGGGGCACATTCGTGGCAGACTCAATGCAAAGAGGCTTGTCACGGTTGTGTCTCTGGATATAGAGGGGGCCTTCGACAGCGCTTGGTGGCCAGCCATACGAGTCCGTCTGGCTGAGGAAAAGTGTCCTGTGAACTTGAGACGGGTCATTGACAGTTACTTGACCGAGAGAGTGGTGAAAGTCAGGTACGCGGGAGCGGAGCACAAATCCAGGACCGAGAAGGGATGCGTCCAGGGGTCAATCAGTGGTCCCATATTGTGGAACCTTGTGCTAGATCCGCTATTGAAAGAGCTGGAACGAAGAGGGGTCTATTGTCAGGCGTTTGCGGACGACGTCGTCCTTGTGTTCGATGGGGAGACGGCACTTGAGGTCCAAAGGGATGCCAATGTCGCTCTTGAGTACGTGCGCACATGGGGTGTTTCAAACAAGCTTAGGTTTGCGCCGCATAAAACAAAAGCTATGCTGATAACGCGCAAACTTAAGCACGACACCCCATGTCTCAGAATGGGCGGGGTAGACATTGGCATGTCTGAGGAGATCAAATTGCTAGGTCTTACCATCGACCACAAGTTGACTTTTAACACTCACGTCGCAAACGTCTGCTCCCGAGCCATCGGTATTTACAAACAGCTGTCGAGGGCCGCAAGGGTCAGTTGGGGTCTGCACCCTGAGGTCATCCGCTGTATTTATACAGCAGCAGTCGAACCCATTGTCCTGTACGCAGCGAGTGCGTGGTCGCCAGCCGCAACTAAAATTGGGGTCCAAAAGAAGCTGAACGCCGTTCAGAGGAGCTTCGCGCAGAAGCTGTGTCGAGCCTATCGCACGGTCTCTCTGCACTCAGCACTGGTGCTGGCTGGAGTGCTCCCTCTTGATCTCCGAATTCGGGAGGCAGCCTCACTGTATGAGGCCAAGAGGGGGTTACCCCATCCAGCGCTGGGAGACAGGGAGATTGCGCGAGTGGCATCGGCACTAGAGATGCCACATCCGGCCGAGCGGAGGGCTATTGAACTGCAACGCCTGGTAGACGAGGAACATTACAACGAGCACCGCAATTACGCGGTGCGAATCTTTACGGACGGCAGCAAAATTGAGGGCAAGGTCGGGGCCGCACTGTCCGTGTGGACCGACCAGGCCGAAGCCAAAGCCGTCAAGCTAGCGCTGCCGTCGTACAGCACCGTCTACCAGGCCGAGCTTCTCGCCCTCTGCGAAGCAATGAAAGAAGTCCTCAGAAGGACCGAGACGGCGTTCGCTATCTACAGTGACTCCATGGCAGCCCTCCAAACAGTCGCGAACCCCGAAGCCCTCCACGTCCTCGCAGTAGAAACGAGGGACGCCATCCGCCGCAGCAATATCCAGAACAAGAGCGTCTCCTTGTTCTGGATAAAAGCTCACGCGGGGCTGGAGGGCAACGAGAGAGCCGACTCGCTCGCAAAGGAGGCTGCCCTAAGGTGCAAGCGGCAACCCCACTACGATAAGTGCCCGGTTTCATTCGTCAAGCGTATGATCCGTATGGATACGCTGAGCGAATGGAACCGGAGATATCGTACTGGGGAAACGGCGGCCACGACGAAATTATTCTTCCCATGCGCGATCGCCGCGTACAGGACAGTGCGGAAGATCGGGATGACCCAGGAGCTGACCCAGGCCCTAACAGGGCACGGTGGGTTCTCCGAATACCTGACTCGCTTCAAGTGTAAGGAGAACCCAGCGTGCGCCTGCGACCCCGACAAGCAGGAGACCGTCCTCCACCTCCTGACGGAGTGCCCTGTGTATTCCTCCCACAGGCATGATCTTGAAATGAGGATTGACATGGAAGTGAAGAAAGAGAATCTCAGTCTTTTGATAGCAGATAGAAGGAACAAAAGTGTGTTCCTAGATTATATAATTCTAATTGTACGATCCGTCAATAGACGTAATAAGTAACTGACGAACACATGCATAGTGTGCATCTAGATATAGAGAAATTTTTAACCTATTTTAGTTCAATGTACGTGGTGAGTGCGGGTGTGAGGAAATAAAAGTCCGTACTAGGTACTCACGTTTACTGCACTGATACGTACGATGTACACAAAAACACGGAAAAGTCAGAAGGAGAACAGACACAGAAGAACACACAAAATAGTCACAGCACAATAGACTAAACACTTAGCAAAGTTCTTCGTAACTCTCGAGGATCGACCGAACGTCGCGAGCGCAGGCGGTAGGCGGCGGGGTCTACGACCGACTGACCTTCAATATCTTTTAAAAGTAAAAGGTGCGCCCGGGCGCTCAACCGCGCGGCCCGCACGAGTAGCGCTTCGACATCCGCCGACGTTATAATGTGAAAACATTATAAATATATTATAGACGCCGTGAATGTTGAGTAGTGTTTTTATGATAAACGTAAATACTAATATGAATAAAACTGTGGCTGTGTTTATGTTTGTGTTATAATGTTTATGTATTTGTAATATACGTAAATAAACTATGTGACAAGGGTGAACCCTACATCACCCCCCTCCAGAGACCGTCAAGGGCGATAAAAATCAGGAAACCTGACATGACGACCAGAGCGAGTGGTGTACTCCTTGCTATTGTTAGGTGGAGTGACTTCCTCTGGGTCAACTTTGTCTGCCAAAATGTAAGCTGGCTTCAGGCGGTCGATTGAGACCGTGACCTCTCTGCCCTTGAATAATATTTTGAAGGACTTGTCTCCCCTTTGCAGAACTTGGTGAGGACCTGTGTACGCTGGTTGTAGCGAGCCACGAGATGCGTCTTCACGAAGGAACACGTGATCAGTGGTCTGCAGATCCTTATAAACGAAAACTTTTTGTTGGTTGTGACGGGAAGCTGGCGTTGGCTGCAGGTTTTGAGCCAATTTGCGAATACGCGCAGTGAAGTCCGTGATATCGGTGGTACCTTCGTCACTGGGGGTAAAAAATTCCCCTGGGAGTCTTAGTGGTTCACCGTAGACTAGCTCAGCAGATGACGCTTGGACATCCTTTTTGAATGCGCTCCGTATACCAAGCAATACCCACGGCAAGGACTCTGTCCACTTGTCGTTGGCATGGCATGTGATAGACGCCTTAAGTTGGCGGTGGAATCGCTCCACCATACCGTTGCACGCCGGGTGGTATGCCGTTGTCCGTTTGTGCTTGAAGCTGATAATTTTTGACAATTGTTCGAACAGGGCCGACTCGAACTGTCGTCCTCTGTCCGTAACAATGTGCGTTGGGCAGCCAAACCGGGCAATCCATCCGGATAGCAGCGCTTTAGCTACTGTCTCGGCAGTTATGTCGACGATAGGTATGACCTCTGGCCACCTGGTAAATCGGTCGACTGCCGTTAAACAGTACCTAAAGCCTTGCGAAATCGGTAATGGACCCACTAGATCAATATGGACAGTAGTGAACCTTGTACGTGGAAGTTGAAACGTCCCTAATGGCGCTGAGACGTGGCGGTTTACCTTTGCCCGCTGGCACTGGAGACAGGCTCGCGCCCACTCCCTACAGTCTTTCCTAATGCCTGGCCAAACGAAGCGTTCTGCGATAAGCTTGGCAGTTGCTGAGACACCAGGATGACTGAGGGAGTGTAGGCTGTCGAAAACCTGTTTTCGCAACATAGCAGGGACAAATGGTCTGGGGGACGCTGTACTGACGTCGCAGTACACCGCTGTGCGCTCCCCAGGTACCTTTACCTTCTCCAATAATAAGGACGAGCCTTCTTGTAGGAGTTTGGTCAGCTCCGGATCACGAGCTTGCGATTCCGCGAGGGTTTCGAGGCTGACCGGCACCTGTAGCTCATCCACACGAGACAAGGGGTCGGCCACGACATTGTCTTTGCCGGAAATATGCCTAATATCGGTGGTGAACTGGGCTATGTAGTCGAGGTGCCGGAACTGCCTAGGCGAGCAGTTTTTCTTCCTCTCGTGGAATGCGAAACTGATCGGCTTGTGATCCGTGTACACTACAAAGTGTCTAGCCTCCAACATGTGGCGGAAGTATTTGATGGCCTCGTAAATGGCCAGCAGTTCCCTGTCATAGGGTGAATACTTTGCTTGCGTTGGGCTGAGCTTCCTTGAGAAGAAAGCGAGAGGTTGCCAGCCATCGTTGCTAAGCTGCTGTAACACTGCGCCGATTGCAGTGTCCGATGCGTCGGTAACCAATGCGAGTTTGGCACTGCAATCGGGGTGAGCTAATAAGGCGGCATTAGCAAGGCTTTCTTTGCAGTCCTCAAAAGCTTGCAAAGTATTCTCCGCAAGACATATGGGATGCGAGCCCTTTACGTTGCCAATCAAGAGGTTGTTGAGTGGGGCTTGTATTTGAGCTGCCTGGGGTATGAATCGCCTATAAAAATTAATCATCCCCAAAAATCGTCGTAACTGACGGACGTCCTTGGGCTGGGGGAACTTTTTAATGGCGTCAACTTTGGACTCAAGTGGTTTGGTGCCTTTTTCGGAGATGTGGTAGCCTAAGAAGGTTACCTCCGAGACACCGAAAACACACTTGGATGTGTTAACCAGCATGCCATACTCCTTCATTCTGCTGAAAATCAAACGAAGGTGTTCCTCGTGCTCTGCTTCTGTCCTGGAGAAAATAAGAAAATCATCCAAATAGCAATAGCAAAAGTCCAAACCTCTGGTCATCTCGTCGACAAAACGTTGAAACGTTTGGCCCGCGTTGCGCAGACCAAACGTCATATACGGAAATTCGTATAAGCCGAATGGTGTGGTGATCGCCGTTTTCGGTATATCTTCCGGGCTTACAGGTATCTGGTTGTAAGCTTTCACGAGGTCGATTGTGCTGAAAACTCGGCACCCTGCGATGTTGTGTGCAAAATCGTGTATGTGCCTAATCGGATACCTGTCAGGGACGGTACGGGCGTTTAGCATGCGGTAATCTCCGCAAGGTCGCCAACCATTGTCCTTTTTAGGGGCAAGGTGGAGTGGCGATGACCAGGGACTTTCCGAGGGTCTCGCTGTTCCATTTGATAGCATTAGCTGGAACTCCTGCTGTGCTATTTTCAGTTTGTCAGGCGCTAGTCGCCGAAACGAAGAAGTAACTGGAGGGCCTGGGGTCGTGCGAATATGGTGTACTGTGTTATGTGGTGTAATGCGTAGTGTACCGGCTGGTCGGGTGATGTCGGAAAAACATGCGAGAAGTTTGTGATACCTCGAGTCGCCAGAAGAAATCTTTACTGAACATAAAGAAGAATCTGAGTGATTTGAAGCAATAGAAGAAACTTTTGTAACACTATCGACTAGTCGTTGATTACGACAGTCAACGACTAGCGAGTAAAAACTCAAAAAGTCCACGCCGATAATCGGTTTTGTTACCTCAGCCACTACAAATCGCCACTTAAAGTCTCTACGTAATCCTAAATTTAAAATTAACTCCACGAACCCGTATGTGCGTATGGGCGTCCCATTCGCAGCCACTAGTTGGTAGTTCGTAGGTGCACGACGCTCGCTGAGCAGACGACGAGGGTAGACGCAGAGGTCGCTTCCAGTGTCGACCAGAAACTGCGTCTTAGTGCTCCGGTCTGTGACGAACAGGCGACCAGTTGATGGGGGGCAATCGTCTGTCGCCATTATCGACCGCCCGCGGCGTTTCCCTGTCGGTAGTCACAGGGCTTGATGCAGCGCTTCGCTTTCTCCCTGTGCATGTAGTGATACCAGCACACAGGGTGCTCCCGGTAGCTGGAATCCGAGCGGTTGGAGGAACGATGACGTGAGCGCCGACGCGTGTCTCGACCACGACTGCGGGAGCGGCTCCGAGAGCGGCTGTCAGGCAGCCGCAGCGTCAGGTCCTTCACTGCCCGCTTTAGCTCGGCGATCTCGGCGGCCATCTCGCTGCTCGAGGGTCCTGCTGCCGAGGCTGCTGCGACGTGACTTGCCGCTGCGACGTGGCTTGCTGGCGCGACGATGTCCTGTACACGGTCGGCCAGCTCGGCCAATGCCTCCAGGGTGCTGTGAGGTTGCGATGCGAGGAGTGGCTGGATGCTGTTGGGGAGTCGGCTACTCCAAATGGTGCGCACGAAGTCCTCGGGCACTGTTGGTCCTGCTAACCCCTGCAGATGGCGGAGGAACTGCGACGGCTTCCGGTCTCCTAACTCTTCGTGCATCAGCAGCTGCTTGACCTTCCTTTCCTGGGAGGCCGACAGTCGCTTCACCAATTCTGTCTTCAGCTTTTCGTAGCGATTGGTAGCAGGGGGTGCCATTATAACGTCCCTCACCTCTTTTGAGACTTGAGGCTCGAGGTGGCCTACGACGTAATTATATTTTGTGACGTCATTGGTCACTCCCGCGTTCTCAAATTGGGCCTCAATTTGTGCAAACCAGAGATCTGGCTCCTCTGGCCAAAATGGGGGTAGGCGAACAGCGACGCGGTACACCTCCTGAGATCCAGAGCTGGACATGGTTTTCGCCTCGCGTGATTTGCGCGGGATGTGCTCCGCCGGCTGCGATGACGCTGTGTGTTCCGACTCACTGTCAGTCATTTTTAGTCCGATTGTGTTCGGTTCGGGGTCACCAGTTTAGTTCAATGTACGTGGTGAGTGCGGGTGTGAGGAAATAAAAGTCCGTACTAGGTACTCACGTTTACTGCACTGATACGTCCGATGTACACAAAAACACGGAAAAGTCAGAAGGAGAACAGACACAGAAGAACACACAAAATAGTCACAGCACAATAGACTAAACACTTAGCAAAGTTCTTCGTAACTCTCGAGGATCGACCGAACGTCGCGAGCGCAGGCGGTAGGCGGCGGGGTCTACGACCGACTGACCTTCAATATCTTTTAAAAGTAAAAGGTGCGCCCGGGCGCTCAACCGCGCGGCCCGCACGAGTAGCGCTTCGACATCCGCCGACGTTATAATGTGAAAACATTATAAATATATTATAGACGCCGTGAATGTTGAGTAGTGTTTTTATGATAAACGTAAATACTAATATGAATAAAACTGTGGCTGTGTTTATGTTTGTGTTATAATGTTTATGTATTTGTAATGTACGTAAATAAACTATGTGACAAGGGTGAACCCTACACTATTTATTATTATTTATTCCAAAGTGCCACAATATTGAAATGTTTTAAGAAATGACACTATCTGATTTGATTATTATATAATTTTATTTATTCTATTATTACTCTATGCAATAAAAATTTTTAACTGTACTGCAATCGACCTACAGACCAAGAAAAGACTCTGCGAAACCTATAGGCAGGGGGCCATTCGCATGGCAGGAGTGGGTTTTTAGCCGGTAAGAGTCCGGCACTACCCAGACTGCCCTACCAGTGGGGCAGTCTGGGTGTCCATGAGGATTTTCCCACTCCTGCCACAAAAAAAAAAAAAAAAAAAAAAAAAAAAAAAAAAAAAAAAACCTAACCTAACCTAACCTAACCTAACCTAACCTACCTACCTACCTACCTACCTACCTACCTACCTACCTACCGGCGGGCGGTCGCCTCATTCTGCAAAGCAGTAATGCTAGCGAAGGAGGCTGCCGAGCGCGAGGGAACGGCCCTCACGCCGCCGCCGCCGATATCCCGATCCGGTTTCCGACCACCGCGGTTTCCGACTACCGCGGACTTGCGGACGGCGAGCACTGGGTAGCTCGCCATCCGGCAGTCTGGTAATAACCCGGACCAAGCCCAGTCGTCAAAGACACGTTCTGTTCTACGCGCGCCTCAGGGAGATGTCAGCAAACTGTATGGGCCAGGTAGGGCCGAAGCCTCTGGGGAACACGGAAATTCCGAAAGGTGAGCCCGTGTCCTCCCAGATCGAAGTAACGAAGGAACGGGGTGGGGTTTAGTCAGTAAGAGCTGACACCGGTGACGTGCTTGAAATAGAAGCCCCGAAGCCGGGCTTTACATGACACCATGACCTAAAACCCTAACCATAGAACGTTACACATTAATAAAAAACAAAACTCTAACTTTAAACTTCGCGCGTTAGGACGCGCGCGACATGGAATCGCGCAGTTGTCAAACTTAGATTCATTCATTCATTAGATAACGCAAGGATCGCGACGTTGCCACTCTAACCTGACACACTGCGCGGCAAATCTAACGCGATCTGCTATTTCGCTCTAACTCGTGATGTATTTTTGTCTCTTATCAACACACTGGCTTCTGTATATGGCTTTATGTGCCGTCTCTTTCTTCACTGTAAACACAGAAAAGTCTCGTCTCTGTATTACGAAAATGTGTATGTGTGTGTAAGTCGACCTAGAACATATATCTCCTAAGAAAAGCCAGGCATATTAATTTCTATCAACTTAACACGTGTCTCGAAAATTATGTCATAATTTTCGAGACACTGACGCCCTCTATGAAGCGTAAAACTCTGCGAACTAATATTACTACTAACTAGTTCAAATATTTTTATGAGCGGTTATCGTGTTGTTACGCATTTTTAGATAGTTTTTTTTTAATTTTCTTTTATTTAAAGTTTTGTGATTAGTTTTTGGCAGTAACTTACTTTGTTTTGGAGTGATTAAAGTTTGTTATCTTTGAAATGAATTCAGAAATACATGCCATTGTTCCTTGTGAAGGAGTAAAATGTGTGGCAGCCATTGTAGGCCAGGTAAACACTTTGAGTTTTAAAGATAAATATGATCTCGTAACTTCACCTAAACCTACCCCTGATTTGAATATTTCTCAGAAAACGAAAACACATAATAGGCAATTTCATCGTTCAGTTTAAAAAACACACACTTAAACAAATTATTTTGCTGGTGTTGCATAGAATTCAAAAAGTCTTTTTTCAATTCATGTATCTACCTATAAAGTAAATCAAACTAAACTATAATGTGCCTTCTGTGTGTTCTGTTATCTGTTTGTGGTAAGAAACGAAGAAAAACTGCTTGTTTACATTGTAAGTACAAATATTATCAATATCGTAAATAATTTGTAGTTAGTTTACAGTAGATGGCGCTCAAACGATGCAATTTGTTATGACCGCGATTGTAGCGATGCAAAGGTTGCCGCAAAAAATCTATAGATGGCAGTACAATCGTACATTTAAGTTGACTCTATTAAAAATTAGTTCTTAATTGCTCGATAGATGGCGTTGATCTATTACGTCACGAACCTGAATCGCGGTGTTAAGATTCTCCGCGGTTATATGACGTACTCGAGTTTTTTTTTTTCTAATCAAGTCAAGTCTAGATTTCTTGGGCTTGGCTTAGGTCTAGGTTACACGCACGCGACTGGCTGACACGCCCTCCTGCTCCGCCCAAAAGCGGGAGAAGTAATTCTGATGATTCCCCACTTGAAAAAAAAAATCGTCTTCGAGGCAAAGACTTCCAAAGTGCTCTCGGCGTTCATATTTTTATCATCCATAATATTGCCCCATTGCCCCCTCCCCCCTTTGTCATAAGCTGGCGACGCCCTTGAATGATTTTCCAATTTCTTTTCGATTCTTTATAACTTGATAACAATATCTGTGTTCCTACGAAAAGATATCTTGAAATATTGTTGTTTATAATATAGAAAAAACCAAATAAAAACATGACATTTTCGCTGTAAAAAAGTGCAAATTTAAATTCGCTTAAATTTCGTTTGGGGTAAGTTTTTCAACAAAAAGACGACGTAGGAACCTAGATAATTATTGTCTGAATCCGAATAACATCATATTATGGTGTAAATATGCTTAAACTGCAAATGATTTTGGTATTACGTTTGTATGGATAATTCTAACGTTGCGCCCACCTTAATTCTGTATTTAAAGTAGGTTCCAAGGTGAATAGGCTCATTTTGGCAGTTTAATTCCACCAGATTGGCTTTGCCCAGAAGAAATACCATATGCTGGAAGCTTACTCATAAGGCCAGCGTGCATTACACTACCTGTTATTATTATAGATGGTAAAACAACATCGGAAAAATCTTTCTCTACACTATGAAAAATCTGACTGAATCTTGACTGGACTGTTGATCTAGCGGTTAGTGACCCTGACTGCTATGCCGGAGGTTGTGGGTTCGATTCCCACCCGGGACAAATGTTTGTGTGATGAGCACGATCATTGTTCTGTGTCTGGGTGTTATTTATCTATAATATGTATGTATTTAGAAATATATAAGTATGTTTATCAGTTGTCTTGTACCCATAACACAAGCTCTGCTTAGCTTGGGAGTTGGGACTAGATGACGTTGTGCGAAAGTTGTGGAATATATATTAATCAAATCATGGCTAAGAGCTTCATTAGTCGAAGAATGTTTAATTGAGTGGACTGGGACATCTTTTTATTTTTTTTTAATTTAAATATTACTACTATTTTTAAGGAAAGTAGGCTAGGAAAGTATATGGCTATGAGGTTTTGGGGGTGGGGTACATCACTCTCAACTTCATGAACCATCCCCCAAATGTAACAATTATGCATACCTACTTACAGAAACAAAACTATTATTTTGTAAGGAGAGGTAACAAAATAAAGGTTGAAAATTTATTTATTTTATTGTTTTACAGTTTACCCTAGCTCAGGCTGGTTGTACTATTTCTGACTGCAGGATTATACATGTAGGGGATTACTAACAGTAGGAAGAAGTTACACCACCAGCCCTATGCAACTGAGTGCCGGAAGACCAGAACAACAGTCAAGAGAGCCCTACTGGGTAGTTTTAAAAATATAACATTGAAGGGGGTTGCGCCCACCTGTGCTCGAAGGGGATTCCCCTTGTAACCTAACCTGGCCGTGTCGCGGTGCCCTAAATTGCCGCTCGCCTCACTTGCTCTTGAACTGATAATAAATACAGTGAAAAAAACCAGTCAAAATATTGCGGAGGCTCCTCCACACAGGCGCGTTATATCGGATGCGTTACTGCGATTAAAGGCTCCCCCACACAGGCGCGTTATTATCGGTCGATAATATCGCATGCGTTACTGCGATATCTGTTTGCAGTACATTTTGTATTAGGACGGTCGTATAGTTACACACTGCTGCGATAATAACGCTGCAATGGAAGTGGGACGTTGCGTTTCTCCGTCCTGCGATATTCCGATATTCGTTCTAGAATGTTTTGTATCAGAACGCAAACGACCGTACACACATCTGCGATAATAACGCAACTTTCTCGTAAGAAATATCGGACGATAAAAACGCAGCTGTGTGCAAGGAATCGGGACGCATTAACGCAATACCGCATGCGATATTACCGACCGATAATAACGCATCTGTGTGGGGGAGCCTTAAAAGGAATCGGGACGCATTAACGCAATATCGCATGCGATATTATCGACCGATAATAACGCGCCTGTGTGGGGGAGCCTAAATAATTATTAAGATTTAGTACCGATCCGAAAGAGTGGGACTCAAAATGAACATGGACAAAACCAAAGTCATGGTAAACATCCATGTAGCTCCCACTCCTATCAAGATCGGAGACTCTACACTCGAAGTTGTGGACGACTACGTCTACCTGGGACAGACGGTCCAGTTGGGTAGATCTAACTTCGAGAAAGAGATCAATCGTCGAATCCGACTCGGCTGGGCAGCGTTCAGGAAGCTGCACGGTATCTTCTCGTCCAACCTACCGCAGTGTCTCAAGACAAAAGTCTATGACCAGTGTTTGTTGCCAGTGATGACATATGGCTCGGAAACGTGGTCGCTCACAATGGGCCTCATCAGAAGGCTTAAAGTCACCCAAAGAGCAATGGAAAGGGCTATGCTCGGAGTTTCCTTGCGCGATCACATCAGGAATGAAGAGATCCGCAAGAGAACTAAGGTTACCGACATAGCCTGAAGAATCGCCAAACTTAAGTGGCAGTGGGCAGGGCATATTGCTCGTAGAACAGATGGTCGATGGGGACGGAAGGTTCTAGAGTGGCGGCCACGTACCGGAAGACGCAGCGTCGGAAGGCCTCCCACAAGGTGGACCGACGACCTGGCGAGGGTCGCGGGAATCCGATGGATGCGAGACGCGCAGGACCGGTCGCTGTGGCGACGCTTGGGGGAGGCCTATGTCCAGCAGTGGACGTCTTTCGGCTGAGATGATGATGATGATGAGTACCGATTTCAATTTTTTCTCACTACCTACCTATTTAATTCATGAGCTAATAGCTATTGTTCTAATCTTTAGCACCCAGCTAATGTATGGTGTTGGTGTTAGCTTTCTTGGAAAATTTCGCTGAGGTAAGTCAACACTACAATAAAATTCTCACCTCCATTTTACCGAGATCGCACTGGTTTTAATGAATCCACATTTGGTTCAGTTGTGCAGACACTACAGATACAAATTTACAACAATTTTCCATCAAAATATTATCCACTAGGAAAGAAATTGCGAATAATTTACCCAGCCACTGAACTGAACTCACTCGAAGTCGAACAAAATAAGAAATTAGAAATCCCGCCAAGAAAGCCTCGTCAAGTCTTGTCAGTTTGACAGAACCAAAGAACACAACACAGTCACACTAGGGCGTGACTTCCATTCCGACCAACTAAACGAAACGGACCAACTAGTTGATCCGACTGGAACTCATCGGATCACATTTTTTTCTTCCAATCCGACCAACTGAATCCCGACCAACTAGTTGTGCGGAATGGAACTCATCAGATCACCTATTTTCAGTATTAACGATACAACTTTTTAATAGTTCTGTTCCACATTATTTTTTTATAATTTTGGGATGCACGATTCGAGTACCTACCTAACTTTAGTAATTGATAATTTCCACCTGATTACAAGAACTTTTCGTATCGATACTTTCAATTATACAGGGTGATTGGAAGATCGATGCAAAGCTTTAAAGCGAAGATAGTACAGACCATTTAGAACCATTTAAGACATGATTATGTTCGGCGAAGTTTTATCATTTTTTTTTAAACCTACTATTAAGATTTTTTTCAAAAATTCCCAAAATTTTATGTAAACTGCATATTTTCAGCCAAATTAAATAATAAGTGAATTAACTTTTATTTTATTTAATTAAAGTAATGTCTAAGCAACCGGAAAAAACATGTTTTAGGCTTTTCTGTTATAAAACAATTTTTTTACGGACATTTAAAGTTCAGCAGAAACTTAGAAAAAATTAACAGTACGTTTTTTAAACCTTATTAAAAAAATAACGAAGGGTGTTTTTTTAGTTCAAACCTTTTTGAATACATGTTTGATAAGCGTTCTTTCTTTTGAGGTATCATTTACGCGGATATCTTACAAATTATTGAAGTTAGGACCTAGAAACCGATTGGAGGGAGATTTTTTTAAATTTCGGCAGACTACTTAAAACAACATTTGAATTAAAATTATTTATTTTTCATGCATAAAGCTTTAAGGCGAAGATAGCACAGACAATTTAGAACCATGTAAGACATGATTGCCTCAG
Organism: Mythimna separata; assembly: GCA_030763345.1. Taxonomy (NCBI): domain Eukaryota; kingdom Metazoa; phylum Arthropoda; class Insecta; order Lepidoptera; family Noctuidae; genus Mythimna; species Mythimna separata. The sequence continues at coordinate 50,666 of JAKKIA010000043.1, forward strand.
ACGAAGTCTTACCAAATTTTTTAAACCTACTTTTGTATTATTTTCCAAATATTCCCAAAATTTTAAGTAAACTGCTTATTTATGGCCAAATTAAATAATAAATGAGTTCATTTTTATTTTATTTATTACAGTAATGTGTGAGCAACCTAGCAAAGTATATCTTAGGTTTTTCTGTCGTATTGATAAAAAATTTAAATTTCTTCTGAACTTTAAAAGTATGTAAAAAAAATCCAATGTTAGAAAAACCTAAGACATACTTTGCTGGGTTGCTTACACATTACCATAATAAATAAAATAAAAATGAACTCATTTATCATTTAATTTGGCCATTAATAAGCAGTTTACTTAAAATTTTTGGAATATTTGAAAAATAATACAAAAATAGGTTAAAAAAAAATTGGTAAGACTTCGTCTGAGGCAATCATGTCTTACATGGTTCTAAATTGTCTGTACTATCTTTGCCTTAAAGCTTTATGCATGAAAAATAAATAATTTTAATTCAAATGTTGTTTTAAGTAGTCTGCCGAAATTTAAAAAAATCTCCCTCCAATCGGTTTCTAGGTCCTAACTTCAATAATTTGTAAGATATCCGCGTAAATGATACCTCAAAAGAAAGAACGCTTATCACACATGTATTCAAAAAGATTTGAACAAAAAAAGTACCCTTTGTTTTTTTTTTAATAAGGTTTAAAAAACGTACTGTTATTTTTTTCTAAATTTCTGCTGAACTTTAAATGTCCGTAAAAAAATCGTCTTAAGACAGAAAAGCCTAAAACATGTTTTTTCGGGTTGCTTAGACATTACTTTAATTAAATAAAATAAAAGTTAATTCATTTATCTTTTAATTTGGCTAAAAATATGCAGTTTACATACAATTTTGGGAATTTTTGAAAAAAATCTTAAAAGTAGGTTTAAAAAAAAATGATAAAACTTCGCCGAACATAATCATGGCTTAAATGGTTCTAAATGGTCTGTACTATCTTCGCTTTAAAGCTTTGCATCGATCTTCCAATCACCCTGTATTACGTTGCTTGTATCGGTCAAAAGAAGTATTGAATTAGTACGCCGTGTCGCAATTCAACTTGAACACCTTGTTTCCATTCTTCTTCTCCCTGCCCTTATCCCATATTACTTGGGGTCGGTGTAACATGTTTTATTCTTCCATTCTGTCCTATCACCCGTCATGCTATCATCAACTCCCTTTTCTTTCATATCAGTCCTCACACAATCCATCCATCTTTTCTGTGGTCTCCCTCTTCCTCTCCATTCGTCCACATGTAAATTCATAACTGCTTTCGTAAAATGCCTTTCATCGCTCCTTTTTACATGACCATACCAAGACAAACGATTTCCTTTCAGCTTTTGCCACTTTCAAACTTCCTCTAATATACAAATTTCTCACTTTATCGATTCTCGTGACACTACACATCCATCTCAACGTTTTAGTCTCCGCTACATGCAATCTTTTTTCATCGTCTTTTTCACAGCCCAACATTCTGATCCACACAGTACGACAGGTCTTATTATGGACTTGTAAATTTTACCCTTCAGCTTGAGGAGCATCCGTGGGTCACAGGTTGTTCCCGTGACCTGTCGCCATTTCATCTATCCTGCGTTGATCCGATGTGTTACGTCCCGGTCTACCTCATCATACCGTTGGACAAGCGACCCGAGGTACCGAAAGTCGGAACAGATTGGTATGGGCGTTCTGGTGAGAGCTAAAGGCACAGGATTGGAGAGACTGCCGAAATCGCAGAATAAGTACTCTGTCTTGGTTCTACTCAATTTCAGGCCAACACTCTCCAGTCTATGCCACCACACCTCCAATCTGCTCTGGACCTCCAGGCCACTCTCAGCAACCAGCACAATATCGTCGGCAAACAGCATACACCAAGGGGCCTCTTCCTGGATGTCTAACGTCAAGGCGTCGATTATCAGCAGGAAGCTTAGAACATTTAACCTATGGAGACTGCAAAACAGGGCTTACCCCTCTGCCAAAGCACATTGGCCATATGGCCTTATACGTTATATAAAACTAGTTCAATGCGCGATCGCCGCCATTGTGTATCGCATTGTGTCGCAAAAAAGTTCTCTCCAAAAATGGTTAATTGTGCAGTTTCCAGCTGTAAAAAACGATCTGTTACTACAAATCTGCGAAACCGTGATGTTCCTTATCACATATAAGTATGCGTGACCAAGGGCGTCGCCAGCTTATGACAAAGGGGAGGGCAATGGGGCAATATTATGGATGATAAAAAAAATGAATGCCGAGAGCATGAAGCATTTCACTTTGGAAGTCTTTGACTCGATGACGATTTTTTTTTTCATATGGGGAATCATCAGAATGACTTCTCCCGCTTTTGGGTGGAGCGGGAGGGCGTGTCAGACTCTTACTGACTAAACCCCACCCCGATCCTTTGTTGCCATCGATCTGGGAGGACACGGGTTCACCTTTCGGAATTTCCGTGTTCCCCAGAGGCTTCGGCCCTACCTGGCCCCTACAGTTCGCTGACATCTCCCTGAGGCGCGCGTAGAACAGAACGCGCCTTTGACGACTGGGCTTGGTCCGGGTCATTACCAGACAGCCGGATGGCGAGCTACCCAATACTCGCCGTCCGCAAGCCCGCACCTACGGTGGTCGGAAACCTGGATCGGGATCTCGGCGGTGGCGGCGTGAGGGTCGTTTCCTCGCGAGCCCGCGGTCGGCAGCTTCCTTCGCTAGCATTACTGCTTCGCAGAAGGAGGCAACCGCCCGCCACCCCTCTTCGCTCCGGACCATGGCCTGAACCAGGGCCTGGCGCGAGAAGTCGCCACCACCGATAGCCTCCACGGGGACACGGCGGTACTCCTCCCAAGTGGGACACACCTCTACCCTGTGCTCCACCGTATCCTCCGGGCGGTCCACACAGTGGTGACACCCCGGCGTCCTTTCCTCCTTGATCCGATGCAGACAGAATGATGGCTTGCCCAGCACTGAGTTGCGACAGTCGCAGTCGCCATGCCACCCCGAGATCTTGCCGGAACTCTGTCCGCCATACCGCAACTTGTCGTGGCAGTGGAGTTTAGCCACGGCGTTGCATCTCCACGCGCAAATCGTGCATGCGTGGAAGGACTGTTGCCTCCAGATCCCACGGTGGCCGGCCAGCAAGGACGCTCGCCGCTTCGCGGGAGATCGTGCAGTATTCCCGCACCATTCGGATGGCCATGACCCTTTGGCAAGTGTCTGGACCCCCTAGGTTGGGCAGGAGCCGCTTCAGAGCAGACCCAGTTTTTCAGACCTGATTCCTGCGGAACACCACATGACATCTCTCGCCGTCTCCACACTCCCTGGTGAAAGGGTTAATGATGATCCTATCCGACAGGTAGGCCTCGATCACGCGACTTAGGTAGGCACCTCATGATGCCGAAGTGCCGCCTCGATGCTACTCCAGGGACTTCAAGGGAGGCGATAATTGAATCTAAGTATGGTATTACTAAAGATCTCTTGCAGTATTCTGAAGGGCTTTCTGCTGAATGATTGTTTCTATGACGTTGTTTCCCCTGTAATACCTACGCGGCATTGATGTAATGTCCAACTCCAGTCCGACTTTTTCCGCAACAGTAGTAGCTCCCTTTATAATTTCTTACAGTTTATAGGTAATATAGCAGCATCAGAATAATTTCTGCATTTATTAATTCATGAATCCCCGACCGGTCTCATTGGGCAGCGCTGTTATTGTTTAACTATTGTGTCTCGTTTCGCGGGTATTGATAGGTTAATTGTTAAGGAAGTAAGTTGCTCGCACTTTGGTCGCTTTGCGGCTAGCTACATTTCATCTCTAGGGGGGGGGCAGCTGCCCCCCCCTGCCCCTCCTTGGCGATGCCCTTGTGCGTGACGCGCCAATATAGTTTTATATAAGTACATTGTCGAAATAAACTTTATACCATTACAATAGAAAAATATGTCATAGTACGTAGGTAGTTTACACGCAGTACAGGGGCATGGAGTAGGTAGGTAGGTAGGTGCGTAGGTAGTTTACACGCAGTATAGTCAGGCCTCCGTCACTCCATGTATTTGCGCGCTATAAGTGCCTACCGCCCAGCCGAGCGGTCTCGGTCCGCTTGCGGATCAAATTCAGTGCGGTTTTCGCAAGCGAAGCGCGCACACGCCGTTCAATTTTAATAGTGCTGTTCGTTCGTACGCGTATTACGATGCCGTGTGGTGCTTAATGTGCTGTAGATGGGTGTAAATCAAGCAAAAGAAGGGATAAACACCTAACATTATTCCCTTTACCTGTCAAATAACGACGAAACTTATAAAATAAATATTTTATAAACGATAGAATTTTAAACTGTAATTATTTATAAATAAATTGTAACTATAAGGGCCTGTTTCACGATGTCCGAGTAGCCACTACTTCCCTAATAAATTCAAAAATTTGACAGAATTTCTATGAACATATCTGCCAACTAAGATATTGGCAACTTAATCATAGGTGGTGAAATAGGCCCTTAGTCAGAACATTCACAGTTCTGAATAACATAAACACAAAAAGTCATGTTAATTTAATTTTATCGAAGAGACAGCCCTGCGATTGCTGCGGGTTCGCGCGGTGCGAAGCAATCACAATTGTACGCTTAAGCATTTAGGCACATTTTAGCATGCAATGGTTGCTGACGCGACGGAATAGGCTAATAAAGCGGTAGGTATTGTAATTTTTCTACTGAGTGAAGTATCTGTTACGTAGTAACTATTTAGTAATCTGTGGTATAGTGCTGCGACAATGTGAGTGAATGATTGGCAGAATAAAAGTTCTTTCAATCACTCATCAATCAAATACATTCAGTAACAAGTTTACTTTTGTTTATATTCTGTCTAAATGAATGGGATAAACAATAATTATAGGATGTAATTAATATATAATTTTTAAATCTATACTAATATTATAAAGAGGAAAGATTTGTACCTATTTTTGTATGTTTGTAATGAATAGGCTCAAAAAGTACTGGGCCGATTAAAAAAAATCTTTCACCAATAGAATGCTAAATTCTACCAATTAGACATAGGCTACATTTCATTTTGAAAAAAATTAGGGTTCCTTGGTAAAATTTGAACAATGTAACCGAAGGTGTAGAAAAATGAGTCTTAAAATGTCTTTCGTCGAATGCGCTGCCGAAACTATTAGCGATAGAACAAAATGATGTACAACAATATTGAAGAACGTCATAATGTCTACAAAAAACTCCGCGGTAGCATATGTCCAACTATGTGTGTGTTTGTGTTTATATTAATCCTTATCCAAATAAATTATTTTATGGTCAAGACCATTTAACTACCTATAAAATAGTTTATAAATTTTTAAATTGGACTGTCCATTCAAAAGATATTAGGAATTAAAAAATTCAAACAGTAATCAAAACCGCCATAGCGCCGTGGCCGTTGTTTGCGATGCAGTCTGAAAAGCACGCCGGTCATCGCGGCGGGCGGCGTGGAGGGGGCACTAAAAAAAGTGTTTTATATCCAAATTTCCAAAAATAAATAATTGTCTACCCCGTGCGAAGCCAGGACGGGCTGCTAGTAAAATATAAAATAGTACACAGTATGTTCTTTTGGTGTGTGAATATTTTTATACCTATTTTTGTGCAGTTTCATACACTTCTTTGTCTCAATTTATTTAAAAACAATAAATATGGCAGCCAAATTCAAAATGTCACCGCAGGCAAGCAGTCCTGACTGAAAATAATGCAGATTTCATATCTGACCCATATATATGTAAGCAAGTATGTAGGAGTTAGGTTAGTGTGTGCGATTTTCTCAAAACATATGGATTTAGCGTATCATGCACAAGGGCGTCGCCAGCTTATGACAAAGGGGGGGGCAAGGGGTAATATTATTGATGATAAAAAATATGAACGCCGAGAGCATGAAGCATTACACTTTAAATCTTTGCCTCGATGACGATTTTTTTTTCATGCGGGGTATGGGGAATCATCAGGATGACTTCTCCCGCTCTTGGGCGGAGCGGGAGGGCGTGTCAGGCTCTTACTGACTAAACCCCACCTCGTTCCTTCGTTGCCTTCGATCTAGGAGGACACGGGCTCACCTTTCGAAATTTCCGTGTTCCCCTGACGTTTCGGCCCTTCCGGGCCCCTACAGTTTGCTGACATCTCCTTGAGGCGCGCGTAGAAAAGAACGCGCCTTTGACGACTGGGCATGATCCGGGTTATTACCGGACTGCCGGATGGCGAGCTACCCAGTGCTCGCCGTCCGCAAGCCCGCGCCTACGGTGGTCGGAAACTGGGATCGGAACCTCGGCGGCGGCGGCGAGAGGGCCGTACACTCGCGCGCTCGCGGTCGGCAGTCTCCTTCGCTAGCATTACTGCTTCGGAGATGGAGGCAACCGCCCGCCACCCCTTCTCGCTCCGGACCATGGCCAGTACCAGGGCCCAGTCGCCACCGCCGATAGCCTCCACGTGGATACAGCGGCACTCCGCCCAAGTGGGGCACACCTCTACCCTGTGCTCCACCGTGTCCGCCGGGCAGTCCAAACAGTGGTGACACCCAGGCGTCCTTTCCTCGTTGATCTGATGCAAGAACCTCCTGAACTTACCGTGTCCAGTGAGGACCTGCGTCATACGGAACGAAAGGACGCCGTGACCTCTTTCCAACCACTCCTCAAAGAGGGGACTTACCGCCGCAATGACGGCGTGCCCAGCACTGGGTTGCGACAGTCGCAGTTGCCATGCTACTAGAGCCTCCGGCAGGGGGCGTCTGGAACCCCTAGGTTAGGCAGGAGCTACTTTAGAGCAGCCCTAGTCCTGTCCAGTTTGGGAGCCAGACGTCGAAAATGCTCCCGGAAAGTTCATCGGCTGTCGAGGACGAGTCATCATCGACCCGACGCCGATGTGGACCCCTCTACCGATATTTGGGAACCCGGTGGTGGCGTGGTCCGAAAACCATAAAAGCACATGGCCTCGGACTCGTGCAATGCCACCTTGAGTCCCAATTGCTGGATCCTGTCTACGACTGTCGCAACCCTGCGTGTCCCTGTTTCGGCCGCCACCTGGTACGACTCTTCCCGCGTCAGGACCAGCGTGTCGTCACGCTGACCCCGTCAGGGAGGTCGCCGCGCAGCACGTAGTCGTATCCGATGCTCCACAGTGGCGGTCCTAGTACCGATTCCTGCGGAACACCGCACGACACCTCTCGCCGTCTCCACTCTCCCTGGCGACCAGGGTAGATGATGAACCTATCCGACAGGTAGGCCTCGATCAGGCGACGTAGGTAGGTGGGCACTTCATGGTGCCGAAGTGCCGCCTCGATGCTACTCCGGGGAGATCAAGGGAGGTGATCATTGAATCTAAGTATGGTATTACTAAAGATCTCAACAGATAGCAGCATAAGTATAATTTCTGCATTTATTAATAGTTAAGAAAGTCAATTGCTTGCACTTTGGTCGCTTTGCGGTTAGCTACATTTGATCTCTAGGGGGGGCAGCTGCCCCCCCCTGCCCCCCCTTGGCGACGCCCTTGATCATGCATATGATAACGGATTATTTGACCATACTTTTTAATTAGCAAATTGAATTATAAAAAAGTACACAAATGTTCGTCTATCCTTTTAAACTTTAAAAAGTACACAAATGTTCGTCTATCCTTTTTAACCTTTTGGGGGATGGACTGCTCGTGTCCGTAGGATCTACTTAAGTTCTGATTGCCCTACACGTGTCCCCTGGGTAGTGCTAAACGAGCACTTCACAATTCGGTGGTAGGCCTTAGCATTGGCTGCCTGCTTAAAGTTACCACCCACCAGACAGAGTCTTGCCGCCAAACGATACGTCGTGTTCTGGCATGGTGTCTGGTGAAGCCGTATGGTGGAAGATGGGTCTGAGTAGTTGTGCTGCGATGTACGCCGGGTATGATGCGCTATTTGTTGTTGTGTCGGACGGTTGATCTTGGAGGGTAGCGGGATCCGAAGTACGGTGTCTCCGCTGGCCGACCGCAGACAGTTGGGGGCCCAAGTAGTGTGCCAGCCACACACGAAAGGCTGCCCCGCCATCTGTGAAAAATCCCAGGGTGGCCCCATCGTGCCGGTTGGCAACCGGACGAGAGGACCCGATGGCGATCCCTGGGGGGGTTCGGGCGTCCCCGCAGTCTCCATATCAACCCTCCATTGGCGCAGCAACGCTGACCGTGTTGTTGGGTCTAATATCGCAACACTTCGCTCACCTGCCATCTTCCACCGATCCTATTCACTCCTAATTGGGAAAAAATAAATTATGAAAGGTCCAAAAAAGAAAGGCAAGTCTTTACAGCGGAGGCACGTCCTCTCTTTTCAAGTGCAGCTCTCGAATATTCGAGGGCTGCACTCAAATCTCAATGCGGTTCACCACCATCTAGAGACCGACATGCCTCACTTGCTTTTCTTGACGGAGACCCAGATCAGATGTCCAGCAGATGCGGCGTACCTCAACTACCCGGGATACTCATTAGAGCATCACTTCCTGCAGCGTGCCGGGGTCTGTGTGTACGTCCGTAATGACATCTGCTGTCAGCGTCTCCGTCATCTTGAAGACCCTTTACTATCCACCATATACTACCTTTGGTATGGACAAAATTGTCTATGCCTGTGTCTACCGATCGCACAGCGGGGATCAGGATACAACTCGGTTGTTTGACCACCTCAGTGAGGCCGCCGATATGGCTCTACATCGGCACCCTGACGCGCAATTCGTCGCTCTGGGGGACTTTAACGCCTGCCATCAAGACTGGCTTTTCCCATACCAGAGGACCGACCACGCTGGAAGGGAAGCGCGAAACTTTGCAGTAGCGATGGGTCTTTCCCAGCTGGTTACGCAAGCGACCAGGGTGCCCGATGTAGTTGGTCATACCGCCAATTGTTTGGACCTTCTGCTGACCACCGACCCGAACAGATGTATTGTAACAGTCTCCTCGCCTATAGGAACTTCAGATCACTGTCTGGTGAAGTCTGTGTCGACCTTCTCCCCACCTGACTGCGACTCTCGCGGTGAGCGGCGAATGTGGCGATACAAATCAGCAGATTGGGATGAGATGCGACATTTCTTTGCTTCTCTTCAGAAGATCCGTCGAGCTGCCGCACAGCTCGACGGATCTTCTGAAGAGAAGCAGACCTGCTATATCCGACGTGGTGCGTCAAGCTATGGAGTATTACATCCCTTATAGTGACGTACCCGTCGGTGGTTCAGCTCACCCATGGTTCAACGCCGATTGTGCTGAAGCTGAAAAGCGTAAGCATTCGGTGTTTCTTGCCTGGGCGGAAGCTCGTGATGGTAAAGCTCCGGATCTGAGCTCAAAGAAGAGAGCCTTTAACCATGCTGCCAAGTCCTACAAAAAGGCACTAAGGAAGGCTTGCTTCGATCGTATTACTCATATTGTCAAAAAACTCTCTGCACAGCCATCTGGTAGCAGAGCATTCTGGTCCCTTGCCAAATCGGTCGAAGCGAACTTCTGTCGACCCACACTGCCTCCGCTGGTAAAACCTGATGGAACACTGGCTCATACGGCGAGAGAGCAGGCAGGTCTCTTTGCATCTCTCTTCGCCCATAATTCACGTCTTGACACTAGCAGTGCTACCCCACCGATTTTGCCTCATTGCGACTCTTCAATGTCCGAAGTTCGCTTAAGGAATAAAGAGGTTCTGAGAGCGCTGTGTCGTCTAGACGTGAATAAAGCTAGTGGCCCAGATGGTATACCAGCGATAGTTCTCAAGGCCTGTGCGCCCGAGTTGTCTCCTGTTCTGACACGCTTGTATCGCCTCTCATATAGGACTGGAATAGTACCCAAGTCCTGGAAGCTTGCCAACGTGCAACCCGTGCCTAAAAAGGGCAGTCGTGCCGATCCAGCCAACTATCGGCCGATTTCGATAACCTCCATACTCTGCAAGATTATGGAGCGTGTATTGAACTCGCGCCTCATGGCATACCTAGAAGGTAACGATCTCCTCAGTGACCGACAATACGGGTTTCGCCACAATCGGTCTACTGGGGACCTACTAGTGTATGCGACTCACTTGTGGGGCGAGGCCCTCGAGAAGAATGGGGAAGGTTAGACGACTCGAAGGCCTTCAGCTTCAGCTTCCAGCGTATGGCATTTCTCCTGGTTTGATTACCTGGGTAAAAGACTTCCTGAGTGAACGGTCTCTCCGAGTCGTTGTCGATGGATGTTCATCGGAACCCATGACAACGAATGCCGGGGTTCCTCAGGGGTCTGTTCTCTCTGCAACTCTCTTTCTGCTGCATATTGTTACGAACGTGAGTAATTAAATGCCGGTTTACTAGCAGATAACTTTATTAACCACAAAACAATGACAAATTAGTCCAATCAACAAATAACCAATCACTATAAACACTCAGAGTTCCGTTTAGTATCGCTTAGGTCGCTAGGTATCACTTCACACACTTAGGTAGTTCGCTCTGTATCGCTGACGAAATCAAACTGAACTGCTTCTAGCCGGGGACCCGTATTTATATGCGAAGTCATCGAAATTTCTCGATACCGACGTTTCAAGGACATTCTAGCTAGGGCTTTCATCCCGGGAGTCTCGGTCTCGAAAATATCGAGACTCTCGGCGTTTTTTCCCCATTTTCGAGACTCGAGACTTACACATGCAGTCCCGGGACTAACGAGACTTTTCGAGACTTAGTCAAATATAATTAATTAGTACATTTATCTCCTCGTGTAAGCGGTAATTTACATTATGGATTTGTAGCATGTCTACGAATTTACAAACATTTTTGTTTTTATTACTAAATGTAACGATGGCGTTGAAAGATTATAATTAATTTTAGATTCAATATTACTAATACTCTTACCATTCTATTTTATCTTAATATTAGGTATTTCTAGCTGATTTGAGGCTTTATTGCCGTGATGATATGAACATTTATATAGTTTAAAATTAATGCTTACCCTGAGAATACCTCAAACGAATCAGTTTTTATATTAATTGTTCTTGACGGTGTACGTGTGATCGATGTATTTGATTGAAATAAAAAACAATTTTTGTTTAAAAAAGGTTAGGTTAGGCTTTTTTCACAAAAATTGTTTTTAACAATCACTTTTATTTGTATGATTGTATGTATGCGTTTGTTTTGCATTAGTCTGATAGTTTTCACATTTAATTTCTTATGAATTATTTTAAAACAATACCTACTTATCAAAACGAAGAAAACATTTTTATTTCATTTTATTAAATTCTGAATTGAACAAAATATGTACATTCAAACTTCTACGGTGTGTGTTATTTTTAACGTCATTTTGGATTGCATATAACAAGTTTGGAATAATTTGGTCGCTGTGGTGTGTCAGATTTGTGTGACTGAAGGAAAAGTGAATTCACGTGACGCTAAGAGGGTTATTGAGAATGGCCGTCGTTATCAGTTAGGTAAGACTTTATATTGGTTTGACTTTTATTTTCTTTGTGTCTGGTCATGTTTCTTTTTGTTTTAGATAACACCATAGCTTATTACGATGTATTTACCAAAATGCATAATACGTCTTCGTTTGGTGTTATTTTTTACGAGCCAAGGATAATACTTGCTAACTACTGCTAAATGCAAAAAATGCCATAAAATATTTAAGACTTTAGGAGGGAATACCAGTGGTCTTCATAAACATCTTAAAAGTATCCATAACTTGATATTATCAAAGGAAGTACAACCAGCTTCAACAACTTGTATTGCACGTACATCATCAAAAAATGAGGATGAAGTATATAAACCACCGGAAAAAAGTAAGATGACAAATTTCTTCCAAAAGGTTGACGGAATTGAAATTAAAGTTTCGAGAATGGCTTCTCTGGATGGAATACCGTTTCGAACTTTTGTAGAATCTGAAGATTTACGTGAGCTATTTAAAAAATCACAATTATCGCTACCCTCGTCTGTGGCTTCCATGTCTAAAACAAGCTGACTTCGTAAAATCTCAAATGCTGAGCGAAATAAAGAAATTGAAGGCTGTGTTGGACCTCACTTTATCACTGATTGACATAGAAGAAACAAGAAAAAGAAAGAAACAAGTCTGTAATACTTAATTAAGTATTTGGAAATAATAATTGTGTATTAATTACTTAAATACCTACCCTTTGAACTTAAATCTTTTTCAAGTCTCGAAAGTCTCGTTTTTCCCGGGAATCCCGGGACCGAGCTGAGTCTCGATATTTTTTCCCGGGACTCGGGAAAATATCGAGACTGAAAGCCTTAATTCTAGCACAAAATAGTCGCATCGGGAGGCCATAAATCATTATTATTACTCTCGTAAGTAGGTACTTATCTACCACCTTACATGCAAATTTCGACTCTATTGCTAACACTGGAAGGTACAAATTCCCTTATCCACCCACATAACTACCTACTGAATGTTATCTAATAATAATAGCGTATGTCGGACTTTTCTGGAATTTGCCAGGCCTGAGTAGGTACTCCTATTCTAGAAGCTTCGCATAGCAATGCGTTTTAATTATTTGATGCTACCCTTGGTTCTGTCGAAGATATAGCTATATACTCAAGTTTCACGGCGTAACAGTGCCCCCCTCTTAGTCATGCTCGTCCCGAGCATTATTAGATCCGTGATATGACGCCAATCTATCCACGTGGACTACCTTAGGTTTCCCTCGTAACCCTTTCTTGATGCGGTAGGTAACGTCGTTGATCCTTTTTATCACGGAGTAGGGTCCCTCCCATCGAGCTTGAAGTTTCGGCGACTTCCCTTTTCGTCGAAGTGGGTTGTGGAGCCAAACCAGTGCACCTTCCTCAAATCCCTTGGCGTTGGCATTGCGGTCGTATCGAGTTTTCATTTTAACGCTGGTGTGCAGGCTATTCTCACGCACTCGTTTATGCACTTCATCCAATTGATCTTGGAGGTCACTTACGAAGTCCGTAACTGGCTTAGTCTTGTCAGGTGGCACGCCGGTTATGGTATCGACTGGAAGTCTCATCTCCCTGCCGAAATTCACTCTTGCTGGGGTATGGCCCGTGCTATCATGCACTGCTGATCGATAAGACATGAGAAATAGTGGAATATACCGGTCCCAATCTTTCTGATGGTCATCGACAACCTTAGCCAGGTGATTCTCCAGGGTCTGGTTAAACCTCTCCACCATTCCGTCCGACTGTGGGTGCGCAGGTGTTGTGCGTGTCTTGTAAATCCCCAGAAGAGTGCACATTTCCTGGAACAGCGCAGATTCGAAGTTGCGGCCTTGATCGGAATGGATCTCCAAAGGTGCGCCATACCGACATACTACTTCTTCGACCACCTTTTTCGCCACTGTCGTCGCTTCCTGATTGGGTATGGCGAAAACTTCAGGCCACTTTGTGAAATAGTCCTGTATCACCACTATGTATTTGTTTCCGTCATCTGTCACAGGGAAAGGTCCAGCAACGTCGATGGCAATGCGTTCCCATGGGGCTCCTACATTGTACAACTGAAGCTTGCCCCTGTTCCTAGTCTGTGGTCCTTTCACGGATGCGCACGCTGTACATTTCCGACACCATTGCTCTATGTCTTCTCTACAATTGAGCCAGTAATACCGCTGTCTCACTTTCAGTAGAGTTTTCTTGATTCCCAGGTGTCCACCAGAAGCGCCATCGTGTATCTCCTGAAGCAGGGGGACCACTTCACGTCGTGGTACTATCACTTGTGTAGTCACCTCCTTGCCATCGTTCGATTCCCATTTCCTACAAAGCACGTCATTTTCTAGGACTAAACTGTCCCACTGGGCCCAGTAGCTCTTTGTGACAGGACTATGTGACGATACTTCATTCCACTGAGGCCTAGTTCCACTACGCTTCCAGTCCAGTATAGGTCGAATATCGTCATCTTCTTCCTGGGACTTCTTAAAGTTGCCTTCAGCCCTAATTAAGTTCACGTGCTCCCGGGCTTCATTTTGCTGGCAATGTCTACAGTCCTCATTACATGGACGTCGCGACAGGGCGTCAGCATTGTTATGCCCTTTTCCACTACGATGTTCCGTCACAAAGTTGAACTCCTGCAGCTGCTCTAGCCATCTTGCAACTTGACCCTCAGGGTTTTTGAATTGTAGAAGCCATTTCAATGCAGCGTGGTCTGTTCTCAACGTAAACTGTCTCCCTATGAGGTACTTGTGGAAATGTTGCAAAGTTTTTACAACAGCCAGTAGTTCTCGTCGAGTCACGCAGTAGTTCCTTTCTGGTTTTGAAAGTGCCTTACTGAAGTATGCGATCACGACTTGCCTATCTTCTTGCACCTGCGACAGCACTCCACCAATTCCTGTGTTGCTGGCATCGGTATCGACGACAAATCTTCCATTTCTGCTCGGATACCCCAGTATAGGCGCTTCACATAGGCGTTGCTTTAGTTCGTTGAATGCTGACTCACAGCTCTTGTCCCAGATAAAATCTCGTTTATCCTCAGTCAGCTGATGTAAAGGTTTTGCAATGTCCGAAAAACTCATAACAAACCGTCTGTAGTATGTGCACAACCCTAGAAATGCACATACTTCTGTTTTGTTCTTTGGAGCCGGCCACCGTTGGACAGCCTTTATCTTCTCAGGATCGGTTCTCACTCCATCGGCGCAGATGACATGTCCTAGGTAGCTGACCTCCTTCTTGAACAGGGCACACTTCTTTGGGCTTAGTTTTAGGTTAGCCCCCCGTATCCTGGTGAATACTTTCTCCATATTTCTCAGGTGTTCCTTAAAAGTGCGGCCCATTATAATGACGTCATCCAAATATACCAGACAGACGTCACCAAGAAGGCCCACCATGACTCTATCCATGAGGCGTTCAAACGTCGCTGGAGCGTTGCACAACCCAAAAGGCATGACTTTAAATTGCCACAGGCCGTTGCCAATTCCTGTACTGAACGCTGTCTTTTCCTTATCTTTCTCGCTAATTTCCACTTGCCAGTAGCCACTTTTCAAGTCAATGGTTGAAAACCACTTCATACCACTGAGCATATCCAGTGTGTCGTCTATCCTAGGCAAGGGATAACTGTCCTTCTTCGTTACATCATTCAGCCTTCTGTAGTCTACACAGAATCTGGTACTGCCGTCCTTCTTCTTCACCAGAACGACAGGAGAAGACCATGGGCTAGTAGAAGGTTCAATTATTCCGCTATCAGCCATATCCTTTACCATTTCTGCTACCTCAGTTTCTTTAGCCCAGGGAATGCGGCGCGGTCTCTGTTTAATTGGTCTAGCATCACCTGTATCTATCTCATGCTTGACGAGACCTGTTCTTCCGCAATCTTTTCCCGTTGCAAAGATATCCCGGAACCGTAGCAGAAATTCCTTGGCTTGCTGTAGTTCCGAAACTGATAAATTGCTCTTAGAATTTTCCAGAAGTTGCTGGATGTGATCAGGTTCACCTTTTATTGCGTCTTGTTTTACTGAAGATGTGTTGATTTGGCGGAGATACTTCACTTCTTCACATCTTCCAACAACACTGTTTTTCTTCAACTGGATCTCCTTTTTCCCAAGATTTACAATCCTGACCTTGGATCTTCCTTTCGTCATAACTAATGTCCTCGCGGTGATAAGTTCCGGGTGCCGGCCAATGTCTTCAACCATAACACATCTGCGTTGCCTAATTTTCTTAGGAAATTTAACTTCGACTAAGGTTTCCGTTCTTGGAGCCAATGTGGTATCCTTTAAGCAATAGAGGTTGCATGTGTTAATTCCTTGCAGGAAGACTTCTTGGTCTGGGAATTTCAATACTCCTTTATCGATATCTAAAACACATCGGTAATTCCGCAGGAAGTCGAGACCCAGTATGCAATCGTCGGTAATATTCGCAATTAACGCTGAATGGGTGTACACTTGATCACCGATTTTAAACTCGATTTCTGTATCACCGAGGACGGAGACTGGCTGCCCGGTGGCTGTCTGAAGTCGGTAGGCTGGGGTTTCTGTTTGCCACAAGATGGTGCGTTTCAGCAACTCAGGTCTTATAATAGTCCGTGACGCCCCGGTGTCAACGGTGAAATTGCAAGCACGTTTTTTTTTTTTTTTTTTTTAATCTTTATTTATAGAGCTTTTTCGCTGGTGCGAATATGTCACTCTGTAGGTTTACAAAAAGAATTACATATTTTCACAAAAAACTAAGAAAGAAGGGCATCCAATGTATTCTTCCTTTTCAAATTTTGGCAGCTCCATTGAATATTTATTTTTATTTTATGAGCCGTTGGTTGCACTAAATTGGAAACCAGGCAAATCAAATATGTTAAATAAAAATCCATTGTATGAACCACTCTAACAATATTTGGAAAAAATGCAAGCACGTTGATTCAGCGTTCCCTCGATGATCAAACTATTTCCGTTGTGGACTTGATTGATGGTGATGGTTGGGGCCTTCAGTTGACCAGCCAGCACCCGCCCCGCGGCCCTGGCGACATTTAGTTTAACGACTCCTCGTCAACTTGAGTTCCGGAGTCCACACTTCCAATCTTCCTCTTGGGGCAATCGGTACGAATGTGCCCTTTTTCTCCACATCCATAACACGTCGGAATATAGCGGGACTTTGCCGACGAGGCTACTTCTCGTTGACGTGGTTGCACTGAAGGTGAGACCACCACTTCCCGAACTCTGTGCGTACGTGAGTCTTGTCGTACGGCTTCCACTTCCAAAGCGTGGGCCATCGCACTCTTCAGAGTTTGGTGGTGTCCGAGTCGCACCGAAGCCCTGACTTCAGTATCCCGTAGACCGTCGATGAATGCTTGCACCAGATTTACTTCCACCATCTCCGGTGTCATCGACATGTATGCCCGCCGGACCAGCCGTTCAACCTCTACTCCCCACTGCTGAAGGCTCTCGTTCGACCTCTGCGTTCTCTCGCGAAGTTGCGCGCGGAAAACATGTTCGAGGTGCTTGTCACCATAGCGAGTGTCTAGTCCCTCCATTAGACGCTCCAACGTCCTGCCGTCTGGAGGAAGGTTCTCTAGGACCAGCAGAGCGTCCCCTCGTAGGGCCAAAGTTAACGCCGCGAAAGACTGGTCATCATCCCAGCGGTTCGTCTTGACCAGTGTTTGGAATTGGTACTTAAAAGCCGTCCAGGACGACGTGCCATCAAAACGTGGCATATCAAATTTTGCGGCTGATGCACAGTGGGTGTGCGATGGTGCGCTAACAGCAACGGGTTCGCGTGCTTCGAGCTTGACTATTTTTTTGTTGATGTCCAGCAGGCGATCTTCGTGGCCATCAATTCTGGTTTCGAGGCTATCAGCTCGGGCGGAAACCTCCTTGACCTCTAAGGTGAGATTTTTCACTTTCTCGCCCAACGTGACGAGGCCGTGATCGATTTTTTCGAGGATCAGGTTCTGCTTAGCCTCTTGATCGCGGCGGGCAGCTTCCTGTTCGCGGCGGGCTTCTTCCTGGTTAGCCGCGATTAGATCCTGGAGCTTACGCTGGTTAGCCTCTTGTTCGCGGCGGGCAGCTTCCTGTTCGCGGCGGGCAGCTTCCTGTTCGCGGCGGGCTTGTTCCATACTAGCTTGCATGGCGGCCAACACTGCGGCGAGGTTCATTTCCGAGGATGGCCCTGTTGGCGCCTCAGCAGCTGCCGTTGCTCCCATACCAGCCCGATCTTCCGCTTCCAGACGTTGACGTGCAGCATCCATCTCCACTTGCCTCCTTGTTCGTGGTCCCTGTTCGTCGTCCCTCTGTAGTAATGGCATCGCACTTCTGACACCAGTTGTTACGAACGTGAGTAATTAAATGCCGGTTTACTAGCAGATAACTTTATTAACCACAAAACAATGACAAATTAGTCCAATCAACAAATAACCAATCACTATAAACACTCAGAGTTCCGTTTAGTATCGCTTAGGTCGCTAGGTATCACTTCACACACTTAGGTAGTTCGCTCTGTATCGCTGACGAAATCAAACTGAACTGCTTCTAGCCGGGGACCCGTATTTATATGCGAAGTCATCGAAATTTCTCGATACCGACGTTTCAAGGACATTCTAGCACAAAATAGTCGCATCGGGAGGCCATAAATCATTATTATTACTCTCGTAAGTAGGTACTTATCTACCACCTTACATGCAAATTTCGACTCTATTGCTAACACCGGAAGGTACAAATTCCCTTATCCACCCACATAACTACCTACTGAATGTTATCTAATAATAATAGCGTATGTCGGACTTTTCTGGAATTTGCCAGGCCTGAGTAGGTACTCCTATTCTAGAAGCTTCGCATAGCAATGCGTTTTAATTATTTGATGCTACCCTTGGTTCTGTCGAAGATATAGCTATATACTCAAGTTTCACGGCGTAACAATATCAACGATCTGCTAATGCCCGGTATCTATGGGTATGCAGATGACAGTACAGTTGTAGAGAGATACCTGCCGGGTGCTCGGGCTAGTAAGGAGCTAATCCAGTCCGAAAGAGAGGCTATGGTAGAGCGTGTGAATGTCTCCCTCGAGGCAGTCTCCAAATGGGGCGAAGCCAATCAGGTAGAATTCAACGCTGCCAAAACACAAGCGTGTCTATTCACTGCAAAAAGGAGTCCGTTCACCTTGACTCCTACTTTCTGGAATGTGTCACTGGAGTGCACCGACCGTCTTCAGTTTTTGGGTGTTGAAGTTTCTTCAGACCTTAACTTTGGGCGGTTCATTGAGTCCAAAGCCAAAGCAAAAAAACTCGGCGTTCTGGCTAAGGTCCGGCGGTACTTCACACCGGGACAGCTTCTTATGCTATACAAAGCACAGGTCCTATGGTGTGTGGAGTAGGTACTGCAGTCACATATGGGCTGGTGCTGCAAAATGCCATCTAGCAGCTTTGGACTCGGTGGAAAGGCGTGCGAAGAGGCTAATTGGAGACCCTGATTTGGTTAAATCCAATCTGCAAAGCCTAGAGCACAGGCGTAGGGTAGCCAGCCTATCGGTGTTCTACAGGATACATTTCGGAGAGTGTGGGCAGGAATTACATGAGTTAATTCCGCCATCTTACTTCTACCATCGGACAAGCCGTCGTACGGCGAGTATCCATCCTTACGTTGTCGAAACTTGCACGGTCCGGACAAAGCGGTTTGCCTCGTCGTTTATACCGCGTACATCGAAGGATTGGAACAATTTGCTTGCTGCGATCTTTCCGTCCGATTATAATTTGGGTATCTTCAAGACTAGAGTGAATAGGCTCTTAATAAACTAGTGCGCCTCACCATCAATGATTGCATCACTGCTTACCATCAGGTGGGATTGCAGTCAAGTACTAGTTTATGACATATAAAAAAAAAAACTGTAGATCCGCAAAAATGTGTTCAATATGTTTATAAAATACTGGTACATTTAAATAATCAGTAAGAGATAATAATTATGGGCTTCGATATTAATCTTATGCACAATAATTGTATGGAAAATCTTTTTACTGTTAGCTTATGCTCATTTTTTGTGAACGTTGTTATTTGAATAAAACTTTATTATTATTTATTTATGTTTATTTTGCAAATAGGTTATTATTATACATTGACACGTCAATATTTTTCGTTAATAAAACTAAAATACAGGAGGCAGACATAAAATCCAGAGGATCCTTTACTAAATAAAGTGTTTGTTGTCATACGATAGTTGCATAAATACACGATAATTGTCGATGTGTGTGTGGTTTTTTCAATAGTGTGATTATTTTTTATAGTATGCGTTTGTTGCAATAGGAAGCATGTATTTGTGTGTTACTGTCAGATTTTCCTAGTGTCCTGTACGTGTATACCTCGCCCCCCACAAAAAGTGGCAGAATAATTTGTTCAGAAATTCGTTCTTTGCCATCTCCATAGGTTAAATGCTCTAAGGCAATAGGAAGCATGCATTTGTGTGTAACTGCCAATTTTTCCTAGTGGGATGCAGTATGTGTTTACCTCGCTTCCGGCAAAAAGTGGCAGAATAATTTATTCAGAAATTCGTTCCTTGAAACAAACCACATACGTGAAATACGTATACATATTACTAAAACGAGGCGGTATGATCTGAGACTTTAGCCTGCCTAAACAGAGCAAAGAAAAAAGAACAAGTTGTCACTTGTCATCAAGCAAAATGTCATTAACACGTTGCATTGCGGTTGTGTCGGTTCCGGTTTGTTTGTCGTTATTGAGACGAACATTGGTGACGGGCTCCGCTAGTTTCGCGCAGTCCAGTGCTAACAGCGTCAACCGTGCGACCTTGCAGCCACACAGCGCTACCAAAATGTACATCGCTGAAGAACGAGGATCGGCCTACGCGCCTGACTACCGGGTGTATTTCAGTAAGTAGAGGCGCAGCTCTGACTGTCCCGTGCTGGCCGAGCGCCGCGCACACAGCGCATGCTCGGAGGCTGCTGCTTGTTACCGCATCTATTATTTATTTAATGTAGTGAAATTAGCCGGACTTTGAACTTTTCTGTCATTAAATCTTTTATTGATGTTGTCATCACATTGTCACTTTGTAAAGTTTAGAAAATATAACGAACTTCTATAGTAATCTATTAAATGGATTACTAAAGAAACTCATTATAATTTCTAAACTTCAAGAAAAGGTCAAGGAATTTATCTCTTAGACGATTGTCTATGAGATAAATTATTTGACCTTTTTTTGCGCAGCTTTAGTGCTTTACTCTCCCTTTCACTTATCTTATAGATATTTTTTAAATGTTGAAACCTACCTGTCGTGTTTTAATTTTCTGAGCTAGGTATATTTTATAAACATATGATAGTAATAATAAATTTAGTTTTGATTGTTCTGCGACTTGCTTGCAGAGAATAAAATTACATTATCTGATAAGGTCAAGATAATAACAATAACCATATCATTTACATTTGCCGCTGATAACAATCAAGAAATGCATGATTCTTGAACTCCATGATGTAGGTGTAGATAGTTACATAATTATATAGTTAGGATTGCGATGTGCCTCCCGGTCCAGTTGTGTGGTTGAGCTAAATGTTTTTCTGCAGTCAATACCTACCGTGTAATTTCCTTGTAGCATGTAGCACACTCATTCTCGCCTGCCACATACTCACAATGTTGAGACCTTGTAAAGATAATTGCATAAAGTTTTCACATGGTCATAGATAGCTAATCTAAACTTTGCAAAAAAATAAAAATATTATAAGACTTTAATGAAAAATAGTACAATAACAGTGTATCAGTTTGCCACTATACCACAGGCCGCCTCGTACAGAGGAGGCCGACGCATTGGTCAGCATATGATTAGGTTTTACTAGTGCAAGTGGTATTATGCACTTGGGTGATAGATGAGATGCCCATGTGGATGTATTAATAATTTACTTTTCTGACTGTAAAATGGTTGTGGTGAAATTTATCTTAAGATTAATTATTTTATTATTATTAAGTATTACAAAGTCTGCTGTCTGTCTGAATGCTATAGGCCATCTTTGATAATTTCCAGTTGAGCAATTTGTATTGAAATTAGGTAAACTAGTTAACCTATCACATACCTGCAAAACGAGACACAATAGTAAAACAATAACAGCGCGGTCTCATAGGACCGGTCGGGGATTCATGAATTAATGTTGTCTGTTGATTAGGTATCAGTCTGTGTTGTCCCTGTATTTTGTAAACAAATCTTGAATGTAGGTTGAATCCACCTCTGTGTGATATTATTAATTGAAATACTGAGCCAAGACAGAAGCAGAAGCCTACTGAATGAATACAACAGTCTGATTTACAATTGTCTTGAAACAGCTTGCTCATGAAACAGTTGTGTTTGTGTGTCTAGTACAACCTTAGTACCTATTCCATGGATGATTGTTCAATAAAAGATTGTCCCTATGTTCCTTCATTGTTATTGCAATTTATTGCGAGGATGGGGGCAGGGCAGGGGAGGCAGCAATATTATTATTATTACGTAAGACACACCAGCAACTAGTGACTGATGTGTTTTAAATAGATTGTGACATAATTATGACAGCTCATAATTATGTGCATACAACATTCCTCATCTTTAGTAATACAAAAAAGGCAAACATTGTATAGGAATCTGAAAGTGATGATCCAATTACAAGAATGTTTTCACTAAAATAGATAGAATAGCCAGTCATAAGCTTCTGTTGTTACATGATGCTCCACCCTGAGGGCACACTCCACCATATAGCATATCATTCTTGACATTCTACATATGGCTGTGTCCTGTATTTCATATTGTTGTTTTATACTTTCTTATGTTACAGTGAAAACTTAAATTATGTTAGAATGTATCTGCTAGTTGATGCTGAGTGCCTTTGTCAGGACTAGTCTTTACTGCTCCTACCTTAAAATATATTACAAAAGTTGTTTTTTTTAGATGGGAAATCATCCAATGACTTCTCCAACTCTAGGGCGGAACGCAAGGGCTTTACAGAGTTTTACTGACTACAACCCAATCCTATGTTCCTTCTTTATCTTGCGTTCCAGGAATCCATGGCCCCAGTAAGCTTCGACCGTACTGGAGCCTTACGGTTTTGCTGACATCCCCTTGAGGCGTGCGTGGAGCTTTACGCGCTGCGGACGACTCGGGCCGGACGGCGAGCTACTCATTGCTCGCCATCCCCAAACCCAGGCCTAAAGTGGCTGCTAATGAGGGTCGGAATCCCGGCGGCTCCTTCGCTAGCATTACTGCTTCATATCGATGCAGGAACCTCCCGAACTTAACATATCCGGCGAGAACCTGCATCATGTGAAAGGTTAGAACGCCGTAAAGTCTTTCCAGTCTCTCTATAAAGGCTTACCGCCATAATCATAACTTGCCAGCTCTGGGTCACTCGCCATTTCACCATGATCTCGCTGGAACTCTGTCCGGCATACCGCGCCTTGTCGCGGCAGCGGAGTATCGCCCGGCGTTGCATCGCCATGCGATATGAATGGCTTATATTTAATCAACCGCTCACCAAAGCAATCAGTGTGTCTAGTGCGAGTTTGTTATACGTATATTAACGCTATCGACACGTTTATGACGTTCGTTCGGCGAACGTCAAACTCTTAACCACTGAGAGATCCAAACGCGGTAGAGATTTCGATCACGTTAACGTATAAACAAGTGGCAGGCAAGGCACTGATACGAAGCGGCGACGTAGCACCGGGTTACGAAGGTCGTCTAGTTTGAATAGTTTGTGACGCGATCGCTTATCACCTTCCCCGGCGCGCCACGTGCGCGGCGTGTGATCCAATCGAGAACACAATTCACTAATTGACCTCCTGAATACGGCTTGCAATAAACTGAACCGCTCTGTCTTGCCAGCGCCCGTGCTGCACTAAGCTCTGCCACCTTCATTACCATCCGGATCATCTTCTGTTCGCGCATTTAAGAGGACCCTTCCTCGCTCGTCAATCGTCGACGTAATCATAGTTTAAAAGCTTCTTGTTTCATCCAACGCAATTTTTGATGAATTAGTAGTGCGAAAAAAGAGATATAACCCTTATAAGATCACTTTGTTGTCCGTCTGTCTGTCTGTCAAACCTCTGGAACGCGTAGAGGTATCGAGTTGAAGCTGTACAAAAATCAAACTTGTAAGTTAACGAAAATAAAGATACTAACAGCCGTTTCTATCCCAAAAATCGCACATGTCGACACTTTATAAGGAATCAAAATTCACAAGGTCTTATTACACAAATATAGTAAAAAGTCTGTAGTTACGACCATAGAAAAAAAATTAAATAATCTTGAAGATTATTTAAATTTTTTGAGGGCTCTGTAGCCCTCAGTGCGCGAGTCCGACTCGAACTTACCTGGTTTTTTTTAAACCCTTAAATTTTTTGGAAAACAAAAGAATTTATCAGAATTTTAATTAAATATACAACTGTCTATAGTGGTATTTTTTTAATTCATACATTATGAAGGCCTAGTTTTTTCTAAATAACTGGATTAGTCTTACACAAATTTATTATGTGATCTCTATAGAAACCTAGTTAATATTCACAACTGTTTCCAAATTATTTAGAGAAAGATGCGTAATAACGTCATATTAGCGTAACAGCGGTTATTGAAAATGTATCTCGGGAAGGTCGCGCTGAATGAGAAGGAAAGCCAAGATGGCTGCCAAAAAACTCGGCATTCTTGTAAGGTCCGTCGGTACTTCACACCGAGACAGCTTCTAATGTAATATAAAGCACAGCTTCAATCGTGTGTAGATTACCTACTGCAGCCACATATGGGCTGGTGCTATGTAGCAACTACTATGTAGCAACTTTGGTCTCGGTGGAAAGATCAAGATCAAGCTAATTGGTGATCCAGATTTGTTTAAGTCCAACCTGCAAACCACTGGCGTAGGGTGGGTACCTAGGTACGCTATCATTATAGCGGTAAGTCCCCACTTTGAGAAGTGGCTGGAACGGCAACACGGTGTTCTCGCCTTCCGCATGACGAAGGTCCTCACCGGTCATGGGAAGTACGGGAGGTTCCTAAACCGGATTCGCGCGAAGGAAACGCCCAGGTGTCACCATTGTAATGACCTCCCAAACGACACTGGGACGGTGGAGGTGCACCCATTTTGGGCGGAACATCGCTGTGTCCTCGTGGGCGTGATTGGTGGCAGTGACCTTTCGCGCCGGGCCGTGGTACAGGCCATGGTCCGGAGCGTGGCAGAGAGGTAAGCGGTCGCAGAAGCTGTAATGTTAGCGATTTTACCAGGATGCCGGTCGGATCGACATCACTGACGAGACAGTAGCTAAAGCGCTTCTTTCCTGAAGTATTGCTCGGTTTGGCTGTCCTAAATTGTCTATCTAGACATTGTGAGCTACAAAGGTCGATAGTCATCCCAACTGGGGAGTCTTCAACATAGCGAACGACGGCATACCCTCCATCATGCAATGGAATGGCGGCGCGGGCCGATTTCACCGCCAACTCAAGGAGTCCATCACGTCGGGGTCACCAGTAGTAACGAGTATGGTTTTGCAGGTTTTGTGCGAACCGCTAAGGCTAGATACAGTTTTCGCAACTAGTGACGAAGGAACGACTGACGTCACAGACTACACTGCGCGCATACGCAAGTTCACACAAAACCTGCAAGACCATAGTCGAATGAACAACTGCTATGATACTACTTGGAACATTGTAGCAGTGGCTGCGGTGGACCGTGCATGCCACCGCGCGTGCTCGTGTCGCGGTCGTCTCGTTTGTGACGTTGGATGATCACAAACGAGAGCGCTCACACTGTTACAGCTTTTGACGTTCACAGTTTAAAGTGAATGTACAAAGAATGAACGACATGGTCGTAGAACAATGTCGGACTTGAAAATAAGACGAAAATCACAAAAAAAATATCAAATAAGTACCTACTTATGAACAAAATTTCAACACTACACATTATTTTTAGTATTAATCTAATAGTAAAACAATAACAGCGCGGTCTCATAGGATCGGTTGGGGATTCAAACATTAAGAAAGTTATGTCATATAAACAATAAAAAATATTTGAAATGGCTGCCCTGTTAAATTCGACATTTGTTAGATCCGTCACTGTTCTCTGATATGACGAACTGAGGAAATGAACTAACAGATGAAAAATGAACTTTATATGCGAATGCACGCCAGCGCATGGCCACCTGTATGGTAACTGTTAATTTGTGTACATAAGTGATAATATATTTAGTGGATCCTCTTCCATTTTGCAGAAGACGAGAGCGGGCCCATCTCGCCGCTGCACGACATCCCGCTGTGGGCGGACAAGGGCAAGCGGCTCGTGAACATGGTGGTGGAGGTGCCGCGCTGGACCAACGCCAAGATGGAGATCAGCCTCGGCGAGCCGCTCAACCCCATCAAGCAGGACGTGAAGAAGGGCGCGCTGCGCTTCGTCAGCAACGTGTTCCCGCACCGCGGCTACATCTGGAACTACGGCGCGCTGCCGCAGACGTGGGAGAACCCGCACCACGTGGACCCGGGCACGCAGGCGCGCGGCGACAACGACCCCATCGACGTGATCGAGATCGGCGAGCGCGTGGCGGCGCGCGGCGACGTGTACGCCGTCAAGATCCTCGGCACGCTGGCGCTCATCGACGAGGGCGAGACGGACTGGAAGCTGCTGGCCATCGACGCGCGCGACCCCGCCGCCGGCAAGCTCAACGACGTGGCCGACGTGGAGGCGCACTTCCCCGGCCTGCTGCGCGCCACCGTCGAGTGGTTCCGCCTCTACAAGGTGCCCGACGGCAAGCCCGTCAACCGCTTCGCCTTCGACGGCGAGTGCAAGAACGCCGACTTCGCCTACAAGGTCATCGACGAGGTGAGCCGTTCTCCACGCCTAGCGCTCCGCGCGACCAACAGACTTGAGACTCGTGCGTGATAATCACACTACTTTGCTTGCAGGTGCACGAATTTTGGCGGTCGCTGGTGACGGGCGAGGTAGCGGACGCCACGGATATCAACAAGTAAGACTCTCGCCAGTGTGTCTGTAGCGTGTAGTAGTGTAACTGAGTAGCGTGTAGTAAGGCGAGTGTGGTGTCCGCAGGATGAACGTGAGCGTGGAGGGCGCGGCGACGCGCGTGGAGCGCTCGGAGGCGAGCGCCGTGCTGGCCAAGGCGCCGCCGCGCGGGCTGCCGCAGCCCATCCCGCTGAGCGTGGACAAGTGGCACTTCGTGTCCAGCCTGTGAGCTCCGCGCGCCGCCTGCACGTGCCTACCTCCAAGTCTCGACAGCTCGACTCGCCGACGCGCTCTCACTACCCGTGCGTCGGCTGTCATCATTTTGTGATAGACATAGCGCTGTTCATAACCATAAGTATTTAATTATCTATTCTAAGTGGAATGTATATATAATGTTCGATTAAATTTGGTATTGAGTAATATTAACTATTTTAAATGATTGAAGTACCTATGTAAGAATCCATAGCGTTATCCATATGCTCATCTCCGACATTTCACGCTTCCTCGTGGAATTACTCTACCCAACTGCTGCTCATTGTAGGTAAGTATAGATAAAAACGAGGTAATCTCTACATATAATTTGTTCGCCCATGCTTACTCTGGGCGCAAAAACTACTGAACCGATCCTGTTGAAGTTTTGCACACATAATCCTTTTATGATAGACTAGGTAACACTACCTATATTATTATAATGTAGGTGTGAGCAATAATAAATTTTTCGACACACTTGCTCATAAAGTGGCTGTTATTGCACTGCACTTAAGTGCACTTAGGTATAATAAAAACCAAAAAATAATAAAATAGATACAGTCGTGGGAATTATAAACATATGCATAGACTAGACTAAAATAAAACCGTGGGGCACGTCAATTGTCTACAAATTATCGACTTAATGTGCGATAGAATTCGATAGAATGCAATAGAATTCAATTGACGTGCCCCGGTTTTATTTTAGTCTAGTCTATGCATATGTTTATAATTCCCACGACTGTATCTATTTTATTATTTTTTGGTTTTTAGTACATTTATCTTAAACATTGCAATGTATGTTTAACATAAAACCGTTTAACTTAATAGTACATTATGATACAAGTGTGTAATGTGGGTCATTATCGTCGCGGTGGTATTAAGACCCGAGCCATGGCGAGGGTCTTAAGAGAACCAAGAACGATAATGACCAATTACTCACGTGTATCATACGACGTTTTTCGACACACTTGTGAAGAAAATAAATTAAAAATGAACTAGGTAGGTATATGAAAAGTTTATCTAAAGAAACAGTTCGTAAATGTGCAGTCAGTACCTAAAGTTATAATTAACTATTTTGACTGTATAGTGGTCCCATGACATAGATTTTCTTGCGTAAAGCACAAATCATTTTCCTCATAAATAGTTGTTGTAGACATATTTATAAAATCTGTATTTTATTTTTAAATATGGCGGCAAAAAAATTGACTTTTCTTAAACGCGCGCATGCGCGAAAAATGGTGGCCATAGATTAGCTACTCTAGCTGTTGGTTTAGAAAAAATAAGAATGAGGTTGTATATAAACAGAAAATACAAATTTGATAAAAGATTTAATTAATTAATTATGTAAAATTTTAAATAGTTTATTTAAACACGAAATTGCATGAAATGAGTTAGTAAAACACTAATTTGTGCTATTAAACGCAATAACAAATTTTATTCTTTTTTGTCTTAAAACTCTTTTTGACAAAAAAGAGGTTAAACAAAAAGGTTCTAACTACATTACCGCACATGAGCATAATAGTAATCAAAATGTCACAGTTTGGTAACGAGCCCCTTTATATACTTAAGTCCAGTGCAATAACAGCCAGTTTATGAGCAAGTGTGTCGAAAAAAGTTTTTTTACCTATTTTTATTTTCTAGTTTTTAGTTTTTATTTCGCATTCTGTTTAACCTATCAATACCCGCGAAACGAGACACAATAGTAAGACAATAACATCGCGGTCATATGAGACCGGTCGGGGATTCATGAATTAATTCATTTCTTTTCTGTTTTATTATTGTATTGTCACCAAAATCCAAAGTGTATACAAAATTTCAGATTAATCGGTTGACAGGAAGAGGGTGAAATTTGAATTACTAAATTTGACCCAAGAATAAAAAAAAAAACAAACGGGGTGAGCTAAATAAAACCGTTTAAAAAAATAAAGGGGCTCGTTACCAAACTGTTACATTTTGATTACTATTATGCACATGTGCGGTAATGTAGTTAGAACCTTTTTATTTAACCTCTTTTTTGTCAAAAAGAGTTTTAAGACAATAAAAAAAATAAAATTTGTTATTGCGTTCAATAGCATAAATTAGTGTTTTACCTACTTATTTCATGCCATTTCGTGTTTAAATAAACTGTTTAAAATTTTACATATTTAATTCATTAAATCTTTTATCGTATTTTCTGTTTTTATGCAACCTCATTCTTATTTTTTCTAAACCAAGAGCTAGAGTAGCTAGTCTATGGCCGCCATTTTTCGCGCATGCGCGCGTTTAAGAAACGTCAATTTTCTAGCCGCCATATTTAAAAATAATATACAGATTTTACAAAAATGTCTACAACAACTATTTATGAGGAAAATAATTTGTGCTGTACGCCTTCAAGTAGTAAATCTATGTCATGGGACCACTATACAGTCAAAATAGTTAATTATAATTTACTGACTGCACATTTACGAACTGTTTCTCTAAATAAACTTTTCATATAGGTAGGTACACTCTCTTACTTAGTTCGCGTAGCAGCCCCACACTTACATGATAAATGTGTGTGTAAACGCTAGTGCGTGAAACACAACAGGTATTATCGTTGTGTGCTACAAATTAACTCGTTAACGTCGGTCTGCGCATCGTCATCCCAGCGAGCCGCTACGATTGGACGGCCCAGAGGGGAAGTGCGGGGCTTAGTTCCGTTTTCTTACGCGCGCGCCGCCACTGTCATACCGCCATTATACCGGTAAACGAAACGCACACGCAATTTTGTAAAAACTATATTCTCATGATTATACGCCTAAATTCTATCGAAGAAGTATTTTATTCATCTCCAAAACAGTAGACGATGGAAATAGAGCAAAAATTGGCCACTGTTGTTAACGGCGCCGTGGCGTATGATACATGTCTGACGAGTAAGAGGTCCCAAGTTCGATTCCTATGGTCTGATGAAAGATTGCTTGTTTTTGTTTTCTATTTGATTTACCCGTTTTTTAATAGTAATGTTATGGTTACTCTCTCGTAATAATTAAAATATTCGAAATATAATTTTGTAATTTTATACATATAAACTATGTATATTTACGAAATTAATTAACGAAATTTTTGTATATAACTTGTAATATAAATAATTTTATAATATATATATAATACATATATTATTTACGTAATATAATAATAGATACGTTATTATTATAATTGCTGTTAGTTGACAATACTTTCATTGTCAACTTTTTTTTTATTTTCGCAAACATTCACTTATGAAATTATTATAGTTATTTAAATTAACATCAAACACTTACACTTAATCTTTGGAAAGTATATTTTTATGATATGGGTAGGTAATCAGCCGATGATATGGGTAGGTAATCAAGCCGACCCCAATATAGTTGGGAAAAGGCTAGGCAGATGATGATGGGTAGGTAATCAGTAACAATGTTCACAATAATCAAGTAGCTGTGGGTATAAAACAAACATAAAGTAAAACCATACCACCAACCAATTCACCTATTCAAATAATATTATATCTCCAGCTCAACTCGCAAACAAAATATTAATCGTTTACTACTCGATATACACACACACATATTTGTATATGTGTTTGCTACGAATCAGATAAACAAATTCGCTTCATTCATTACATGGTAATTTAGCACTGATTATGAAGTGCTTGCTTGCCGTTAAAGGTGTATCGAGTTTGATCCTTGCCATTGACAAAACATTTTTTTTTTACTTTATTGTAGTATAATGATAACGAAGTTTAATAAAACTAAAACTTAGAATATTTGCTTTAGAAACTAAGTGTATGAATATTATCATCTACCCACTTTATTAGTTATATACTAAGAAATGAGTCGGATAATAAGTTAACCTGGCATAACACTTTTGCCTATCACGATCGTGTGTTCTACAACTTACTCCGAGACAAAAAATAATTAATCGTTGTGGAAAGTGATA
Organism: Mythimna separata; assembly: GCA_030763345.1. NCBI lineage: Eukaryota > Metazoa > Arthropoda > Insecta > Lepidoptera > Noctuidae > Mythimna > Mythimna separata. Next base: position 81,168 of record JAKKIA010000043.1, read on the forward strand.
CTTTTTACAAATAATAAACAACATGTCTCATTTGTCTACACTTTTGAGGGCTGAGATAATAGTATTACATAAACAAAATGTATCCATAAGTGAAATTTCGAGGAGATTAATGCTACCGGTAAGTAACAAATCCAAACTTAACATAGGTAATGCAAAATAATTTAACATTGTTGATGTTTGTTAGGTTTTAACGTAATTTTGTGGTTGTTTACAGAGGAAAACTGTGCAGTTTTGGGTGCATAGATATGCAGCTGAAGGGACAATCGATGCCAAACGTCCGGGTCCAAAAGCAATTGCATATACGGATGCCAACCCACTGCATCGTAATATTGTTGCTACGTATAGCGCTGACGGCTTTGCTACAACAAGAAACACTGCAATTATGCACGACGTGTCTATGACAATTGTTCGACGCCACTTACGAGCGGCAAAAATTAAATGTCGCAAGCCCGCGAAAAAATTTTTACTGACGGCGTTGCATAAGGAAGAAAGGATGCGGTTTGCAAGAAAATTTATAGATTTCGATTGGTGCAATAACATAGTTATATTTAGTGATGAAAAGTGTTTTAAGTCAGATGATGGGCGTAAAATATTATGGAGAAAAGATGGAGAACGTTACCATCACAAAAATATTCTCCCATGCAGGTCTAGTGGTCGCATTACGTTAGGTTATTGGGGCTGGATGTCATCAATGGGTCCCGGTGAGTTAGTGGAGGTAGGGGGTCGCAATACCAGTCAAGGTTACTTGGACATTTTGCAAAATGTTATGTTGCCTACCGTGCGCGTGGCATACCCGGACGAGCATATTTACTTCGTGCACGATAACTGCTCGGTGCACCGCGCACGAATGGTGCAAGACTGGTTAAGTGTCCAAGAAAACTTGACTGTTATTGAATGGCCCTCTAAAAGTCCCGATTTGATCCCCATAGAAAACCTATGGGGTCACATGGTGCTCAACTGGGATTCATCTGATGTGAGATCTAAACGTAATTTAGATAATTTAGTGTTATCCATGTGGGAATCGTTTCGCGGCACTGACCTGTGTGAAAATTTGGTGGCTAGCATGAGAACGAGGTTACAAGAAGTAATCGACAATGAAGGTGCACCAATTAGATATTAATTTTGATTTAAATTGAATCCAATTATAAATATTTTTTAAAAGCTGTATTACTGTATGTTGTTCTTGTTGTTGTTGTTTTTATGATGTTACCTATTGTTATTGAAATCAAGAGTTACGATACCTATCATAGTTCATTTTTTAAAACATGCTGATTGATAACTTTGATAAGTAAAAAAAAAGACTAAGAAGTAAGCTGTAGGTAATTATACTGTTGTTATTATGTGACATGATGTTATTGTTATTGAGATCAAGAGTTGCGATATCTATCATAATTCATTCTTGATAACATGTTGATTTATGTCACTAATAAAAAACTTAAAAATGAGTGACGTCCATCCTTGTCTGACTTAGAATATTTTCACCTTATATATTGTATTAAGGATAATCATGAACAGATTCGTTTATTGTGACCATTCCGTTTAATCTATGTAATTAATAAGTTGTAATAAACATAGTTGAATCATTATCGCAGTTTTCTTTGTCACAATATTTTCAAAATATTTTAATTATTATGAGAGTAACATTACTATTAAAAAAAGGGGTCAAATAGAAAATAAAAACAAGCAAACTTTCTGTTACACCAGACGATTGCAATCGAACTTGGGACCTCTTACTCGTCAGTCACGTATCATACGCATTGCGCCACGGCGCCGATAACAGCAGTAGCCAATTTTTGCTGTACTTTCATAGTTGTGTATAATTGCTTTTTTGCAAGAGTGTGAGTGTAGAAACGACAAGTTACTTTGTAGCACACAACGATAATACCTGTTGTGTTTCACGCGCTAGCGTTTACGCACACATTTATGACCTGCTACGCAATCTCAGTCACCGTGTGTACCTACTAAATCGTTCTTGGTTCTCTTAAGACCCTCGCCATGGCTCGGGTCTTAATACCACCGCGACGATAATGATTCACATTACACACTTGTATCATAATGTACTAATGTCAGTATTGAACGGCTTTGACCGCGAGTTCGATCCCGGCCTGCGTTATTGTCATTACTTTTCCTTTTTTTAAGGGTTCCGTACCTTAAAGGGAAACAACTGAACCCATAGAGGATCACTTAGTTGTCCGTCTGTCTGTCAAGGCTTTTTATCTCGGGAACACGTGGAGGTATCGTGTTGAAATTAAAACCATATACTAAGGTCTGCGGTTCCTTGAAGCTGTGCAAAAATCAAACTTGCAATTTAACGAAAAAAAAAAGATACAGTCGTTTATATAGCAAAAAACGTACATTTTGACACTCTACGGAATCAAAACTCATAGGATACTTCCCGTAATATAGGGAAATGTATGAAAACTGAAAATTTGTTGTTACGTTACAAGGAACAAAATTTCAAGAAGAATTGCTCCGTGCCAAATTTCAAGATTCTAGGTCAACGGGAAGTACCCTATGAATTTTGATTCATTTGATGGTTTCGAAATGTACGTTTTTTGCACCATAAACGGGCGTATCTTTTTTTCCCGTCAACTTACAAGTTTGATTTTTGCGCAGTTTGAAGGGACCGCGGACTTGAGTATATAGTTTAAATTTAAATTTGATGCCTTTACGCGTTCCCGAGATAAAGGGTCTTGACAGACAGACAGACGGACAACAAAGTGATCGTATAAGGGTTCAGTTTTTTCCTTTTGAGGTACGGAACCCTAATAATTATGGTATCTATAACGAATGACTTGCTTGTCTTAGCTAACCTTCATTTTGGTATCTCAATTCCATGTTTATTACGCGTATTAATATTATGTAAATCGCATCTAATTTTAAAAAAGTCCTACGTTTTTACAAAATATATAAAATGCATTCTAAGATATAGAGAGAAGGTACAGTCAATACATATATTATTATCTATTTCTTTGAATATATTTATAAGAGACTCGCGCGGACCCATTTTAAAAATAGCCCGGATTGTTCTCTTTTGCAAAATGATAACTGATTCTACATCAGCAGCATGTTATGTCAGTTCTGGTCTGAAAGTGTGTGTGTGTGTGTGTGTTATGGTCTGGAAATGCGTGTGTGTGTTGTGACTGTGTTATGGTCTGAAAGTGCGTGTGTGTTGTGAGTGTGTTATGGTCTGAAAGTGCGTGTGTGTTGTGAGTGTGTTATGGTCTGAAAGTGCGTGTGTGTTGTGAGTGTGTTATGGTCTGAAAGTGCGTGTGTGTTGTGAGTGTGTTATGGTCTGAAAGTGCGTGTGTGTTGTGAGTGTGTTATGGTCTGAAAGTGCGTGTGTGTTGTGAGTGTGTTATGGTCTGAAAGTGCGTGTGTGTTGTGAGTGTGTTATGGTCTGAAAGTGCGTTTGTGTTGTGAGTGTGTTATGGTCTTAAAGTGCGTGTGTGTTGTGACTGTGTTATGGTCTGAAAGTGCGTGTGTGTTGTGAGTGTGTTATGGTCTGAAAGTGCGTGTGTGTGTTGTGAGTGTGTTATTTTCTGGAAGTGCGTGTGTGTGTTGTGAGTGTGTTATGTTCTGGAAGTACGTGTGTGTGTTGTGAGTGTGTTACGTTCTGGAAGTGCGTGTGTGTGTTGTGAGTGTGTTATGTTCTGGAAGTGCGTGTGTGTGTTGTGAATGTGTTATGTTCTGGAAGTGCGTGTGTGTGTTGTGAGTGTGTTATGTTCTGGAAGTGCGTGTGTGTGTTGTGAGTGTGTTATGTTCTGGAAGTACGTGTGTGTGTTGTGAGTGTGTTATGTTCTGGAAGTGCGTGTGTGTGTGTTGTGAGTGTGTTATGTTCTGGAACTGCATGTGTGTGTTGTGAGTGTGTTATGTTCTGGAAGTGCATGTGTGTGTTGTGTGTTATGTTCTGGAAGTGCGTGTGTGTGTTGTGAGTGTGTTATGTTCTGGAAGTGCGTGTGTGTGTTGTGAGTGTGTTATGTTCTGGAAGGACGTGTGTGTGTTGTGAGTGTGTTATGTTCTGGAAGTGCGTGTGTGTGTTGTGAGTGTGTTATGTTCTGGAAGTACGTGTGTGTGTTGTGAGTGTGTTATGTTCTGGAAGTGCGTGTGTGTGTGTTGTGAGTGTGTTATGTTCTGGAAGTGCATGTGTGTGTTGTGAGTGTGTTATGTTCTGGAAGTGCATGTGTGTGTTGTGTGTTATGTTCTGGAAGTGCGTGTGTGTGTTGTGAGTGTGTTATGTTCTGGAAGTGCGTGTGTGTGTTGTGAGTGTGTTATGTTCTGGAAGTGCGTGTGTGTGTGTGTTGTGAGTGTGTTATGTTCTGGAAGTGCATGTGTGTGTTGTGAGTGTGTTATGTTCTGGAAGTGCATGTGTGTGTTGTGTGTTATGTTCTGGAAGTGCGTGTGTGTGTTGTGAGTGTGTTATGTTCTGGAAGTGCGTGTGTGTGTTGTGAGTGTGTTATGTTCTGGAAGGGCGTGTGTGTGTTGTGAGTGTGTTATGTTCTGGAAGGGCGTGTGTGTGTTGTGAGTGTGTTATGTTCTGGAAGTGCATGTGTGTGTTGTGTGTTATGTTCTGGAAGTGCGTGTGTGTGTTGTGAGTGTGTTATGTTCTGGAAGTGCGTGTGTGTGTTGTGAGTGTGTTATGTTCTGGAAGGGCGTGTGTGTGTTGTGAGTGTGTTATGTTCTGGAAGTGCATGTGTGTGTTGTGAGTGTGTTATGTTCTGGAAGTGCATGTGTGTGTTGTGTGTTATGTTCTGGAAGTGCGTGTGTGTGTTGTGAGTGTGTTATGTTCTGGAAGGGCGTGTGTGTGTTGTGAGTGTGTTATGGTCTGGAAGTGCGTGTGTATATTGTGACTGCTTTATGGTCTGAAAGTGGGTGTGTGTGTTGTGAGTGTGTTATGATCTGAAAGTGTGTGTGTTGTGTGTGTGACTGTGAGTGTGTTATGGTCTGAAAGCATGTATGTGTGTTGTGTGTATGACTGTGAGTGATATATGTGAGAGTTTGAGGGGGTATGTATTATGTATGCTTGGTTATTCATGAGTGTGCTTTGACTACTCGTAAAGTAACAACAGACTGATTGGCACGTTATAATTCTTTTTTATGAATTGTAAGCAGGGATTCCGTGTCGTTATAATTTAAATTTAGGAGATGTATTTTGATAATATGTGATTAGTAATGAGATTTGTGTAATATGTGTGTGTGTTTAGTGATATGTGTGTGTGTTTTCACGTGATATTTTTGGGAATATATTTAAAAAGGAAGCTTATAGTATAAATAAGGTGCAAAGAAACATGAGTGTCTCCTGAAGAAGGTTGTATTGTGGACAGTAACAGGATGAGTTAATTTAAAATCGTAGGTTAGTTCTTTATTCGGATTTCGGAACTCTTGGTTGTAATTAAATGTATCCTAGCCCTGTTTGAGCTTATTAGAATTGTCATGAAATTATTAGTGTTTTTAGAAATGGACAAGAAATATCGACGCTAGTTAAAGTAGCAATAATTGAAACTAGTCCCTCAGGCTCCTCCTCCGCCGACACGTGCATGTCGCGTGCTAGCTGCTAGGCGAGACATGTGTCAGGACGTATAAGTGGAAGTTTGTACAACATAATACGCATCTAAAATAGTACATTTATTACCTCTTGGCTGAGAAAATGGTTTAATCCTATGAACATAGATAGTGTGGCCATACAATGGCCACGTTGTAGTACCTACTATTAACAGAATATAGAACCTCGTTTTTTATATGCAACTTAAACCAGTACATCACTACAATCCCGCCTGATGGTAAGCAGTGATGTTATCGTTTTATGGTGAGGTGCACTAGTTTATTAAAAGCCTATTCACTCTAGCCTTGAAGATACCCAAATTATAATCGAACGGGAAGACCGCAGCAGGGAAATTGTTCCTGTCCTTCGATGTACCTACGCGCGGTATAAACGACGAGGCAAAGCGCTTAGTCCGAACCATACAGAAACGGAACGTAAGGATGGGTACTCGCCGTACGACTTCCAGCTCCTTTTTCAAGACGGTTTCGGTTGGTATAGGTACATCATTTCTTTTACAGTTACTAACGCGATACAAAGCCGACTCGCAAAGTCGTCCGAGTGACTTCTCAAAGTTTAACCGCGCTCTACCCCATTCGTAAACACTTATCTACGTAACCTCTACCTACCTATATATTTTTGTTATCTTAGGGCCTGTTTCACAATGTCCGAGTAGCCACTACTTTCTGAATAAATTCAAAAATGGAACAGAATTTCTATGAAATTATCTGCAAAGTAAGATATCGGAAACTTAATCATAGGTGGTGAAACAGGCCCTTAGTGTATAACTTATGATAGACCATGTTAACTGTAGTATCGGCAAAAAGGTTGTTTAGAAGAGTTGTCTCCATTCGTGGAACAGTGAGAATTCGGTGCGCCGAGAACGCTGGCGCGTGGCGGGCCGAGCCGCCGAGCGTCGCGCCGCTCGCAGCCACACGGGCGCGTATCGATCGCGGCGCGCGCCCCGGCGGCGCCTCCGACCACTCACTGAAAATTTGATGTGCCGTAACGTAACCTTACACGCATTGTGCGACCTAATGCGAGCTTACTCTTTACAACACCCCAATCAATAAGCAACCAAATGACTGACTGGGCTTCACGTCCAGTCGGATCTCCTGGTGCCTACTAATTGGCAACCGTAGTCATTCGTACCATACCACCACTGACTGCACACACTGTTGGACCACACGACATCGGCATTAGTTAGTATAGATGGAAATTATTATGAAGCTATGTGCAGCCTAAGAGTGGACCCCAAGTTAATACCGCAATACCTTGATAGAAATTGATATCCCTTTACACTAACCCTAAAAAGTTCGCGGTAGTCAAAAATCTAACAGCACCTCAAACGGAACCCTTATAGGATCACTTTGTTGTCCGTCTGTCGGTCTGTCTAGACCCCTTATCTCGGGAACGCTTGGAGGTATCGAGTTGATGTACTATCATAAAACCATATACTGAAGTCCGCGGTCCCTTGAGCGTGTTGGGCCACGCTCAAGGGACCGCGTAGGGTTCCGTAGTTTCCCGTCCGTCACACTAAAGCCTGGGATACACTAGGGAACATTTTGTCCCGAAACACGACGCGCAACACTCAATATACGTGACGCTGAAACGTTGCATAGTGTGCCGCAACATGACCGGAACATTTTTCTGTTTTAAGACATTCACTTTGGCATGTTCTACGTAGCAACATGTTCTGCAACATGTTGCTCCATTTGCCCCCTAGTGTATCCTTGGCTTAAGTGTCCCCAACTTTTCAAAAACTGTTCGTCCCATCAAGTTCAAAATAATTTTCCTAGAAAGTCTTTATAAAGCTCTACTTTCCAGTTACTCAGCAAAAGTTAGAGGGTTACACATTGTTTTTTACTTTTGGAGCGATTATTTCCGAAATTATTGTTATTATCAAAAAATGATTTTAGTAAACCGGTCGGTGTGATTGATATACATATCAGCTTTGTAGTGCTAACGGTCACAGAGATTAAGCGAGGACGGACGGACAGACATGGCGAAACTATAAGGGTTCCGTTTTTGCCATTTAGTTACGGAACCCTAAAAATAAATTTAAATCTTCAAGACTTGATTCGAGAATTGAACTGTTTTCAAAGGTAAGTTGATACGGAACCCTCAGTGCGCGAGTCCGACTCGGTTTTGCCCGTTTTTTTAGGTATCTTTCCGCTTTGGGGTTTCTAAAATTAGTTCTAAGTATGGGGAACCCTAAAGTTTATTATATTTTTTTCTATTTTTGTGTGAAAATCTTAGTGCGGTTTACAGAATACATCTACATACCTACGGAGGGACAGACAGACATGACGAATCTATAAGGGTTTACCATTTAGCTACAGAACCCTAAAAAGGGAAAAGTCTGAAAACTGAAAATTTGTAGTCACATTATAAGAAAAAAAATACGATTCGGAAAAATCTTCAAGGATAACTGTTTTCATGTACTTAAGTAAGTAGGTACGGAACCCTCAGTGCGCGAGTCCGACTCGCACTTGCCCGGTTTTTTTTAAATGGTGTAAACTAGTGCCTGGTGCATGGTGTAAACTAGTGTTGACTCAATTGACTGTGATCCCACCCGATGATAAGCAGTGATGCAATCGTTGACTATACTGTAATCGGACGAGAAGACCGCTGCAGACAAATTGATCCAGTCCTTCGATGTAAGTAAGCGGTATAAATCAGCCTTAGTAGATTCCTCTTAACCTAACCTGAATCACCAATTTTGACCAATCTTCTTAGCACGCCTTTCCACTTAGTCCAAATCAGCTAGATGGCATTTCACAGCACCAGCTCATATGTGGCTGCAGTAGGTACTCCACACATGACCGGACCTGTGCTTTCTACCACGAAATCTAATTAAAAAAAACAACGTGGAAATCATGCATTTCAAAGAGCAAGCAATATTAATGACGTATACCTATCAACGAATTTCTTCAAATATACCTACAACCTCTGGGTTAATTTCCAAAATGGAAGCTCAAATTCAGTCCTGCAGCCGCCCAAAGAAGAAAAGTTAGGGTCAGCTCACACCGAGACGCGACGTTGCGCGCACATTTTAATAGGGTGACTCGAAATAGAACTTTGTTTACTACGCAAAAAGGTACACATTTCATTGTGAGAATTTAGAATACGTTACTTCATGCAGCGCTGCGCCTCTTGACACCGCGCCGCGCCTCTTGACGCCACGCGGCGTCTCGCTGCGCAGCGGAACGTTTTTACATTCGCGACGTCGTGTTGCCAACGATTTTACTATGCGCCCATTGATATAAAAAAAATGTAAGTATGCGCCTCGCAACGATACGATGCGTCTCGCGGTGGCGCGTGGCGCAGCGCAAAATCGCTGGCCTCTTCCAGTATCGTCACGTCGCGTCGCGTTTCGTGTGAACTGACCCTTATTCGTTAGGTTCAAAGCATTCATCACAAATATTGCATAGTTATCGTTTGAGACAGAACTCATATTCCAAAATAGTAGGTACCGTAAACCGTTTTAAAACCGGCCAAGAGTGTAGTTTCCCGTTCGTCACAATAAGTGTCCCCAACTTTTCAAAAACAGTTCGTCTCATCAAACTCGAAATAATTTTCCTAGAAAGTCTTTATAAAGCTCTACTTTCCAGATTTTTTTCATATTTTCTAATCTTATGGTTCAAAAGTTAGAGGGGGACACACATTGTTTTTTACTTTTGGAGCGATTATTTCCGAAATTATTGATATTATCAAAAAATGATTTGGAACCCCTATTCATTTTTGAATACCTATCCAATAATATATCACACGTTACGGTTGGAATTAAAAAAAAAATCACTTTACATGTAGGGGGGCTACCCTACCCTAATAAAACATTTTTTTCCAAATTTTATTTTACTACTTTGTCGGTGTGATTGATGTGTAACATACTCGTATTGGTACCAAATTCCAGCTTTCTAGTGCTAACGGTCACAGAGATTAAGCGAGGACGGACGGACAGACATGGCGAAACTATAAGGGTTCCGTTTTTGCCATTTGGCTACGGAACCCTAAAAACGGTGCCAATTTCATAAAATAAATACCTACATTATTATGCTTGTCTGTATACTTATTGTGGGTTTAACACAACTACACAAGATAACAATTTCATCTCATTCAGCTAATAGGTGCGTGGGGAGATGTTTTATTGCTCGTGCTTATCGAAGAAGTCCATCAGCTCACGCCGCAAACTTGTAACGTAGGTTTATTCAACAAATCGCACACATACCTATATTTACCTTCCCCTTTTCTTGAGCAGGAAATCATCAAATGACTTCTCCGGCTTTGGGTGGAGAGGGAAGGACTAGTGTTGCCTACTTTATAGCCAGTGTTGCAAGAAGCCGTACGCGGTACGGCCCGAGCGATCTGAAGGAGCGAAGGCAGTGTCGCGGCGCTGGAGGCCTGCGGCGCGCGGGGCGCGGGGTGGGGGCGCGGGGCTCGGGAGCCGGATGCCGCGCGACCCGAGCAAACACTACTCACTCTGCAGACGCGACATCACATTCGACCCCTCCTGAACGCTACCCTATCATGAAACTTGGTGTATACAGGTACCTACTTACCAAACTAATTAATTTAATTTAAAAATTAAAAATTATTTTTTTCACAGATTTTAGTACAGTTTTAATTTATATTGATGCTCACTCTTTGCAAGATGCATGCCCATGGAGTGACTGAAAAAAAATGTAACTGGCACTGGCATCCCATTGAATTTTGAATAAAAGCTTTTTTAGGGTTCCGTAGCCAAATGGCAAAAACGGAACCCTTATAGATTCGCCATGTCTGTCTGTCTGTCCGCCCGTATGTCACAGCAATTTTGTTCCGAAACTATGAGAGCTATACTGTCGAAACTTGGTAAGTCAAGATTTTCACACAAAAATAGAAAAGAAAATTTAGGGATTCTTAGACCTGAAACTAAAATTTTTTTTTCGTCAAAGCCACACGTGTGGGGCATCTATGGATAGCTCTTCAAAAATTATATTGAGGTTTCTAATATATTTTTTTTCTAAACTGAATAGTATGCGCGAGAGACACTTCCAAAATGGTAAAATGTTTGTCCCCCCCCCCCCCCCGTTACTTCTAAAATAAGAGAATGAAAAAACTGAAAAAAATATGTATATGATGTAGATTACTATGCAAACTTCCACCGAAAATTGGTTTGAACGAGATCTATACTCCGTCGGTTTAGGTAGTTAACTAAAGGTAAACAATCTTGGTATGTCTTTTTATATTAAAGAGGTTGTATATAATATACACAAAGATTATTTAAATTTAGTTTATTAGCTAACATCGATTTAGTTATATACCTATTTGCAAAGATTTTTACATACAATTTATAGACAACTTTTAGATAAAAAGACATACCAAGATTGTTTACCTTTAGTTAACTACCTAAACCGACGGAGTATAGTAAGTAGTTTTTTTAATACGCCACAAATCGTAAACCGTAATTAAGTATTTACGGAACCCTCGGTACGCGAGTCTAACTCGCACTTGCCCGGCTTTTTTAGTGTGATATCATTACAAAAAAACCAGCTCTGGGTGGAGCGAGAGAGGGTGTTAATGTGGTAAAAAAAACAATTTTCTTATATACGTGCTTCTAAAAATGGGGGGCATATGGACTAGCTAGACTGCTATTTATAAAATAAAAATGAGTAGTGTAAATAAAAATATGTGACTTACCTAATGAAAACCGCTTGGGCGGAGCACCGCCGTGTCCTCGTGGAGACTATCGGGAGCGGCGACCTCTCGCGCCGGGCCCTGGTTCAGGCCATGGTCCGGAGCAAGGAGGGTTGGCATTCGGTCGCCTCCTTCTGCGAAGCAGTAATGCTCGTGAAGGAGGCTGCTGACCGCGAGCGCGTGAGGGAACGGTCCTCACGCCGCCGCCGCCGAGATCCCGATCCCGATTTCCGACCACCGTAGGCGCGGGTTCGCGGACGGCGAGCACTGGGTAGCTCGCCGTCCGGCAGTCTGGAAATAATCTGGACCGAGCCCAGTCGTCAACGGCGCGTTCTGTTCCACGCGCGCCTCAAGGAGATGTCAGCAAACTGTAGGGGCCCGGTAGGGCCGAAGCCTCTGGGGGGAACATGTGGTATTCCTAACAGTTGACACCGAGTCCCCCCCAGAACGAAGGCAACGAAGGAACGGGGTAGGGGTTTAGTCAGTAAACGTCTGACACGCCCTCCCGCTCCGCCCAAGAGCGGGGGAAGTCATTCTGATGATTCCCCTACCATAAAAAAAAACCTAATGAAAACAATTTATTTGTGTAAGTCGTACCTACAACTTAAAATTGATTATTTAAACACGAAATTGCCCGCCCCATTAACTACTTATGCACACAACAGTAAAAGTTTTGTGTGCATAAATAATTAATAATAGTACATTATGATACAAGTGTGTAATGTGGGTCATTATCGTCGCGGTGGTATTAAGACCCGAGCCATGGCGAGGGTCTTAAGAGAGCCAATAACGATAATGACTAATTACTCACGTGTATCATACGGCGTTTTTCGACACACTTGTGAAGAAAATAAATTAAAATTCAACTTTATTTAGTAGGTACATGAAAAGTTTATCTAGAGAAACAGTTCGTAAATGTGCAGTCAGTAAAGTTATAATTAACTATTTTGACTGTATAGTGGTCCCATGACATAAATTTTCTACTTGAAGGTGTACAGCATTTTCATGTTTAAATAAACTGTTTCAAATTTTACATATTTAATTAATTAAGTCTTTCATCAAATTTGTATTTTCTGTTTATGAGCAACCTCATTCTTATTTTTTTTCTAAACCAAGAGCTAGAGTAGCTAGTCCATGGCCGCCACTTTTCGCGAGAGTTTAAGAAAAGTCAATTTTTTTGCCGCCATATTTAAAAATAAAATGTAGGTTTTACAAAAATGTCTACAACAACTACTTATGAGGGAAATGATTTGTGCTGTACGCCTTCAAGTAGAAAATCTATGTCATGGAGGGTTATATCGTTAAAAATAGTTAATCTATACTAATATAATGAAGAGGTAAAGTTTGTTTTTTTTTGTATGAGGTAATCTGTGGAAGTACTGGTCCGATTGCTAAAAATTTTTCACCAATAGAAAGCAGCTGTATTCCTGAGTGACATAAGCCATATTTTATGTACGCGGGCTAAAGCTAGTTACTTATAACTTTACTGACTGCACATTTACGAACTGTCTCTCTAAATAAACTTTTCATATATGGTAAGTTGTCTCACATTGAACCAGGTAAATTTCAAAGTGTCATAGTGGGCTGGATTTTCAATCATTGCCTTTAATTTTTTGTGTATAGTTAGCATATTTATTTAGCTTCAATTTTGTAAACATTAATTTCTCACATTCCTTTTAGTTTCGGTGTAAAACAGGTTTTTATGAAAAATGATTTTTGGTTAAATGTGTACCACATAATATTCTTGAAACTTTAAAAACGAAGTAAAAAACTAAATAACTTTTTACTAGGTTTTTGAAGGTTTTACCTTAAAATAAAAAAAAATAATCACTATGGAAACAAACTTTAAACAAAGTAAAAAACATAAAAAAAAATAAAACAAAAGCTTGCATTCTTAGCCAAAAACAACTTGATCCTGACTACATAATAAACCTTAATATTTTTTGCATCGAAAATCACGAGAACATGTCATCTTCAACGGGATTACGGGTCTATTTATCGAAATTTCCTCTCACAACAAACATTTCTTCTTCATCTTCGGACTCATCTACCTCACTCATTTCGGTCTCGCTGTCTTCTAGCACCGTTTCAAATTCTAATTTGCTTTCTAATGCTCCTCACACAACCACTTTGCACGCGATCGCCACGCAAACTAGTGGGCAGGAATGGAACGTAAATACCTCTCTTTGACTTATATTAGCGCGGTTTGGCAATGTCGCATTTTCGAGATTCGGCGGTGGTTCAATGTAGCTGCCTGGTTCAATGTGAGACACCCGACCCTACCTACTAAATAAAGCAGATTTTTCATTTATTTTCTTCACAAGTGTGTCGAAAAACGTCGTATGATACACGTGAGTAATCGGTGATTACCGTTCTTGGTTCTCTTAAGACCCTCGCCACGGCTCGGGTCTTAATACTACCGCGACGGCAATCACCCACATTACACACTTGTATCATAATCTACTATTATTTACTCGCGTAAAACTATGTAATTTAATAAGTACCTATCTATATTGGGTAGGTACCTAATACTTTGGTAGCCGCAGTGACTCAATTTTGGTAGTTTGAGTTTGTTTCATCTGAGAAGACAAGTGGTCGTAGGCATCGATCAGGCGGCTGGAGCAGCGGCGGCGGGCGGCGCGGGGCGGCGGGCGGCGGGGCGCGCGGCGGCGCGGCAGTGGCGCGAGTGTGCTGGCGCGATGCACTCGTTCGTGAGGGCGGCGACTCTGGCGGCGCTGCTGGCGCTGGCGGCCGCGGCCTCCGCGCGCCGCTCCGACCAGGACTTCGAGTTCGACGACGATGCGGTGAGGCCCCGCGCGGCGCCGCTCTGCCTGGCTAGCGCACCACTTCACACGATGCGGCCCTATATGTGAAGGGCTCGTCCTGGAATGTTTGTTAAAACGCTCTGGCTGGCGACCCCTGTCCACTTGTACTGCTGGCTTCGGCTGTATTGATGCCATGGAAGTGGTCACCGCGGTCACATCGCAGTTAAAACACGGTCGAGCAAACTGAATTCAATGCACTTACAATAGCGTCGTTTATACTTATTGATTTTATTTAACCAGTGTCCTTAGTCATGTATTTCGGTCATAGGTTTTTTTTTTGTTAAGTATATGGATTATCTGGGTTATAGGAGGTTTCAGGGAGGTTTCAGGGAGGTAAGTTCCACTAGGTGCATTAGCTAAGAACTTACCTAGTGAGTAACTGTGAAGTTCGTGCGATATTTGACTGGTTAAGTATCTTATGTAGATACCTATATAATGTTTCAATACTGACAAACATTAAGAGAAAAGCTGCTTTCCGCGTTATCTATTTGTCCGCTACCTTCTCGTAAACCGCGTAGGTAGGTACTTTCCTTACTAATTTTGATGCGGAAATACTGATATTTCCCATTATAAATTATAGGGCCTATTGTAAGATATCACAATGTAAGATACTCGAAACTTAATCATAGGTGGTGAAACACTTACTGAATAAATTCAAAAATGTGACAGAATTCGTATGAAATTATCTGCCAAGTAAGATACTCGAAACTTAATCATAGGTGGTGAAACAGGCCCTTATAATTATCATTCACATTTAGATTAAATAAATAAAAAAATCCATTAATAAACAAGCAAGGTATTTGCTTATTTATTAGCACCCGTGCGATACCGGGGCGGGTGGCTATTTAATTATAATTTCATATTCTGTCCAACAGTGGACGTGTTTCGGTTGAAATGATGCCGCGGACTGAGCTAATGCGGAGCTTCGTCTGAAACAGACTCAAGTCATTACGTCTTGTACTGAACTGTAGCGCAAGGGTTGAGCTGTGTGCTGACAGTAGGAACACGCATCATGACCGTGGGAGGCTGTCACTTGAGGCTCGTCATAGTGCTCATCTCATAACTGCCACTGCTTTATTCTAATTTCTATCATTTGAATTCTTGTTTTATCAAGTTATTTAAGTACGTTGTTGTCACATCTTCTATTAGAAGTTGTAAGAAATATGTAACCAGGATATTTGTAATACCTACACGTACTTTTTGTCACGATTTAGAGAAGTCGGTGAAAGACTGTCCATTGAGCTTTTTGCAAGTTCTTCTCTACAGAGATCTAAGCTTTGGAATATACAATTACTTATGTAGTTAAATTTTGACTGAATGACAAAATGTCAATAAAACAATCCAGAGGTGTAGTGTTCCAAAAAAAAAACTGGGCAAGTGCGAGTCGGATTGGCGCCCTGAGGGTTCCGTACAAACTTACTTACCTATGAAAACAGTCCAATTCTCGAATCGAGTCTTGATCACTTTTCAAAAAAAATATTTCTTGTGACCTAAGAATTTTCAGTTTTCAGACTTTTCCCTATATCTGTGCTATAATATTTGCTTCGTGTCAAATTTCAAGATTTTATGTCAACTGGAAATATCCTATGAATTTTAATTCCTTTGATAGTGTCGAAATGTAGGTACGTTTTTAGCGACATAAACGGGCGTATCTTTTTTCCGTCAACTTACAAGTTTGATTTTTGCACTGTTTCAAGGGACCGCGGATCTCAGTATATGGTTTTAATTTCAACTCGATACCTCCAACAAATTTATGAAAACAGTTAAATTCTTGAACCGAGTCTTGAAATTTAAAAAATAAAAAAATTCTTTTGACCATTTCTTTTTCCCGTCAACTTAAAAGTTTGATTTTTGCACAGTTTCAAGGGACCGCGGACTTGAGTATATAATTTTAATTTCAATTTGATACCTTCACGCGTTCCCGAGATAAAGGGTCTTGACAGACAGACAGACAGACGGACAACAAAGTGATCCTATAAGGGTTCCGTTTTTCCTTTTGAGGTACGGAACCCTAATAAGGCAATTGACAGATGCTATAACTATAGCATTTCCACAGTATTATGTGTGATTGCATTTTTCGTATTACACACATGTTAAAGACTACGTTGAAGACACGCTTGTTCGGCATTGACTGTTTCTGCACATGTAACTTCTTTGCTCATTAACTGAATTATCGTATTCACTGTTCCGCCATTGTTTTGATTTCATTATTTAAATAGACTTTGTTACATTGTTTTTGCAATATTTTCATATTGTTTAAACGACACCCACATCAGATTTTGTTGTACCCTAATAATAATTACCGCAGTCCTTTGATTTTTTAACAGACTATCACGGTGGTTAGATGAGCTAGTAATGACGTGTTATTTTGACAGGAGTCCGGGGTGACCGCGGTGGCGAGTGGTGCTCACTCGCGCAGACCTCGCCGATATGTGTACGACCCACACAGTGAGTATTAGTACTGATCAGTACAGCTGGCATAATATTTACAAGTTATAGAACAAGTGGTGTGGTTGCAGACTCGCTGTGCCGCTCGCTGGTGTGCAAGAAGCGCGAGGTGTGCGTGCTGCGCGACGCCTTCACCGCGCTCTGCGCCTCCAAGAAGGACATCTTGCGGAGAGGGTGAGCGTCTCAAACTCTCTCTCTCTCTCGTCATAAACAACAACTGTATTGTTAACTGTTCAATTAATTTTCTTGCAGGTACTAAGTGCCCAAATAGTGCTAACCACGCATGTAAAACAAGCTAATCTATTTTCCTAAAGTGTGGCTGGATGAATAACTATTATCTAGATAATTATCTTAACTAATATTATAAATGTGAAAGTGTGGAGTTTATTACTTTATCACGCAAAAACGGCTGAACGGATTTGGATGACATTTGGCATGCATACCTATGGCTTTTGACATGGAAAAGAACATACGCTACCTTTTATCCCGATTCTTTTTTGTTAAGTAAACTTATGTCCTTGCAGACGAAGTCGCGGGTAGATAGAAGCTAGTCTATAAATATTATTGTAATAAGTCTGTGGAAAGGTCGCTTTTGCAAAAATATTCCCAAAAGAAATATAGCCAGTGAAAAACATCCAAGCTTTTGTTCTCTAATTTTCTGTGAGCTGGCAAGCAATCTGTGTTACACGCAATAGGCCATTCGTTTGTCAAGTCGTGAGCTTACAATAGGCATCTCCAAAGGAAGCTGCGCGATCGAGCTGGCGTACCTAAGTAGTGAGCTCAGATGTCCGTAGTGAAATCTACTAGGGCAGGAACGCTATGTATTTTTAGACGAAAGTATTGGGCGCTTCTTGTGCCTTCCAGCCTTGATAGTTTTTGTATCTTGACAGTCAAGTCCGATACTTTTTGCTGAAGTTGATAGTTTCTTCCTGAATTGTAATAAAATTAAGCTCCATGTGAATGTGGCTTTTGCTGATATAGGCGAAATATTGAATATATTACGCAAATTTTTGCTCTGAAATCTCTATGTTGCTATTTTTCGCTGTTTCCCATACCTCGATTCCATAAGTCCATGTGCAACTGAGAATGACTTTGTAAATGGTAATCTAACTTGTTAATCACTCAGATACCCGCGTAACGAGACACAATAGTAAAACAATAACAGCGCGGTCTCATAGGACCGGTCGGGGATTCAAACGTTAAAGATAGCCGTGTGTTCTGAATAGCGGAAGATTTTCTGAATCATCGGCCATGTTTGCAGAGTTCTTTCTATTGTTCAAAATTAGTTGAAAAAATTTGCGAGACTGTTGGTTTGGTCTTTGTTCTTTAGTTTTATTGAATTACGAAGTGACAAAGATTCTATTTGAAATTAAATGAAGAAGTTTAATTTACTTCGTACGTTCGTAGTTTGAATCATTTTACTCGATGTTTGTGTTATTTCGTCGTTAAAATCGCCAAACGAACAGACAATAATTCGAGGCTGTCCAAGTTGTCCAGTTTCACGCGAGTATAACACTTTTACGGAATAGGAGTCACACTTATTCACAAAGGATTCTGACAGCATCCCTTCTATGAGCGCGTCTTTGTCAGTACTCGTGAAGCGCGGTTGTCGGCTCACCGACACTTGACAAATATTTGCATTTAAGTTCGTATTGCATAAAGTTACAAGTTCAGCGGTCGGGTGAGACGGTACTTCAGACCCGAACAGCTGTTCAACCTTTATGAAGCGCAAGTTCGAAAGTGTAGGTACATGAAGTACTGATCTTTGGGATGGTGTGAGAGAGGGTCTGCACTAGAGTCGATTCAGTAGCGAGCCAAGAGCATTGTCCTCTACTGAACAAATTCTATACAACGATCAGATAGCACAGGTTACATTGATTTTGAACTGAATTCTTATCTAAACGGCGCGTTTTAGTTTTCGCTATCATCATATATCAGCTATCAGATAATAATTATGGCTATTATAATATGCGCTCATTGATGTCCATTTTGTAATTCCCCAGAGACATCCTAGTGGCAGCGAGCGGCGGCAGCGGGTGGGAGGGCGAGGCGCGCGAGGGCGGCGGCGAGTGGGAGCGCGACGACGGCGACGACGACGTGTTCTACGACGCGGGCGCGCGCGACGAGCCCGAGCTGGACGCCGACGACGCCAAGCGGTGCGTGCGTGCTGTCGCTGTGGCGTGCCCCCCCCCCGCGCGTGTGTGACCGTACAGTGTGTGTGTGCTTGCAGGTGCGTGGGCTGCCCGGGGCGCACGCGCGCGCAGTTCCTGTGCGGCTCGGACAACCGCACGTACTCGTCGCTGTGCCGCCTGGACCTGCACAACTGCGTGCGGCGCGGCGCGCGGCCGGTGCGCCTGGCGTGCCGCGGCTTCTGTCCGTGCGCGCGCCCGCGCCGCCGCCCGCGCCCGCACCCGCGCCCGCACCACTCCGATGCTGTACGTCATCCACTTCATTCAATTATATTAACACGGTCCGGCTCCGACTCGCTGGAGCCAGCTGCAAAATTCCGACCCACCGGAGCCTGCAGCATCGTCCCGACTCACTGGGAAATCATCATTCCGACTCACCAGGATAGCACCACCCCGACTCTCTGAGGCATCATCGCAGACAGTTCCGACTCACCGAGAACTATTCGATTTCTTGTTCTGACTCACTGGAGCCAGCACAGCATTACTCTAACCCACTGGAGTCTGCAGCATCATCCCGACTCTCTATAGCATATGGATAGCACCATAGCACCTCCCTGCAGACTCACTGAGGCATCACCGCAGACAATTCCGACTCACCGAGAACTATGCGGATACGGGTTCCAACTCACTGAAGCCAGCAGCTCACTCCGACTTACTGGAGCTTGTAGCATCGTCCCGACTCACTGGGACGACACCACCCCAATTCACTAGCGCTATACTGTAGCACAAAGTTCAGACAGCAACTCACTGTGAACTATGCGGTATTGGGTTTCAACTCACTGGAACCAACCTACCCCTAGCCTGGCACGCATCACGAAGCATCAAGGACTATCGATCTACGATCGCCGGAAGGGAGTGATGTAGTGATATCTACTACATAAGACGTCACAGAATCCTGCATCGTGATTTGAATAGATACAACAGCCCAAAATCATCTATCGGGCAGTAGCTCACCGGACATAACACCCGTCCGGTCGGAGGATCCTCCCTTTCCAACGGAGGTATGTGGGACTTTACTTTCTGTTCCACATACCCTCCAAAATGTAGGTAATATTGTTTAATAATAAGGTCAACTTGTTCGGAATTTGTCAATTATGCGGTCAGTCTGATCCATGCTGACCGATGTGATCTTGCTAGTTTCAAGACGTGTAGCAGATGTAATCTAAACCGATAATCATCACAATGGTTAACTTGGTTTTATAATTCGCAAATTCCCACCAAGGTGACCTCCGCTTGGACGCTAGATTACATTCGTAATTTTTATTAGTATCTTAAGTCCTGTAGAGATTTGTGACATTGCGTCGGCCGGAGCGAAGAAGAAGAACAGGCGGTCGCCCCCATCTGCGAAACAGTAGTTCTTGCAAAGGAGGCGCATGCGAGAGGGCATGGCCCTGTCGCCCCAGCCGCCCGGGGTTTGCGGACGGCCAGCAAAAGGTAGCTTGCCGTTCGGCAGTCCGGTAATCACTAATCATCTGCACCGAGCCCAAGTCGTCAATGGCGCGAAGTGTTCTGCGCGCCTCAAAGAGATGTCCGCTAAATCGTGGAGGTCCAGCAGAGGCAAAGCCTCTGGGACCATGAGATCGCTTCTGAAAGGAAAACCCGGAGCCCTGGAACGAAGGCAAAGAAGGAACAATGGAAAGGGTTTTAGTCTGTAGAAGCTCGACCCGCCCTTTGGCCGCGCCCAAGAATGGGAAGTCTTTCTGATGATTAGGTAGTATAGCAGCATAGCCTAGGACCCAGGCCTCTTCTCTAGAAGAGGGACACCAGAAACCCAGTCCAGTCATTTCATTCGTGACCGCCGTATCATTTTAATCTAAAATTTAATACTTTATTAATTTGCAATACACAGCAGACTACCCTTTTTTATTTTAATTTCTTATAGTCCACCTTAAGGTTGTCTGATAGAAATCGCTGTCAGTTTCACGAATACCTACACCATGATAATTGACGGTTGCATACTTACCTGTTACAGGATTGGCGGCGACGAAAATCTGAGTCTTCGCACAATGAGGTTCTGCCGGAGAGGCAGTCGAGACGGCGCCTCGCTCAAGGTGAACACACCTTTCTACTATGCGTACCTCCACTATTAAGGGGGATGTTCCAGGTTGGCCCGCGAAATTCAAATTTTCTTACGTTTTTAGGGTTCCGTACCTCAAAAGGAAAAAACGGAACCCTTATAGGATCACTTTGTTGTCCGTCTGTCCGTCCGTCTGTCAAGACCCTTTTTCTCAGGAACGCGTGAAGGTATCAAGTTGAAATTAAAACCATATATTGAAATCCGCGGTCCCTTGAAGTTGTGCAAAAATCAAACTTGTAAAATGACGGGAAAAAAAGATACGCCCGTTTATGTTGCAAAAAACGTACATTTCGACACTGTCAAAGGAATCAAAACTCATAAGGTGCTTCCCGTTGACCTAGAATCTTGAAATTTGGCACGAAGCAAGGTATTATAGCACTAATATCGGGAAAAGTTTGAAAACTGAAAATTTTTAGTTACGTCACAAGAAAAAAAAATTGAAAAGTCTTCAAGACTCGATTCGAGAATTAAACTGTTTTTATAGGTAGGTTGGTACGAAACCCTCAGTGCGCGAGTCCGACTCGCACTTGCCCGGTTTTTTTCAATTTGATAGCCAATGGTAAGTTGTATGAAATTAAAAATACTTAAGCGGCTGTGAAACGCAACTAGTTACATAATTTTAAACATAAAAATCATCAATACAAGCCTCCAAGCTCACCTAAGTGCAGGAACGATTTTATCGAGGTCAAAAACGTTCCTGCAACTAAATGAGCTTGGAGGCTTGTATTGATGATTTTTATGGTTATAATTATGTAACTATTTACGTTTTACAGTCGCTAAAGTATTTTTAACTTCATACAACCTACCACTGGCTTGCAAATTGCAAAAAACGTACGAAAATTTGAATTTCGCGGGCTACCTGAAGCATTCACCTTAAGGGAGCCTGGGTCCCATAGTAACAGCTGTCTATGACGAGTGCAACAGTGCCCTTTTATGCAACTGCGTGATCGTAGGTACAGAGTCTACAGAGTAACATTTATAATTCTAAAGATATACTAAAATCGACAGGATCCGAGGGTTGCGCGCTGGACAAGATGGCAAATCGACTTCTGGACTGGTTCTCGGTTCTAATGGACGAAGCGGGAGCGACGGCGCCGCCGGCGGACGGTGAGCGCACAGTGCCTGCTCACGCTCGCGGCGAGGCGCCCCAACTAACGCACGTGCCCTCCGCAGGCTTCCCGCCCGACTGCAAGCCCGAGGTGCGCTGGATGTTCGCGCACCTCGACAGCGACGGCGACGGCCTGCTGTCGGCCGCCAACCTGTACGCGCTGCGCCACGACGAGCGCGAGCGCTGCCTGCGCCCCTTCCTGGCGTCGTGCGGCGGCGGCGGCGGCGGCGGCGTGTCGCGCGCGGCGTGGTGCGGCTGTCTGCGGCGCGCGGCGCGGCCCTGCACGGCCCTGGCGCGCGCGCACCCGGCGGCCGCGGGCGGCGGCGCCTACGTGCCGGCGTGCGACGCGCGCGGCTACTACCGGCCGCGCCAGTGCCACGCCGCGCTCGCCGTGTGCTGGTGCGTGGACGCGCACGGCCAGGAGCTGCCCGGCTCGCGCACCAAGGGCGCGCCCGCCTGCCCCGGTACGCACCGCCGCATGTACCGCCGCATGTACACAACAACTACTCAATGATAAATAGTGACGCATGTGGTTGCAGGCAACAAGTCGTCGGAGGGCTCGGAGGGAGCGGAGGGCGCGCCGGCCGACGACGAGGACGGCGGCGGCAGCGGGGACGCCGAGCTGCGCTTCTAGCTCCTCCCGTCTGCTGCTCAAACGCAACCTTCCACTACAGCTCTTCGTCACTCAACACCCGAAAGCTAACTGCTCGAAGAATGCCCACAAGTATAATAGTCGCGATCGTTTAACAGCATTTACTTGCACTGGTATTGAAATGAAGAGTGCTAGACAGGGGAACGCATTTAAGAACGCTTTTAGGAAACCAACAATTTCTCCATTTCTAAATCAGATATGTAGTGAATATATTCCGCAGCGCACATTATAATTTTAGAAGAGCAACAAACGGCTATGAATTTCATCAGCAAATAACGTTCCTACTGCTGAGGCACCGATCTCCTCTCCGTTCGGTACAACTCGTGTGCTGTAGTGCCACGCGGGTCCAGGGCGGGTATAGTACCGTGTGTACGAGTACGAGTGTCACATAACTTTCGATTTTCGGTTCAAGGATATGCTGACGTTCCCCAGCACTATTTTGAGAGCAGTAGTAATGAAGCAACGAAAAGTGTTCATGTGTTTCGAATTACAAATCGCAAGTGGGCCATCACTGATCTCACACATAAACATGACCGGTAAATTAATAAAATAATTATTGCGCGCATTCTGTAGGTACCTACCTATTATAATTATAATTGTTGCCCATATTCTGTAGGTACCTGCTCTATAATCTATGAACGACAGGCCTCTACACAGTAACTTAATATGACGTAATTAATCGTACATAAATGTATAAAATATTATCGAATTTGAATTGTATTTTATACACTATTATCTTTATTTAAATGTGTACCTAAGCTACACTTGAATATTATGCTTCCTTTCTCAAGACCCCAAATGAATCTAACTTATTATATAATATAAATATAGTAGGAATGGAAAGTAGAAGATTATTTAATGTATTAACAAAGTTTATCACCGTTTGAAAGAGACATTGCGCGAGGCGGCGCGTTGCGGGAACAGTGCTGCCGCTGAGGCCCTTCCGCGCCGACACAGCTCACACAGCTCAGTGCGTGCAGAGCACTCCCCTCTGCCCTGCCTCAGGAATCGCCTCATTTCAGCGGTGGGCCTACCTATATACTCGTATGCCTATATAATTAGATACACTGTACTATTACTCACAGCCAACAAAACTGTCCAGGGAGTCCAAAGGACTGGGCCTAACTATAAAAATAAAAGATTTCGTCCCTAAAAGACCAGGAATAATTTAATGAAATACTTTAGGATAAAAGATATTGGGGATAAAATAAACGATTTTGGTAGGTATCAATATTATGCCCACTTTATGTCTCTGTAGGTACTCGGCTAGGGCTGAGAATCTATCGCTTGATGTAAACCTTAGTTGACTGGTAGATATGGTATGTGGTCGGGCACTGTATCTGTGGGATATCTTTTAATTATTATAAATAGGCAATTGTTAAATTCTGAAATTCAAATTTACAGGGCTATAAAATTAAACAGGCCTTGTATCAACTTAGTCCTTACCGACTCTAAGTATAAATGTTAATTAAGTAGGTACTCAAAAGCCTCCAACTCTTGAGTAGGTACCTAGTTCACATGTCATGCTGCACAGTAAAATGTAATGACAATAGATACGTTATTTTGTTAATTTATTTAGGCAAGTTCAGTTCTTAGGTGTATTTCGGATGCACCCCGTGTGGAAGTACTTGGTGTAGGTATGAATGGCTGCGTGGGCCAAGTGTTGCGAGAATATTATTATATTACTATGTATGTTAGGTATATCTATACGACGCGCGACGGATGCCCTGTTCAAGACCACAGCCTTACGTATAGAAGACACATAGGTAACCCTGTATTTACTCGGACTTAGTCAGTGTGACAAGTAAGCTTATGAATATTGATATTACTAGTTGTAACGCGCGGTGTGCGTCAGCTCACTGCTCGCCTGTTGTTCCGTGTCGTAGAGGCGACAAGCGAGGCCCCGGCCCCGTGCTCTTGTGGCTCTTATATTTTACTACTTACTTCTTATGAATGTGTTGTAATTAGATGTAATTACTATAGAATATTATTTTAACTTGTAAGTACAGATAGCTATTAAACTCACATTAGTTAGAGAATTATTTGCACTTTTTTAAATCTGTCACTGTACTTTAATAAATCAATACAACCTTAAATAATAATTTGTATTATTGATACCAAAAATGACTAGGTACTTAGGTACCTGTAAGACAATCAAGGACTTTACTGAAAAGCAGTGGACTGTAATTTAAGCGAATATAATCAAGATAGGTAGGTACCTAATTAGACTACAATGTTATGTCGATGCCGGTGTTTGTGATAAGTAAATCAAACTTCAAGATTTTTTCACTTTAACACAATTTTGTTATTTTAATAATAATCAGTTACAAATACACTGATCGGTAGGACATATCTACTGTTCAACAACAGCAGGCACACTGAGTCACAGTCACTGACTCTCCACTTTATGGGCCTACTACACGCACAAGCTTCACCACAGTTTTGCCTGCGCAGACCGGTTCCATGTACAAAATAGTCCAAAGTAGCGGACTTTTTCCGCACTAGGGTGGAACGAAAGGGCGGAAAAAGTCATAAAATGATTTCCTACCTTTCAATAAAGGTAGGACTTTAGACTATTTTGTATACGGAACCGGCCTGCGCAGGCAAAACTGTGGTGAAGCTTGTGCGTGTGGTAGGCCCATTACCCACTGACTGTACAGATCGTCCGTTATAAGTAGGTGAGTGTGAAGTTAGGCTCTGCGAATTTTGACGCTTGAAATATCGTACAAAAATAAAGGTTTTAAAAAAATAAATGTAATTTGCAGTTGTTTTTGCTGTTAAAAACAGTTATTGGCATTTATTTTTTTAAAACCTATATTTTTGTAAGATATTTCAAGCGCCAAAATTCGCAGAGCCTAACTTCACACTCGCCAACTTATAACGGACGAACTGTAGGTATATTGACAGAATGACAGATGAGAAGAAATTACCGACCAATAAGAGCAAAGTAAACGGTACGTAATATCAATTGACTAACTAATATACGGTTCGTCCGCTATAAGTTGGCGAATGTGAAGTTAGGCTCTGCGAATTTTGGTGCTTGAAATATCGTACAAAAATAAAGATAAAAAAAAAAATGCAATTTGCAGTTGTTATTGCTGTTAAAAACAGTTATTGGCATTTGTTTTTTTAAAACCTTTATTTTTGTACGATATTTCAAGCGCCAAAATTCGCCGAGCCTAACTTCACACTCGCCAACTTAAAACAGACGAATTGTACATTAGGATTTATCTATATAATAACATACCTACCTACATTTCAAACTTAATAACATTTCAGTTTAATAGGTAATAATTACCTATGATTTATTTGATTTGATTCCGCCATTACCTTTCTTGTATTTTAGTGTTTTGCCTCATCGTCTATAATATATTGCGTTTATCGAAGGACTGGAATAATTTCCATTCGATTAACCTATCACATACCCACAAAACGAGACACAATAGTAAAACAATAACAGCGCGGTCTCATAGGACCGGTCGGGGATTCATGAATTAAAATCCGCCTTGATTGGAAGCCGACCCCATCAACGATTGCATCACTACTTAGGGGAAAGCAGGTAGGATTCGTACAGTTTTTATTCTTAGCCGTTTATATGAAATACTATTTACTATTTAAAAATAATTTTAATGTCCGTAAGTACCCTATTTATCTAGCTATAAAAATAGTGTAGTATTGTCTTGATACTATTCAACATGGCGAAGTTACGGTTACTTTTCTAAAATATGAAAAACATACGAAACTACCCCACGCGTGTGGTAGATTCGTACACAACGTAAGGAGCATTCGTACATAGTGGGGAACCTCCGTACAGTCAATGAAAATACCATTTTACAAATGTAATTATAAACGTTTATTGATATTAAAGTAAGCAGTAATTAGTCTTCATGTAATACTTATTGTCTTTTTTATACTTATAAACTTTTAAACCATACAAATTTAAACAAATTATAAAGGAATTAAAAAATCAACAAAATACCCTCTTAGGCTGATAAGACTTAACATTGATAAAGAGAAAAAACGACGACTAAGACAGACTACTTTCTTTACGCCCGTTTTCAATAACCTACCGCAGTTCATAGATAGATAGCTATCCCCGATAAACAGTAAGATTCTATCTATCAATCCACAACTTTTGGTAGGAAATGCTATCCGTCGGTAGGTTATAGGAAAGCAAGTAAGGGCAAAAGGATAGATTTGTTTATCTTTAGTAGCTGCAACTTTAGATAGATAGCTTATTGGAAACGGGCGAAAAGTTGCGGGCTTGACACCATATTTTTGTGCAGATTTCCTTATTGATAAAGTTTTATCCAAAATTTCTTTCATCGCAGACTTCATTGCATCTTCATCTACTTCTGTTCTTGTTCCCTTTTTTAAATATATTCGCGGCATGGTTCTGTAATAACACTAAAGTAATTAATAATTTTGCTGGCATAAAGTAAAGAATGGGGAGCATTCGTACAGTACGAATCCACCCCATTCATAGCTGCACGAATGTACCCCCAACCAGAAAAACAGACAAAAAAATGGTTGCCTGTAAAGTCGTTTTTACGGGCGAAGATTTTACGTGACAACGTCTTTTTCTCGGTAGAATATTTATTGATATGAATATAATTAAATTGCACAATAGGAACAAGGAATTGAATGAAAATAAGAATTGCACAAATTTTAACTATAGAAATATATTTTGTTTACTAAAATTCTCTAGTGCAGCGCGCGCGGCAGACCGATCATAGTTGAGTGGGAGAGAGACGCAAGGCATTCGGCGGGCTTCTCTCTCGTTGGTGACTCATCGTAACGTTACCGAGCGTTACACTTTTTCATAAGTGACTCCCAGCCGCAACCTAATTTAAGACGTTGTCACGTCAAAATATAAAAAATAAAAATAACTGTAATAGTTAGCCTAAAATAACTATTGGGGTAAGAAACTATGTAATCACTACATAAAATAAATAAAATAACTTTAACAGTATTACCAAAACTTATAACAATTAAACGTGTTCAAAAGTCAATACGAAAAATACTTACGGAGAGCAAAAACACGTATTGACTCGTGGCGTTGAAGCCTGCGGCCGCACGGACCCGCCACCTCGCGGTTCACACATGCGTATGAGTTAGCGTCACGCACACAAATATCAACGCGGCAACGTATTAGATAGTGTTGGTAGATATGACTACTGTACGAAGGCTCCCGCTGTACGAAGCCTACCTGCTTTCCCCTACTTACCATCACGCGGGATCGTAGTTCAGCACTAGATTAATATAATTATTAAAAATAAAACCAGGCAAGTGCGAGACTTGAAGATTTTCAAAAAAAAAAAATCTTAAGTATGACGTAACCACACATTTTCAGTTTTTATAGTTTTCCCTTTATTTGTGCTATAATACCATGCTATTTTAATTCTCACTTTTTTTTTCATAGTCAAGAGCACAATTTTTTAATAGGTAGGTAAACTTTTTTATGCTTGTTATCAGCTTCACATATCAGTTTTTCTTTAATCAACCCTGTCAACCAAGTTCAAGGTTTTGATGATTTTAACGCCCCAGGTACCAGATTACATAGGAAACATACCTACCTTTTTAGGGTTCCGTAGGTACCTCAAAAGGAAAAAACGGAACCCTTATAGGATCACTTTGTTGTCCGTCTGTCTATCTGTCTGTCAAAACCCTTTATCTCGGGAATGCGTGAAGGTATCAAGTTGAAATTATAACTATATACTCAAGTCCGCAGCCCCTTGAAACTGTGCAAAAGTCAAACTTGTAAGTTGACGGATGAAAATGAATCCTATGTGCTAGTCTAGGACGTGGTCTCTCCGTGTACGAAGTTTCACCGAAATCCGTTCAACAATAACCAGTTCAATTCACAATTTTAATCTCGCTTAGAGATAATTTGCAGGTATTTATGTGGATGTTTGTTAGGTACTTCTTCACGCTCGAACAGTACAACGGATTTCGATAAAACTTGGTACATAGGTAAACCATATCGTAGACCAGTAGGTAAGTACATAGAATATGTTTTATCCCGAGAGTAGGTTCCCTTGGGATAATTTTGTACTATCAACCAAAAATCTAAAGTCGAACAATACCTACCTATATTTGATGTGAACCAAAATGTAATTTTTTAAATAACCAAAAATGTTGTCCATACATAAATATACACGTTAAGATAGTTTTCTTATACAAAAACATTGTACAGTCTAAAATATATTACTTGTTGTACCTGCGGTTTCACTCATGTCTGTGATTACTACTCCACTCCTATTAGTCGTAGCGTAATGTTATATAGCTTATCGCCTTCCCTGATAAATGGACTATCCAACATTGAAATAATTTTTCAATTCGAACAAGTAGGTCCTGAGATACTAATTGGGCTATTTAATTCTCACTTTTTTTTTCATAGTCAAGAGCACAATTTTTTAATAGGTAAACTTTTTATGCTTGTTATTAGCTTTAGGTACATATCAGTTTTTCCTTTTAAAATCAACCCACAGTCAACCAAGTTCCAGGTAAAAACCCCCAGGCCAGACCTCAACTTTGGGCGGTTCATTGAGTCCAAGGCCAAGATAGCTGCTAGGAAACTCGGCGTTCTGGCAAAGGTCCGGCGGTACTTCACATCGGGACAGCTTCTAATGTTATACAAAGCGCACGTCCGATCGTGTGTGGAGTACTGCAGCCACATATGGGTTGGAGCTGCGAAATGCCACCTGGCAGCTTTGGACTCAGTGGAAAGGCGTGCGAAGAGGCTAATTGGAGATCCAGATTTGGTTAAGACCAATTTACAAAGCCTTGAGCACAGGCGTAGGGTAGCCAGCCTTTCGGTTTTCTACAGGATGCATTTCGGAGAGTGTGCGCGGGAATTGCATGAACTGATTCCGCCATCCCCATTCTACCATCGGACAAACCGTCGTACGGCGGGTATTCATCCTTACGTTGTCGAAACCTGTACGGTCCGGACTAAGCGTTTCGCTTCGTCGTTTATACCGCGTACATCGAAGGACTGGAAAAATCTGCCTGCTGCGGTTTTCCTGTCCTATTATAATTTAGGTGTTTTCAAGGCTAGAGTGAATAGGCTCTTAATAAGCTAGTGCGCCTCACCATCAACGACTGCATCGCTGCTTACCATCAGGTGCGATCGCAGTCAAGCACTAGTTTACAACAATAAAAAAAAAAAGGCACTGGACTAATGGTGAAATGGTAAGAAACTCCATGGTTTTTTTTAATTTTTCATTGATAAATGTCATAATGGCGCGGCGGGACAAACTCTTGTATTTGAATGATTCTACCACATATATTTAGGACCTTTTCCATCACTCCTACTCTGATAGTAGGTCTGGAGTTGCCTGAGGAGCAGGTTGAAAGTCATACTCTTCATCCCCAGGCAAAAAGTATGTAAGAAGGCTCTAGGCAAGTCACAGACCTCAAAGTGCGGTAAGGTAAGAAGACAGGATATAATAATATGCAGTGTCAAACAATACAAAACACAGAATTTAATTCTAGGTGGCTAATTTCCGTAATATTTACCCTGTAATTACAAATCAATATCAATGCAACCACCTACTGACACACTCTTTCTTATTCATTTTGGATAAACTTTGTGCCAGGTTTCAAGTTATTAAGCCCATGGAATAATATTCTCCCATAATTATTATCTTTCACATGTGTAGTTTTTGAATATTTTTTAAACAAAATGTTCCCGCTTCTCACCTCCTTATTTTTACAAGTAGAATTTTCAAAAACCCCTTAGTGCTCTCTTGCACCATAAAAGAAAGCTTTGTGCAAACACGTTACTAGACCCGGTTGTGCATTGATGTCAGTCTGTTATGTTTCTCCTTTTATATATGACAATACTTTGAACTAGATAATAACAGCCGCACGGGTCGATCTTCAAGGTTAAGCAACGCTTGCCAAGGTTGGTCTGTGGATGGGTGACCATCTTAACATAACGAGTTTCCTCCGTGCCTCGGAAAGCACATTAAGCTGTTGGTCCCGGCTGTCATTTGTAGATCTTTGGCAGTCGTTACGGACAGTCAGAAGCCAGTAAATCTGACTCCAGTCTTGCCATGAAGTACCGTGTTACCCCAGTTAATGGGTTGTGGAGGTCTGGTAGGCAGCCGCTTCTCGTAAAATACTGTTATTCAGCTAAATCCGGCTTGACTGGAAGCCGACCCCAATATAGTTGGGAAAAGGCTAGGCAGATGATGATGATGACTTTGAACTAGAAGTCTCACTTTATCAACTAAACTGTCCTATGGTAAGTGGCAACATACTGGGATGCTTAATTCATGAATCCCCGACCGGTCCTATGAGACTGCGCTGTTATTGTTTTGCTATTGTGTCTCGTTTTGTGGGTAATTGATAGGTTAATAGTGAAAATTATCCAGTAAGAGTTACTGGTCTCAGTTCCAGATAGTTACACTTAAGGCTAGCTGAGACAATAGTTGCCAGCCAGTTTTAGTATTCATTCAGCAATCCCCGACCGGTTGCATGAGACCGCGCTATTATTGTTTTAATATTGTGTCTCATTTCGCAGGAATGTGATAGGTTAAGAAGTGACACTTTCTTATTCTACATGATGGAAATACTTATTTTTGAATGTTTTCTCATTAGTTTGATAGAAAATCTTACTACAGACTCTTCAGGTTGCTCCATCCTGAGCCAGTATTACAATTATTTTAAGGTTGTCCCAGAAGTTTCCATCAATGTATAAACCACAGAAATAACAGTACTTATTGGACCACTATGAATGAGGCAAATGTTGTCAACCATTAGTTTTGACTCAGCTCTATAGCTTATTGATTTGCCTGAAGAAACGCAGTAAGGGTATCAAGGAAACACAAAATCAATAACACTGAACCTAATATAATTACAATTACATAAATTCTAAATAAATAGGTACACAATTAACGTCCGTTTCGCTATCTTCATGTTTATTCATCTTGTTTTTCCCCCTGGAATTTTCCTGAGTAGAAGGGGATGTTGGTACAGAACCGCCTCCAATCCGTAATGTAGATGAGTCCGACGAAAGCCGCACCTCCAAAGCCGGCCGCTGATGTGGCAAACGATGCGGCGATTTCAACGTGTTTCTTTCCCAAACGGCCCAACATTTTGCTGAGTTTTGTGGATAGGTTAGCTCTTACAACAGAAACGACGAAATCGTTACGTAAAGTCTACTCCAACTTCAGACAAAAATCCTAAATGACAAGTGTTCGACACTTCACTGACAGTGACAGTTTTCTTTTTTTTGGATTTTCATGACCTGGTAACTTAACCTTTTAACCTTTAACTTAAGTCTGGAGATTTTTTTATTACTATTTACCCAGGGCACAGATAATATAATATACTAGCCCCAGGGACAGCATTTGATTCATATCGTTTACCCTTTCTACGTTCTATCTTTTTTAAGTGCCCTTCTGTGAGTACCGCATAGTTTTTTTTGCAGTATTTGGCAACAAATTACCGTAGGGAAGTTAGGCTTTGCGAATTTTGGCGCTTGAAATATCGTACAAAAATAAAGGTTTTGAAAAAATAAATGCAATGTGATGAGTAACATGTGTAACACACATTCAATAGCAAATTATATTAGATTCTAAAACTATTTCAATAATATTTGTATGCCACTGTAAGTAGCAGAACATAGAACCACTATAAATATTTGGTAGCATCTACAAATGTAAGTGCAAATCCACTTTTTGAATTTGTTGGTATTTTATAAGCTAGTTAATGGAGAAGATTATGGAATAAATACCGAGAGAGAGTTTTATTAGAGAATGGTAAGACTAGGCAATATGGTCAAAAGATTATTGTCGTCCCATAATATGGGCAAATAAAAAAACCTTGTCAATGTCATTTGTCAAAACTGTATGTCAAATTGTAAATGTTTGTTATGTTATTGTTGTAGCTATGTATTTCGGTAGAGTGCTAGCGGAAAAATCAATAATATTGTTATAGAGACCGACATAAAGTGTTGTCTGGATAGTTCGGCAGGTGCTTGTTGTCGACAAGCAACCCCAGTTCTTGATATTGCGGCGGCGGCGCGACCGCAAGCAATCACGTTGTTCGCTATGTGGGACTCGTCGGCGTTCTTGGGCGCGCTGACGCCCAAGTTCTACGTCGCGCTGACGGGCACATCGTCACTGATCTCAGGACTG
Organism: Mythimna separata; assembly: GCA_030763345.1. NCBI lineage: Eukaryota > Metazoa > Arthropoda > Insecta > Lepidoptera > Noctuidae > Mythimna > Mythimna separata. The sequence goes on from JAKKIA010000043.1 coordinate 113,833, forward strand.
ATTCTAATATTCGAGTGGTGGTACTTCCGCAAGTACGGCACTTCGTTCATCGAGCAGGTATCGCTGACGCACCTGGGCCCCTGGCTGGGCGGCAACAGCGCCAGCCCCGAGCCGGACGCGGCGGACTGCAAGGTGTGGCGCAACCCGCTGTCGCTGCTGCGCGGCGCGGAGTACGGGCGCCTGTGGAGCGCCGCGCGCCGGGCGCCGCTCACCTACTACGACATGAACCTGTCGGCGCAGGAGCACCAAGCCTGGTTCGGCTGCGGCGCCGAGGTAAGCCACACGGCACATGACAAGCCACCTCGGAATTATATTTAATAATTTAAACATACTCGAGTCCTGTCAAAAGAGCAAATAAAGTAAAAAAAAAACAAACTAATAAGAAATAAATGCTTAACAAATAAAAAAAGAATTGATGAAATTTATGTCAAATGGGAGGCATGAAATTGATTTGTACTGACATTTTGTAACTGTAAAAATTCAGGCTCAAAGGATGTTGCTGCTTGAATGAGCATTGTGTGTTTTCATCACTTCAGTGAGAGTGGTACGTGAAATACAAAGACTATAGAAAATAGTGTACTATGTTATTAGTAACATAGTACACTATTTTCTATAGTCTTTACACGTTTTGTCTAAGTGTAGATATGGAATCCTTGTCAAGGTGGATGCGAAGTGAGTCCCTCTCCACTGTGAAGGCCCACCGCCAGTCCACAACCTGTACATGCCTCCTCAAACACCTTGCAGCAGCCTGCTCCAGTCCATTGTTACAATGTATAGTCAATATGTAGTATTCTCCGACAAAGCAATGATTGTAATATTATGTTGTTCATGTTATTTAGTAGTTACTCAGATACCCGCGAAACGAGACACAATAGTAAAACAATAACAGCGTGGTCTCATAGGACCGGTTGGGGATTCAAACGTTAATTCATGAATCCCCGACCAGTCTCATGCAACCATGCTGTTATTGTGTTACTATTGTGTCTTGTTTCGCGAGTATGTGATGGGTTAATGTCACTTCCACAATTGATCTTGTTGATCATAGTAATATAAAAATACTGAAGAGTGATGGATCTGCAATCTAGTTTACATAGTTCTTTCGAGCAAAAGCGCTAACAACTTATTTATTTGTTCGGGAACTAGGAACTACATAAGACTAGCATTGATAACATATGAAAGAGGCTTTTTCTCAATAGAAGGACATTGCAGGAAATCAAAAAACCTTAATTTCAGATATCATTTAATAAAATGAAGTTTTCTCAGCAAATTAATAATTTTGGAATTCATACATTGTTTGTAACCTTAGCAGTTTCTGGGATCCTCCACCCTGGATTTGCATACAGTTGCTCTGAACCAATGTTCTCATTACTTATTCATACTGTTCTGATTAGATTTTTTGGATTTCTTTTACTATACATGTCCAGTGAAATTATGTACAATGATCGACAATAAACGATTTACCCAACATGATAAAACATCACTGTACTCTTTTTGCAGATGATATATCGCTAGTAATCTCACAAAAATCGAATACCACTTATGAGACTTATAACAACGAGGTTAACGAAGCAGTTCGAAACGTTATCCTATGGCTAGAGTGTAATAATTTAAAAGTTAATATAGACAAAACCAGAATTATACAATTTTACAATAGAAAACAATATAATTACAAATTAACTGTCTCATACGATAACAATAACATAGCGCAATCCGATAGTATAGTTTTCCTCAGGATGTCATTAGATAGTCAGATATAAGCATATCATGGATATTTAGCTTCCAACATATGGTATGGTATTATATTATGGGGCGATTCGGTAGAATTTAATAGGGTATTCCTTGCTCAAAAGCAGTGTATTCCTGCACTTTGTAACATAGACTCATTAACTTCATGCAAACCATTGTTTAAAAAACTCAACTTACTAACAGCACCGTCCATGTATATATTTGAATCTTGTATTTTTGTTAAAACACATCTGTATCTATACAAATCCTTTGGTGATTATTGTAATTTTAATACCCGTTATCCTAGTAGCTTTCCTTTATGGCTTTACCCAATATAAAAACTGATCTGTATTGAAGAAACTGTTACTCCATGTCAATTAAATTATTTAACAAATTACCAGGTGATCTAAAAGACCTACCCATTACGCTATTACGAAAAAAAATGTATACCTGGTTAGTCGGTGAACAAATAGAAAATTATTGTAACATCTTACTATGTTCCTATTAGTGCAATAATAGCCAGCTAAGTGAGATTGTAATCTATATTAAGAGTATGTATAGGTATAGGTACCTAACTATAGCTAACCATTTATTGTTTTAAGTTTCGCATACCAGAAATGGTTAATATGAAGCACTTTTCTGTTATATTATGTTTACCTACCTATTGTAACATTCATGTACTTACCATATTTATGTACCCATACTATGCCAATAAATTATTTGATTTGATCGATACAAGAAACAGTAGGATCGAAGTTAACGTAGTGGGCGTGTGACTGTGGCAGGGCCCGGCGGAGGAGGCGATGGCGCGCGCGTGGCGCGAGCGCGAGCCGGGCGCGCGCGTGGCGGCGGCGCGCGCGGCGCTGGCGGTGCGCGCGGACTGTGCGGCTGCACTGCTGCTGCTGGCCGAGGAGGACGCGCCCACCGTGCACGAGGCCGAGCGCGTGCTGCGCCGCGCCTGGCGCGCCGCCGAGCACGCGTGGCGCCAGTCGCTGGCGGGCGGCGCGGCGTGCGCGGCCGAGGCGCGGCGCGACGCGGCGGTGCTGGCGCACGTGAAGCGCCGCGCCGCCATGTGCGCGCGCCGCCTGGGCCGCTTGCGCGACGCCGCGCGCCTGTTCCGCGAGCTGGCGCGCGACGCGCCGCCCGCGCTGCACGCGCTGGCGCTGCACGAGAATCTCATCGAGGTGCTGCTGGAGCAGAAGGCCTACGCGGACGTGCAGGTCACACACACGTGCTACATTTCATTTTTAACATCGATCAATTTTCTTTACGTTTTCCTATATTTATCCATAAATAAATTTCCTATATTTATCGATAAATTTTATGACGAAAATGCCCTACGGCCAAATCCATCCAAGACCCAGTCCTGTGTCTTCCATCTCTGCAATCGTCAGTCAAAAAGGGCTCTCTGCATCTCGTGGCAAGGCGTAGATATAGAGCACTACCCCTATCCTCGCTACCTGGGTATCTACCCTACCTCCGTCATGTGATCGAGGCCTCCCCACCAGGGAGAGTGGAGACGGCGAGAGATGTCGTGCGGTGTTCCGCAGGGATCGGTACTAGGACCGCCCCTGTGGAACATCGGATACGACTACGTGCTGCGCGGCGACCTCCCCGACGGGGTCAGCGTGGTCTGCTACGCAGACGACACGCTGGTCCTGGCGCGGGGAGAGTCGTACCAGGCGGCGGCCGAAACAGCGACACGCGGGGTTGCGACAGTCGTGGAGAGGATCCAGCAACTGGGACTCAAGGTGGCATTGCACAAGTCCGAGGCCATGTGCTTTCATGGCCCTCGGTACGCGCCACCACCGGGTTCCCAAATAACGGTAGGGGGGGTCCACATCGGCGTCGGGTCGGCGATGAAGTACCTGGGACTCGTCCTCGACAGCCGGTGGACTTTCGAGGAGCATTTCCGACGTTTGGCCCCCAAACTGGACAGGTCTGGGGCCGCTCTGAAGCGGCTCCTGCCCAACCTAGGGGGTCCAGACGCTCCCTGCCGGAGGCTCTACGCGGGGATCGTTCGGTCCATGGCCCTTTACGGGGCGCCGGTTTGGGCGCCGTCGCTAGGTAAGCGACCGGCGGCCAAGCTGAACGCTTGTCAGAGGGTCATGGCCATCCGGATGGTGCGGGGATACCGCACGATCTCCCGCGAAGCGGCGAGCCTCCTCGCTGGCCTGCCACCGTGGGATCTGGAGGCAACAGTCCTTGCACGCATGCACGATTTGCGCGTGGAGATGCAACACCGGGGCGAAACTCCGCTGCCGCGACAAGTCGCGGCATGGCGGACAGAGTTCCGGCGAGATCTCAGGGTGGCATGGCGACAGCGACTGTCGCAACCCAGTGCTGGGCACGCCGTCATTGAGGCGGTTAGGCCCCTCTTTGAGGAGTGTTTGGAAAGAGGTCACGGCGTCCTCTCTTTCCGTATGACGCAGGTCCTCACCGGACACGGTAAGTTCGGGAGGTTCCTGCATCGAATCAAGCAGGAGAGGACGGCCGGGTGTCGCCACTGTGTGGACCGCCCGGAGGACACGGTGGAGCACACGGTAGAAGTGTGCCCCGCTTGGGCGGAGCACCGCCGTGTCCTTGTGGAGGCTATCGGGAGCGGCGACCTCTCGCGCCGGGCCCTGGTTCAGGCCATGGTCCGGAGCGAGGAGGGTTGGCATGCGGTCGCCTCCTTCTGCGAAGCAGTAATGCTCGTGAAGGAGGCTGTTGACCGCGAGCGCGTGAGGGAACGGTCCTCACGCCGCCGCCGCCGAGATCCCGATCCCGATTTCCGACCACCGTAGGCGCAGGTTCGCGGACGGCGAGCACTGGGTAGCTCGCTGTCCGGCAGTCTGGAAATAATCTGGACCGAGCCCAGTCGTCAACGGCGCGTTCTGTTCCACGCGCGCCTCAAGGAGATGTCAGCAAACTGTAGGGGCCCGGTAGGGCCGAAGCCTCTGGGGGGAACATGTGGTATTCCTAAAGGTTGACACCGAGTCCCCCCCAGAACGAAGACAACGAAGGAACGGGGTAGGGGTTTAGTCAGTAAGAGTCTGACACGCCCTCCCGCTCCGCCCAAGAGCGGGGGAAGTCATTCTGATGATTCCCATACCAGAAAAAAAAAAAACACTACACATGTTTTTTTTATCATCATCATCATCATCATCTCACCCGAAAGACGTCCACTGCTGGACATAGGCCTCCCCCAAGCATCGCCACAGCGACCGGTCCTGCGCGTCTCGCATCCATCGGATTCCCGCGACCCTCGCCAGGTCGTCGGTCCACCTTGTGGGAGGCCTTCCGACGCTGCGTCTTCCGGTACGTGGCCACCACTCTAGAACCTTCCGTCCCCATCGACCATCTGTTCTACGAGCAATGTGCCCTGCCTACTGCCACTTAAGTTTAGCGATTCTTCGGGCTATGTCGGTAACCTTAGTTCTCTTGCGGATATCTTCATTCCTGATGTGATCGCGTAAGGAAACTCCGAGCATAGCCCTTTCCATTGCTCTTTGGGTGACTTTAAGCATTCTGATGAGGCCCATTGTAAGCGACCACGTTTCCGAGCCATATGTCATCACTGGCAACACACACTGGTCATAGACTTTTGTCTTGAGACACTGCGGTAGGTTGGACGAGAAGATAAAAAAAATGTTTTTTTCATATAACATAATTAAACTAGAGCTTGGCTACAATCCCGTCTGATGGTAAGCAGTAATGCAATTGTTGATGGTGAGGCGCAATTTATGGCTTCCATCCATCCATTGAGGTTAGACTCACAGATCGTAACCAGTCAATAGCATCATCTGATTCTGCTGATTCTGAAGTGTAGGCAGGTGGCCTCCACCTGTACGTCGCATTTCCTGGCGCCTCCTTTAAACAATAGGTAGTTATTTGTTATACAATATGCAAAGTTGCTTTTTAACCGCGTGTTCAATTTTGATGACCGAGCAAGCGAAGGATTCTAAAATTGAATCACAAGCGCAGCGAGTGATTCAAAATTAGAATCCTGAGCGTAAGCGAGGGAATCAAAAGGGCACGAGGTGAAAAATCTTTGCATTAGAGTGCAACACGTAACTTTACATTCCACCTCAGCGAGGAAATGACTAAATGCAAAAAAAAAAAAGTTTTCTGAGAAAATTTTGGCTCTTTTTGCTAGTCGCCACGTGTTGAACATATCGTACTGTTTTAAATACTTCTCGCGTGATTGTTGAGGGAGAAAGCTCATTTGTACATTATTAACAGTTTCAGTCAATTCTGTTGGCGTTAAACAAACTTCCTCGTCGCTAGAATCACTCAGTTTAGTTTTTTCACTTGTTTTCAAGTTTCTTGTTTTTAACAATGACGTGAAAAAATGCCGCGTAAAGAACCGCGTACAAAGCAAATTGAAAAAAGAACACCAAGAAGGTTCCGAGTCTGAGTTTTTAACAAATTAAAAAAAAGTTGTACGATATATTCGGCACCATAGAGGTAGCAGTAAATAGGTTTAATGTTTTTTTTAATTCACAAACTTAGTGCACACGATGTTCTAAATTCAATTTACTTTATCCTCTAGAGAATAAAAACGGCTTTTCCACTCAGATATTGAAGATTAAAAATACTCTTTCCGAGATGGTGGGATGAAAAAAGTATTTTTAGGGTTCCGTACCTCAAAAGGAAAAAACGGAACCCTTATAGGATCACTTTGTTGTCCGTCTGTCCGTCCGTCCGTCTGTCAAGACCCTTTTTCTCAGGAACGCGTGAAGGTATCAAGTTGAAATTAAAACCATATATTGAAATCCGCGGTCCCTTGAAGTTGTGCAAAAATCAAACTTGTAAGTTGACGGGAAAAAAAGATACGCCCGTTTATGTTGCAAAAAACGTACATTTCGACACTGTCAAAGGAATCAAAACTCATAGGGTGCTTCCCGTTGACCTAGAATCTTGAAATTTGGCACAAAGCAAGGTATTATAGCACTAATATCGGGAAAAGTCTGAAAACTGAAAATTTTTAGTTACATCACAAGAAAAAAAAATTCAAAAGTCTTCAAGACTCGATTCGAGAATTAAACTGTTTTTATAGGTAGGTTGGTACGAAACCCTCAGTGCGCGAGTCCGACTCGCACTTGCCCGGTTTTTTAAATATTATACCAGTAATCAAATATTTATAAAGATAGCGTTCTAAGTGGTATTGTTCAATACCACATAGAACGCTTACGGTGGCTGGAAATCGGAATCGGGATCCCGACTGCAGGCGTGAGGTCCATGCCCTCTCGCGTGAAGATACAGGTCTGCATACCTAGTTTAGCGGTTCGAGAACTTGACAACAATTTTGTCTAATCTATACAACATACTTTTTCCCTATTCTATTTTCTGTTTTGTTGTTAATCGATTAAAACTGTTACGGCTCTTGCCGGTATTAGGTAATGACCTATTTATTAACTAGGTATTATGTTGACGTGATGTGTGCAGGCGGTGCTGGCGCGCTACGACGACGTGGGGCTGCCGCGCTCGGCGTGCGTGTGCTACACCGCCGCGCTGCTGAAGGCGCGCGCGTGCGGGGCCGCGGGGGGCGCCGGCGGCGGGGGCGCGGGGGGGCTGGGGGGCGGAGGGGGAGCGCGTGGAGCCGCCGAGCTGAGCGCGCTGGACGCCATGCGGCGCGCCATCGAGTTCAACCCGCACGTGCCCGAGTACCTGCTGGAGCTGCGGCCGCTGACGCTGCCGCCCGAGCACGTGCTGCGGCGCGGCGACAGCGAGGCGCTGGCCTACTCGTTCTTCCACCTGCGGCACTGGCGCGCGTGCCCGGGCGCGCTGCGCCTGCTGAGCGCGGCGTGGGCGGCGGCCGAGCGCGGCGCGGCGGGCGCGGCGTGCGCGGCGTGCGCGGACCGCGAGCTGCTGCCGCAGCACCACGCGCTGTCCGTGTTCCCGCGCCGCCGCGCGCCCGCGCTGCTGCCGCTGGCGGCGGCGCTGTGCGCGGCCACCGCTCTGCTCGCTCTGCTCGCGCACCGCTGGCCGGCGCACGCGCACGCGGTGGCGCGCGCGGCGGCGCAGGGGCTGGACCCACGGCGCCTGCACACGCTGCTGGCCGCCGTGTGACGTGTCCTCTAGTTGTTAAGTGTATCGCAATGTCGTTGTCATTATATTTGATTTGCATTTAATTATAAAATAAAATGTTATGCCATACTGCTGTGTTTCTCTTTTTTGGTACTTTCCAATAGTATCATATAAATATAACGCCATACTCCCGTATAGGGCTTGCAATATCCGCTTATTTTTACTATCCGGATAATACGGATATTGACATTTTTACTATCCGGATAATGCGGATAATACGGATATTTTGACATTTCTTTATAAATAAAACTGTCAAGCCTTTGTAACAGGTTTTAAACAGTCTCTTGAGCTAAATGAAAAAGTAATAAGAAACTATATCAATATTTTAAGTAACAATCTCATAAAAAAATTATTCATTTTTCAAAATTATACATTATAACACCGATACTGCACAAATAATTTGTAGAATGGACACAAAGGAGACAATTTTTTTGGGCCCCCTGTTAAACGGTAACGTTTATTAATGATATTGCACATGAAAAAAGTGATCATATTGTTATAATTAACTGACTAAAAATTATATCGATACGTAACCGGAATTATGAAATAATAATAAAATAGTATTACGGCAAAAAATGCTTGTTAGGAGCGTTTTTAGGTTTATTTTCAAAATCACAATGGAACAAAACGTGATTAATAGCCCGTTGCAGATACTCTGTGGTCCAGTTTCATCACCCAGCAGCAGCCTTCAACCTTCCAGAGCTGGAAGATTTTCTCAATTGTCATTCCAGGACCTAACTCTATTTTCTCTAGGAATTCATCAAATCAAACAATCTCGTTCATACTATGGAGAGCATGTCAGGGCCTCCGGACAATTCAAAATCGAGGTACGTGTCCATGATTAAGGTCCAAATAATTATCTCCTACAAGATAGGATACAATCAAGGCACACAAGTAGGAAAACTTATTATATTTATATATTAGTTGACACCACTCCATCAATTACTAACAATAGAGCTGCTCTTGCTGGATACTGTTGTAATTGTTAAGTGGGCAGACGCGCTGTTGGTTACTGTGCACATGTGATGTGTATAGTGTGGTATTTATCTTGGGCACGGCATCAAGGTGAGGACGAGCCACCTGCATCTTTTTAGGGTACCGTACCTCAAAAAGAAAAAACGGAACCTTTATAGGATCACTTTGTTGTCCATCTGTCTGTCTGTCTGTAAAGACCCTTTATCTCGAGAACGCGTAGATGTATCAAGTTGAACTTAAAACTATATACTGAAGTCTGCAGTCCCTTGAAACTGTGTAAATATCAAACTTGTAAGTTGACGGGAAAAGAAGATACGCCCGTTTATGTTGCAAAAAAAAGTACATTTCGACACTGTCAAAGGAATCAAAATTCATAAGGTACTTCCCGTTGACCTAGAATCTTGAAATTATGGTACGAAGCATGGTAATTTTAGCACAAATATAGAATAAAGTCTGAAAACTGAAAATGTGTATTTACGTCACAAGATTTTTTTTTTGAAAAATCTTCAAGACTCGATTCAAGAATTGAATTTGTTTTCATAGGTAAGTTGGTACGGAACCCTTAGTTCGCGAGTCCGACTCGTACTTGCCCGGTTTTTTAGATGAAATACTGCTTTTAGAGATAAACAGTAATAATATTTCTTGTGATGTACCTATAATGTGTTTTTTTTTCCAACCAGCTTATAACACATCACCTTATTATTTAAGATTTACAGTATTGGCCGGCAAAAACCGCGCTCGAAATGAATACCTACATCTAATCCATTTTCATGAATAAGTCTATCAAATCGTTTAAATCACATCAAAATCTGTCACGTAGTACAGACGTGACTTTGTTTTATACTATATATTATTGAAAAGTGCAGTATTTTGACTTAAAATACCAAGGAGACCTATCCACTCATAAGATAATAGCTCTTGTGAGATTTTAAGTTATTATGAGAGTCATGTTTTGACTGTCGTATTTCACAGTATTCCGGTTTCATAAAGTTTTGCTAATATTACCACTGTAATCTATAGATTATAAGGAATAAACTAACGTGCATTTCATTGCTATACGCCACAATTTGTAGTGGGCCTATTTCCCAAACAAAAGAAATTGTCTCCTTTAATAGTATTTATGTAGTATCGGTGTCACTAAACAAAAACAATTAAAATTAAAAAGGAGAAGGAGCTAGTCCAGTGCGAAAGAGAGGCCATGGTAGAGCGTACGAATGACTCACTTTAGGACTTTGGACTCAGTGGAAAGGCGTGCGAAGAGGCTAATTGGAGATCCAGATCTGGTTAAGACCAATTTACAAAGCCTTGAGCACAGGCGTAGGGTAGCCAGCCTTTCGGTTTTCTACAGGATGCATTTCGGAGAGTGTGCGCGGGAATTGCATGAACTGATTCCGCCATCCCGTTTTTACCATCGGCGTTTCGCTTCGTCGTTTATACCGCGGACATCGAGGGACTGGAACAATTTGCCTGCTGCGGTTTTCCCGTCCGATTATAATTTAGGTGTCTTCAAGGCTAGAGTGAATAGGCTCTTAATAAGCTAGTGCGCCTCACTATCAACGATTGCATCACTGCTTACCATCAGGTGGGATCGCAGTCAAGCACTAGTTTATAACAATTAAAAAAAAATTGTTTACTCTGAAAAATTTTGTTCATAACCCTTTATAATAAAATATTAAGCAAAGAACAATCACGAAAAATTACATGTTCACTTTCTAAAATTATACAATTAACATCCATATCCATATAGAAATAATTTGTATCTTTTCAAACTAAAAACAATTCTAATGAAATACAAATGAGATCATATATGATTGCAATTTTGTGATAAATTCACATAATTGCAATCATATAAACCTATTTAAAAATAATAACCTCACTTTTTTATAAAATCAACTCAGTTATCAGGTAGGCAACAATAGTACAAATCAAATTTATAATACAACAATTGGCAGTAGCGGTAGTCTGTCAGGCAAACGCGTGTGCAGCTCGGCGACGCGACGGGCGGCGCGGATGTTGCGGGGAAGACAGCGCGCGCGAGGCAGTGAAGCGCTGATGTATGCTATGTACGGCGTAAACTTGTAACACTTTTTGGGGGAACAACAAATATCCGTAAAATCCGGATAGTAAGTCCAGTAAAATCCGGATTTGAAAATCGGCGGATATCCGGATAATACGGATATCCGGATTGCAAGCCCTACTCCCGTATCGGTATCACCTCCAGTCGGTCGGCGCCACCTGGTCGCGAGTCACTCATGTTAATGCAATACGTATGACCGAGCTTACCCGGGGACTAATGGGGGAAGCAATGTGATCCTATTACTGGTATTCTAGGCATCATTATATTTAGTAAATGTGGCTTGAACACATTTTGCTATGCGGTATGGCTTCACTTCTGTGACTTGGCCATGTAGGCAGAGCCCAGAAGTACCTACCATTCGTTAGTCCAAATCTTATTTGCTGACAAGTAAGCAAATCGTTGAATGTTCTGTACCAGGGACGGTAGTAGGTAAATGTGTGGATAGAAACGCGTACTTAATTATAATTTGATCAGAAACGGTTTGAGGGCTCTGAGTTTCGTCCAGACCGGTCGACACAGGAGTTTCATTTTACAAGCTTTTTATTGTCTTGCATTGTATGTGACCCTATGTATGTTCGGCTAGAATCTTGCAACTCAATTTTGAAGCAGGTATCTTCAACCGATTGAGGTGAAATTTTGCATGCATGTGTGAATTCCATGATGTACCTAATATATATGATAATGTGGACCTGATCTGATGATGGGAAGTGGCAACAGGAATTCCACAATAAAACGATACAAACCCATCGAATTTGTGCTCATTTAGTTCTTATTCACGATTACTTTGATCCTATGTGGTAGCCAGCGTCTGATGATGGAGCTCGAAGGTGGCCATAGAAACTCCTGAATAGAACGAAACAGCCCCATCGAATTTGGGCTCCTTTGATTCGTATTATTGAATACTATGATCTTATATGGAAGGACAGCGTAACAATAATATATATATTATTGTTTTTAATATATATACTTATTATTGTTACACTGTGATGGTAGCTAAGGTCTGAAAATCATGGAGCTGGCAGATGGCCAAAGGTACTCTGCAATAGAACGACACAACCACGACGAGTATGGGCCCTTTTGATTCACATTTATGTGTGCTTATAAGGTTGTTTGGTAGATATCGCTGTCGGCTAAAGACCGCCATTGTACCCGTAGCTTTAAGTTTCTGTACAATTTATAACTTCTTTTGGTGTACAATAAAGTTTATTCTATTCTATTCTACGAGCTAACCAAGGTCTGATGATGGAGCTGGAAGGTGGTCATAGGAACTCTGCAATAGAACTAGATTGAGGAATGCCTTTATCCTATATGGTAACCAGGGTTTGATGATGGAGCTGGATGGTAGCCATTGGAAGTCTGTAATAGATCGACAGAACCCCATCGAGTTTGGGCTCGTTTGATTCGTATTGACGAGAACTTTGATCCTATAAGGTAACCAGGGTTTGATGATGGACCTGGAAGAAGGCCAATGGTACTCTGTATTAAAACGACACAGAGTTTGAGCCTGTCAGATTTGTCGAAATGAGTACTTTGGTCTTAGTAAGCCAATCCTAGGCAACTCTAAAAGTTTTGGAAAATAAGTCAATTTCATATGATATGAATGTGGATTCTGCCTGATTGTTTGGATGACTCATTGCTAAGTTGAGGACATGCCAGTGCTCCAGATCCCCCAGTGGCAGGCCAGCGAGGAGGCTCGCCGCTTCGCGGGAGATCGTGCGGTGTCCCCGCACCATCCGGATGGCCATGACCCTCTGGCAAGCGTTCAGTTTGGCCGCCGGTTGCTTACCCAGCAACGGCGCCCAAACCGAGCTCCGTAAAGGGCTGTAGCGACTACGATCATCGACATCTACACATGACGTCACAGACTCCTGCATCGCGCAAGCAAACCCGAAATCATCTATCGGGCAGTAGCCCACCGGACATGACACCACGTCCGGTCGGAGGATCCTTCCTTTTCAACGGAGGTTTGTGGGACTTTACTCTCTGTCCCACTAGCTCCAAACTGGTGACCCTCGACCATGAACATCAGCGCAGCCTTCGTGCAGCAACCACGTCGTGACGTCATCATCACTTCCTCAAGCTTTCGAGCAGCGAGCCACGCAGTCAGCACGGCCGCGGCACTGAGGGTATCATGACCACCAGCATGCCTACCTGGACATACCTGGTCATCACCTTCAGCCTCATCATCGACCTTGGCACACCGCACCTTCGGCCAGTCACATGAAGAGCTATGAAGAACCTCTCCTGGTCGAAGACAGCAATCAAGCCCTATGTCGCACAGTCCGGTTTCGACTCACTGAAGCCAGCTGTATAACTCCGACCCACTGGAGCCTGCAGCATCATACCGACTCACTGGGACATCATCATCCCGGCTCACTGGGACATCATCACCCCGACTCACTGGGGCATCATCGCAGACAGTTCCGACTCACCGAGAACTATGCGATAATCGGTTCCGACTCACTGGGACCAGCAGCAATCACTCCGACTCACTGGAGCCTACTGCACCATCCTGACTTACTGCGCTAGCACCACTCCGACTCACGGGGGCATTACCGCAGACAGTTCCGACTCACCGAGAACTATGCGGATACCGATTCCGACTCACTGGAGCTTGCAACATCGTCCCGACTCACTGGGACAACACCACCCCGATTCACTGGGGCATTACCGCAGCACGAAGTTCAGACAGCACCTCACTGTGAACTATGCGGTATTGGGTTCAAACCCACACAAAGCAACCTACCGCTGGCCTGGCACGCATCATAAGAAGCATCAAGGACTATCGATCTCCGATCTCCGGAGGGGAGTGATGTAGCGACTACGATCATCGACATCTACACATGACGTCACAGAATCCTGCGTCGCGCAAGCAAAGTTCTCCGCGCGATTTGAATAGATAAAACAACCCGAAATCATCTATCGGGCAGTAGCCCACCGGAAATAACACCTCGTCCGGTCGGAGGATCCTCCCTTTTAACGGAGGTATGTGGGACTTTACTCTCTGTTCCACCTACCTCCAAAGGGCCATGGACCAAACAATCCCCGTATAGAGCCTCCGGCAGGGGGCGTCTGGACCCCTAAGTTAGGCAGGAGCCGCTTCAGAGCAGCCCCAGTTCTGTCCAGTTTGGGAGCCAGACGTCAAAAATGCTCCTCGAAAGTCCACCGGCTGTCGAGGACGAGTCCCAGGTACTTCATCGTCGACCCGACGCCAATGTAAACCCCCCCCTACCGATATTTGGGAACACGGTGGTGGCGCGGTCCGAGGGCCATGAAAGCACATGGCCTCGAACTTGTGCAATGCCACCTTGAGTCCCAATTGCTGGATCCTGTCTACGACTGTCGCAACCCCGCGTGTCGTTGTTTCGGCCGCCGCCTGGTATGGCTCTCCTGGCCCCAGGACCAGCGTGTCGTCCACGCTGACCCCGTCAGGGAGCTCTAAAAAAAAGTAGGTAAACCACAATTATGATTCTTGAGGCCTATGAGGGTGGCATGATCATGTCTGATCAAATCCTCTTTAAAATAAATAATGATTAAAAAACAAATATGAATATCTGTTCAGTTCGAGGTATTGTCATTTAATGCATCTGCAAGTCCTTTATGAAATCTGGCAATTCACTAGCGGCGCTTAGACTGAGACAGCGTTACGGCATGGATGCTTGTATACAGCCAGCTTCGTGACACATGTTGCGCTCGTTGGTTCTGTTTAGGTATTTCTATGACTTTTTCACTGAGATGTTGATCCAGGATAATTCTAACACCAATTTTGGTATTCTCTTAGCCATTATTAGGTATATGAGTTTGAAACCGTTTCGGATTTGACGTGATTTGGCGCCTTTCCGTTTTGTTTCTTGCATAGGTAGGTACAGCAAATGCTTACATTTACTCGTATATGTCTTTTGTATAGAATAGTACTGAGTTGATGAGTTCAGCACTTGTTCCAGTCAGTGTGCCAATGCTCCAAGTTCCAATGCGCAGTTGGGATATTGGTACATCGATTTGTTGGTTTGATTTTCCGTCGCTTCGGGGGACGCCCTAGTGTTCGCTGCATTCGCATCGCCTGATGTTCCTGGAAGACTTGAGAGCCGCCGTTCATCAGAATAGGTTCGTACACCGCCCGCCTTCTCTAATGAGTTCTCAGACCTAAGAGCCATCATAGACGAGCGCCTCTACTCCGAATACGTCTGAGAAGCTCTCGGATTGGGTTTGATAACGAAGCATTCCTTTTTTGAAATTTTTATAGGTGATTGTCTAGGTTTGACTATGATAGGTATTAAAATTAGTTTCTATATCTTTCTTAAGTAAATATATTATATCATCTGCCTAGCCTTTTCCCAACTACATATATTGGGGTCGGCTTCCAGTCAAGCCGGATTTGGCTGAATACCAGTATTTTACGAGGAGCGGCTGCCTACCAGACCTCCACAACCCATTAACTGGGGTACCACGGTACTTCATGGCAAGACTGGAGTCAGATATACTGGCTTCTGACTATCCGTAACGACTGCCAAAGATTATTATCTAGCCACGAGCTCCTCGAAACGTAAACGTAAACTAAGTAAATATATTATAATGAAATAAAAACATTTTATTTAAATGCAATGACGTTGATCATCAGAACTATTCCGATTCAGCACCATTTTATTTATTTGTATTGTCACAGTCGCATAACTACAAGTGACAATAGGTAATATTCATTGTGATATCATCTTAGCGAGTGTGAGGTGTTCTCATCAGTTCCACTTCAACAAATTTCAGACTTCTCGATGAAAATAACAAAATCGACACAACTCAACTCAACTCAGAAATGCATACCTAATATTGTTATGAGAAATGGGACCAATCTGGAAGCACATCCTTTTAAGTTAAAATAAGAATTTTGGAAATCAGTTCATAAATTGCGGAGGTCTGAGGTGATAAAAAATAAGAAAATAATACAATCGGATTGAGAACCTCCTTTTTCTTTTAAGTAACAACTTACTTAAAAGAAAAAGGAGGTTCTCAATTCAAAATAAGTTTGACCGTGTGGCTGACGACGCGTGGCGCGGGCGTGCGGCGCTCCGGCAGTGTGGCGGCGCGCGAGCGGCGCGGCGGACGTGGCGCGGCGACTCGACGGCGCGCGCCCACATCGCGATGTGCGACGTATACTTCCGCAACTTTTACAACTCACTTTGTCATGTTTACTGAAGTTGCGAGTCGCGCTTTCAAGTGACTTGTTATGATATTTAGGGTGCTCTATAGTGAATGGTTTCAACTCGAAGTCTTGATAATTAAAGTAGATACCTATGATGTTGTTCAGTATCGATGTAAGCAGAAGTGGATAAACAGAAGTGGTCGTTAGTGTGGACACGGGGTCCCGGTCCGATGGTGTGGTGACAGAGCGGCGGCGCATGCTGTGGCTGGCGCGGCATGGCGGCGCGCCGCCTCGTGCTGAACGGGCTGACGGCGGAGGTGGGCGCGGGCGGCGAGGCGGCCGGCGCGCGCGGCGCGGGCTCGCCCGACTCCACGGAGTTCTACCACGAGCTGGAGCTGTACCGCCAGCTGCTGGCGCTGCCGCCCGCGCCCCCCCCGCCCGCGCACCCCGCGCCGCGGCGCGCGCGCACGCCCGACCCCACGCCGTCCAGCAAGTGCCACGGTACGTACACTCTCAGCCACATCCCTGTAACGAGTCACTACTTACTACGAGTGGACCACGGCTGGCCTAGCTACTTAGCTACTCATTTTTGGTTCCGAGTTCCAACTTCTTTACTAAATTTTATATCTACACAAATTAGCCAGACGGCAGATTATACTTATGATTTAAATAAACAATAAGATTGTGGGTATATTAAGTTTTTTTCGTGATAGGTTAATGAATGTGGCAAAGGAAATCAATTCTATATTGTAAAATGCTCAAAAATTCATAATAATTGACAATTTACATACATATTTGACAACGTTTCATCCTTAGATTGAAAACGAATATAAATATAACTATTAGAAAGTTAATTTATAACCAGGATAATGACAAAAACCGGGAAAGTAAAATCATTACATATTAATTTATTATTTGCTTAGGAACAATAATAATCACAAAGAGTACACGGTGAAGCAGTAGCAATCATCAGCGTGGTAAACCAGACTTTGAATCACAATAATAAGTTCAGTTATAAAAGTTTATGCTAAACAGATCACATACAAATCCATAAACAAAGTGTTGCTAGTCTAGGAACATAAAGTTTAGTTTTTCTTTTTTCCACTATGTCACTTGTCTGTATCTTTGTCCGTCGTTCATAACGTTTTCTTTCATTGGCATATAATCAGTTTCGTGAAAAAGAATCTTCATATTATAAGTTAAGTTAGTAAGAGACAGACAACATTGGCGTCTAATCTATACTAATACAAAAAGAGGTAAAGTTTGTTTTTTGTTTGTATGGGATAATCTCTGAACATCCTGATTCGATTACATAAATGTATATATTGATAGAAAGCTGCTTTCTTCCTGAGTGCTATAGGCTATATTTTATTTAAAAAAAAATACTTTCACGCGGGCAAAGCCGCGGGCGGAAGCTAGTATTTTATATTTGGCTTTTGAAAATGTGTAGTGCATGAAGTTTGAATAAATCACACTATCACATCACATCACACCGATATTACAATTCGTCCGTTATAAGTTGGTGAGTGTGAAGTTAGGCTCTGCGAATTTTGGTGCTTGAAATATCGTACAAAAATAAAGGTTTTAATAAAATGAATGCCAATAACTGTTTTTAACAGCAATAAGAACTGCAAATACATAGGTGCACATCGAAACTTGCACATGGTACACACGGTGACTGAGATTGAGTAGCAGCCGCACACTTACATGATAAATGTGTGCGTAAATGCTAGCGCGTGAAACACAACAGGTATTATCGTTGTGTGCTACAAAGTAACTCGTCGTTTCTACACTCACACTCTTGCAAAAAGTAATAGTAGCCGTATAGCTACACGACTATGAAAATACAGCAAAAATTGGCCACTGTAGTTAACGGCGCCGTGGCGCAATGCGTAAGATATATGTCTTACGAATAAGAGGTCCCAAGTTCGATTCCAATCGTCTGATGTAACAGAAAGTTTGCTTGTTTTTATTTTCTATATTTGATTTACCCCTGTTTTTTTAATAATAATGTTATAGTTACTCTCATAATAATTAAAATATTTTGAAAATATTGTGACAAAGAAAACTGCGATAACGATCCAACTATGTTTATTACAACTTATTAATTACATACATTAAACGGAATGGTCACAATTAACGAATCTGTTCATGATTATCCTTAATACAATATATAAAGTGAAAATATTCTAAGTCAGACAAGGATGGACGTCACTTTTTTTAAGTTTTTTATTAGTGACATAAATCAACATGTTATCAAGAATGAATTATGATAGATATCGCAACTCTTGATCTCAATAACAATAACATCATGTCACATAATACAACAACAGTATAATTACCTACAGCTTACTTCTTAGTCTTTTTTTTTTACTTATCAAAGTTATCAATCAACATGTTTTAAAAAATGAACTATGATAGGTATCGTAACTCTTGATGTCCAAGTAACCTTGACTGGGATTGCGACCCCCTACCTCCACTAACTCACCGCGACCCATCGATGACATCCAGCCCCAATAAGCTAACGTAATGCGATCACTAGACCTGCATGGGAGAATATTTTTGTGATGGTAACGTTCTCCATCTTTTCTCCATAATATTTTACGTCCATCCTTATCTGACTTAAAATACTTTTCATCACTAAATATAACTATGTTATTGCACCAATCAAAATCTATAAATTTTCTTGCAAACCGCATCCTTTCTTCCTTATGCAACGCCGTCAGTAAAAATGTTTTTCGCAGGCTTGCGACATTTAATTTTTGCTGCTCGTAAGTGGCGTCGAACAATTGTCATAGACACGTCGTGCATAATCGCAGTGTTTCTTGTTGTAGCAAAGCCGTCAGCGCTATACGTAGCAACAATATTTCGATGCAGTGGGTTGGCATCCGTATATGCAATTGCTTTTGGACCCGGACGTTTGGCATCGATTGTCCCTTCAGCTGCATATCTATGCACCCAAAACTGCACAGTTTTCCTCTGTAAACAATCACAAAATTACGTTAAAACCTAACAAATATCAACAATGTTAAATTATTTTGCATTGTGTTAAGTTTGGATTTCTTACTTACCGGTAGCATTAGTCTCCTCGAAATTTCACTTATGGATAAATTTTGTTTATATAATACTACTATCTCAGACCTCAAAAGTGTAGACAAATGAGACATGTTAATTATTACTTGTAAAAAGTATCACTTTCCACAACGATTAATTATTTTTTGTCTCGGAGTAAGTTGTAGAACACACGATCGTGATAGGCAAAAGCGTTATGCCAGGTTAACTTATTATCCGACTTATTTCTTAGTAAATAACTAATAAAGTGGGTAGATGATAATATTCATACACTTAGTTTTTCAAGCAAATATTCTAAGTTTTTAGCTTTATTAAACTTCGTTATCATTATACTACAATAAAGTAGAAAAAAAATGTTTTGTCATTGGCTAGGATCTAACTCGATACACCTTTAACGGCAGGCAAGCACTTAATAATCAGTGCTAAATTTCGATCTAATGAATGAAGCGAATTTGTTTATCTGATTCGTAGCAAACACATATACAAATATGTGTGTGTGTATATCGAGTAGTAAACGAGTTTTATTTTGTTTGCGAGTTGAGCTGGAGACATAATATTACTTGAATAGGTGAATTATTGTAAGATGGCATGCTCGGTTTTACTTTGTTTATTTTATACCCACAGCTACTTGATTATTGTGAACATTATTAATTTCGTAAATATACATAGTTTATATGTATAAAATTACAAAATTATATTTCGAATATTTTAATTATTACGAGAGAGTAACCATAACATTACTATTAAAAAAAACATGAGTAAAACAAAAAGAAAATAACAGATAATTAATTATTATGAGAGTAACTGTAACATTACTATTAAAAATACTGGGGTAAATCAAATAGAAAATTGGAATTAGATTGGAATCGAACTTGGGACCTCTTACTCGTCAGACATATTGTATCATACGCATTGCGCCACGGCGCCGTTAACAACAGTGGCCAATTTTTGCTGTATTTCCATCGTCTACTGTTTTGGAGATGAATAAAATACTTTTTTACACCACCTGCTCGATAATGACCCTATTATGTGTCAAGTAACCTGCACTTAAAGCAACTCGTTATCACCTAGGGAGATAATACAGTATGGCCGATCCCTAGGGCATAATGGTTTTTTTTTTAATTTAGTACATCAAATACGCCTTCAGTCATTTAAAATGTACGTGCATCAAACAAATTTATTCAAAAATGAAACTGGCCACTTACAAAAAAAAAGAATAATAAATGTGGTTACATACTGAGGAGGTTCTAAAAAAGAGTAAAGTTATAGAGTAATATTGAAGTATTGAATTTTGTTTGCTTCTAATTTGGAGTTGAGATTAACGTGTAAATAATGTTGCATATTTTTTAATTTATTTATAATTTGTTTTATACGATATATAGTACCTACCTAGTTAATTAATCGTAGTAGACTTGTAATTATCTCACACATGGTGTAAAAAGTAGAGTATCCAACACGGGAGTAAAGCTGTCTTTGTCTTGGGCGGCTTTAATTCCTCACTTCACTCAGGTTTCTCTATTAACTCCCTCGCAATGCTCGGGAGTTAATTATATAAATCCCTCACTAACGTTCGGGATTAAAACTTAGCAACCTTCGTTTTTTTCGGAATTTAACATGCCGCCCTCGCCTTAAAGACACTGCTTTACTCCCTAGTCACATAATCTACTATTTCGATAGAATTTAGGCGTATAATCATGAGAATATAGTTTTTACAAAATTGCGTGTGCGTTTCTTTTACCGGTATAATGGCGGAATGACAGTGGCGGCGCGCGCGTAAGAAAACGGAACTAAGCCCCGCACTTCCCCTCTGGGCCGTCCAATCGTAGCGGCTCGCTGGGATGACGATGCGCAGACATCTACTTATACGACGTTAACGAGTTAATTTGTAGCACACAACGATAATACCTGTTGTGTTTCACGCGCTAGCGTTTACACACACATTTATCATGTTAGTGTGGGGCTGCTACGCTAAATAAGTCACCGAGTGTACCTATTCGTTGACATCGAAAAGGCATACGACCGGGTACCTCGTGAGGTTCTGTGGTGGGCCCTTAAGGAGAAAGGATAGTATGTGAGCGATGTACAGTCGCTGTGGTACCCAAGTCTGGTCTACAGCGGGCACCAGTGGCAGCTTCAATGTGGCGGTCGGCAAGGGTCGTCTCTCAGCCCTTACCTCTTCCTGCTGATAATCGACGCTTTGACATTAGACATCCAGGAAGAGGCCCCTTGGTGTATGCTATTTGCCGATGACATTGTGCTGGTTGCTGAGAGTGGCCTAGGGGTCCAGAGCAGATTGGAGGTGTGGTGGCATAGTCTGAAGAGTGATCGCCTGAAATTGAGTAGAACCAAAACGGAGTACTTGTTCTCCCTACATCGCAAAGAAAAGATAGAAGAAGGTGGATGAATTGTGTGAGGACTGATATGAAAGAAAAGGGAGTCGTTGATAGCATGACGGGTGACAGGACAGAATGGAAGAAAAAAACAAGTTGTACCGACCCCAAATAATATGGGATTAGGGCAGGAAGAGGTATGTTTGTTGCTTTTTCACACCCAAACCACTGAACGAAAACGAAACCTACTACTGCTTTACTTTCTGTCCCGGGAGTACCTATGTTCCTTTGGATTAATATTCTTCTTTGGCGTGGGCGCAGCCGCTGGTAGTACTTAGCTCGTAAATAATAAAAAAGGAAAGCTCTTTGCCACAGTATCTAATGACGTCACGGTAGTTCTCAAGCAAATACCAATTCTATATTAGAGTAAGCGATGCAAGCTCGACAGTTCATACCTACTGTAATTTTTTTACCATTTATACAGATGGTAATATAGAAGTTCCTATGCCGACTAAAGTATACGAGATTGTGAACAAAGGATATAAGAGCGTACATGAAGAAGCATGCATAAAAATAATAGTAATTTAAATGAGAAAGAGTTTGTTTGTTTATATCAAACAAAAAGTTACGGCGCGGTAGGCACAGGAATGCAGTAGAACTGCTCGTGAGGGCTGCCAGCTCTGAGCACCCGCGATGCTGCTTGTAGGTAATAGGGCCATAGGGGTGATCCTTTTGCCTCATTACCAAGTTGCTGACAAACTCAAATATAGCATTTAACAGATGTGTATGTGTATGTCTAAACAAATGTCCGTCGGCTGTCATATATGTGTGTGAGTAACGAGTGTCCCGGTGTGTGCGCAGATGAGCCGCGGCGCAGTCGCACGCCGGGCGGGTCGCGCGCGCGCCCCCCCGCCGCGCGCGCCGCGCCGCCGCCCGCGCCCGTCGTGCGCCACGCCACGGTGAGTACTAGCTTACTAACATTAGTAGTAGGCGCGGGCCTGCGGACGGCGATCAGTGGGTAGCTTGCCGATACTAACATAACGCGTACTGTTCACGCGCGCCTCAAAGAGATGTCAGCAAACTAGGGGCCAAAGCCTCTGGGGCCATGGATTGGTTTCCGAAAGGAAAACCCGGGACCCTGGAACGAAGGCAAAGAAGGAACGGGGTGGGGTTTAGTCAGTAAAAGTCTGACACGCCCTCCCGCTCCAACAATGGGACAAATCATTCTGATTATAACCCAACCTAAAAAAAACGCATCGACAAAAAAAAACAATAATTCCAAAAATTTTATGAAAAAGTAACTAAGCTTTTCTAAAACATCTTTCGAAACAAAAAATTATAAGGAAATAATGCGGCGCGGCGCACACTGGGCGCCGTGCATGACGTCACTCGACTCCTGCCTCCGTTGTAAAAGTAAAGTTGTGGCGGATTCAGTTTGGCAAGTTTTGATTAAACTTTCAAGTGGTTATTTTCAAAAAGCTATAGAAAATCTTACCTCACATTTTTATATTTATAATCAGGTTTACTCAAGGTTTATCTTATCACGTTATTCTTAAATTCGTCATTATTATTATCTTCTGGTTTTCTTCTTCTGGTTTTCTTTTCGACGTTAATAAAGAGAAAGAAAGAAAAACATTTATTTGTGTCTGGCACAGAACAAACAACAGAGTAAAATAAAAATATTAACTAATCTCTACCGAGTACCCAACTTAAAATATTAAAACGTACAAGAAACACAATATAGTATTTATAAAAAAAATACGGAAGACATGTGCGAACAATGACGCTGGACGTTTATATTTTGTTTCTTGTAATGTACATAATTATTTATTTAAACGTACGATCACATTTAAAATATTTTTAAAATGTTTAATTATTCCGGAACCGCGTGCGGCTCTCTATTGTCTGTCAAAGAATTTTACATTTGTGTGTGATTAAAAATAACTGGTTTTGTTATCGAGTTCCAACATTCTTTTTTGCACGGAATGCAACACATAGTTCAAGAACAAAAAGTTCGAGAAATACCGATCTTCTATTATGTTCCGTTGGCATAGGCGTTCCATTCCATTCTACTTACACCATATACTGTTAATGTTTGTTTAAAATTATTACTTAACATTTTAAGGTATTGTACTTACTTTCTGTAACGTATTAGACAGCAAGCAATATAAATGTTATTTATCTTAAGCTTTCCTAAAATAATATAAATGAAGCGTTTCCAACCAATATCTGTAGTACGTAGTGTACTGTGTACGTCTACAGAGCGTAGCACTTGCTACGCTGTAGTATTTGCTACGTCGTAGCACTTGCGACGTAGGCGCTACGATACTGAGCTACAATTTCTAACGGTATAAATTATCTTTATTTTCTTTTAAGGAAAGGCGCGCATGGGCACGCTTTAATTATGGTTGGAAAGACGTTACGGCGTCCTCACCTTCTGAATGGCGCAGGTCTTCTCCGTACATGGCAAGTTCGGGAGGTTCCTACACCGGATTCCTGTGGATAAAATGCCTGGGTGTCAGCATTGTGTGGATCGCACGGAGGATACGGTGGAGCATACGGTGGCAACCGTCCACTGTATCCTCCGTGCCCCGCTTCAGCGAAGCACCGCTATGTTCTCGAGGGGGCGATCGGCGACAATGACCTCTCACGACGGGCCTTGGTACAGACCATGGTCCGAAGCGAAGAGGAATAACAGGCGGAAGCCTCCTTTTGCATAGTAGTAATGCTACCGAAGCACACGCCCATCCGCTCCACTCAGAGCGAGAGCAGACATTGCATGATTGCCAACCTAAAAAAATAAAGGCGCGCAGTTCCACACGACATCTGTAAGCTGACTGAATTGATTGAGCACAGAGCACGTCGCGGCTGACTGAGCTAGCTCTACGTTGGACGTCTGTCTGCTGGTCTGCACTCCGCTGAGGAGGCAGCACGTGTGGACTCTTAGGACGCTACTGTTTTCGAAATTTACAATGCGCTAACTTGGGGTTTTCAATAAATCGCTTTCAGGCTCTTTTTAAATTCCTTTAAATAAAAGTTGCGACACACTGGAATATGTTTATGAACAGGATACAGAAGCTAATTTCTGTAAGGTGGGTTTGCTCATAAACATGTAAAATACATAAGGCACTAAACTAGACCCGAAATAACTATAGGAAATATTTGTTCTGTAGAGAAACCGAACCCGCGACAGGCAGCGCAGCAACCTGTCGCTCGATCACTCCACAAGCGGTACCATTTAAGTGATGTTGTCGTTATTGTTTTATTTTACCACGTTGTGTTTGCAATCTACCCTCAAAATGTAATCATACTATTATTGAGGTTTTGTAATACATACAACAATACTTTACTCAGAGCTTTGAATATTAAGCAAACCATAAAATTATCGTATACTTAATCAAGCCCGTGCTAACTTGCTCGTATATAATGCTAGTTATAACAAATTGCAACTACTGGTTACTCCGGTCCAAACGGAGGGGTGCATCTCGCCATGTGGCGAGACGGCAAGCCTCCACGATACGAGAGAGAAAAGAGAAACCATAATTATGATGATAAGATGATAATGTCCATAGCATTAGCATTCACAATCCGCCTTATAAAGTTCTCACTTGCTGGGAGTCAGGCTTTTTCTCTATGAGAGGGAGGCCGTAATTCACCACTAATGCGAACTAGTGGACCTCTGCGAATTTATAGTTGAAGGATATGTCGGTTTCCTCAAGATGTTTTCCATCACCGTTTATGAGCATGGAAGAACAAATGATATTAATGAAAATAATGTTTGCCTGGGTTGGAACCTACGACCTACAGCAGGCTCTGCTTAATGTGCTACGATTGTCCAAATATTTTATTATAATATTTCGAGAGTGTGCAAGGTGAACGTTTGTTGATGAGGGACACGAGCAGCCTCCGCGACTTGTGATGTTGTCGTACAGTCGATTGTAACAGCTCGCTGACTAACAACTGCTGCTTACACTGTTATATTCGAAGTTGAGAGGCACGCCCTACTCGCCGCGACTTGCCACGACTACTCGCAGAGACCGTCATGTACGACTAGTACTTACAATATACACCGTTGCTTTCCAACATACATTCATTCATAAAATCACCTTTTGTCCATTTAAATATGTTTATGAAGTGAGAGTGGAACTCTTCAGTACATGGTTGCATGTCTTCCGGGATCACTACGATCGCATGTCTGTTTATAGTGTCGGTACACTCTAAAAGCGTATGCGTTTCATTAGAGCCTCATTTCACAAACAGCAACAATGTGTAGATTCAGTTAGTATGGGCACTTTGTCACTCCTATAGGTGCTTTACCATGAAACTGGTTCATTTTATAGTTTTAAAAGTCATTAGTAGAAAGAAGTGGTCCTAGTAAAAAAAACTTGTAGTTTTTGTAAAAAAAAACTTGTATTTTTTGTAAATTGGCAATAAGTTTCGACCCCTCGGGCTGCTGCCTACGTGAGAGTTGTGATGCCTGCACATTCGAAGCGGAAGCAGTTCACGAGTACATGCACGTTGGTGTTAGCACGCGCGAGTGCTGCGCGCGGCCGCGGCGCACACTCGCGCGCTATTAGCTCGGAGGGTTATTAAAATTTGGCAAAACAACGCGCCAGTAATCTGCCGCTCATTTGCCGCTCCAGCGCTCCGCCCCCCTCCCCCCCCCCCGCGCACCGCGCCCGGCGCCGACTCATTACTGATACATTTTATACATTTTGCCGAGCGATTGCACGCTAAATGATGAGGAATATTATAATTGAACGATTGGACGCAATCCTCTCAAATGCTGCGGGGCTGAGGCCAGGCGCGAGCGGCGCGGGCTCGGCTCATTTGAAGACGCGTTCCGTCGAGAACTGCTCGAACTTAGTTATTGTGAGTACGTGTAGACGTGGTTGTGTGCGGAGCCCGTCGAGTGGTGTACGTGACATCGCGGTAAGTAATTGATTGATGATTGTGTGCGGTCACGACGACGAGGAGCGGCGCGAGGCGGAGCGGAGCGGTGCGAGGCGGTGCGGGTCGGCGCCGTCACTCGCACCTGGTCCACGCTTCTTACACTCGGTTTTTCTAGCGACGAGATTTATAACACGAGCTGAGATGCAGCAGAGTCTGCAGCTTCCGGCCGAGTTCGAAGATTGAAAGCCGTAAAAGTTTTTACTAAGCGGTGTATCGCGTCTTTATCGTGAAGTCGTTGTCCGCTGGCACTCCGATAACACTCTGCCTGTCAAACTACCTAAGTTGTGATAGTACTTGCTACTAAAGCATTTGCACGTGTCCGGTGTCGCTACAGAAGAAGCTAGACTGACTGCTTATCGTGTCGATGGCAAAACTAGTCAAACACCTTGCTTGGCCCAGTACTCGGCCACGGCAATGCCGTCCACTGATGCTGTCATTAGGTGCTCACGACGTCAGGCAACAGGGCACGTGGTGCAGGATGGAAGGTGGGACATGGTCTGTGAAGAGACGCTGCACAGACACTGAGCCGTCCGAGAACCCGCATCTGTGGAGATCGCTAGACTAATATAAGGCTTGTCTTACTTTTAAACTCTTCGCCCTGTACGCTTCTACAAGAAACCTTTGTGCTTTCAATAAAAGGATATGCGGATTGCGTGGCCGCCGATCCGTAACTCTAAAGCTTCTTTATAGAAATACTTGTGTTTTATTACATGTTCCGAAAGAACAAGGTACACGTAATAATAAAGCTGCGAGCACACCGGCGCGGCGCGCGCTGAATATTCATGCGCGGAGTGCTGCGCCCGGCGAGTGCCTTCTTTGAGACTCGCCTTTATTGCGGAAATGACCTTATCAAGGACCGTTTTAAAAATGTACAATAATTGCGACACCGCCGGATATACCTACGTTTGGAAACGTCCGCGACGGAGCGCGACAGCGCCCGAAATGTTAGACAGGAGCTGTGAAGTTGCCATATTGTGACGTATGAGTGTCAACTCTTAAGCTGAAATTAAAGGAACGCACCGAGATGATGCAATGGTGCTAGACTGCGAGTCACTGCACTAGAGTAACTAGCACATTGAAAAGGCCACAATTTGAACTGGAGAAGCTAAGGTTACTTAAGGGGTGATGTGTTTATATCACACATCCTGTTAATACTAACTTAGTCTATAATTTAAAAAAAACCTGCAGTTGGTGGCCGCGACGTTAGAATTATCCATACAAACGTAATACCAAAATCATTTGCAGATTAAGCATATTTACACCATAATATGATGTTATTCGGATTCAGACAATATTTATCTAGGTTCCTACGTCGTCTTTTTTTTGAAAAACTAACCCCAACCGAAATTTAAGCGAATTTAAATTTGCACGTTTTCACAGCGAAAATGTCACGTTTTTATTTTGTTTTTTCTAAATTATAAACAACAATAATTTTTATATGCTCTCAGTATTTATTGTTCGCTCATCGCTCAGCGGCAGCGCGGCGGGCGCGGCGCGGCGCCCGAGCGACAGCGGTCTCACTACCGTTACATTAAGTAGTCCTATTCAATAATATGACTCACATTATAAAAACGAAAGTAAATTCAAACTGTCGGTCTGTCTGTTTAATTATCTGTGTTAATATATACTTTACGGTTAATCTACTGAGCCGTTTGTGATTCTGATGTGGATAGTTTGGGAAAGGACAAAGGCTACTTTTTTATTAACATAACTATGAGGGTGAAGCCGCGGGTGGAAGCTCATATTATTTGTTTACTGAACACGCCACTGACTTTAGAACACAGTTACCGAGGTCTCTGCCTTTGTCTCTATGATACGTACAATACTCATAAATTATAGGTATGTAGACTGACTCTCTACCGACTCTGTACCTACCTAAATCACGCCATACGGATGGCCACAGATATATGTCATTTAGGATCATCTGTAGTTAGCTGGAAACTCCCGGGTCCATTGATTAATTCTTAGAATGAACTCAAACGATTTTCTGTAGCTTTGAACGCACGAGTAGGTACGCGGATAGCAGTATACGAGTAAAGCTATACGTCGCTGATAACGTAGCAACAGTGGCAGATAACAGTCGGCCACTCGGTACAGCGCAAGTTAAAGTGGCTTATCTTAATAGTGAAGGAGACAACTTGACCGCGGCCTTATTAATTGCGCACGCCCTGCCCCGGGTGGGGTAGCGGACTCGCTCGCTGCCTGCTCGCCGCTCGACACAACACTGATGTGAGAGTGAGTACTGAGAGCGTGTGCGGTTGGAGGCCTTTGTATCACTCATGTTCCTGGATTACATTAAATCTATCCAGTAAACGGAACTCCTCTGCTAGTCTGTGCCACTGTGGATCCTGTTTGTTTTAACATTGCGGGGCAGGGTCGATGCGTGTCTACTGCTTGATGTCTTTTTCAATATGTGACCAATCACAATAACTGCTCACGCAAGTGTGGGTTCCCTAGTTTAGCACTGATGATGTAATGTATTATTAAATACATTACTACTCAGGGGAACGGGAATTAGAAAAATAACTGTAGATTGTAGAAGTAGTGGATTGAATCCGACTGTTTTCATTGTGATTCGTGCTAGGAAGTACATTGAGGCAAGAAAAGTTTGATTTGGTATTGTTTGTAGTAGGGACCGATCTCCTCGTGTGCTCACGTGTGGCTAGCGCTACTCGGCCGGGCGCCGCGCGCTCGACTTAATCGAGCGTCCGCGGCCGCACTTAGCGCCTCTTATCTAACACTTATCAATTAATGGAACTTCCCTCCCGCCGCGCCCTCCGCCTATACTATAGATGAGCGTGTGTCCGCGCTGCTCATACACATGCGCTGGTTCTGTAAAGATTTGCAAAATGCATCCTTTCATCGTCTGGACATAAAATAATATAATATATGCAGCAGAGGAGTTGATGAATGTAATGTGAAAAAACGCGCGTCGTATTCCACGAGGTTGCTCCTCCCGCGCAGCTCAAGAACTGCTCGAAAATGATTTGCGCGAGTTCGGTCGTTATGCACTTGCGACTGTGTCACGCACGGGGTTGCTGCTCGCGGTCGTCTGCGCCGGTTCCAATTACTGCGCGGAGGAGCCGCCTCCGTGAACACCGCCTGTCTCCCAGAAATCCGTTTAGTCTGTAAATTACCTCCGACGGGCTTCGTTCCCGACGATTCGTTCGTTCGGTGTCTGTTTAATGTTAACCTCTTTGTATTCGTCTAGAAGCTTCCTATTTGAAATTAAAAACAGCTTATTGGGATTTCTGTTACAATGATAGCGAACCAATTCCGTAGCGATAAACAGGAGAATATGATGTGTTCCCGCGAGGACGGCGGATTGTCGCACTAGTTGGTAAGGAGCTTCCTGAACGTCACGTGTCATTGATTTGATGTTTGTTTAGAGGCAGGTAACTATGTATTAGCTCACACAAAGCTCGTCGGTGCAGCGTTAAGCTCGGCAGTATATCGGCGGCTGCGATGGCCGGCACACAGTAAAGTCCACAACAGTTCAGAACACTGGTCACAAACTGTAATTGAATTTTCTCGTTTGGAAGTTTTCAGCCGGGTATACTCGTACGAGTAGCTTGCGATTGAAATTGTATATGGTGATAGGCTTTCATTGCCTTAAACCTGTCGGCGGCGTATTTTGGCGCACAATAATGGCGAAGCCGTGAGACCAATTAATATTGTTAATTTTTTTTCACGTTTTATTTTAGTTTTATTTACATTAGGTTCATGAATCATGGTGTGCCAAATAAACGTATTTTCTTTCTTTCTTTCAAGTGTAAAGCCACGCCAGTCACACGGCGCAGGTTTCGTGCGAGTGCAACAAAAGACTTCAACGTCGAACACTGTTAATTACTCAGATACCCGCGAAACGAGACACAATAGTAAAACAATAACAGCGCGGTCTCATAGGACCGGTTGGGGATTCAAACGTTAAATCGATGCAGTTTTTATGCTAACCTACCTACTCTACGTTTCAACTTTGTCACCATTAGTTAATTTTATACCATTATTTGAGTAAGGTTTCACTTACATTACGGCTGTTTTTCTTAAGGCAGGAACTAGGATTCTGTCCATTTGAAGACGTAGTTATCTGCCTGTAGAAGACTATGACTATTATAGGTCTTGTATACTACATACTCGTACAACTCGCGCATTTAACAAGTTGGTGTAAATAAGCAGTGGAGTGAATGTCGCTGGTAAGTTATGAGGCAGCAGTAATGGCCGCGCGGGACGGCGCCGTACGCGCTTTTTTATTGCCTTAAGAAGTTCTGCTCAGAATATAATGAAGTACAATGTTATTGTTTGAGTCACACGTGGCCGGTACTGACGACTGCTAGCACAAAGTATTTTGGAGAAATAAGAGACGAACCTGAAAGAATTAATTTCATACCAATGTGTAAACTCGTACAAACCTCCGATGGAAAGGGAGGATCGGCCAACCACACGGGTGACAACACACATCAGACAAAGTCTGGTTTAGTTTAGGCAACCCGAGAGATTATTTTCGCCTGTTGTATACATAATCTCCACGCAATGTTCAAATAGCGCGGAATTGCAGGATTTCGTAGATTAGTTTATATGGGCGCCATAGATGTCGCTACCGATCAATAGAAGCTTTTTAACCAACTTTCAAAGAAGGAAGTTGGTTAAAAAGTTTCATTTTGTCTGACTGTTATTGTTTCTGCATCTTGTTCAGTTTTTCTGCCCATGTCGCCGTCTGCCAATTTCGGAGATAGAGCATAGAATACTTTCAGTGAATGATAGTAAATCTTCTGGGATTGCTGAATGAATGATTGTCTATTTACTGGAAACATCATTTCATAACATAACCACACACCAGTAAGGTCTAAAGGGGTGACGTAGTTGAGTAATGTTCACATTATGGTATACTTTACCAATTATGTTCAAATTGATGTTCGGGCAATCAATTTGAGCATATCTTTTATGTTTATGAACTAATTTTATTGTTTTTTTTTTGTATTTGGCTAAGTTATGACTTCGTGTTAATGTTTGAATCCCCGACAGGTCTTATGAGACCGCGCTGTTATTGTTTTACTATTGTGTCTCGTTTCGCGGGTATGTGATAGATTAATCCCATTACTTATCCTGCATTTAGAAATCTCAAATTGTGTGTGGGTAGTAATGGCAATAGGCAATGATGCACTCTTCGACTCAAAATTACTAACCTTCAGGTGAGATAGTGGTCAAACGCGAGCCTGTACATAATAAAAAAATGTTTCAAATTCTGACCTGCCTGTCTTTAAGTCAAGAGTGAACAGGTTTCTTTCAGGCAAGTGTGCTTCATCATTGACCACTAGGACTCTGGTGTGGGACGCGACCTGTGTCGACATGTTTGCGCTATCCCATACGCCTAGCTGCCGCCTAGCCGCCGCTGCGCCTGCTGAGGCACTCGAATGTCGTCGCAATATCGTATCCCTATTGGCAGCTATAGTTTCGAGCCGTTTGGGGTCAAAATGCTTGTGTCATTACAAAAGTTTTAGTTAGGTATAGTGTACAGACTCAGGATTAGCTAGGCGGTCTAAACATAATTGTGTTTTATGTTACTCACATTGAATTAGGTTCACACTTGTGCACTTGGCCATGCTGTGTCCGCCATGAATATTCATCCGCGTGGCCGGCTGCCGCGCGGCCGACACACGCGACCAGCACACGGTGACCCGCGCCGCGCGCACGTGATGACATTACCGCGGGGGGGGGGGGGGGGGTCTGTCAGCGTCGGCGTCGGTGCCGCGCGCTCGTCGCGTCTACTTAACCAGTCCTTCACAACCCATTAACTGGGGTAACACGGTACTTCATGGCAAGACTAGAGTCAGCTTTACTGGCTGCTGACTATCCGTAACGACTGCCAAAGATCTACAAATGACAGCTGGGACCTACGGCTTAACGTGCTTTCCGAGGTACGGAAGAAACTCGGTATGTTTAGATGGTCACTCATCCACAGACCAACCTTAGCAAGCGTTGCTTAACATTGAAGATCAACCTGTGCGGCTGGTATTATCTAGGCTTGAGCTCCTCAATTTTTGCATACTATTACAGTTAAACCATAGATTAATAATAGAAACCATAACTAATTAAAGACAAAATAAAATGTGGCGTCAAAAATCTTCTCCACATTGCTTTCGACTGGTAATGTGTCTAAAAGACCATGCCACATTGTATGGCAATGCTGTAGCGACTACGATCTACTACATATGACGTCACAAAATCCTGCATCGCGCAAGCACAGTTCTCCGCGCGATTTCAATAGATAAAACAGCCCGAAATAATCTATCGGGCAGTAGCTCACCAAAGTCAAAGTCAAATATTTTTATTTCACATAGGCCTACATGGGCACTCATAAAACGTCGAAAACTAGTGCACGGTTCCAAAGTGGAACCGGACATAACATAACACCCCGTCCGGTCGGAGGATCCTCCCTTTTCAACAAAGGTATGTGGGACTTTACTCTCTGTTCCACCTACCTCCAAAATGCTTATCTTCTGTCAAAGATAAAAGCTAGTTCTTGGGACACGCGAACTCAACAGGTCAACAAGGCGTTAAGGCTTGGAACATAAAATATGATGAAATCTCTTTGTTACTCACGAGGAGGTGTAGTTGGCACTAGACCTCACTGCCCTTCGTTTCAATGAAGCTCGAGCCGTGTGCGCTCGTCTCGCGGTACAGATATCTCGCGGAGTGCGTGACGCTGTAGACGATTAGCACCGGCCACTTTGAGCCTTTTTCAAAGAATCAATTTGTATATGTAAGCAATCAGCTGATGTGGCGAATGAGTTTGCTACTGTCTATAGCTGGATTCATCATCATCTGCCTAGCCTTTTCCCAACTATATTGGGGTCGGCTTCCAGTCAAGCTGGATTTAGCTGAATACCAGTATTTTACGAGGAGCGGCTGCCTACCAGACCTCCACAACCCATTAACTGGGGTAACACGGTACTTCATGGCAAGACTGGAGTCAGATTTACTGGCTTCTGACTATCCGTAACGACTGCCAAAGATCTACAAATGACAGCCGGGACCTACGGCTTAACGTGCTATCCGAGGCACGGAGGAAACTCGTTATGTTAAGATGGTCACCCATCCACAGACCAACCTAGGCAAGCGTTGCTTAACCTTGAAGATCGACCTGTGCGGCTGTTATTATATAGCTGGATTAAAAGGAATATTATACATTTTGCTATGCAGAACCTACCACCATACCAAAATATTTACTAGATGTGAGTGGCATGTGCCTTTTTGTTTAATTAAAATTATGGCTTTTTTTGGAGGTTAAGTTTAGGAACAAAAGTAAAAACTTCTAAGCAAACCTGATTAAATTAAAGCGAGTAAAGCGTGGGATAAAAGCTAGTATATCATAATTGTCAACGTCTCAAGAGTCACCAAATCGTAGTGTTGATCGCATGACGCTCACATGACGCGCTCCATGTACATTGTGTCCGAACTGTTCCACTAGAATATAATAATGCTTTGTGTGGCTCATCAATCTCGAGCCGCAGCGCGTCGCCGTCGAACAAGGCGCACGTGCGGCGCCGCGTGCCGCCGGTCAGCGCGAGCCAATATACATGCCGCGCGGCGCCGGCGGGCGAGCGGCGCCCGAGAGCGGCGCTAATAAGCCGGCCTGCATTCTCACTCGCCTCCACTACACAAGGAACATTACACGTACAAGACTCGTTGCTTTAAATTTGCATAACGTTAAACTTTTATGATAACAACCGCCATCATACTATCGTTGTAAGGATCTCTGAATACATGGCAGCCAGTAGGTAATCTTTGCTTATCTAACAAGCTATCTGAATCTAAATCAACATTTCAATCATAATTATCTTAATCTAACCTAGCAAACAAATATAATTTATCTACTATCTACTTCACAATATGTTATAATAAAAAAATGTAATTGAACAATGTGCCACCGACTTGCACCAATATTTCTGGATATTGAATCGTGCTGCTTACGGCGTAGCACGAGCTTTGTCGTAGAACGTAGTATGGCGTAGCAAGCACTATGGCACAGATTAGAACTCAATACGGATTCGCTTACACTACGGCGTAGCACGCACTACGACGTAGCATGCACTACCACGTAGCATACTCAACGACGTAGCACGAACTACGACGTAGCACGCATTACGACGTAGCATTCTAGAGAGTAAATAGATGTGCAATAGATTGCGTGACGCGTGACGCGTGATGTAAGATCAAAGTTCCACAATGCAGTTAACGATTAGTCCAACTCGTAGCGCCGGCCTGCTAATGAGGACGAGCACAGCGAGCACTGTAGAAGTCCCGCGACATGGCACGACGCGGGACTGTGGTCCCGGTGCCCCGGGCGCTGATCTCGGGAAATTCACTTCGTTTGCGTTTAGTGATTATTAGGAACTCTCTCGCAGTAGTAATGCTACTCTAATCCTGTACGGGATAAAATAATTAAACAAAAATCTTTGATTAGTCTTCTCTTCGATATGTTTTAAAATTAAATGTGAATATGTATTATACATTAATTCACATTTAATTTTAAAACCATTATAATAATGGTTGTCTTTATAATACAGATCATGATGGTTTGCACTAAAGATATTGTTTGTTCTTAGTAAACAATCTAAAGAAACTACATTAATTTGTGTACTAAAACTTCGGAAGTAACAAAGTAAAATTTTAATGCGAAATACCTCTTTCACTATTTCCATGTCATGAATATGTAATTGTGCTAGCTGGCTAGTGGAGGTACATGGTGTGTTGGCTCTATGTACATATTATATTGGCGTGATTACACCGGAAGCCGGTGGGTGACATCATCACTGTACGAGTATTACTTAATCACATGACTTTACCTAAAGTCATGTGATGAAGTAATACTCGTACAACACCAATACATATAGTTTCGAAGGCGGCGACACGTGGGAGTAGGGAGATGATGGTTCGGCCTCAGCACGACACGAGCGCGGCGGCCGCAGTCACGGGGCGTGCAGCTCCACTGCCGAGCTGGCGAGCGTCATGAGCATCACCACGTGCAGGTCGCGTGCGCTCGCCGAGCACGCTCCGCCACAGCACGCGGACCAGCGCCGCCCTCCATCAGCCGTCCGCAGCATCTCCTCGCGAGCCAGTTCCGTCGCTCGCATTATTCGCGCTCGTACAACCCGGCTTCGCTAGCTTCCGTATCTTTAAGGTTACTCTCCGGATCTAGACCGTGCGGAGGTCGTGATCCCTAGCCACAGCAGCACCTGGTTCAGCACCACTTGAGAGGACAGTTGTTAGTCACTGCAGAGAAGCGCCTTCCTGTACAGTTTCAGATAGAAATCAAACTACAAGTGATGAGTTGTTGCTGTATTGGACGTCACAGAAATCCAATGGGTATTTCGTAACAGTTATTACATCACTAAGCCATTTCTGTATCTTATGAAATTTTAACTCGTTGCCAGGCGTTCGATTTTTCTTCTTTTGCGAAGCACCGCGATGATGTACAGGTTCATATTCCCCTGAGGGACTGTGTATGTGTGTGTGTGTGAGTGTGTGTGTGACGAGCGGTCCCCGCGGACGAGAGCTACCTGCGAACGAACATTATGTTTAATTTGATGGCGCACACTTTGCGCCGCGATATTAACTCGTCACTCGAGAGCAGAAGGCTCACTTGCGACGACGCAGGAACAACATGACTCACAACGAAACACAGCCGCGCAGGGAACAAATCAGATTTGAAAATTATTTTTTAAAAGTTTTACTGTGGTAACTATTTCCATGAGCGAGTTCTTGCTCCTTAGTTTAACAGTGAGACTACTGTTCTGACTAACTTCTATGCACAATATAGCGCGGTTATAATGACGTCACACGACGCTATGGCGGCCGTAACATTATCATTACACGTCGTTAGCACTAACTCGCACCTCACTAACTGAATACTGCGCGCTCCACTTAATATATGCGCGTGATGTCACGAGCGGCGACTATTTCGCATGTCACACACCAGTGCGCAGTGCGCGCATTTAGTGTGACATGTGTTTCATGTGTATATGAAATAGTTCTCAATTGATGAACACTCGTTGTCTTCAAGTCTTCGCGGTTGTAGATGTCGACCGCACCGTGTGCTGCATACGAGCGTGTAGTGTATAGTTCACAGTCCGCTCCGCTCCCCGCAGCAAGTGAGGGCAGTTTATTTGCCGCTCACTTTATAACTGTCGTTCAATTTGTCGGAGCGTTCGGCGCCAGGAGCGCTGCATGTAGAATGTTATAAATGTGATTTAAGCGCTCAAGCGATCCCAGTAGTGGCGGGCGACAAGCGATGAGCGATAAGCGACGAGCGACATGCTATTCCAGCAGCAAAGGACGACCAGCGATGAGCGGCGAGCGATGAGCGACCAGTGACAAAATAACGTATCACCGAGTGTCAGGTTACCGTGGTCACCTATCTAATTGATTACATTAGATGAGGTCAACCAATTTAAATAGAGTAACCAAGATTAAAGAATTATAATAACGCTATTGGGTCACAGCGCCCGTTCGACTGACGTGCAAGCCGCGACGGTATTCAATCCACCGCTGTGATGTCGTAACCATTGTCGTTGGAGTGTAATGTGCAGTAACCGTATCAGCATAACTACGTAGAGTACAACGAGCGATGCGAGCGACGCGAGCGATGCGAGCTGGCGACCACGTGCCTTGCTCGCCGGGAATATGATATAGCCGAGAGAGCAGCTTGCTGATATTGAAATAAATCTATTATCTCTGGACATAATTCACGAGAACTATTCGCACACACACACACGCTCGCGCGCCGCGCTCTCGCGACGCGTGAATAATCACCGGAGATTTTAAATTGAAGCCACGTACGACTCGACCGGTCGACCAGCGTCTATCTACCGATATTCAATTCAATTTGGACGCTTTACTCTACCTACCTAGTTGTAACAATTGTTTTAAAACCGAAATTAATTTTCGGAGTTAAATTGCCGGTTTAAAGTTCCATTGGCAGTTTCGCAGTGGACACAAATAGTACAAATGAACTCCTATTTTTCAGTAAAAAACATGTATAATACATGAAAAAATTGTTTATTTATTTATTTATTTATTTATTTATTTATTTATTTATTTATTTATTTATTTATTTATTTATTTATTTAGTGCATGGAAGACTTACAGCTAATAAAACCAGAAAAAAAAGAAACAATAAACATTAGGAAGCCAATTACAAGTCCTCACGTATAGGCCTTAAAATATGGTGTTAATGGTGTGAGCACAAAAATACACAGCTTCGCATTTTATTTAAGCGAGATCATTCATAAATGCATTACATCATCATCATAAATTCAATACTACTATTAATCCCAATGCCACTTGAAAAATTTAAGGCTTAAGCACCTTCTGGCTGAGTTCACACTAATTGTAAATGGATCTAAATCATACTCCCTGCATATGTCATTGAAATTACTGCTTGCACGCACAATATAACTGTTCCGCCTATAATTTGAAGACGTGTGAGGAACACGTAAGGGTGGATTAAAACGAAATGTTTTGTTTGGCACATTAAAATAAAATTTGGACAAAAGTTCTGGGCTATCAATATTGTTATTGAGGATTTTCAGCAAGAATAAACAGTCTGCAATTCTACGTCGATCCACTAGTGGTAACAGATGATATTTCTTACAGAGTCCGAAATAATCAGTCGAGTGATATGGAATCTTTTGATGGAAGCAGAGATATTTAATAAAACGTCTTTGGATGTTTTCTATGCGGTCAATGTATTTGTGATAACGTGGATTCCATATCTGAGACGCGTACTCTAGATGGCTTCTTACAAAAGTGCAATACAATATTTTTAGTGTTTTAGCATCAGCGAAACACTTAGAGAGACGCATAATAAACCCAAGCAATTTAGATGCCTTTTTGACGATTGCATCAATGTGTTCATCAAAAATTAACTTACTGTCCTGATAGACGCCTAAATCACGTATAGTATTGCACCTTGGCAAGATCTGGCCCGCCAAAGTATAAGTAGTAGCCATGACTGCACGTTTTCTAGTGTAAGTGATCACTGAACACTTAGCTGGGTTCAAATCAAGTTTATTAGCAACGCAGTACTCTTCCAGCCGATGCAAATCCGCCTGAAATGCTATTCTGTCGTCTAGTGTCGAGATTGTGGCAAAGATTTTCATGTCATCAGCAAAACACAGCAGTTTAGCTGAATGTAGGCACTGATCGATGTCGTTTACATAGATAACGAATAAGAAAGGACCGAGTAACGAACCCTGAGGCACTCCGCTAGGCACGTCTACCCAGCTAGACATATAATTATTGAGAACTACTGCCTGTGACCTGTTATTAATGTAAGAAGAGAACCATCTTAAGAGGTCTCCACGGATGCCCATGAGACTTAGTTTCTTTAACAGAGTATCGTGGTCAATCCGATCAAATGCCTTGCTATAATCTGTGTAAACAACATCGACCTGCCTTCCATTGTTCATAGAATCCGTAATGAAATCGTTAAACAGAATCAAATTAGAAGTGGTAGACCGTCCTTTTAAAAATCCGTGCTGAAAGAGGCTGAGCGAGCTAGCAAGGGCAGGATATAACTGATTATAGACAATCCTCTCAAACACTTTAGCTATAATGCACAGCTTGGATATAGGCCTATAATTAGTGACCTCAGTTTTTGACCCCTTCTTATGTACAGGCGTAATAAAAGCAGATTTCCATACTTTAGGGACAACACCCTGAGATAACGACTTAGAAAACAAAATACAGATAGGTATGGCAATAGAAGGCGCACATTTGATTAGAAATGTTGATGAAATGTTATCAGGGCCAGCACCCTTTGCTGGATCCAAGTTGCGAAGTAAATCGGTCACAACATCAACATTAACCTCTATGTGACAAATTTCAGATGAACTTTTATTATCTGAATGGACAAAAGGAGGTGGATTGGGAATATTAGAAGAAGAAGTGGAGTTAAGGAAAGTCGACATGAAGTAAGATGAAAAAGCTTCACAAATAGAATCTCCAGTTATTAAAGATTCATTTTTATAATTCAATGTACTTGGTATAGAATTGGATTTATAGCGATTTTTAACATAGGTCCAGAAATATTTAGGGTTATCTTTGATGGATTTTTCAGTTTGAATAAGATAAGATTTGTAACATGAAGCTTCCATAGTCTTAACTCTGTCACGCAAATATTTAAAAGTTAACTCATCAGATTTATTGCCGTAAATCTTGAATTTTTTAAGATATTTATATTTTTCTTTAATTGTATTGACTAGTGATGAGCTATACCAGACTGGGTATTTTTTATTATGTACTAATTTTTGTGGTATATACCTGATTTGAAGTTGTTCAACAGTTTTTATAAAGAACTCAACAGACTCATCCAAAGATCGGGTTGAAAATTCACGATCCCAATTAGTGCTAGAAATCTCGTTCTGTATAGAATCAAAATCGCCTTTGCTATAGATATATCGCCAGCGCGGCGCATGATCGAGGGGAGGTATTTCGAAGATGTCAATATTGATTAACAACGCAGGATGATTACTTACGTTAAAAAAAGACATAACTCAAATGCTATCCCGAGTACGTTAAACTATAAAAACGAAGCCTTGCGTACAGGTGATTCAATTTGCGAGGCATTTTCAGCCTATTTTCATTCAACTTTTCTTGCCCAGAGTCACCAAAGTGGATCAGTTTCTTCTCCCTCTTTTATTTCTGATTCTGCTAGCCTCTCGGCAGATATTCGTAATATTCAGATCGATGTTGTTGAAGTTACTAATTTGCTGCGTGGCTTAGATACATCAAAAGCAGCTGGTCCAGATAATATCTCTCCGAAACTCTTAGTCCAATGTGCGTCTACAATTGCTAAACCTATCTCAATTCTATATAGCAAATCCTTACACGATTGCATAGTGCCTCAACTATGGAAATTGGCATTTATAACTCCTGTCCATAAAAAAGGTGTAAAAACTGACATAGTTAATTACAGACCTATATCTAAATTGTGTATAATTGCTAAAGTTTTCGAAAGGATTATTTATAATCAACTCTTTTCGGCTCTTAAAAATTCTTTTAGTTCCTTCCAGCACGGTTTTTTAAAAGGGAGGTCTACAGTAACTAACCTTTTACTTCTTAATGATTATATTACTGATGCCATGGACAAGGGCAAGCAGGTTGACGTTGTGTACACTGATTATAGCAAGGCTTTCGACCGCATTAATCATAATATACTATTAGCCAAGTTAAACAAAATAGGAATACACGGAGATTTATTAAGATGGTTTGCTTCTTATCTAGAAAGAAGGTCCCAAGCTGTTGTGCTGAATAACTATATTTCTAGTTGGGTACCCATCCCTAGCGGAGTTCCTCAAGGCTCGTTACTAGGACCTTTGCTCTTTCTTATTTATATCAACGACATCGACTCTTGCCTAGCTTCATCCAAATTATTATGCTTCGCTGATGATATGAAAATCTATACCATAATATCATCACCTGCAGATGTAACAGCACTTCAGAATGACCTTCTGCGCCTGGAAGAGTATTGTCGAAGAAGTGAGCTTGATCTTAATCCTGCTAAATGCTCGGTTATAACATATTCACGTAAACGCACTATTATACCTTCAATGTACACCCTTGATGGTACGCTATTGCCTAGATGCAATATCATTCGCGATCTCGGTGTCCATCACGACAGCAAAATGACCTTTGAAGCTCATATTAATGCAATCGTCGCGAAAGCATCCAAATCTCTCGGGTTCATAATGCGTCTATCCAAGGGCTTCTCACAAGCAAAAACTCTTAAAATCTTATATTGTACCTTTGTAAGAAGCCACTTGGAATACGCTTCAGAGATATGGAACCCATGCTATCTAAAGTATATTGACCGTATTGAGAGAATTCAGAAAAGGTTTATTAAATATCTCTGCTTCCATCAAAGAATACCCTATAAATCGGAAAATTACCTTGATCTCTGTAGGAAATATCATTTACTACCCCTTAACATTCGGCGCAAGGTTTCGGACTGCGTTTTCATACTAAAGACTCTTAATAGTACGATTAATAGCCCTGACATATTGTCTAAGTTTTATTTAAATGTTCCTTGCAAGTCAAAGCGCTTTTATCCACCGCTGAGAGTGCCACTGGCTTCCTCGAACTATAGGCAGAATTCGTTTGTGTTGCGTGCGAGTAGGAGCTTCAATGAGATGTGCAAGCGGCACGACATTGATCCGTTTCTAACAAGTGTGTCATCGGCGAGGAGGTGCTTAACCCTTAACTTTTTTAAATGATTGAACATTTTTGTGTAACTTTTGTTGAGATTATTGATTTCTTTATTGTATTGTATCAGATCATGTTATTAGTGTATTATCATGTATTTATAACTCTTTTCCTTCTGGCGATAGGTACTATGTTGTTCAC
This sequence comes from Mythimna separata, assembly GCA_030763345.1. Lineage (NCBI taxonomy): Eukaryota > Metazoa > Arthropoda > Insecta > Lepidoptera > Noctuidae > Mythimna > Mythimna separata. The sequence goes on from JAKKIA010000043.1 coordinate 155,576, forward strand.
AGTTATATATAATATTGTATGTTTCTATACGTGGAGACCTGTTATTGGCTGTCTAGTTCCCATATTGTTACTAATCTATTGTATTTAGCTGTTGGTCTCCCATGTTAATAAATAAATAAATAAATAAATAAATAAATAAATGATAAGGATCAATGGGTACCAGAGGATCACCACACTCACTAACACATGCTAACTTATTTGAGAGGACTAAGTCCAGCAGTTTCCCGTACGCATTGGCTACCCCATTATACTGTCCAAAATCCAACGTACACAACTCATCCACGAACAGGCATTCGTCACTAGTGACGGAGTTCACCGGGACTAACGAAGAGTTAATATTAGATGGAGTCCACGAAATTCCACTCATATTAAAATCGCCCGTAACTAAAAACACATCCGAAGTATTACTTTGAGCTGTATCATTCAATTTAGTCAAGAAGTTATTTAGTTGTTCTGAAAATGAAAGCCCTTGGTTTTGCTGACACAAATAAACAGTACATATAAAAAGGTTAACGTATTCTCGTGATTTTGAGTTTTTAAGCCGTATTTTGATCCAAAGATCCTCCGCCGAGGAGTGTAAAAGTGGTTGAGGAGTGATAGGTAACTCCCTACGCGCTGCTATAAGCACTCCACCACCTCTCTCTCAAGTTGGATCGAACTGCACATGGTGTGCGAATTTTATTATAATCGGTTAAGTGGTTTAGGAGTCCATTGAGGACAAACATTGTGACACGAGATTTATATATATTAAGATTATCGGAAGTTATTTATGTGAACTCGAGTTTGAGCGAGTGTCTACGCCGTTTGAGGTTTCCTTACTTACTAAATACATTAAAATGTCTTTCTGTAGTTTGTCTCCCGCGATAGGATTGCTACGCACGTAGCAATGTCGTAGCGCCTTCGTAGTAGTCTCGTAGCACTGGCGTAGCTCGTGGTAGCGTCACGACTCACGAGGCGTTGATTGAATGCAATTTGGCGCGAACCGTTGGCGATGCTTTTTGCGGCCCTTTGAGGTTAGCTCCAATCGCAGGTTTTTGTGCGCTCTCCCCCCCCCCCCCCCCCCCGGCGCCCCCGTACGCCCCACACCCGCGCTACTCCGCGCACTGATCCGTGTCTCCGCGTGATTGTATGACGGCGAACAGTTTTGATCGGAACACGCTTTATCCATATTCAAAATATTTTCATATTTAGAAATGGAGCACTTTATGCTGATGTGCAACTCAACGCTGTAGTTACTATGCAGCCTAAATATAAGCAGATATTTGTAACGGAACGTTTTAAAATAATTTGTTTTTCAGAGCTATGTTGTAATGTTGACGTTAACTGTTCGCGTGTGTGTTGTGGTCGGTGTGTCCGCAATAATTACGTGATTTATGTTCCATCCGCTGCGGCCGCGGCTCTCTGCGGCGGAGTCATCACAAGCGCACCTCGTCTGCGTCGCCCGCCGATGTACTGCTGCGGTCACATTGATGAATGTTGTCGATCAACCTAACGACTCTCTCCATTTGTATTTCCTTTCTTTTTTATATACCATAAACTAGTACTTGACTGCAATCCCACCTGATGGTAAGCAGTGATGCAATCATTGATGGTGAGGCGCACTAGTTTATTAAGAGCCTATTCACTCTAGTCTTGAATATACCCAAATTATAATCGGACGGAAAGACCGCAGCAGGCAAATTGTTCCAATCCTTCGATGTACGCGGTATAAACGACGAGGCAAACCGCTTTGTCCGGACCGTGCAGGTTTCGACAACGTAAGGATGGATACTCGCCGTACGAAGGCTTGTCCGATGGTAGAAGTGAGATGGCGGAATTAACTCATGTAATTCCTGCGCACACTCTCCGAAATGCATCCTGTAGAACACCGATAGGCTGGCTACCCTACGCCTGTGCTTTAGGCTTTGCAGATTGGATTTGGGTCTCCAATTAGCCTCTTCGCACGCCTTTCCACCGAGTCCAAAGCTGCTAGATGGCATTTTGCAGCGCCAGCCCATATGTGGCTGCAGTACTCCACACACGATCGGACCTGTGCTTTGTATAGCATAAGAAGCTGTCCCGGTGTGAAGTACCGCCGGACCTTAGCCAGAACGCCGAGTTTCTTTGCGGCCACTTTGGCTTTGGACTCAATGAACCGCCCAAAGTTAAGGTCTGAAGAAACTTCAACACCCAAAAGCTGAAGACGGTCGGTGCACTCCAGTGACACATTCCGGAAAGTAGGAGTCAAGGTGAACGGACTCCTTTTTGCAGTGAATAGACACGCTTGTGTTTTGGCAGCGTTGAATTGCCTCGAGGGAGACATTCGCACGCTCTACCATAGCCTCTCTTTCGGACTGGATTAGCTCCTTACTAGCCCGAGCACCCGGCAGGTATCTCTCTACAACTGTGCTGTCATCTGCATACCCATAGATCGTGTTCAGTGATCAGCGTAACTTCACTAATGTCACGGCAAGGATAGAGCAGCTATTCATTTAATATTTGTCTGTGCACTAAACTCTCGCATTAAGTTTTTAAGGAGAAGTAAACCAAATTATTGTTTATTTATTTATTTATTTATTTAAACTTTATGTACAATAGTGGTACATAGGCGGACTTAATGCATCAAGGCATTCTCTACCAGTCAACCTTGTTGTTATTGTTCAGTTTATTATGCGAGATAAAGTTAAGCAGCGCTCGCGTTGACGTAGTCGTTCGTTAGTTTCGGCGCAACTCACTGACGGAACAATGATATTATGTCATTGCCTCGAGCTTCGTACAAGAGTGTAAACTGTAGGTTGTGTGCGAAAACCGGACGAAAATAGCCGCCGTTTATTTTCGGTGGAGCGCTTCCGCACCACGCCGCCGCATCCTGCGCGCTATCACCGCCGCCGCCGCCGCGTCCTCCGCGCCGCCACTATTCACACGCGCGGGTGAAGTCGCGCGGCCCGCGCCTTTGTGCGACCTGCTCTACACACACATGTGTAATAACACAAGCTTAAATATATTCGAATCAAGGATCTAATTAATGACACTCTAACATTCACTGACACACGCCCCGCAACCCAACACCGGTAGCTGTACAAGAATGAATATTTAATTCACAAGTATATAAATATAAGTTCACGATATTTAGGAAATCGGACACATTTTGTTCCGTCACTTATATTCTCAAATGTCTATCTGTAATCCTGTTAACCTATTAACCTATTAACACCTGCGAAACGAGACACAATAGTAAGACAATAACAGCGCGGTCCTATGAGACCGGTCGGGGATTCATGAATTAATGTGTGATTCTATATTGTAGTAAGTACCTATTCGGTATCATTATGATAAATTCGAGAAAAATATATCAAAACAAATAGAGGTGGTGCGGAGTCCGGCGCGCGGAGTACAAGTGCATGTTATAGGGAAAGTGTCAATATGTGCGCCAAGTGTGGCACGTGCACCGAGCGGCCGGTCTCTCTATACTTTTAATTACTACGATAACAACCATACAAACGACTCATACGTTTATTATACCGACAACGTGTAGCTTGGTGAACGTTTTCACAGTAACGTTTAACGTTTTTACACCTTGTTGAGACAATGTGCACCAATATCTCATTGCTCGCCATTTCTTTCGACTGTTAAATAATGTTTGCCGACACAGTTGTTGATCTGCTCGTCGTCGAAGCTTGTGCTAAGACAAGACTGATCGTTATTACATACAACGAACTCGTCGCATAAGAAAAGGTAACGAAGACACGAGCTTGTTGTCTTGCGAACACTCTGGAAGTTAAGTTCTTTACAAACGTGAAGTTATTTATGTCTCTAAGTGATATCAAAAGGGCTATTAGAGTGGCGCGATGCAGCGGGTGATGTGGCGGCCACGCGCTCTTACTCAATAGTGTTGCAACTTGTGAGTGATCATGCGTCTGCGGCGCGGCCGTGGAGTGGCTGTGGCGTGGCGGGCGCGTGGCGGTGGCGGTGCGCCACTTCGCCGGATATTGTAGTTGAGAACACAAACGCGACAAGTTGGCTCATTCGCGTGCGGCCACGAAACACGACGATGAAGCTCAACCTTACAATAGCGAGTACATTTAGACAAGTTTAGTCAAATGAACGTTCTTACTTTAATTATAACGGATGGATAGTGAGGGGCTGCTTTCTGATCTCTTAAATACTGACCTTGAACCGATTTATGCATCAACTGACGCTAATTTCGCAATGGAATACTTGTCTGAATCAATACAAAAGGCTATATCTCAAAATACAGTTGTAACAAGATATCCGAGACGTCATAAAATCATAAAGCCGTGGATTACACCTGGCCTCTTAAGGTGTATCAGACACAGGGACAGACTTCATAAGAAAATGCTACAGTCACCTAATAATGAGACAAATAAAATTATATATACAAGGTATAGAAACCACTGCAATAATTTACTCAAAAAAGTTAAACGAATTTATGATAAAAATTTATTGATAAAAGCGGGTAAAAATAATAAAAAAATATGGGAAGCTGTAAAAACCATAACAAATACATCTAATTCAAAACATAGCGCTACGGAATTGATAAATCCTTCAAATGCAATAGAATCTGTAGAGAATGTTAATGATTTTTTTGCATCAATTGGTAAAAAGTTAGCTGACAATATTCATTGCTGCTCGTTACCTGTGCATAGTATCTTTAAACAACTTCCCTCACAACCAGTTCTTAATTCTTTTGTATTGCTGGAAACTGACGAGTCTGAGGTGGAACGACTGATAATTAACTTAAAAGATACATGTTCTGTTGGTTGGGATTCTATACCAAACAACCTCCTCAAACAATACAAACACATCCTAATCCGACCGTTAACGTTTATTTTTAATCTCTGCTTAAATAAGGGTCAGTTTCCTACGATTTTGAAGAAATCAGTTGTACTTCCAATCTTCAAATCGGGTGATAGAGACCGTGTCACTAATTATAGGCCCATCTCTATACTGCCTTCGATATCGAAGCTCTTAGAACGAATCATAAATATCAGACTAACAGCATATCTGGAAACAAATAATCTTTTATCAAACAACCAGTTTGGTTTTAGGTTAGGTAAGTCTACAAGTGACGCAGTTCACGAGCTACAAGAATATGTGATAAAGAATATTGACTCAGGCAAAAAGACATTAGGCATCTTCCTTGATTTAGCTAAGGCATTTGACACGGTCTCTATACCTCTGCTCATTGAAAAATTGGAGCGTCTCGGAATAAGAGGAAACCAACTACAACTTTTTGAAAACTACTTATCTAATCGTTTTCAACGCGTTAGGATTAATGATTTCGTTAGCAGCGACTTGCCAATTACGTACGGCGTCCCACAAGGGAGTATTTTAGGCCCTACACTTTTTCTCGTTTATCTAAACGATCTCTGCAGACTAGATCTCTTAGGTGGTAAAATTATATCATATGCAGATGATACAGTTCTTTTATTCTCTGCCGACTCCTGGGACGAAGTTTATAAGGACGCGCAGCATGGATTCAATGTTGTGATGCACTGGCTACAGAATAACTCGCTAACACTGAACCCAGACAAAACCCAGTACATAGAGTTCTCGATGCGTACTCAAAATAGGCAGCCTCCTCATACCTTGTCAATTATAGCACATAATTGTTGTAATGGATTGGCTTGCTCTTGTCCAACACTAATTAAGACAGGGTTAATTAAATATCTTGGAGTTATTTTAGACTGTAATCTCTCATTCAAACACCATATTGATTTGCTTACATCCAGGACGAGAAAAATGATCTATGTTTTCAAAAACCTCAGACACGTAGCGCATCCAAAACTAGTAAAACAGGTATATTTAGCACTCGTGCAGTCAATTCTTCAATATTGCATTACTGTCTGGGGAGGTGCACATAAAACCATTATAAAGCCCCTAGAAATAGCTCAGAGAGCTGTGCTAAAAGTCAGCACTTTTCGTCCGTATAGGCATCCTACCCATCTCCTATATCAGTCGTGTGAGGTGTTGACAATTCGCCAACTGTTTATATTTCATACGATTATGAAGCAACACTCCTTATTACATTTCTCTAAGGATGTTCAAAGTAGAAGACGAAATGTTATTAGAATTCTTGACCGACCATATTTTAAACATCCTTACGTAAATAAATACTTTTGCTTCCTGGGACCGTACCTCTACAATATAATTAATGACGATCTGGAAATATACCCGCTAAATAAAAATCAATGTAAAAGTAAACTTTTTAAATACCTAAGCAAATATACATATGAAGAGAGTGAAAACTTATTGAAAGTAATGACATAGTAAACTCTCTTACTCACCCTCTCACACGCATTCACACATTTCTACACTTAACTCACCGAGAGGATAACACTCACCCTTTTTGTTTATTATATTATAATTTTTCTCTTTTGTTTTTAAGTTTACTGTTGCATAGAGAGATACTTTGTTATACTTGTTGTTATGTTCTTATGCTAGCATCGTAATGGTCATGTTAAGGAAGAGCGCTGTTGTCTGAAATACAGATATTTCCTATATCTAGTTCAGAGACAGATGTCTTCAATTTAAAATTAATTTAAGTGCCCTGTATATCTGTTAAAATGTAACACTTGAATTTTTCTTTTTTGGTGTCAAATAAATATTATTATTATTATTATTATTAACTAAAAGTTGCAAATAATGTATTATAAGACAAGACAAAAATATATTATTATATGCTGTAATCTTATCGATGTAGTTAATTTTGGTAATGGTTTTGAACTAATATTCGATGTAGCAGAGGTAAAGTGTATTTGCAAATGCATTCATATTTAGAAATTGAAGAGTATTATACATTATTATTTAGAAATTGAAATTTGACTCAGAGTAGCACGTCAGCCGCAGTCGGGCGCGGCGAGCTCCGCCCGCTCCGTGGCCCCGCACATTGTGCGCTGCATTTTTGCTGAGCGGCGCGTCGTTTGTGTTGCGGCGCGTTATTGTGCAACTTTCCCTATTAGTGCTATAGTGGCGCTCACACGCTCGCACACACGCTCACACGCACACACACACGCTCGCATGCCACGCTGACTGCGCTGCTGTCTCCACTGAAATATTAGTTTGAGTAGCGTTGTTACGCGACGTGATCATGAACGCGCTACAAACATTTTTAATCCTTGTATTATTATAAACTGTTGCTTATGTACACAGTTAGTTTGACTGCGGCCTGTAGGGATGTGAGGCGCGGCGGGCGAGCTAGTATACGGCAGATCCGTCAGGGGACGGCGCGTGACACGCACCTCGCGCCTCGCACGTCGGCTTACGGCGCACAATCCTTATGAATGGCGTGGCAGCGTGAGGCGTGCGGCGAGCGTGGAGTGTGTGGGGGTTGCTTGCTCTAGCCGCGCCGTGCTGGCTTCCACCTCAAATGCGAATATCTGGCACTAGAGATAAACTACTTATACATATATTTGTCCCGATGGTGAAAGATCTTTCTTTTAAACGTTTAACAATACATTAATTGTTTAGTACAACAGGTTCGATATGTCCTATACGGAACAATAAAAGCCTATAAAAAATCTATACATTACACCTAAGTTCCTTATTCACGGTGTGTGAATGCTGGAACAAAGAAGCATAATACCTACCTGACAAATAGAAAAAAGCTGAGATAGTGACTTGGAGATGGAAACAGACAGAACACATACAACCACTCGTACGTGTGTTTGTTTTTGAACTGGCGGAAAATATATCTTACAGTTCTAGTTTACGTTATTGTGTATTGCAATGTTATTGTATTGAGACACGACTTTTCGTATATCTGCGTATGGAGTGTTGTCCAGCCAGCAGTGAGACAAATGTCACCCTAGGCGCATATTGCTCGAGCACGCTTATGTTGATGCTCATATAGCTGCTGCTGTTCGATGCGACGTGGTCTGTGTACCAGCTCCGCCACGCTCGACGCTCGTGTGTAGACGACGCGGCCGGCTCTCAACTGCACAGTCGCGGCACGTGATACGCCGCTGTGGAACGAAAAGAGTGCACACTACAGAAAATGCATGTGTGCGTGAGGTGTCCATACATCAAGCTAGACACTATACTATCAATTTCTTGGCTGTACGCTACTACAGTATATACGTATTCGATGTATATCAACTATCCTCATGAATCACTCTGTCTATCGATAAAAGCCGCATAAAATTCTGGTTCCCATTTTTTGAGTAAATCACGTATAGACAGACAGACGTAGTGGGGATGTATGCAAGGTTATATCATCGACCTAGCCTTTCCCCAACTATATTGGGGTCGACTTCCAGCCATGCCGGATTTAGATGAATGACAGTATTTTACAAGGAGCGGCTGCCTACCAGACCTCCACAACCCATTATCTAGAGTAACGCGGTACTTCATGGCAAGACATGATGTATGCAAGGTTATAGTATTGAGGTATTAGTCGGCAGCGAACTCAAAGCCGCCAGAGTGACGCTAGTTCTACAAAGTTGAACGCCGCTAACAGCGTCCGGTGTGGCACACCCACACATTACAAACGTACAGTTACACTGACGTCAACAACAGGCACATGATGCTTATTCACTGTTTCCAGATTTACAGTGACGTGCTGGTCAATTAATTCAACATGTCAATGTCGTAGTCCATAGCGGGACAAATATGTACATCTCGTATAAATTCTGGTTCTGATCCCATCAAGTAGATTCTGCCTTTTCAGTGGTTCCATCTAACTTGGAGACGAGTTTCACTATGTTTGTAGAGCGGTTTCCAGTTTTGAACAGTTTGTTCCTTACGGGTGTTCAATACTCAATACTTTATTGCATTCTAGTTATTACTTATAAAAATACATTGTACTTAAATAATATAAAAAATGGCAACGATCAATACGCACCTTGTCTTTAATGATGTGAATGAGCCCTGGCATCCCTAACACAAGTTTACTCTTAGTTAGGGTTTGGGCGAGCAATGCGCCCACTTAAGTTTAGCGATTTTTTGGCCTATATCGGCAGCCTTGGTCCTCCTGCCTCCTTAAATTTATTTTGTTAGTAAAACAAAGGGTCTATGCAGTTTTAGTTTTCGTCAAAACCGGATCCGAGGTTCCTTTGAGAATTTTTCGCTGTTAGGTAGGTACTCATAGAGGATGGGTCTTGCACGGCCACTCAAAAATTCACCGCGTACGTATATTGTACACCTCTCCTTTGTGGCGCGGCGAGCCCTTCTACTGGAAACATTCTAAACGTTAATCATGTAAGAGAGGCACATGTTTTCGCTCTAGATCTGATAACGTCCTAATTAAATTGATGGCAGTGAGGTGAACAAAATGTTTGAGTTAAGAAGTGAAATACATTTGACGATTTGGAGGTTTTTGTTTGTAGAAAACAAATATCTTTTACGTTTTAGTACTACTATAACTACAAGAAAATTATATTCAAGGACAAATAAATAATATGCAACAGTTTATTTTACACAATTTAATGTCTATTCAACCAAAAGAGTGGTAGCTAATGTAATGATTATGTATCATGTACAGTGGAAGAAAAATACACGTCATTTGATAGTGGAGGACGCGGCGCGAAACAACAAGCGCCTGACAGCGAGCGGCCGCCGATAGTAGTAAGTAGTCGTGCAATACCACCCCTCCCCCTGTGCCCGCGCACTCTTTAGCTCATGATCCGATTATGTGTCGGACGCTGTAATATCTAGAAAGCAGCGACCCGAACTTCTCGGGAATTACCTAAAATACGTATTTTACGAGAAGGAATTCTGCGAAAAACGTGATAGCGGCGACCGGGATAGTTCCGGCTGATTAGCTTCCCCTAGCCGCCGTAATTGTAGGACACGAGCGGCCGCAGCCGGCGGCGGGCGGCGGCGGGCCGGCCGCGCCGCTCGTATCGCCGCACCACACTCGACGCACCTCCCGCTACAATTAGATAGAAGCTCTGAAGCAAGTCATAAAACGCAACATTTGGCTATTCTCATGCTGACTATACAACTTTCAAGTTGATATGGAAAAGTCGACTCTGTATTTTGTTTGGTATTTTATTGGTAGTCAGTCGTTCGCGGCAGTCGCTTGCACGTCCATGTCCGGTTTATTTCAGTGGAGAGGACGGCGCCGGCGGCGGAAGGGGACGGAGGGGAGGCGGGGGGGGGGGGAGTGTCGCGGTTAATGCATTTTCTATAGCGATATTGAAGGCTATCATAATTCTGTTGCAGTGGTCGCCACCCGCCGATATCTGCGATCCTCACAGGTGGCAGCACTGCCAGTGCACGTCACCATCAATCATGTTTGTCTTTTAATTCTTACCTTAGAATTGTAAGCACAAAGTAAGTGCGACTGCCTGCCTGCTGCGTGTGTAAGGGATACAGTCTAGACATTCCGATATTTTGTTCTCTCTTGCGTCCTGCAGTTAGTTAGATAACTGGCGCTACTTAATAAAGAACTTGTGACAAGGTATTACACCTTGTTTGTCTACATACTTTAGTCTTGAATAGAAAAACGTGCTACAACAATGGTGTAGTTAGGTATTTGTCTGCGCGATACAAACTTGCTGGATAGCTTGATATTTTGGCAGTTTTGGGTTATTTAAAGTTTGTGGTTTGATATTAATTTGATTCAACCATCATCATAATTAATCATTCCAGCCAAAAGACGGCCGTTGTTAGACATAGGCCTCCCAAGTGTCGCCACAATCTCGAAGTAAGATCTAACTGGACCGTCTGTCCTAGGAAAATGTAATCGTTCACAAGTTCACTGTTTGATTGATAGAGAATGCCTTGAAGCATTAAGTTCGCCTATGTACCACTGCTGTAGGTACATGAAATTTAAATAAAAAGTTAAAATGTAGTGGATACACACTATGTATAGGAATGGGTGCTACATGGTTGTTTACAATGATTTTGGTTTAGTCCATGTCCATCTTAAGACCCACTCTGCAGAAGCTCTACCAAGGCCATCGAGCATCGTATTTTTTTTTTTCTGGTAGGGGAATCATCAGAATGACTTCTCCCGCTCTTGGGCGGAGCGGGAGGGTGTGTCAGACTCTTACTGACTAAACCCCTACTCCGTTCCTTCGTTGCCTTCGATCTGGGGGGGACTCGGTGTCAACCTTTGGGAATACCACGTGTTCCCCCCAGAGGCTTCGGCCCTACCGGGCCCCTACAGTTTACTGACATCTCCTTGAGGCGCGCGTGGAACAGAACGCGCCATTGACGACTGGGCTCGATCCAGATTATTTCTAGACTGCCGGACGGCGAGCTACCCAGTGTTCGCCGTCCGCGAACCCGCGCCTACGGTGGTCGGAAATCGGTATCGGGATCTCGGCGGCGGCGGCGTGAGGACCGTTCCCTCACGCGCTCGCGGTCAGCAGCCTCCTTCACGAGCACTACTGCTTCGCAGAAGGAGGCGACCGCATGCCACCCCTCCTCGCTCCGGACCATGGCCTGAACCAGGGCCCGGCGCGAGAGGTCGCCGCCTCCGATAGCCTCCACAAGGATACTGCGGTGCTCCCCCCAAGTGGGGCACACTTCTACCGTGTGCTCCACTGTGTCCTCCGGGCGGCCCACACAGTGGCGACACCCGGGCGTCCTCTCCTGCTTGATCCGATGCAGGAACCTCCCGAACTTACCGTGTCCGGTGAGGACCTGCGTCATACGGAACGAGAGGACGCCGTGATCTCTTTCCAACCACTCCTCAAAGAGGGGACTTACCGCCTCAATGACGGCGTGCCCAATCGAGCATCGTACTACCTCAGTACGATGCTTGATTGGGCACGCCTTGTCTCAGCTAGGACTACAATATCGTCGGCAAATCGAAGGTATGTACGCGTCATTGAGCTCAGGTCAGGAGCTCGTGGATAATAACAGCCGCACAGGTCGATCTTCAAGGTTAAGCAACGCTTGCCAAGGTTGGTCTGTGGATGGGTGATCATCTTAACATAACGAGTTTCCTCCGTGCCTCGGAAAGCACGTTAAGCCGTAGGTCCCGGCTGTCATTTGTAGATCTTTGGCAGTCGTTATGGATAGTCAGAAGCCAGTAAATCTGACTCCAGTCTTGCCATGAAGTACCGTGTAACCCCAATTAATGGGTTGTGGAGGTCTGGTAGGCAACCGCTCCTCGTAAAATACTGGTATTCAGCTAAATCCGGCTTGACTGGAAACCGACCCCAATATAATTGGGAAAAGGCTAGGCAGATGATGATGTACGCGTCATTGACAATGAGCCTTAGGCTTGTCCTGACCAGTTCCTTGAAGGCATTCTTCTTTGCAGCCGTGAAGTTTACTTGGTTCGATAGTTAGGTAAAATGATGCGACTTTAATTCAACTAAATATATTCATAAGTCTATAAGGTTAAGTTGACTCAATCTAAAAGGTGATTTGATTGGTTTTAGTATGGTTTGAGTTACGCGATCGCACGTTTGAGATACGCACTGACTTGTAATAATTACGTACTGAGCTGTGTGATAGTATTGCTCCGAACAAATTGTGAGTCCGAATAAAACTTACGTGTAGTTTAGATGTCACCTCACACTATACCTCGCTATAGCGGTGTGTAGCGGAATGTTTCGCGACTGATTCGATTATGTGTGACGTGAACAATGGACCTGGGCACGTTTTATTCGGGAATGTCGAGTTAGCATCAGTACGCACGAGTGCATAGCTATTGTCATACTAACTCATCGGTATCTATGTACGAGTACTATCATTTTTAACAAACGACCTGTTATCTGATTCACATAAAATCAAGTAAGTTTAATAGTCGTTCGAATGAAGTCCAAAACTGGTATTCACGTTCTCCTTAAACGGGATTCGATAAAACGACAATTCAATTGGCTTGAAACTATCCGATCTATCAACGGCTTATTGCATGTTACATTATTATGTATTCTACCAGAACATGATGACATGATGTATGATTGACATAGGTCAATACGCCAAATGGAAGACTTTAAAATCGGTGTCATTAAAGCTCGATTAATGGATGTGAATACGCAAATGGTCTAAACACATGTCGCTACGGAATGTTACAGTTTTGATTACGTGAATCGGGCTACTAGCCAGATAGGTATCACAGAGCCATCTCGATCACAGTGCCGGCCGGTGTGGAGCCCCTTCTCTGGATGTGATCCACCTTCTTTCTCGTGGCTGTAGACAAAGCTGTCTGAGAAGCTACATTAAGGAAGATTCAGCACAATAATCAGTTTATCGGAAAAATAAAAACTAAATATAATGGTTTTAAAAGTTCTTTTGACCATTCATAAAAGACTTAAAAACAACTCTGTATTATCTTTCTTGTTTTCTGTACATATGTTTGTCATTTAACTCCTCTTATGTGACTTGACCGATTTTGATGAACTTTTGTGTGAATATTTAAATAGGTCTCTGGATGGTTTAGAATTATAATCGGGTCCAGTAGGTGGCGCTGTAATCAAATTATAAATTTTTTTCTGACCATAAGCCTTCAGGCAGGACGTCTGTTCTGTAGGACCGCTAGTACGGGTATTATTATTCTCATATGCCTGAATCACACTTATATTATAATGTCGAATGTTTGTGAGGGTGTATGTGTATATTTTTTTTATACTTTAATAACTAAATATTTATTTATTACGAACGAAAATATATTTTTTTGTTTTGTGTGTTCTTAACATATTATAGATTAGTACCGGATTCCGTGTTTGGTCCATAACTTGAAGAGAGTGCAGTTCGCGAGTAGTTGCTGCGAGTGGTGCTGTTGTCGCGCAGTTCCGCTTGTTGTTGTTTGTGCTTTGAGACCGCCCCCCCCCCCGCCCCGCCCCGCCCCCCCAACTGCCGAGTTCTTGTCACGTTTGTGTCGGCGCTTACTTTCTCAACTACTATTAGGTATTTGTCATACTTCCGGAAAATAGATCTTTTCCGGGAAAAAGACTTCCGAGACATAATTTTAACAAGTTATCTTCGCAATGAACTATGGAACTACAGTAAGTAATTGAAGATTATGGAGGAAAACGTCCAAAGAGAATACTGAACTTTCATATCCCTGAAGAAATGTTAGCGGAAAATAAAAAATCTCGTTATTATATAACGGAGGTTTTATATGTGAAGCAATTTCAGAGGGTGTAGTATCACAGGTAAGTAATTGGGCGGATATGAGTTTGTTGAGAGTATAATTTGCGAAATGAAGTCTGGAGTGGGTCCCGGCGGGCGTGCGCGGGGCGCGCGGGCGGCGCGGTGGGGGGGGGAGGCGGCGGTGTCCGCCGGACCGCCGCGCGACCATTACGTTTGCGACTCTGAGTCCTCTCGCCAAGACTTTCTTTGTTTCATTTGCATGCTTTCCTGAAAATAATAGAAAATTATACAAATAACACGATATTCTACATTGAACTCTACGCGACACTCATTACTGAACTGTGGTACAGTTTCAATATTAAGGATTTGTGTTCGGTTACGTGTTTACGTAAGGTGTTCTTCGTAATATTCGTTATTTGCATTTTGTTTGGTAAATCATTTTATTTTTGATAAATCATTCTCAACTCAGTCTTCACAAAATCAAATTAAAATGTACTTATGATCCACACAAAGGAACTTGATGATGGTATTAGAGTTTGGTTGAGTTAGCACGCATTATTTATATGTAAACTTCAGAACGGTAGTGGTACAGAGGCACGTGTGAGCCGCGTGTCTGGTGGACGCACGGTGTCGTCCGTCCGGCAGCGAGTCCTCTGTAAACGTGCGATAACACAACACACTCGTAGTGAACTAATCATTTTACTCGGTGAGCTCACGAAGCTCATAAAACTACCGTCAACCGTCCCGCCGCCGACCGCGGAGTGGCCAGGCGAGCGCAGAAGGATCACTGCTCACTGCGCTACACAAGGTTTTATTTAGTTATACCCCTGACAAACAATTTTCAAATCGTCAATGTGATAAGCTCGTGAACTTAGCACCATTTAATTATTTGACTAAACAAAAAAAAGTGCCGACAGTAACCGTAGTATGAAAGTTGAGTAATAACGACGACATTCTACAGTCACTGAGCTTGTTGCACCTTCCAGCTATCGTAGGCGAAGGCTTGCGAACGGCGAGCAATGGGTAACTCGCCGTCCGGACGTCGTCGACGGCGCGTAGGTCGCGTAGGCCTCGTGCGTCTCAAAGAGATGTCAGCAAACCGTATCGGCCCCCTACGGTTTTTAAGCCCCCTACGGTTTGCTGCCCCTAGGGTCGAAGCTTACTGGGGTCCTGGGTTAAAGAATGAGAACTGGGACCCTGGATTTAGGGTAATGATGGAACAGAAGTAGGTTTTGGTTTGTAAAAGTCTGACAGACCATCCCGCTCCGCCCAGAACGGAAGAAGTAATTTAAAAAGCTTGTAACTGTTTCATGGTAGCCACGGATGGCGGGTCTCGAATTGCGGTGTTACAGTAGCTACACCTTCTCCGGCGTGGCTGCGCGGCGGCCGGGTCCCTCGCGCCCCCGAGCGCCGCTCGCGCCGGCCCGCGCCCGCTCCGCAATAAACCCGGCCCAGGCCCGCGATTATAATTTTATTACATAGAGTAACTTGCTCTCGCCACTTAACATATTTTAACATGTTGCCGTCATTATGAATGACAACACATTTCCTGTTCACGATTACAAACCTCTACCATATAGGTTTCAAGGTGGGAGAATCATTAAAATGACTTTTCTCCCTCGCGCCGCGGGAGGGTGTGTCAGACTTCTACTGACTAAAACCTACTTCTGTTTCTTCTTTGCCTTAATACCGGGGTACTGGGGTTCTCTTTCGTCAACCCAGGACCCCAACCACCATATACGAGTAGGTCAGAATTTGTCTAAGCATATCCTCTATCATAGAAACACATTCAACTTACTCTTAGAACCAGTGAGTGCCTAAGCTTTGTTTGTTTCAATAATCCGACGTCTTATAATAAATATCGTTTCGTTAAAACCACATTAGTTGTAAGTGGCGCTCGGTGTGGGTGACGTTGTGATTGGCGACATAACCAGTAGTGTAGCACGTCGTACAGAGTAGTGAGCTCATCGTTACCGGCGTAATCGCGTTACTGCACGAGGCGCCGCGCGCGGGCGCGGGCCCACGGCGCGCGGCGGCGCGTCCCGAGCGCGTCCCTCGCGCCGCGCCACTCGCGCGGCTTATCATGTTATACTCTATTGTGTAAAGGCTTATGGAATTGACAGCGTGAGTCTTTGATGAGATTATGTATCAACGAACCGGCATCTCCTTCATATTGATAGTACATCTATAAGAACTAGTCTGCAGATGGCGTATTTTTTCAGACTTTTAGACTAAAAAATGCTCGTATTCATAAGATCACTAAGTGCTTGAGAAACTGCTCCGCGATGCTTATGTTTTGGCGCAAAAGAAAGCCACTACAAGCCAAGAGTACTGATTTGCTGCTAACGTGAGCAGGTTCCTACAAGTGATGTACTTTTATTACCATAAAAGGTGCTCTATCTGATATCCACTGCTCCCGCCCCCCCCGCCCCGGCCACCCTGTGACCTGCCCCCCCCCCCGCTGGGCAGCTGCACGACGAGCTTATTTCCGATACGTCCTGGCGGAGTCGTATATCAAGGTTTATCAAGTTTTACAATTAATTTTATTACATGTTATTATACGTTCCAGGCCGGCATGGACCGCTCGGACCAATCCGTTCATTTGAACACGTTTCGCTTTCTGAACGTTTTGTTATAAGTATGTAGTTACTTACTTATATATACTTCCTCGTTTCAGTGATGAAGCGTAAGGGCGGAGCCTGCTCTCAAAAAGGTTCTCGTCATGGCCATCCGCATATCGGCCAAGTGCTCCTGATAGATAATAATAAGAAATTAAAAGAACCCCAGAAAGGTAATGTGAGAGCAAGCCCTAAAAATGTACCTTGTCTTGGATTGGGGACGCCATAACAATGGGGGAAAGCGGTCGAACCCGTGAGGGAACGGACTTCCTTACGCTCCAGCCACCAAGACATCAACCCTGAATCCGTTATGAGAGTGTATCAAGTGATCATTGTCAAAAAGCGATAGTACAAATGATTAAGTGAAGCTGCACGAAGTTCTGCCCATGTTCACTAGTGTTCAGAGCAGTTCCGACTGGGTCATTTGCATAGCGGTGTAGTGCACGTGTAGATAACGACTATATCAACTATCACGCGAGCAGCCGAGTTCATTCATAACAATCATAACTAACATCTATTGTGTTTTTGTTGCTGATAACTCGCACGCGGTACACATGGCGCTGGATTCGCGTTCAATTTCATTATAGTGATCATTGAACGCTTTGTTTTGTTTAACCAATAGTGCATTATTGGTTATGAACAACTAAACTGAACACAAGATATGAGCGTTGGTTGAGTTCTTCTTCGTTTCGTGTCGATCTACTCTCACTCATTTTTTTCTGCCCAGTGTTTGGCAACCTTTATGGCTCTGGTATTGGCCTCGTATAGATCCTGGTTGAGTTGAGTTCCTTTCAGATCATTATCAAGACTCGTAGTTTAAAAGTCAGGGAGTGGCAAACAAGAGAGTGAAAAACTTTATATATACTTATACTTTTTATAATTACTGGGGGATTGCGCATCAGAAGTCACGAATTTATCCTTGTAGTATGAAAGAAGTACGCATGTTGGGTTAAGGATATTATGTACTCACTAAGTACTGACTGTATTCACAAGCGGCATCGTGTTGCTCTCAGTACAGGCAGATTGACTGCTCAAGCATTCAGCTACGCAGGTGACTTGCGGCAGTGCGCGCTAGTTCGGAGGCAGAGGAATCAATTAGCGGCGCTCTCTCAATATTGGCGGTAGACGCGGATGATGCCCCAGCCGCCTGTGACGTCACAAACACTATGCAAATAGCTCACACGTAGTACACGTATAGCTAGGCAGGTACAGCACACAGAGGATCGCTACAGAAGGCCGCAATAAGCGCGGCGCGTAAACACGCGACTACTAATATTGTAAAGAGACGGTTTATTTGTTTGTGCGATAGGGGCTCTCAATATGTGCCACAGATGTATCTAGTCGTACGGAAACTGAGTAGGTAATATAGGTTGACGCCCATCTGATGGCCTCCTGTAGTGATCACAAACGTACAACAACACTGCCGGGCCCGATCCTCTGACTCTTACGGACAGTCAGACGGATCGACGATGGTCAGGTTTGGTAAGTTTCGGTCATGTAACGATAAGTAAGTAAGTTCTTCCTGGCAACTCTTCACGGACAAAAGTCGTAATATAATATGCGTGTATTTATGTGAAAGGTAGGTTTAGAAGAGTTTTGTTGTAAAACATAAATAGGCGAGCTAGCGCGGCCGCCGGGGGCTGCTGGCCGGCCAGCGTCACGGCCTTTTGTTGTAACAAGCAAATTATAGAATCTAAATAACGTTTACCTCAAAACGTTTTATTCCCTTTTCGGTTCCTTTTGTTAATTAAATGTTATAAATTGTTGCGCGGAGACCACTTTTGTTTAGTTGTATAAAATGTGTCATATAAATCAGGTTATGAGTAAGGTACGAAAATATCACACAATGTGACTTCGGGGAAGCTTACAACGAGCTATAATTCAAAGCAATATTTCGGGTGCGCTTCACCCGACGACAACACATGGCCAAGTGCGTCACGAGTAGAAACGTTTCACCACCTAATCGTTGTAGTTCACGACATACTATTTTAAAGATATTGATTTATTGCAAAAATATTAAGCAAAACTAAATTTAACACAAATTAACATTAAATTTTCTAAACTCAACAGAAACAGGTACAAATAATTAAAAAAAAAACAATTTATACCATCCAGGATAATGGTTCAGTTATCAGCAAATAAAACACATTTGGATCTACTGCTTGCGGAAGATCATCAACGTATACAAGGAATAATAGTGGTCCCAAGATGTTTGCTTGTGGAACTCCATAGTAATTTTGTTGAGACTGGGAATTAAAGGTGATGAGACTATTAATTTTATCATCAAAGTCTCGTAAAATCATAACAATATGGAGTGATTGACGCAGCTCTATATTATCAGGCACAATGAAGAAACCTGACGGTTCACTTGTAAACTGTACGAGTACGTGTACATTGACTTATATGGAATCTCGTGTTCAGATCGCTCGCGTACTTGCAGCGAGAGCTGCAGATCACATCACGAGCAGCCTCCCAGGCTTCTTCGTCGACTGAGAAAACTAATTGAACAACTGCCAACTTCCAATTAAAGATAATATTCATGAACTTGTATAGGATAACAATAACCTATTTCGATTTACTGAAACGAAACGAATTTCTCGGCGAGCGATCGTTAAGTTTAGTGTTAAATCCTTTAGTTGAAGGAAAATTGTATTATTTAATTAAGAACAAGCTAATTTTGTAAATGCCTTGATCTCAACTTGAGTATGATTAGTTAGTATTTACGTAAATTAACGTAATTACTCCTGTGATACTCAAGACTCAGTAACTAAACCTGATCACGGTATCACATCGCATTAATATTATAAAGGGAAAGTTTGTGACTATACGTCTATGTTAGCTACTTCTTCACGCTCGAACAGTTGAACGGATTTGGCACACGATAGAATAGTCTACGTCCTGGAATAGTACTTTACGATACTTTTTATCCCGAGAGTATGTTCCCTTAGGACAGTTTTGTACTGTCGTGGGGTCGCAGTCGCTGGCAGTGGCGGATAGACGTGGTTTATAGCGTCGGTTTAATTGTAGAATTGTAGAGAACTTGAATATTTTACTTAATAATGTAATTTTTGGTTAATTTTTGTTGTATAACTCGACGGTTCCTTATTTCTCAATATCTGTTCCATCTTTCCTGTAGGTACGTAAGCCTAGTTCAATCAGTTCTCAATAGAGTTCATTAACCTGCAGACTGAATATTAATCGAGCACTAATTTATTCAAATAACTCAACTACCGCTGTAGGTGACGCAGACTGCTAAGGAACCCTTTGATGTTCAGTTGTATCGGTGTAAAAGGAGACGATCTGGCGGGTGTTGAAGAGATGGCGGACGGGAAGCGATGTCTATAGGTGCACTGTAGTAATAACTTGTAGGATATAAATTGATTGTATTACAAACGATTACTATGTGCTCGCTCGATGTTATGCCTCGTCATTCGCCGCGTAGTCGCGACTCTATCGTAGACTGTTCCATCAACTGACTATTGTTCTACTATTTAATCTGGAGACGAGTCGTCCAATCATTTCTAAAGACTAAGTTCATTCAATATAACTTGTTAGGAAATATACCAGACGTTATTGTCGGTCGCTAAATAGACTCTCTGATACTGAGGGCGTTTGTTTTATTACTTAGCTATCGGCCGAGTGTCACCACTGACATCACTTTTTAAAAGGAAAATCAAATTATATGTTTTCTATTGACTATTTTGTCTACAATAACGTAATATCTAATGGGATTAATGACAAGAAGAAGTTCGTATACATACATTTGTATGAAGGTATGATTGTGCAAAAAGGTGAACCCATGATTTAAATTTATATCTTCTCGGTATGGTATCTTCTCGTCCAACTTACCGCAGTGTCTCAAGACAAAACGATGGTCCCTAATTAAAGTATCGAATCAAAAAAATAACAACTTTTTATAATGGCTGTTTTGAGCTCATTTTAAAAGGATGTTTTTTTAATACAACTTCAAAAATTAGGAAAACTCTTAAGTTTTCCGATATTTGAAGTGGTATTAAAAAACATCCTTTAAAAAGAGCTCAAAACAGTCATAATAAAAATTGCTATTTTATTGATTCGATACTTTACTTAGGGACCATCGAAAAGTCTATGACCAGTGTGTGTTGCCAGTGGCTCAGAAACGTGGTCGCTCACAATGGGCCTCATCAGAAGGATTAAAGTCACCCAAAGAGCAATGGAAAGGACTATGCTCGAAGTTTCCTTGCGCGGTCACATCAGAAATGAAGATATCCGCAGGAGAACTAAGGTTATCGACATAGCCCGAAGAATCGCCAAACTTATGTGGCAGTGGCACATTGCTCGAAGAACAGATGGTCGATGGGGACTAAAGGTTCTAGAGTGGCGGCCACGTACCGGAAGACGCAGCGTTGGAAGGCCTTCCACAAGGTGGACCGACGACCTGGAGAGGGTCGCGGGAATCCGATGGATGTGAGACGCACAGGACCGGTCAGCAGTGGACGTCTTTCGGCTGAGATGATGATGATGATAATGATGAACAAAAACACACAACGGCGACTTGGGATAGGTCCGGACAGGTACTGGTATCATCCACAAGCATGTGCTTACGGTTGCAGATCGTGGTTGCTGATAGTCGTTCTGTGATTTTCAACGTCTCCTATAGCGCGTCCTCCCTCACGCGTGCGGTTAGCACTACTGCTAAGCAGAATTAGTTCACCGCATCCCATTCTCTATCGCTGCAGACTTTAGCCTGAGCCACCATTAACACACGGTGGTGCTCCACTTAAGCGGGGTACAAATCCATCGTATGTTCCATCACATTCTTCGGGTGGTCTGCACAATTGTGACACCCAAACTTTTTATTCCGCCAGAATCCGCTTTAGAAATTTTCTAAACTTATTTTGTCATACAAGGATCTGCGTCATGCGGAAAGTGAGGACGCCGTGACCTCTCCAGCCACTCCTCAAAGAGGGGACTTACCGCCATGAATGTGGCGTACCCGAAGTCGAGCTAAATTCACAAGTAGCAAGGTATGCCCCGTACAATGGTGAGGTTGTCAGAGAAGTTAACGGGTTTGCAGAAGACATATTACAATAACATAAGAACAGCAAAATAATATGTTTTCTGAGACATAATTGAGCAATGACAGCCAACGTCGACCTGGTGTGTGGTGTGCTTATCTGTGTACGCGTCCGAATATAAAACAGAACAGACATTGTATCAGTACATATGAACTTATTACCTCCATTTTACCAAATTAAAATCATCGAGAAAATACAGAAAACTAACTAGTCACTACGCGGTTTTCATAACGCAAGTGACAAGTGCTCTTAGCAACAGTTATCAGTTGGACGAGTAGGTCTTCTGTTCTCGCTTGTCTGTGCGTCAGTGCGGCGGCGGCGCTCATGTACCACCGGTAACGATATAATTAGATCCAGATCGGGATCTGTCCACGTCGCCCGTAGTAAAGATGCGTGTCGTGACAAACTCCGCGTGCTCGGCACAAAAGTTTGTTTCTTTATGAGCACTATGTCGATAAGAGCTAGAATAGCCTGTTTACGTGACAAACACTACCTTTATATTTGAACTCTTACGTGCGGTGACATCTTATTCTGGTACATAGCTGAACTACTTTATCTAAAGTAGTTTAGTAGATAAACAGGCTTTATTCATAAATAAACCGCCCTGCCCGAGGGATTGGTCTCACTGACCACATTGCTACTATGCAAGAACCTTTTTAAGTTATGTGCCAGCTACAAGTAGCGTGTACCTGCCTACAACTGCTCGACATTATATATTTCATGCATATCCGAGCATTCGGGCCGTCGTCGGGAGGCAGATATCTGTAAGGAGGCACAGTCAGTGAGCAGCGCTTGTTTGCGAGCCCGCGCTCCGGCACACAGCTCGATTGTTTATTAAACCTGGCTCGGGACTGTGTCTCCGTTTTTGTAGCGGGTCGCGGTCACCGGCGACAGATTAATATTCCGTTGTGGGACTTGTATTGATGCTCGGCAGCTCGGCTCGTTCAGCAGTAGCTTGCACGATGCTCACCACACAACCACTCGTATTAATGGAGCGCTCTTTATACGACTGTCAGTCCAGTCTTATTGTAATACAGTTTATTGTTAGTGGTTTACTGAGTTGGTTCTGTCATGTTATTTCTTGGAATAATGTAACTAACTTTGCTACAATCAGCTCAGCTCTCACTGTAGTAGCACATATAATGTTTGCCATTCATTTCTAGATTAGTTAAACACGGTGTTTACATCAAATATTACGAACACTGAAGTTAAAATGAGAGTCGTCCCGCGAACATTGTAAATGCGAAAGTTTCGCCTGTTTGTAGCTCAAACACACCACAAAGGCTGAATGGACTTCAATTACGTAACAAATACGTAAAATGTATGTAAATACACTGGCCCGCAATAATAAGGGGTTACATACAACTGTTATATCTCCAAAACTTATATACAGAAATAGCTAGTGTAAGTAATATGTAATAGAGTAATATGTAGAGTAGCAGTGTTTATTATAAAGTTTACAGAAGTTACATTTGTACAAGTTACAAAAAAACAAATGATCTGAATTTAAAAAATTACAAATTAGGAAAAGAATATTTCAGGAGACCAGTTCATTGTGAGCAGTGTACCAAGAATACGACATCTCACGGCTTTTCAGGTCTTCAAGTAATTCTCCACAGTAGACTATGTGAGCTTTGTCACGATCCTGAGAAGAATTAGTAAACGTTCAGGAATAAAGGTGTTCGCAATATAAAACCAAACACATTATTAAAACACAAACATATTTTGTTCCTTTTCCACAATATTTCGAAACACGCTCAGATAAAATCACGCATTAGTAGGTTCTGTACATACTTGCTTATTCAATTGAATTCAAATCTATCACAGAGAAGCTCTAGATATTATATTCAGTGCTCGGCGTCTCGAACAAGGAAGGCGGCTGATCGCTTTCCCTTCCAAGAAGACGTCTAAACGTCATGACTGAGCGAATTAAATAAACGAGCTGTCACTCGACTGACAAGCTTTAGTCGATTAAATAGCTAGGGATACAAGCTAATACGCTCTACGGCGGAGTGGGAGGGCATTACAGACTAAGGGCCATGTGCACCGACATAAGTTTAAGATAACCATCTGATTAACGTCAATAACCGACGATAAGGAACAGGAAATATTGCTAAAAAGCCGTTTTAATATTAAAACAGTCGATTTGGTGTCGGTGAACATCGCCCTAAACCACAACTCCAGCTCCCTTTGCTTTCTAGAACCACAGATAACCTATAATGAACTGAGATGATTCTTTGACAGCTCTCAGATTCGTAAAAGAGAGTTTTATACTGGTCCAGTCTTAGCGAACCTAGGTGTGAATTTTATCTTTATTCACGTAATGCGCGGTCGCACAGTACTTACTCATTTGGCCAACACGTAGGTAGGTACTAGGTGTTATCTGTAATTTTATAATCAGTCATCGATAACGTTCTACTGACAGTCTCACGAATTTGTGTTATGTATTTAAGAAACTATCTCACTTTAACGAAATACGACGTGAGGATCTACAGGAAATCCGATCGGTTCAGCTGTTACGTTCAAAACCTCATTTTGAAGAACAACACAAACATTTCAAGGAATTATTATTTAACAAAATCAAGAATATTACGAACGAACGCAAGTACAGCACTATGATCAAACGTTCTACTCCGAATATCTGAGTGAATCTGTTTGTTTGTTCGATCCAATGATAACAATAAAAGTAGAAACTAGGTTACCGAAGCTTTTGAGACATTGTAGTGTTGAACTTAAAGAACTACGTCTCAGTGGCTCGTGCACAAACAACGCCGGATTATCAGAATATACCTCGGCAAGAGTCATACGCTAATGTTAGCCAGCGCTTTCAAAAGACTCGTACAATTTGTAGGAATGCACTACCTACTGGTACTAGCTGGCAAGTTGGGCGGCTGCAAGTTAATCCCAAGTCCAACAAGTCGGTCGTTAGTGCGAGCGTGGCTTCGACTTGTGACTGCTGTACACATGTACTTGCCACTACTTGCCCACTTCAAATTACTTAGTACCTACCTCTGCTGTAACTCTCACTAAACGGATATATAGTCGCCAAGAGACCTATAATTATTATTCTCAAGTATTTCTATCTAAACCAATTCATAAGAAGGTGACCTCAACCTGATTAAAGGTTATCTTAATCGAATTGGGAGCTGTCCTAAACGGATAAGGTCTACGATATTAAAAAGGTGTAGAAAGTTTTTTCGTAAGGGTCACACTCCATTAGGCTCTGTCTGTGCAAGTGATAGCGAGGGATCGGAGATGAACATCAGTGCAGCTCCCGAAAGAGCATTTTAATGTTAACATATTCATATACTGAGTCAGTTTTATGTAGGTACTATGTAAATATGGAATGGTCCGATATCTTGAAGCAAGTATCAAACCAAATAATAGTAGGTCAGTGTTTTAACGGTAGGTGCAGATGAGAGGACGTAGCATGTTATGTTGTGTAGAGCAGCAAGTACGCGCTCAAGTTTATGATCGTGTACGCGGGGCTCAGACAGACGTGTGGGACTCGGGACGGCCGCCGGGACATGGATAAATATAGTATATGCACCTACTTGTGTAGAAGGTTCAGTGTATTCTAATATAAATTATTATTATTAATAATTAAAATTAAAAAGTACAAACTTAAAATTAAAACAAGTGATCTTGAAATGGAAAGAAGACATATTTACACTAGTGAATCTAGTGATTGAAATATGGGACGGATATCTGAACACATTCATGATTATTTGATTAATCGAAGTAGCTGCTTTAATGAATCAAGATGATGAATGCGTCGAGTAGATTCGATTACGATTTTGTCATTAAAATGCGTTATTGTATGTCATATAAAGTGGACCTTCGTATATGTCTGCCGCGCGGGGCGCACGCGGCAGGCAGCTCGTGCAAGTTCCGGCGAGTTGGGTGTTGTTCGCAGTGCCTACTCGCGCGAGCGCTGCTGAATACGAACGTGTGCGAATTAGCGATAACGCGCCGGGAACGCGACGAATGACGAGCACCGTTCTGTTACTTATCACTGTCCCTGCATATTTGCACACATTCGTTTTGTGTCTATTTAACTGAGAGTCACGAGCTTGATTGTTTTTAAATCTTTGATATGTTCTACCTTCTTGATTACTTGATCACACAAACTAATCGCTTGCTTATCAGGTTTCCAAGTAGGTCACCCAAGACACCTGCAGTATAACACATAATGCCAGCTCAGATATATCCTAGTAGAGACGCGCGGCCGTTTGTCGTGCGCTATGACTTATGGCAGACGTGGCTACACTATGTGTCACAGTGATGCAGAGCTTTTGAGCCGCTGCGAGATCAATGTGAGCCGTGCGCTGTGCCGGCAGTGCCTCGTGTAGTGACGTCACGCCGCGGCCGCCGACGGAGGCGACATTAACATATAATACTCCCGGAATGTTTAATTAAACTCATCCTGAATGCAGCTTCGTACGACGACGTTAAATTTAATTAAATATCTCAAACGAAAAATGTATATCACTTTATATAAAAAGCATCGTCTTGATTCGTCGGCGCCGCGGCCGCGATGCAGCGGCGGCGGGCTCGGGCGGCGGCGGGTGTGCGTCGCGGCGGAGCGGGCGGTATTTCAATCAGCGTCGTCCCTCGAGCCCGGCTAAGTATTATTGCCTGATTCTTCTGTGATTAAAGTCCGCTGCGCGATATTAAACGGAGCGAGCCTCGCTAGCAGTTAATTGAAAACGTATCCGGAGACCGGCGGCGCGGCTCCGGCGCCCGCGCGCGGCGCAACGAGAAGACCCACTCAATTGTCTGCTGCGTCGCCTGATACTTGCACAACTACGTTATTTGTACTTTGGAACTGACATCGAAGTAGAGGTGCCTAACTACTATTGATGTTTGAATTGTCGCGATTGAGTCACCATGGCGTGAGCTGACACAACACTCAGCTTGACCTTCTGTGCGCATTACTGTACAGCGCCCAGTTTCCGACCGCGCCGCCTCACATACGCCCATATTCCCACTCTCACTGTTTTAATGGAAGCCTATTCAACCGATTGAGGAGTCTATCGATGGAAGCAATCAATACCTTATTATTCTTTGTTAATATGGAAATCTCTTCAAATCGCTGACCGATAGATAGTTTAATCTTCTTGAATCTGAGGTCTGCCGCCGAAATGAAACGAGAAGATTGTTCTACAGGTAACAGGATAAGTTAGAGCCATTAATGCTTATGAGGTCCGTGTAGCCGGCAGCCGGTCATCTGACGCGGTAACAGTGCGGGCTCCTTAATAGGAAATCCCTTTATGACGCGATAAATGGCGATGGGCTTGTTTCCCATTACATTACAACTTAATACTATTATCAGAAAGCTTTGTGCTTACTATAAGGCTGCAAATGGCTCTTTTATTGGGGAAAATGAGTCTTATTGCCATGATGGCCAGAAATATCCTTACCATGTATACCAGCTATGTGCCTTACTAATACTTTGGTTCCAATCCGCAGCGCATGTGATGCAAACCTGTGGAGGTGACAACACGACCTCTGCATTTGTAATGGCATTGTGGCGCTCAAATACGTCACTCATTGAGTGCCCAACGTAGCGGATTGAATTGCTCCGACGCTCGAGTGGGACTGAGTGTGTGTCCTTCAGCTGCGGTTATTTTCGCAGCACTGTGTCGCACTGTGCCGAGCAGTACCGCACAGCTCCGCTCCGCACCGCGCGCGCCTCGCTCGGGCCCGTCCCGTCGCATGTCTCATCGGTATCGCCACTGATACAACTGCGCACAAGTTCCGACTGTGCTGAGTGCATTTTGATGTAGATGCTTAAATTGTTTCTGGTGCACTCCAACTTATAATATTCTTAAGAGTTCACGGATGACGACTCTATTTGGAAACGTAATTAAGACAAAAGAAGACTTTATCAAAACTCCGCTCCAGTACTGTTTATGCTGTCAACAAAATAATATCTTCAGATTGTTTGAGTGGCACCGAGTGGCGCAGAGTGGATGAAGCGCTGGAGACTCAGTGTCAAGCGCTGATGAAGCCGGTCTGACATCAGTCAAGGCTCCCATACTAAAAATGTTCATTGACAAAGCCAAAGAAAATGAACGAATAAAAGTATCGAGTTGTGTAATTGGTTTTTAACAAGTGGACCGTGTCAGTGATTACGTGCAGTTTATCGAGAGCGCGATATCGACAGACGACCAAAATAGCGTTTACCGTTGCAGCCGCGGTGCTTAACCCAATTACCACCTGTCGGGGACGAGACGCGGGGGGGGGGGGGGGGGGGCGAGGGGAGTGTGAGGTCAAAGGCCGGCGACAATTTTTGGATGTTTCTTGTCCATATTTAATTAGCGGCGGCCGCGGCTGTTTGTTGTGCCTTTGTTCTTCACTGAATGCCGTTTCACGAGCGCCTAATTGCTCTCACAATGATTGCGGCGCGAGGTGGCTTTCCCGACTTGTTAGTGGCGTCAAATTTTATTACTACTGATTTATGTGGGACATTATGCAGAACGTTGATGTAAAGCGTATCCGGGTGAAGATGAGTGTCGCACGGAGTGTCAGTCGCGGTACGTCATTCATGATTCAGTGAGTCAGGCATCTTATTATGATTCGCGGGCTCGTCCGGCGTGAGAGCGCAGTGATCGACATCGGAGGGCCGATCATGTCGTGTATCCCCGGCTGTGCCCGGTGCGTGCGCTAGCTGTACATCACGCGTTCCGCTCGGGTCTGACGGCCTTGTTATGAGCACCTAATTCACGTGTGAATAGGAGCTTCACTTATATTTACTTTCCCTTACGTTCACATAGTGAATATTGTGAAATAATTGTAGTAGCAAAACTATGAGCCTTAAGTAGGATAGATAAATAGAAAATAATTCCGCAACTTCTGCTTAAATGCATACTGTCTGGTGGTCGTCTTGATATCAAGAAGAAGTATGAGCTCTGTCTATGAAAGGAATAATGAAACAAATTAAAAAAAATGAGAAGGACAAAGTAGTAGTACTAAAACTATTTAAAATAAGGCGAAGCACACTTTTCTCTTCGATTAACTCCCCTAGAGTTGTAGTAGCAAAGAGGAAAGTGTGTTCAAAGCACGCAGACTACTTCCCCGGCAAGTGAGCCTCCGTCTGAGCTCAGGTTGGAAGCGCCCATGAAGCGCCTATAATCAAGCTCATCCAGCAAGCCCAAGTTCGGCTATCACTCGCTACCGTAGCCGATGTAAGAAAAACTTAGAGTCCGCACAAGCATAGTGTTATGTTTGCAGGCAAAAAGTTTCTCATACGATACAGACACCACAAAATATTTTTTTGTTGACTTTGGTTTTCTGACTGACACTAGAAACCTGGCATTGCCAACCCTAGTTTGTTAAACTAAAGAAAAATAATAAAATAAACAACATCGCATATATACTGTCAATTTGACGGAAAATGTGATCCATTAGGTAAACTGCCGAGTGGATAGTCTGCCGCTACCCTTATTGATATGAAATCGAGTGATAAATTACAAGTCGTAATATCAGTCGATATTCGAAATGTATCAGTGTTGCCAATATCTGAGGAGAATGCTTCACGGGGACGTGAGGGACAGAAGACTCACTCCTGACAACGGGACATGAAGACGATTGTAAATAATGTTTGCAGAGAGAAGCAGTGGCTCTCCTCTATGACTGAAACGATTTAATGTAGATTTTTTAATTTTTTTTACTTACTTCAATTGTTGCGTGAACATATGCGCGAAATCACAAGCACGATGTGAGTTTTCATCGTAGCACCCACCAATACATTTTGGACTTTCTGCGCGTAAGTTTTCGGGTTCCCTTTATTATGAATACCGCTGAGACAACGTACCTACTCGTACGACGTCCGGACGGCGGTCGCGGGCTCGCTCGGCCGGCGTCTCCCGATTGTTCAGCATATTGTACACGCTCGCGCTTGGCCCTATCGCCGTTTTATTGCATTTCGCGGATATTTGCCCTTATAATATAGTCGGCATTCCCAGATTGTTCCTCTCCTCGAACTAATAACAGACGGCAGTATTTTTTCTTTCATTGTATTGAGGTCGGTATCTTTTGTGCGGTAAGCGGCTTGTGAGTCGTGTGCGGCTGCGTACATTCCCGGTGCTATTGTGCCCACAAAGGGTAGTTATCGGCTTCTCGTAATGAGACTGGCTGCGAGCTAGTGATGTACTAATGGTCGGCGGATAGACTGCGGCTCGAGTTAAGGGATAATTACCGACGAAAATACGTACACACTGCTGTTTGTTTGATTAGCGTGTGGATAGTATCAATCATAGTTTAGAGAAGGTAAACTGCTATATTGTAACGAAAAAACTTAATTGTTTGCTATCTATTATTTGCCTACAAAATTTCACCCAGAACGATTTTCGTAATGTTTCATAGTTTTTGGGCTCCGTATTATTGTTGGGTTGTAGTCTTGGGGGCTGTAGGACGCGGGCGGGGCGGCCGTGTGGTCGGGACGAGCCGCTGGAATTATCCGCGTGGCAGCCCTCGGGCACCTCGTGATTCACAAACAAGGCCATGTAACTGCCACAAAGGTAGCCCGGACCGCGGTGACCACGGTAAACAAGTGCGTTACGACGAATACTTACACGAACACTCGCGTTATGTGTAGGTACAGTACAGTTGGTATGAGGTTGCAGCGTATGGGACTAGATATTACGATGTCAATACCATCGTTTACAGATGTTCAAAATCCGAATTCCCTAAACAACCTATCAAATTTTGCCCCGTTTAGACAAAAAGTAATTTAAAATAATTCTGGACAATTAATATATGGTACGTACACGACGCGAAGTTAATACTTTCCAAAGACTTCCGTGGACTAGTTATCATCATCATCATCTCAGCCGAAAGACGTCCACTGTTGGACATAGGCCTCCCCCAAGCGTTGCCAAAGCGACTGGTCCTGTGCTTCTCGCATACATCGGATTCCCGCGACCCTCGCCAGGTCGTCGGTCCACCTTGTGGGAGGCCTCCCAAAGCTGCGTCTTCCGGTACGTGGCCGCCACTCTAGAACCTTCCGGCCCCATCGACCATCTGTTCTACGAGCAATGTGCCCTGTTCACTGCCACTTAAGTTTGGCGATTCTTCGGGCTATGTCGGTAACCTTAGTTCTCTTGCGGATATCTTCATTTCTGATGTGATCGCGCAAGGAAACTCCGAGTATACCCCAGGTGACTTTAAACCTTGTGGACTAGTGTTTAGTACAAACGGTGAATGAGCGCGTGTAGCATCACAGAACACAGGCACAGGTAATGAGTGCACAGACGCAGCGCGCTGGCCGCCATGTGCCACTGCGAACTGTGCGCGTTGTTCCGGGGACGTGAAGCTAGAAGCTAATAGGTTCTAGGGAAGATCGGTTTTAGTTACCTAGAAAAAGTCTATTGTCCCTACGTTGTACGTAGCCTTGTAGCCGGCCGTGCCTCCGCGCTGCAGGCCGTAGCTACGCCGCGCGCCGGGCGGGAGGCGGCGGCGGCGGGCTGCCGCTCACCTGTGCATGAGCCGCGCGTTATTAATGACGGCGCGTCGCGGCCGCGCGTCATAAATCACGCGCCGACGCCTCGCTTGTGTACACTTTATAATTTTAAAACTATTTCGCGAGAGCGGTCCCGCTTCCGCTATTACCTCTCCCCCCCACTGCGGCCCCTGGCAACACGCTATCATTTTTCTTCCTTTCATTTCCTTCAGGATTTGGTATTCCGCGTCGCCAGGATTATGTCAAGAAGACAAGCATCATTTTCTGGTGTGCTGTAGTAGATTATGGTATATTTACTTGATGGCATTTCTAGCGCATTCTAGCAATGTAATGTATCAGCCTGATGTTTAGAAAGTCAACCGTGCCGTGGCGTCCGCGATGTAATTTGTGCCTAAGGCATACTATACTCCGTTTGTTTAGGTAGCTAACTAAAGGTAAACAGTCTTGGTATGTCTTTTTATATTAAAGAGGTCGTATATAATATACACAAAGATTATTTAAATTTAGTTTATTAGCTAACATCGATTTAGGTAAATACCTATTTGCAAAGATTTTTACTTACAATTTATAGACAACTTTTAGATAAAAAGACATGCCAAGATTGTTTACCTTTAGTTAACTACCTAAACCGACGGAGTATAGGCCATTATGGCCAGTTAACTTGGTGTTGCAAAAAGTTTTAATACATAAATGTGAACTTCTACAGGATACAAGTTACCTAATAGTAAATGACGATTACGTAAAAGCGCTAAATATTTCTTGGTGATATGAGCGCGTAATATGGCCGCGGTCATTCCCCGGCCGGTCGCGCGGCGGATTACCGCGCGCTCGCACAATGCCAGTGGGCACAATGCCGCGTCACTGATACACTCGTACTGCGCTCACTACACTGATCCGCTTAAATTGTGCTCCATATGAAAAAGTACGCTTTTATACTTATACTATAATAGTCGATGGACTATCATTTCTCGTTATATAATAGTGATTGGCGGCGGCTGGCACGATGGCCGCGCAGGCGGTAGTTAACTAGACAAGTGGCGCTAACTATCGACAGTCTAAGGACGTCATAAATTAATGCTTAACACACTCATGGTTCAATTAATGACGTTTTGATTAGACGAGGATTGTTCATTTAAAGCGGGGATGTAATTATTTCAAGTGATTATTATCAATGCAATTTTGATCTTGAAGTCTGAAATTAATGTGGATATGAAATCTCTAATTTCGTTTTAGTTTATATTATTATCCAAGATGATCCAAATCGCAGTTCCTACATATTTTAACCCACCGTTATTTACACTATTACATAAAAAGAAGTTTTATTTTTTTGTACTATTATTTTTAATCCATTAAAGTTTGGAAGTTACTTAAGTCTTGTTAGTCTTGCTACTATCCTAATTTTGTTCTAATTAACTACTTTGGGCGCGTGGAGATTAAAGTCACGAATTCATGGCGCTATTATAATCGTGTCGAAGCCTCAAAGCGCTGTAGTGGAGCTTAATGACGTCACATTAGCATCTAATATGATGTGCGCGGGTCATCCACGTCAGCGCTAATTGTCCGCGCGTGCGGGGCGCGTACGGGGCGCGAGCGGGGCGCGGGCGCGCAATGTATGCAGATTGTCGCGCGGCCATCTTGCACGATTTCATTGAATTTCGTTTTCATGTAAATATGCGTGACGAGTCACGACTAACGAAGTGTTTTGTACACAGCCTACAATTGCACTAGTTTCGCAATCCAGGACGCGAGCCGAGTTGAATTTTTATTTTTTTATATCTGTCAACCGCTTAAAGCTCATCAGGGAAATCATCAGTATACTGCTCTCGCTCTAGGGTGAAGAAAGTGGGCGTTTCAAATTTTTAATGCCTTAAACTCACCTATAGTCCATTGGCCTTTTTAGGGTTCCGTACCTCAAAAGGAAAAAACGGAACCCTTATAGGATCACTTTGTTGTCCGTCTGTCTGTCCGTCCGTCTGTCAAGACCCTTTTTCTCAGGAACGTGTGGAGGTATAAAGCTGAAAATTATATCAATTACTCAGGTCTACTGTCCCTTGAAGCTGTGAAAAAATCAAACTTCTAAGCCAACGCAATCAAAAGATACAGCCGTTTATGCCGCAAATTTTCGACACTTGCAAGGGAATCAAAACCTACAGGGTACTTCCCGTGAACTCAGAATCTTGAAATTTGGTACGAAGCAACGTCTTATAGCATAGATAAAGGAAAAATTACGAAAACCATAAATTTTTAGTTACATCACATAATATATTTTTTTTTAATAATTTTAAACTTACTACCCATTTCCTCATAAACGCGTACAGGTATTAAATTGAAATTTATACCAAATACTCAGGTCTATAATACCTTTAAGCTGTAACAAAATCAAACTTCTATGTCAACGCAATCAAAAGAAACAGCAATTTAAGCTGCATATTTTGAAACTCGCAAGTACTCGCAAGGGAATCAAAACCTAAAGGGTACTTCCAGTCGACCTAGAATCTTGAAATTTGGCATGAAGCAACGTTTTATAGCACTCATATAGGGAAAAGTCTGAAAACTGAAAATTTGTTGTTACGTCACAAGAATTATTTTTTTGAAAAATCTTCAACGCTCGATTCGAGAATAGAACTTTATTCATAGGTAAGTTAGAGGTATTGAGTTGAAATTAACACCATATAATTGGGTCCGTGGTCCCTTGAAGCTGTGCAAAAATCAATTTTCAATTCAATTGGTAAAGTGACGGGAAAAAAAGATTCGTCCGTTTATACTGCAAAAAACGTACATAACACAACGGAACCCTCAGTGCGCGAGTCCGACTCGCACTTGCCCGGTTTTTTATGGCGGTAACTCTCCTCTTTGAGGAATGAATGGAAAGACGTCACGGTATCCCCACCTTCCGTATGACGCACGTTCTCACTGGACATGAGAAGTTGGGGTGATTTCTGCTTCGGATTCAGGCAGCAGAAACGATGGATTACCCGGAGGATACGGTAGAGGTGTGCCCCGCTTGGGCGGAACACCGCCGTATCTTCGTGGCGATTGGCGGCAGCAACCCCTCGCGCCAGGCTCTGGTACAGGCCACGATCTGCAATGAGAAGGAGTGGCTAGCCGTCGCCTCCTTCTGCGAATCAGTAATGTTCGCGAAGGAGGCGGCCGCACGCAAGAGTGCGTAGTCCGCAGGCCTTCGTCGTCGGGTTTCCGATCCCAATTTTCAACCACTGTAGGCGCGAGCTTGTGGACGGCAAGCAATGGATAGCTAGTAGTTCGGTGGTCCGGTAATCATTCGAACCGAGCCCAAGTCGTCGACGGCGCGTACTTTTCCGCGCGCCTCTCAGCAAAACCCAGTAGGGCCTAGCAAGGTTAGAGGCTTCGACCTTGCTGGGCCAGACATGGGTTGCCTTCTGAAATGAAAACCTGGAACCCTGGAACAAATGCAAAGACAGAACAAAGGAGAGGTTTTAGTCAGTAAAAGTCTGGCATGCCCTGCTCCACCCAAGAGCGGAAGAAGTCAGACTTTTGCCGTCAGTATGATGATTTCCCAACAAAAACAAAAACTCCATTTGTCTTTTCAGGTCTAAGGTCGCGGTAACTTTTTCAAATGTTCCGGCCGCAGTCTTAGCAGGCATCCACTCTACTCCGCACTGTCGCCAGTGTTTATTGTTCGCATTCTTAAACACCGATTAGGCAATCGAGCAAGCAAGCCGCGGTACACAAGTTAATTTAATATGATTCTACTTGAGCACTCAATTGTTTCGCGTCACGATAAGCACATCGTTCCACCAGCAACGAGCCCCAATGAGTTTTAACGTAACATTCGACCTAAATTGTCCCGATATGATCGCGGCACTGGTTTGTGAGCGCATCGAGCGTTTTATTTGTGTTAAAGGCAGTTATTGTGTATTTGTTATCAGGCGGCGTAAACGAATCTGTCGTTCGGCTGTAACAAAGCGTAAGCTCGTCGATAAAATTTGTTTTATCTGAGAGCGCAGGAAATTTTCTAGCAGCGTCCGCCGCCACCGCCGCCGACGCGCGCTGATCAAAATTTATCGATATCTAAACGAAACGCGAGGGAAACGAACGAACCAAGTATTATATTCTTTCAAAGAATAGGCCTGAAATATTAGAGATAGGTACTGCCAGTAGTGAACCTTGTTACAAGTACAAGGGAATTATTCTTAGACGGTATTATTTTGGCTAATACAATTAGTTAGCGATCCCGGCGACCTGTTAGCCGGCCCTAATGAATAGTGGTGATTAATCAAGCAGTGGCAGCCGCTCGAGTAACAGATGCGCGGCGCGGCGCGTGATAACGTCACCGCGGCCGTGCTGTCGGCACACTTCGCCATAATCGTTGTTTGTGACAACAGGCAGTCGTCGGCTCAGTAAACAAGTCGGAGCGCACAAAGCTCTCTTGTTATCGTTCTAAAAGGTTTTCTGAACAAAATGCCTGTCTCTTGTGTTTTCTTTCGATATAAGTACTGTTAGAAGCTGGAAAATATTGAAGCTTGTGACATGAAATGTTTACAAATACTCCGCTCTCTTAAGAACGTATGAGCTGTCTTCATTTTGTCAAAGGAAACTTGGAAGTATGACAAAAACCTGTAAGCACAGAAGGTTAGGTCCGCACAAAATATAATACGAAACGTTTATTCTAGTTCTGTGAGGTAAGGTTGAGATTGTCTCGTTTCAAATAGAGGTTTTTGTTAATATTTCTACAAAGTGAGATTTCTCTGTGTGCTTGCGATGCGGTAATATGAAGTAGGCTTCCAGTAGTTAGTTCAGTTAGGTGGCGAAGTGCGGAGTCGCTCAGCTCTGCGGAATGTCATGACTCAAGTTTTAAGTGAAATTCTTACACATTCATCTAATCAGAGAAGTTTCTTGTAATTACAAAAGTAATTCTTTATTATAAAATACGTTTGACTCTGCCTGGTCTCGAGATATTTCAGCGAGTTCTTGAGATACCAGAAGAAACTTGACATTGTTAATTATTTTTATTAGATCAGTTTTAGCTTAAGTTCGGGATTCCAGATTTGCTTCTCGGAAGTGTTACGAGCACATTACACACATACTCGTAGTAGGCGCGCTGTCTGTGACCCGGCAGTGGCCGGGGCTCCTCGCTCACCATACACTCCACATCACGGCGCTGCCTACCACTTCTTTTTATTTCGTAGAACTCGTTAGCCGTCAACGCCATCAATTAATTCGTAATAAACAGTATGTTACATGCTGTTACGCTACTGATTGCGACAATATTTTATTACAATTGCCTACGTTCTTTGAGACATACCAAAACGATATCTACGCATTCGCTGCAAAAAATAAATTAGACGTATATTTTTCCACACCATGGAATTACAGAGAGGACGAGATGGGCAGATGATGTGCTCAATCACAGAACCACATTGTCTCGGCGCCAGTAAAAAATACTCGCACTACATCCTCCGAAATGGCAAGCGAGAGTATTGCGCCGAGCGGCGAGCGGCCGGGCGCGCGGGCGGGCCGCGCCAACCGCATGTTGATACGGATCTCGAGAGTAACTGTAATGCTCCACTACTTCAAATATAAATGAGCTGCTATTTGGTTTAGTTCGAGTTTTAACGATAAATTTTCCGATAAATTCGTAAACTTTTGTAGATTGGCACAGGCGAATGTGCCACTAATATTATATGACTCTACTCATACATACTCGTACTTGTTCGGAGGCACTTATCTGATTTCTATTCTGCTTATATTGTGAGATATGAATTTTGGATCGTGGTAAACATTGTTAAATTAATTTTAGGATTTTGGAAGTTTAGACCAGTAAAGCCCAAGAATGAATAGTGTTAGATATCATTATGGCTAACATCGATACTGAGATGAGGGTTAATAAAGATGTACAATGATGACACCATTGAAGTTACAAATATGACGCAGACAAGTGCCGTGCCGACTGCCGGCTGATATATTGGAATAAAATTGCAACGATGATGATTTGTAGATTTTAGGTTTGAACCTGTTTGTCTGTTCTACACTAGATTTAGGAATTAATTAAAAACAAGATCCGTCTTTGTGGTCACGCTGTTCCTCACTAAATCATATAAAATGATCTATAGTTATTCAGACGGCGGCCGAGATCACAAATGCCTTAACATAATATTATTGCACAGATTACATGCACAATAACTAGCGCTGCAAGCGGCTTACAAGCGACCATCACACAATCGCGTTATTAGCACACACGCATACACACACACACGCGCGCCGCGCTGTCGCCGGCTCATTAGTCGTCACAGCTGCTAATTGATATAATATCCAGATCACATCTATCATCATCGCCTGTGAGTGCCTACTACAGCAGGTACCTGTACCAAGTAAGGCCTAGATCCAGGTGACGTCGCTGAAAGCGGATTAGGAAGGCTGTAAAAGTAAATTCTTGTTTATAGATATACGTAGCAGGATAAAGTACTCAACTATAGAGGTTTGAAATCGATTGCCGATTGGGTACCTACAAAGGATTAACCCTAAAATAATCTTGATGTTGATTAGTTTTGAGGGTATCAGTGTTCAATAATAAGTATGTTGTTATTATTTTAGTTTAACTCGTTTAATTTTACGAACAACCTTTATAGCATTAGTAGAACCTATAATTTTTTATTTTCATTACCACTGTATTCTTTTAGTATTTGTTTAATCTATTTCTTTTTATTCAGTCTTAACCCGTAGCATCCTCTTCTTTCCTCAGCCTCCCTTGGCGACGACGCTTTTCTTCTGGCTCCCACTGTGTGACAAGTTAACGGCCCATCTGTCATTGCACGTGCATTCTCTCACCCACGAAATCCCACTGTTTATCTATAAACAACGAACCTCTGCAACTGGCGCAATAATGTACAACAGAAATTATAATAATACTTAGTTAAGCTAATATCTATATTTAATTATTTAATGAGGTCGCAGCTACTCATGAATATGGAAAACTTGATGGAATTCATGAACTGGATCTGCGAACTTTGACCCCTAAAATATTGAGTAGTATTTTTGTTCCCGTCCACCCGGAGCGCTCTGTCCCGATCGCGCTGACTCACGACAAGCTGGAACTATCCCGTCGGCGTCACTCGCGCCTCTCCTTCGTCTGCAGATAATTAAGCAGTAATTAAGTCCGCGTCCGACTTCTCCGCGCTCAGCGGAAAAAATGACAAGAACGAGAGATCATAGTACTAACATAGTTGTAGATAGTCCTTCGTAGCGCTCATAATTGTTAAGCTGATTGTTTTAAGTGCAGCATGTAAAGATACTCTGCTGCCTGTTAACATCCACCAAGATATCCAGTGAATTATGCCTGATTAATATAGAAAAATTATCTAACTTTGCAAACACTTAAACATAGTTCATACTTAGATTCATGATGACCATTCCATAAAAACTAAAATCAAATTATTATCACAATATCGATAGCGGTTACTAAACATTAGTATTTCCACTTTGGCCTTTGTTTAGGGTTTAGTGAACTGTGCTGAGATGCTACAAAGTTAGTAAATTCAAACAAATCTAAAGACATCAAAACGCATTCCATTTCCTTATCTAACGTGTCAGGAGTTACTCGTGTCCTTATAGCCATCGTCACGAGTGGCTCTTCCCAGCGCTCGGCCCGCAAGTGGCCCCGCACGCGGTACCCGCACGGCCGCACGGCGAGCGCGAACACAAGCACGGTGACTTATCGTCGTCGGCACGTTATTAATGTCCCGGCCGCGCGCACTTCGTTCCACTTATCGCGCCCTCGCCCTCCGCCCTCCGTCCTCGCGCCTCGCACCCAACTTAATAGTTCCACAGACAGCTAACCTTGTTGTGATCTCAAATTAGTTTACCTGTATCACATTTGTCTGTTTCTCTATTCTCCTCGAGTACTTTATACCCTTTCTACATAACTCGATGTTAGACGTAGCTATATTGCTGAATAGCTGTTTCAGTCTTCGAATAGTTCATTTCTTCAAAATTAATTAGTTTTTCAGCAATTCTCAAATAGAAAAGTATTCTGGAAATTTGCGAGCGTAGGCACTGAGCGATTTAATAAGGTTTGTACTTAGTTACTAAATATGGATGGTATGCTTACTCGACGGAAGAGTGAGTAATTTTCCAAAATATTTCGTAAATATTGGGATAGAAAATATTAACGCAATGATACTTTAGGTGCGGGCCGCACATTCGCACCGCACATGTACACACACTGTACTTGTATGATTTTTATACATAGTAATAGAGTTATTCAATCGATACCAAATTAATTGAAGTGCCTAGTTATCTAGTAGTGATGACCCCTTTAGCAGCACAAGTAGCCATCCAGCCAGCACCACACTCGCGCTCATAGCAATCCTGAAAATAACGCATTAATTAGTTTTCAATTCAAAACGAATTTAATTGAAAATTCCGAATGATATCGACATACAGAAATTAGAATTCCCGCTAGACTAAGTGTGTGCTAGAGGTGTCATAGAGAGGCGCTCACATCCCGCTCGAGCCCCGCGTCCCGCACGCCCCGGTCCCGCGCTGGTCCCGCGCCCGGTCCCGCGCTGTGGCGATGCAAATGAGTGGCGCGGGCTCGCCCCCGGGATTCATTTGTAAGCGTTTAAATTGTCTCTCCGCCGTACGACGGTGTTACACGGCCATTATTAAAAAGTCAGCGATTTATCTTAAAGACTTTGATGCTCGCCGCCACCGTGCTCGGGAAATGTTTTACACTTTCAGTTGATCACTTCGTGGTTACTTAACTTGGTTCGAGTCACTATATTTTCCTATTAATAACTTTCTTTTTTCAAGTGAGGAATCATTAAAATGATTTCTCCCGCTCTTGGGGTAGTAAATTAAAAGTTATAATCCTTATTTCTGTGAAGCACAAATACTCACTTTTGATAATGTCACACAAATTGTGATTCTAATGTATTTTGATGACAGTGTGTTTAAATCGTCTGGTATACTCGTAGGTAGGTATGTAAACGATTGAAGGTGGTAGTGCGGCAGTTTGTAGTGATAAATGTGTTGCACTTAGCACGTTACCTGCGGCGGCACAGCGAGTACATCACTTGTCAGCGCGGGCGACGCCGGGCGCCGTCATTAGTGGCGGTGTGCCGCACATCAGTCGGCGTCCGGGACGTGCCCTCTCGTCCCGCGACGTAAGCCCCACATTATCCACCGGCTAATACGTCTACATGACGCGTCAATCCACAATCGGTACACGCGCCTGCATACGAAGCAGGCGACTGTTCTAAGCCTCCCTCACAAAAGTAGGATAATTTTCCATTTTACCTTTCTTATTTCCTTCATTAGTACATTGAGACAATAAGGGCTGTTCTTCTTACACAATTAATTGTTCTCAAAAGAGATTTATTTAAGCCGTTGCAGTCCTCAATATTCATTAACAATGCCCACGGGAAGAGATGAAACAGACAGCATCCAATCAGGAATCGTAGAGCAATCATAATTAACGGAAAACGTCTGTTCTTGGTTAATAAGAGTCGGCGAAGTAGGTTAATTGCGAGGGATGTAAAAAGCCTGCAATCTGACGCATTGATTGGATGCAAGCGGGCGTCGCGCGGTGCGGCGGTGCGGCGACGTCGCGGTGAGCTCTCTCACGCGCACCGCGCTGTCATTAGCGTTGCGGTCACTAATTAAGGTCTAGCAGCTAACTAAGCTA
The DNA here is from genome assembly GCA_030763345.1 of Mythimna separata. NCBI lineage: Eukaryota > Metazoa > Arthropoda > Insecta > Lepidoptera > Noctuidae > Mythimna > Mythimna separata. Next base: position 196,376 of record JAKKIA010000043.1, read on the forward strand.
ATCATACAGTGCAGAAACGAACCTATTTTACAGACATAAGTTTGTTATGAAACATTGTTATTACGAGTTGATTATTGTGTCAACTCTTCCTTGCTGCGACCATTTTCGCTCAACGAATGGTTTATTCCATCTAGTTAGTATGTATAACAACGTTTTCCAATTTACGAGTGTTGGAAAAATAATTTCAAAGGCAAATCTGAAACAAACGGTATTTGGTATAAAACCATTTAGCATGAGCCTCCTCTTTGATTTGATGATGGCAAACTAAACAGACATAACAAAATGGCCGTCTCCGATCAGGTCAGTGTCCATCGGCAAAGCTTGCGTTCATGATGGAAAAGTCGAATCACAAAATTTAACCCCTTGTTATAAAATCGATGGTACAATGAGGTTCACGTATTGTTGTGTATAAAACCCTCAACAAATAATAAAGAATTAAAAATAAACGTTTTCCAGTACGGAGCGCTACAAGGAACTGAGGCTCTACCATGAGTTTTTATCTAAAAAGTCCTCGCTAACGTTGAACTTGCTAGCGAGCTAACGTGGATCCCGTGGATGAAATAGTTTCTGTAATGTCAGGTAAGCTTGGTACATCGTGTCGTGTAGCTAACTTCACCTTTTATGTTTTGTTTCTTTCTTTCTCACTAGTAAGAAGAGTGTCTCAAAATGTAGTGTTATCGCTATGCTAAAAATGTTAAAACAAATAAACCGACCGAATAGAAAAGTAGACGGTTAGTGGACTACTTATGGTATTTAGTGGTTTTTTAAATTTTTGTTCCTTATAATATCGAGGGTATAGTGCTCAAACCCAATAAGTACGAAATTTACACTTTTGAGATATTCAATATTTAAGTTTTATGGGCAAAAATACCTATGTTATTCAAATAATATCATTATAATGAGTATTTATGATAAAAGTGGATACGTTGAATTAGTGTAAAACAGTATTATTAAGTTTCTGAGGTAGTCTATTTTGTAGTAATAAAAATATAAGTTACAAAGGGTACCGACTTATTGGGTTTTAGATCTAGAGAAATTAAACATTTTATGTACTTTACCTATTTCGAGGAGCTCATGGCTAGATAATAACAGCCGCACGGATCAATCTTCAAGGTTAAGCAACGCTTGCCAAGGTTGGTCTGTGGATGGGTGACCATTTTAACACAGCGAGTTCTCTTCATGCCTCGGAAAACACGTCAAGCCGTAGGTCCCGGCTGCCATTTGTAGATCTTTGGCAGTCGTTACGGATAGTCAGAAGCCAGTAAATCTTACTCCAGTCTTGCCATGAAGTACCGTGTTACCCCAGTTAATGTGTTGTGGAGGTCTGGTCTGGTAGGCAGCCGCTCCTCGTAAAACACTGGTATTCAGCTAAATCCGGCTTGACTGTAAGCCGACCCCAATATAGTTGGGAAAAGGCTAGGTAGATGATTGATGTACTTTACCTATTTCGCCGAAATTCATTTTTAAAAGTTGAACATACTTCATACTTCACACGTCAGGCAAATATACACCAAAAATACTGGGTAAATGAATAAGGAATTTAAACCCTCCCACAATTTTTTTATGAGTGCTGTTGTAAACAAATATGACGTTTGTAGTTTTTGAATTCGTCTACGATTTTGCGCTATCAGTACACGTTATCCAGCTGAAGGTTGGTGTCCCGATTTTTTTCTTTTATTGTCTACTGCCAAAATTGTGTAACTCTGCAGAGAAATGTTATCGGAGCTAAAATTCTTATGGAAAGTAACTCGTGTCAAAAGTCTCGCAGTCCTAGCAGACATCGGCCGTAGAGGACCTTATCATTTGCTGACTTCACTTGGAGTCACACCGTTGACTTGGGCTTGCTTTCACTCGACGGCTCGATGGCACCATCACAAGCCCGTGCTTGCGTGCTTGGGAATCTCCCTAAAGCTTGACACCCGGAGCATCACGAAGCGAGAGGATATCCTATCCCTCATATTTACAGCTACCTCCTTCGATCACATTAGTGATTTATTGAATGAGATGACAGGATGACATTTTCTCCGCCTTTGTTCCAGGGTCTCAGGTTTTCCTTTCAGAAGCTAACTTGTGGCTCCAGAGGCTTCGATCATGGTGTGCACACAGCTGTACAGTTTTGCTGACATCTCTTTGAGGCGCGTGCCGATGACGACTTGGGTTCGGTTCGGATTATTACCGGACGGCCGGACAGCTAGCTACCCATTGCTCGCCGTCCGCAAGCCCGCTATGCTGATTGGAAATTGGAATTGGAATTCTGGCGGCAGGGGCAGGAGGGCCTTCCCACTCGCGTGCGGCTGCCTTCTTCACCAGCATTACGGCTTCGCAGAAGGAGGCGACCGCCTGCTACTCCTTGTCGCTCCGGAACTTGGCCTGTACCAGAAAACCAGTGCGAGAGGTAGCTGCCGCCGATCGCCTTCACGAGGATGCGGCGGTGCTCCGCCCAAGCAGTTTCACCGTGTCTTCCGGGCGATCCACATCGTGGTGACACCCGGATGTTTCTTCTGCTTAAATCTGATGCAGGAACCTTCCGAACTTACCATGCCCGGTAAGGACTTGCGTCATAAGGAAGGTGAGGACGACGTGACGTCTTTCCAACCACTCCTCAAAGAGGGGATCTTACCGCCATAATGATGGCATGCCCAATAGATTAACCTAACCCTTCACTAGGGTTAAGCAGAAACGCCAACTGCTACGACCCTTGCAAAATACTCTTTCGGCTCATTGACGTTCGTACATCTGGTCGTAATACATTAGTACACAACATGTTTCCTCTTGGTCTTTTGTGTTTTTTCTTTTAAACGGTTTTTATCAAAGTTAAATTAATAATTTCGATGCTTTCGGAATGAATTACAAGCACAGATTGATAGGACTCTTTTTGAACTTAACGCGGACAAAGTCGCGGGTAACAGCTAGTACCGTACCATATAACTAGACATAACTTTTTACTTTTTAAATATAATCGAACAATAAAACCCGACAAATACATTTGTTTTGATTTAGCTTTTGGTTTTTGTTGTTTTTTTTATCGACGTATTTAAAGGTAAAACCCGATAAATACAAATAGTGATTATTGCCTCGAAGCCGTTGGGTGATTTTAGTTTAAATTCTTGAACACTCAATGCCAATAATAAGCTTTATGTGGTTTAAGCGTGAAATAAAAATATTATTTAACAAGATAACACGGTTTATAGGGTACCAGTTTTTAAGTATTGGCTAAACACGGTGACTTTATTGGGTTATTACCTAACGTAACTTTGTTTCTACTGCGAATTCCACTTATTGGATTAGACCACTGGAAAGAGCGTCAAAAATGCATCAAGATGCATTAATAAAACGATTTTTGATTTTTCGACACTTATTGGGTTTGAACACTATACCCTCGATATGACAGTTGTCTGAAGGTACAATTTCAATATTTTTTTTTGTTGACGTTTCGTAAAGGGGCGTCTAAACGGGCTATATTTTGCGACAATTGTGGCTGCAATTATTGGCAAACATTGCCCAGCCATCAAAAAAACATTTTAGTGCATTTTATGGCTGAGCAATCAATTGCAGGTAACATGTTGCAATATGGCTGCAATAGTATGGCCTTTGATTCTGAGCCCTTTAATGACACGCCGGCTACACATAAAAACATTTTGACATATCAAAAAATATGTGGCTATAATGCCGAGCCATCCTTAAAATATTGCATAGGTTGGCTGGTATTGCTAGCAATGTTGCCGGCCACAGTATTGCAGCCACAAATTGTGGTAAAATGTGGCCCGTTTAGACGCCCCTTCACAGAGTTGTGTTGTGTGATGTTGAAAATAAACAAGAATATATTATTTTGATTACAATTTAATACAACGAGGTCCAGTGTCTCACAGTTTCAATTGTTAGACACTGGTGGAGAGCTACGTGACGTTATGGGATCGGCATAGTGGTCGCCGCTCAAGTGCTCGGGCTGCGACGCGCTGAGCCTACACGTAAACACCCAATTACCGTTGGGCTCAGGGGTCATAGGAATCTTAGTGCAAGCAGTGTTCCCCACAAATGTAGAGACATTATTCGTCTAGTTTTAAACTAATCCTTGTTCAAGACGGTCATTGTAATGTGTAGGTATTATTATAGTATTTGTCCATGGCCAAAGTTGTGTCCCTTTAAGTAAAATTAGTAATAAACTTAGTTTTAGAAGAATTAAAACAAGGAAGGACGAACAATATTCAATGTTGGGCTCAATTAAACGAAATGTTGAATTGGCTTAAAATTCACGTTGTTCACGTCGTTGGTCTTCAAATTCAACGACCACTAAATTATTTCATAGTAAATAAACTCTTGCAGCTATGCTATTCTCTAAAAGTCATTTTCATGGGTGTAGGATGAGTCGAGCTCGACCCTTAAATCCGACCGAGAGAGCATCGCTGAATTTAGGGGCCTCGCCCACGGCGACTTTTTGAAGCGATGCTATAGCGCGGCTGACGATGGTCCATGGGCGGCCACGTACCGGATGACGCAGCGTTGGAAGGCCTCCCACAAGGTGGACTGAAGACATGGCGAGGGTCGCGGGAATCCGATGGATGCGAGACGCACAGGACCGGTCGCTGTGGCGACGCTTGAGGGAGGCCTTTGTCCAGCATTGGACGTCTTTCAGCTGAGATGATGATGATGATGAATCTAATTCTATAGTTATTATTTTAAAGATGAAATTAAAATTAAAAAATATATCAAATATTAAAGAAGATAATTGTGTTTTATTAAAATTAAAAGGCTGAATCATGTTTCCTTTGCTCATTTAGCACACATTAAAAGAAATTAAACTTTAGCTGTCATATTTGATATTTGCTGCTGACGTGGGTCGAATAGGTTTCTATAATGCTTGCACCATGAGATTTTTGGAGCCTTATGCAGACGCTAAAGTAGGCTCGATAAATTTTTTGGTATTGCTAACTTCACTCTACTCGTTAGAATACTTCACTACTTATGTTTTGTTTCTTTCTTTCTCACTAATAAGAAGAGAGAACGGCTTGTAAGCTCAAAATGTAGTGTTATCGCCATGCTAAAAATGTATCAAAATAAACCGACTAAATAGAAAAGTCGACGGTTAGTGGACTATTTATGGCATTAAGTGGTTTTTGAATTTTTATTCCTTATAATATGTCACTGTCGTCTATTCAATTCATTTAATTTAAAGGGACAGCTTGTTTATACAATATACTCGTAGCCTAGGTTTTTTTTTCAAGTGGGGAGTCATCAGATTGACTTCTCCCGCACTTGGCGGAGTGGGAGGGCGCGTCAGACTCTGACTAACTAGCGCCCCTGCCGCTCCTATATCGAAGCCTTTGCCTGACAAGGCATTGATAAGGCTGATAATGAAGATGGTTTCGTGACGGTGCAAAGGAGGAAACGCCGAACGCAAGCCAACCGGAATCTGTGCGGCAAAGCACCAGCAACACCTGGTGCGAGTGTGCGTGCCGCTCAGCCGAACACACCGGTGTACATCGCCCGCCTGCAATACACCACGAAGGTGGAGGACATCGTTGAGTATGTACGCCAGAAGTTAAAGTACACGCTGAGAGTGCAGTTGCTGGAGTCGAACCGGAACGTCAATTTCAAGGCGTTTGTGGTGCGAGTACCGAACTGTTTTCTGTACCTCACTATGGATGAAGACTTTTGGCCACAGGGCGTGGTGTTCCTTCGCTACCGCGGACAAGTGCCGCAGGACATCACCAAGAAAATATAGTGCAAAGTGAAGTGTTACTAAAATAGTTTTAAGTCGTATTTACTAATACAATAAACTTAATGTATAAAATTAGATTAATATGTAGTAGTTTATTTTTAAGACTATTTTGTGTATAGTGCTTATGGGCCTTAGTAGCCTGAAATAAAGGATTTATTATTATTATTTTGAGAAAACGTATAGTTTTACTTAACCTATCAATACCCGCGAAACGAGACACAATAGTAAGACAATAGCTGCGCGGTCCTATGAGACCGGTCGGGGATTCATGAATTAAGCTACATTAACGGGCCAAGCCAAGTCAATGTAGCGTGTGTGTGGTGAATTTAAAGTGTATTATGGGTAGAAATTTTCATTTTCCTCTATCTGCATGAACTTTCTCACTATTCTGCAGGTGTTCAAAATGGTCGCTTTTTGGAGTAATATGCGCACCTTCCGGATGGCTATGGCCCTCTAGTCTAGGTAAAATGTCTAAAACATGAATTATATCGTAGATAGCAAAATGCATATTTTTCAGGAACGGTGATCTTCACAGACCCATCGAAGGGACGTTGAATATTCAACAAGGAAGAACGAACAATATTCAACGTTGGCCTCAATTAACAGAAATATTGAATCGGCTTGAAATTGACGTTGTTCACGTCGTTAATTTTCAAATTCAGCGGCCACTAACTTACTCCATACTATAAATAAACTATTGCAGGCATTATTTTGATTTTATTAGACACAAAAACGATTATAGTTTTCATGTAAACATATGTTTCACGCGTCAAAATGCTAGTGAGTTAAGTAACTACTGTTGTAAGCGTATTGTTGGATAGCGTCTGTCGAATTAGTGACTCATGGTACCGTTTTGTATGGAGACCAAATGGTGACAGCTGAAAAACGTTAAACGTTATCGAATAGATAATGTCAAGTTATGTCACTTTTGTCACCTTTCGAAATCTATAGTGCTAAAGGTAATTTTTTAATCCCAGACTATGATCTGACAAGTGCAAATGTCAAACTCCAAAAATATGTAGTTTTTGATAAAAAAAGATGTCTCCTAATAACCTTTAACGAAAGTAGGAACAAGATACGATAGTGTTTATTTATATTAGAGTCTAATTCGAATTTAAAATTAAAATACCGCATCTCACATTTTATTAAAGTGGAAGACAAAATGTATCGCTTGGGTCTTTGATATAATTGAATTTGGTAGCGATACTAATAAATAATTTTTGCTCAGACTCTTTAGAATCAGAATAAATACTCTTTCCTGTGTAATAAATCTAGACGAAAAAATAAAATGACACAGATTTTGGTATTCTTTCAATTCGTAGGCTCAAATTATATTTTATTTCCAACATATAAAATAAATATTTTAATTCCAATATATGACCATAATTTGTCGTATAAATTAAAAATGATAATTCTTAAATTTTTTGCGAATATGTTTCGGTCTTTTCGGTGAAAATCGGTTGCGATACCTCGCTGTTAATGAAATGGAAAAAACATGCAACTTTCGAATTGTCAAATTATCGTCTCTGATTAAAAAACGAAGTTTAATTTACGGAGACGTTAGCGAGTGTTAACTGTATAAACTCATGGTAGAGCCTCAGTACAGTAGTAGTTATTTGCCGCCGCCGTCTCTGTTCCTGACAGCATTTTCAAAAACCGAATTGGACAAGCGATAACCGCTCGCGACACACACATGCGCGCCGCTCGTGTACACACGCTACAGCTCCACTCACACACGCGCGTCGCGTCAAGCCGCTCAAACGGATATCAATCCACAATAACCCTCTGTCGCTGAAATGTTTCACTGAACTTGTTTAATACACAACTTGGCTTCTGTGTACAATTACTTTTGAATTAAAAAAGTATAATTATGTAACTTCAAATTGAAACTTGGATACTTCAAGGTTCTTTAGACCACAATATTTAATTAAAAAAAATAAGCAGAGGTATTTTGCTCACAATATCAGTTGCTTTTCAGTACAATATTCGTTGAAAGAAATAAATTTTCCATGAAAATGAAAGGCTACGTCTAATGAAAGCCTGTCTCCAACGTATCCTTGTTTAGACAATATTCTCAAGTTCTCAATACATCAAAAACAATGGTTTCACCTTTTTCGGCATCAATTTCCTCGTTGCGCAGGCAACGGCTATTTCCGCGAGGAAATTACTTACATCCTTCAGATAATATGGAGATAATCTCCTAAACGTCTTCCTCTCCTCCCGGCTCGCGACTCGTGAGCGGCGCGTTTAATATAAAGTATTTGCGAACAGTTCGACAAGTCATCGCACTAGATTTGCTCCGCGGAGGAACAAAACAAATATTGTGTGTGCGCCGATGGGAGCCAGATGAGGCGAGCGTTGAGCGCGCGGCGCTTGTAGCGAGACGAGGCGCCGAGTCGAACGTGTACTAGTGACACAATATACACTATGTGGAGGTTAAACGATACAGTTTGACATTTCTGATTTAACCAACCTCCGGTCTTGAAGTACCAGAACATATGTGTGATAGTTCAACATGACAGCCTTGTTCTGTTGACTAAAGTCCAGAATGGAGTACCGCAAAGTTACAGCCGGCTACTGACATCCTGTAAGGGCCGATCGGTGCTGCTTAGTAACACGGTTACTTAAAATTGGTTGATAACTGGCATGGATCAACGATTGCATCACAGCTTACCATCAGGTGGGATCGCAGTCAAGCACTAGTTTATAACAATTAAAAAAAATGGAAGCCACACATGTACCAACAGATATATTCGTTCACACATACACTGGACACACTATCTTATTATCGCGCAGCTCGAGCGGGCTACTCCGGCCACTATCAACAATTCTCATTAAAGTTGCGAGTTCTCAAAGTTGCCGCCACAAAGAGCCCTCGCTCACGCCGCGCTGCAATTAAGGTCATTCAACGCAATTTTTAGCTTTTTTGTTCTTCCAGAGTTTTCATACAACTAAGTATTATAAGTTGAACAAGTAGCGATCTATCAACAGAACAAAAAGCGCCGTGTTCTGTGATTTACTTTTTAACATTTTTCTTACGGAAATTCGCATAAGCTACCTAGGTTTTGTGGCGTAATATTACTTTTTAGCGTATAAGGATTTTTATTAACTAACGCAAAAATTGTGGAGATGAGATGGCCTCAAACTGCCGACTTACAGTAAAATCGCTAAAAGGATTTAAGTGAGAGTGGACTGTAATTTGATCCTGTTGCTGAAAGCTTCAATCTGATAGTTTTTATATAAAACATGTACCATTATTAAAATTGTCATTCGAAATAAGATGTTGTAAAAGGAAGTCGCTGAAAGAATTAATGAGAAAGTAAACATTGCATTGCAAAGCTGAAATAAGCTTGTTATATGAGTGCACACAGTAGGGCACACACGGCGCGGCACACGCGGCCTGTATGATACGAGGCGGCGGATTACGTGCGATCGTTAGACTTTATTCTTTGTTCGTCCATCCGCAGTCTTTTTGTCGGGCGGCTTTGTGCGATGCGCTGCGACCCGGTGCGGCGCAGCGCGCCGGCCGACACGACGCGGCGCGGCGCGTGGCGGTGCCGTGCGGCTAAATAGCGGTGCTCAGGTGAGAGCTGTTGTCTCCTACGCCTACAGCCTGCCTCATGCTCACAGGCGCCGCGTTCAAGCCACGCATCTGAAGAGATATTATGGAAATTCTTTATGATAAGCCGCGTCTGGCTACAAGGGAACCGAGTTCGACATACTGGGGAAAAAGAAAATGTTAGCTTGAAGTGAAAATTGTTGGCTTCTTATCTATTTTTTACATCAACCTTTACATTTCTAGAAAAAATACTGGAATTCCAAAATAAATCTCATGCATACAGTAATCGACATAGTGCTAATTACAAAAATAACTCATAGGTTGCACGCCAAAGCAAAACATAATACTAGGAGTATTTATATTCTCCGCGGTACAATATTTGCATAGTAATTACTACAATCAGATGCAACTGGTGACTCTTCGCGTTTTTCTTCCATTTAATTCTATTGGCTTTCTTACTTCTGTTGTGTTTGGTTTTGAATACCGCGGCTAGTTTGAATGTAAATTGAAACTTGACAATGGCGACCCGCGGCGGTGCGCGCTGCATTCTACTAGCTTATGGACCGCTAGTACTTCGGTATAGTCATTAGCGCTTGGCAAAAGAATCTCAACAGAAGCGTGTTAATCTGATAGTCTTATTGAAAACCTGTGTAGTCGATGAGATCGAACGATACAATCGTAGGATGGGAGAGTATCGGTTGCATCGAATAGAAGGTGGTGGCGAAACTGTGAGCTCTTTCGCTTTGCCGCGCGGTGCCATTGTCGAGCAGTGTCGCTTGTGGTACAGGTACAGTCACGAACATTTATCGTTTAGCAGATTGATACAACACGTATAAGAAAACAGTCATATACCAAAAATGGTTTTGAAATACTTTCATTGTACAAACAGCTCCAGAGTGTTTCTGCATGCCATAACGGGGGATCTTTGACTTAATAGTAAAAATGTTTATTCTAGGCAACCATGATCTATTGGCGACTACATTATTACAAAAAAATCGCAGTCAAACATAAACCTATTAGATATAATAAAAAAAAGTTCATCTTTGCGATTTACAAAAACACAGTTAAATGGAGATGATGGTCAAATTGCTCCACAAGCAGTTTCCTTGACTGTACAGATGCGATGGGAGCGCTATCGACGCGGTGGACAATTGTCTCCCGCGACCACCTGGCCACTACTGCACATTGTGCGATTGACTCGCCTATGGAGGACTGGTGCTAGAGGAAAATAGACCTTAGCTAGATGATTGTACGTTAACTGGACTCTAATAATGATACGAATGTTGAGGTGCTATTAGTGATAGACTCCAGTATCTCACCTGATAGTAAACTAAGATGAGGTTGACGGTGGAGCACACTATCCTAGAAGTAGCCTGTTTATTCTCGGCGTAAAGACCGAGGGTGTAACGCTCAGGAAACCTAATTCGGTCGGGAATTCTACTCCTTCGTTCACGCACAATGAATGTGTTCCATCTGCATTCAACTCGACCTCAACATGAGAAAACAGCAAGGAAATTTAAATAAATTGAAATTTCCAGTAAATAATTGAGCTAACGCAACTTACCACGAGAATACAGTAATATTAAGTATTCCAGAACACAGACTTTGACAAATTAGTCGCAGCAATGATGAGTTCTGTTATCAGTGCGAGGGTCTCGATGGCTGCGGCGCGCGGCGGGTCGTTACGAGGCGCTGAGAAATCCATCGCCTCATTGCCTCTGTTCTGTTTCACTCTCGTTCTAATAACTCTCAGTTTGGCGGGTGCGTTTGTTTCATAGCTTAATTCAATTATTTGAAAGTACAGGAAGTTCCCTCGTCGCAGATAGCCGCGCTGTTTCAGCGGCGCTGGTCGCGCGCTGCTGGGAATTATTGATGTTTATTGTGCAGACAGTCACGTGCTCACGACCTCGCACCAGTTTATTGCTGCACGGAGCACTCTTCAAACACCAAATAAATTGTTGTGTGCCTGTCGCTGTACTTTATTTTCGACGAATATATTGTTTTCTTAGAATGTTCTTTGATAACAAGAGGCCCGTACCTACTCGTACCTACGTGCGTAATGTTAGCGGGATTTTGCTCTGTATTGTTCCGAGAACCACGTAACCTACTTTATATGGGCTTCATAAAAAAGTTATTCTATGAAATCAATCTATAGCACATTGTTCACGTTAGGTACACTTTGATGTTATGTTTTACAATACGACTCTGGTCCGATCGGCTTTTTTTCCCTAGCTGACGTACTGTGCGAGTTTGTGGTGCCATTGTCCCGGCTCGGGCGGACACATCGTCCTAATTGATTTTATTTTAAGCTCGTGTTCAATATCGCGCGGACAGCTGCGACGAGGGTCGTGACGTCACCGCACGCGTCGCCCGCAGCCGCGCCGCGCGCTCATGCGGCGCGCGACGTCTCGTCACGTTGTCATGCCTACCGTGTGGGGTTCGACTCCCACGCTCGTTTTACGACAAATCAAGTTCCACTGATGTGACAGAGAAAAGTAAGGAAAAGGAACCTTCCGGAAATTGATTATCGAAGATCGACTTCTTGAGCACAATCCAAGAGTGATTTCAGACTCCACATTCGTATAACAATCACTTGTTTCAAGGCACCGAGATTTAAGGTCGATTCGCACATATCAGTGAACCCACAGTTCCGGCGCAATACCGTTGCAGTTCCGTATCCGTGCTACAGTGGTGCGTCAGTGCTTCAATTCACACATATCAGGCACAGTACAGTTCTCTGCGGGTCTTCGTGCACGACGTTCCCTTCAGACTAGCGTTGAAGTCGATTGTTTTGGTGGCACTCTTCAATAACATAGAATTAGCTATGATAGCCATTGCTTTAGACGAAGAAGAAGAAGAGAATCGAGGAAAAAAAAGAAAATGGGTACATGAAGCATGGAAGTTAAGAGAATCTGAAGGAGAATTCGTGACATTATACAAAAAATTAATTAAAGACGACCTAATTCAATCAACACCTCGTCCTCCATTTTGTTTTCGATGCAGCGGCGTCAGTGATCCGTGATAAAATATCGTCGTCGCCGATTACGTCCGTGATGGTCGGTGCCGGCACTGACACTGACGGTACTGAGACGACACTGACACTGACAAGTGTGAATACATCCATACAGAATGTTTGAAAGAATAATTATCACTGATCAATGCGGTACTGTGCCGGAACTGTGGGCTCACTGATATGTGTGAATCGACCTTTATGGTTGGGGAACATAATGAGGAACATAATTTTTTTTGATGTAATGATTGTTTACCACAAATTCGATCCACATATAAACTATACTTAACGAACAAAAGAAAAGAATAGAATAGAAAAACATTTATTCGGGACAGACACTACACAACAAACCGATGCCATTATTTCTGCTTCTAGTCTAACCAGACGCGGCTTAAAACCCATGTTTTACATGGAGCGACTGCCTATCAGACCTTCACAACCCAGTTCCTTGGATAGACTGATAGTCAGATTTCTGGCAAATTACTACCTGTAACGATTGTCAACGATCTAAGAATGACAAGAAGACTAACTGCTTTAACGCACATTTCGAGGGACGGACACCCAGACTATAGGAGATTAATATTCTAGAAAGAATAATGTTCTCGATAAACTAAGAAAAGATAAAGTGAAGAAAACGGACCACTTAATTAAAACATAATTACGTAGATACTTAAATAGTGAAAACTACTATTTAATTCATGAATCCCCGAGCGGTCTCATAGGACCGCGCTGTTATTGTCTTACTATTGTGTCTCGTTTCGCGGGTATTGATAGGTTAAATAGTGAAAACTAACAAAAGTAGATTTACGAAAGCCACGAAAGGAAACTTGAGTAACGAATGTATTCGCGCCAACATCCTGCGGGTAGCGTCGCATCCCGGCTGCTATCGCAGCTCGTCGATTACGACAAAGGTCCGCAGCACCTTTACTCCGAGGTCACCAGCGCACTATGGAAAATGGTAGAACAAGCGCATATCAAAAATGCTTTTTACGAATATCATAACTTGGCTAATATGGCTATTTTATTAGATTCTCTAATAGTCAAATTATAATATCCATTAGGATTTTTTCACTAAATACGCGAAATTATAATTTTTTTCGTAGTTAGAAATACATAGAAGACAGAAGTGCCAAACTCAAGTCTTTGCGTACACATGTTTCAATACCATATAGTGAAAGAAATACTTGGTACAGATATGCAGTATTTTACATTTTTGGAAAGGTTATTTTATGCTTTTTGCGATACAGCTTAATGATTTTAAAAATAAAGAAAAATATTTCAGTAATTACTTAAAAAGTGACATACCTTTTTTTTCACTTATATTTTTTTTCGTCGAAGGTTTTCAGTGTTACCCACGTCTGCCCACGCGCTACTTTTTGTGTTGACTAGTAGTCTAACTATTCATAAACAGTATGCAAAACAAATCAGCTGCGGATATTTGCGGTTTTAGAAGATATAAAAAAAAATACTGATAAAAGGCAGAACCCGACAATTTTAATATCCAAGATTTATTGGATCATACTGCCGCTAGAATTTTAAAAATCGATTCTGTTTTGCAAAAACAACATAGATCATTGATCCTTTATTGTAAATGGGGATGTGATGGTTCATCTGGGTCAAAGTCAATACAAGCAAATACTTGCAGAAGAGTCGGAAACCATTTCAGATGCCAATTTGTTCATCACTTCATTAGTCCCCATCAGATTAGTTGATGTGCAATCCGGATCCGTTGTTTGGCAAAATCCGGTACCTTCATCTGTCCGTTTTTGCAGACCCATTTCTATTGAGTTTTGTAAGGAAACTCCAGAAAAAACCAAGGCAGTTGTCGATGATATTACAAATCAAATTAGGGCTGCACAAGCATCGCTTATAAACAAAGATGGTGTTTTAGTGAATGTGAAGCATGAACTATCTCTAACGATGATCGATGGAAAGGTGGCTCAGGTCCTTACAGATACTCCATCTACGAGTAGTTCCACATGCACGATATGTGGGGCTACTCCACGGCAAATGAATGACCTATCAAAAGTAACTGCCAGACCTGAAAACGAAAACACCTACCAATATGGATTGTCCACCTTACAGGCCTGGATTCGCTGCATGGAAATGATATTGCATATTTCCTATAATCTTTCGTTTAAGACTTGGTCTGCTTCAACTGAGGAAAATAAGAGATTAAAAAAAGAAAAGAAAGAACTTGTTCAAAAACGTTTCAGGGAGGAGTTGGGATTAATCGTCGACAAACCTCGGCAAGTTAGCGGGAATACGAACGATGGCAATACCGCTCGAAGATTCTTCTATAATAGCACTTGCTCATCGGAGATAACAGGTGTAGATGAGGCATTGATTAAACGCCTATACATTATTTTGCAAGTTCTTTCTTCTGGAATGATGATCGACCCTGAAAAATTTGGGGAATATGCAATAGAAACTGCAAGAATATATGTAAGTAATTACGATTGGTATTATATGCCATCCTCCGTTCATAAAATACTCATACACGGGGAAAACGTCATCAAATATTTTGCAGTGCTTCCTATTGGACAGCTATCGGAAGACGCACAAGAGTCTCGCAACAAAGACTACAGAAACATACGACTTCATCATGCCAGAAAATGTTCCCGATCTGCGACAATGGAAGATGTCTTTAAAACGCTTTTATACACGTCAGATCCATATATAACAAGTTTGAGAAAACCGTACGTAAGAAATGTGAAAGAACTTGAAGACGAGGCACTAAGTCTTTTAAACGTGGCACCTGAAAGTGAACCCACATTTACTGACTCTGATCCTGAAGTGGTATAAGTTAAGAATAATGTGTATACTTAGTTATTACTTAAAGTTGTATGTAGCTACATCATTTCCTGAAGCCAGAGTATAGGATGTACATATTAGTAATATGCTTTTAATTCAGTAAATTGTTTTCAGATATTTATAATTATATATTTTTTATATAATTATTTTTATTAATTATATATTTTTTTTGTTTACTTTCTTTGTTGTAATTAACTATGCTTTAATCTTTTTAGTCATTATAAACTTGTATTCCACTTGAAATAAATTTTTAACAATTTTTTTCGTGATTTTTCCCCATTTCTTCCATTCTATGCAAAAAAACATACATCGATATACAAAAAAACACTATAAATTACACATCATTCGAATCTCCAAACCTTACTGCATATTTGTGCCAAATTTCATCACGATACGACAAAAATTCATGAAGTTACAGATTTTTGATCCGATACCGACCTATATTTTCCATAGTGCAGCGCTCCGCCACAGAAGGCCGGAATTTAAAGTAGCTCCTAGTTTACCTGGCGGCTGGCGGCCGATATTATTCCGTCCGGACTGCGTACCTAAGCCTTGTATTTATTACAATATTATTAGTGAGCTACAGTGGAAATATGTTATATAATAAAGGCAGGAAGCAAGGCTCATTATCTTCCGGTACTTTAATTTTCCAGTCCATGTGGTACACTCCCCCCCCGCCCTGCTGCCCCGGGGGAGGGCCGGGGGGGGGGTCACCTGTGACCGTGTCCTCATTATGCATCCATGGTGAATGCTGCTCGGCTTCACATTAAAGGTCACATTCTGTGAAGGGTCCCGTGTGTGACTCAAAGCGACCTTCCTGTGGAATCTTACGTACTCATGACGGGGATAAAAATTATGTGTTGTTTAGTGTAACTAAATTTAGAATTTTAGAATGTTAATTTTTATACTAAGCATGTTGCCGAGTTTGATTTTGTACGAGAACCGCTATAATTTGGTAGATCTTTTTGACTGGCCAAACTGTTTCAGTCTAGTGGGCTGTGTAGTTCGATAAAATGGTTTATGGGACGATTTCTAGGTACCAAATAATGTGGCAATTTTTTGTGACTTTAAACAATGTTAGCCGAATTCCAAGTCCTACTACTGTTGCATTAGTGGGACACTAGAGATCGATATCAGCAACGAACCAGCTCCCAGTATCGTGAGCGAGTGACGCGGCGCCGGCCACCAGTAGCCGCTCGCACGGACGGGCGACGTCGCGCGGTCTGCCGCGGTCGCGCGTGCACTCGCCACCTACAAGCCTTTATTGACTGATACTATAATACCATCTCACTATTATACCTAGTGTTATGTATTAGAATCAATAAGACTCCGTACTCAGGTGCGGAGATTAGTGCCGTCAGGAAAATAAGTTGATATCGTGTCATTACTAGCAAAAGTTTGCAGAGATTAACGTCTCGCTTTTTATCGCTGATATTATTCTTCACGTCTTAGAACTCAATCGTATGGCCACACCTTTATATCACAACTGTCGTAGCTACTCAGCTCAGCATCTTACCATCAAACATAAAACCAAAAAAGATAACGCACAGTTGCCTCGCCGCCGACATGATTTCCTTCAATCCGTCGCCGCTGGTAGTCAATAAGAAGGCGGCGTAATGCTCTCCGCGAGACAGCTCGCGCGGATAATACGCGCCAATCCCTCGCGACAGCCGCGCACTCCTCACACTCACTCACTCACCCGCGCGATACAAGCGATCAAGCCGCGGATCCGCGATCTATTGACACCGCACATGACACCGTGTTTGAACACGGATTACCTTTTGACTGCTGCGTCTTACACTATGGTGCTATTCACTATTGAAGATTATATTCCGCTTCGTATAGACACAGTGACTTATTGATGCGAACATCAATTTAACTTATTTTTTCATATGTCAGAATTAATCTCTGAGCAAAAGTGGTTTATATTCATGAGTATTTCCAACCCTCGAAAAATTATCAATTAATTTAAAGTCACCCTGTATAAGTGCGAGTCGTACCTGTGTGTAGTGAGGTCCTGTCGAGCTATTTATTTGGTGGTCCGGGGCGGGCCGTGGAGCGTCACGCCATTACCCGCCCGGGCCGGAGCGGCAAATGAAACCGTCAGCCGGATGAAACGCCCGGCCCATTGCATTCTATTACCTGCACTGCCAACGTTGTTGTTTTACTAACACCCTTACCTTTACTATGGAAGCGTAACGTTATTTTATTTGCATTTAAACGAACCTTTTTTTTATCTTGTTTTACAAAAAAAATATGTACCTATTAGGAAATCTTTAGCATTTTTTTCTACCTATATACGTTCTAGTTTTGTCCTGAATTGTCAAACAAGTTACAAGGTCTGACCATTGTGCAGTATCGTTGTTGTAACCGTGTCAATTGAAAGCCGTCGATACATCAGGGGACATAATGCCGCCCAACATGATGCGCAACGCTCAATGTACATGACGCTGCAACATTGCTCCCAATATTTTACGATGCATTCACGTGACGCGGGACATGTTGTTGGATAATTTTACAGCGCTGAGCGTCATGTTGAGGGGCATCTCTAGTAGAAGTCAATAGGGGACAAAATGTCCCATACACTAGGTAGGGCCCATTGTATCCGAGGCTTATAAAACAGCCGCACACACAACACGCGCTGTGCCGCCGGCCGGTGTGCGCTCGCGTGTGCGGTGGCCGGCGGGGGCACATCTGTAGCATCTGTCTCGCGGCCGCTACGCCGCCCGCTACGCCGCTACGCCGCTACGGGCCGCTACGAGCTCGCCCGAGCGCGTAACTGGGTGCTACGAACCGTAGACCCGACTCCACGTTATAAAAGTGGGAGTTTCTTCTTTATGTTTATTATTTTTATCGCGAATCTGTTGTTCCACGCTCAGGAAGTTTAACTTGAAATGAGTTTGCGTTATGACGAGAAAGCTCCAAAAGGCAGTTTGTTATTAAATATTTTGGAATAATTAAGTTACGTTTACAAACTTTTAGAAGCACTCTTTTGATATATAGTGTAGTTACTAAATGTTCAGCACTTTCATAGAGTAAACTTCGGTCTGTAAGATTTGTGTGGTGGAATATATTAGCATGATGCAGGTCGTAAATTATAATTTAATTCCTATCAAGTTCGTGTGAAAGTATAAACATAAAGTGGGAGCATGAAGTTTTAATTAAACAAGTTACAGTTAGTATTTAGAATTGCAAAGCGCGCTGCACATAATACGCAGGCGGGCGCCGCTCGCGCCACGCTGCCGCCACGCAGCCGCCACGCCGCCGCCACGCCACCGCCACGCAGTCGGCACGCCCGCGCTAGCCGGCTACCGCCGACCACTTCTTTCTATTTGCATTTACATGCATTTTAAGCAAGAAAATACATTATGCTCGCCCGAAGCAATTTATTTGATGTGACGCTTCTATTTAACGTGTAAGGTTATACGCAATTTATTCAGTGAGCTATCGCCCCGAGTTTTAAGGCTTGGACGTTAAACATAAAGGTGCTTACGTTTTAAAGTTAGAGTGGAAACACGAACTGTGCTGCGGCGTCCGGACAGATGGAATACAGAAGTCGATCGAGATGCGAGTCGTAGGAGCGCGTGCGAGCGGAGGCTAATAAATGTGTGTCATTCGTATGACGGCGGTGTCGGCTGCGAGCCAGTTTGCTGCCACTTATTATTGAAGTACGTACTTGTGTTGCCGCAGATTACGCGACGACACAAACAATTCCGTAGTTTATGGCGCGAGTTGGTTGTTGCGCGGTAATGTGTTGAGCTCGGCTCACGACGCTGTTGAGCTGCACACGCTGCTCTAACTTCTTTTGCGCCGACTCACAAATGTTCGCCACGATAACATTTGTTTGTGCTTAGTTTCGTCTGAAATGTTCTTCAAGTTACTGCTGTTCGCGAAGACTCCAAGCGAGAGGCTCGTAACTACGGCGTGATGCAAAGAGAACTGAAGCCTTCGCCAACTCGTATCTGAAATTACTTATGATATTTCGAAATACACAATTTGAAAACGTACAGATGTGAAAAGCCAGGTTCTTTAAGATGTGCTTATAGTGATGGGTACTTACGGGCTGATCGGGTTTTCTTATTTTGGAATAAAGAATCGTTTTGCACATAAGCGAATATTTTCCTTAAGTAGGTAAGTGCTTAGACATGCATAAAGTGTAAACTTTTGGTCGAGTCACGTGTTGCGTGTGCCGTGTTCAGACTTCGCAGGAAGTTAACTAAATGGTCAAGATTGCAGCGTACATAACTATGTGTAAGTATGTGCAGTTCCTCGCTAGCACACTGTGAAGCCTCGGCAAGTACCTGTGTATTAAGTTATGCCTCGCAAGTTTACCATTGCTAAGAAAGCCTTAAACTTAGACGCGAACGAGGAGCAAACTATCAAGTTGGAGATACTTTCACTGCTCACACACTGAGCGGTGAGACATTATCGTCAATTTGTCGTTATTTCGGTAACACGTAGGTGTATGTGGGGGCGTTTACAAACAAACACAACAGCTGCTATTTTGCTTAAATAAGCACTGATCACAGGTATTGGGTTGTCACCAGTATATATATGTGGGAACTGTAAAGCTACCGCATAGTTTACTTAGGTAATTTAACACAAGTTGCCATCAAATCGTGTGTGTAACTCAAATCATCTTCTATTTGCTTCATCGTGTATTAGTTATTCCTTCGAATTTGTTCATATGAATAGTGTGAATTTTGTGTCTCTGTTCTAAATATATTCCCAGTTCAACCTTAACATTAATGTCAAAATAATATATAGGGTGACTGGTAATAAGTGACTGATACTTCAACATGAGTACAATCACGTGTATAAATAAGTATCGGTTTCTTATTACCAGTCACCCTATATCTATGTACAATTAACTATAATCTATATTCTGCTGAATTAATAATAATTTGATGAATTATAACAAGTATATAAAGAGTAAATAAACAAATGAGTGTAAGCTGGCGGACATCGTTACTTGAACAGTTTACAACAGTGGCGTGTCGGCCGGCGATGTGACGACCTGGCGACAATGGCGACCGCCGCAGCGCTCACGTTCCCGACTCATGTATTTAACAAATACCTCGGCTTTGTGACACTCGTGTGTTTATAGCGAGGACGGAATTAAAACGTGTTACAGACAAGTGCCGCCATCTGGTGGGCTAGTGCAGAACGTCCACTCGACAACAGATGTCGGGTCACTTACTTAATCTCTTTTTAGGGTTCCCTACCTAATTCGACACAAACGGGACCCTTAATAGGATCACTTAGTCTATCAAGACCCCTTTGCTCAGGTACGCATGGAAGTAAAAGAAGAAAAATGCAAATTAACATTACATACTCAGGTCTGCTACTAAAAGCCTCCCAACAAATTAAAAAATCAAACTTCTAAGCCTTCATAATCTAAAGATAAGGTCATTTAAGCTAAGTTCAGGCGCGTATTTTGAGAATCGCTAGAAAATCAAAACCTATAGTAGTAAATCTAGAGTACTTTTTGTTCACCTAGAATCCTGAAATGTGGCATAAAGCAAGATCTCATGGCACAAGTTACATAGGAAAAAGTCTGAAAACCGTTTTGTAGTTTACGTCACAAAAGAAAATCTTTTTTGGGAATTGGAAAAAATCTTGGAGGCTGGATTCGAAAATTGAACTACGAGTATTTACATAGATAAGTTTGAACAAACCCTCGGTGCGCGAGTCCCACTCCTATTTGAATGGTTTTTTTTAAGTGAAGATGACGTAAATGCTAAGTTTTGCAACATCTGCATTTATGAACTTGTTCTTGTGAAGAGCTCTGTGCTCGTTTTGAAACCGATTCGTTGGATTGTGACAGTGGAATATCTGAGTCATAAACTAATACTGTTCTCATAGTTGTGCTGGCAGTGCAATCACAAACCATGTAATCATTCAGGTTGCAATGGCTGTCCGTGCAATAACATATAACAGAAAGCCTTGTTGTAACTTCTGAGTTGCCTCGCTAGTAGCGGGGAGCAAGCGGCACCAAGTGTTCAGGTCACAAGTAGTGTTATTGTGCACATTGTAGAAAAATAACCGCGCCACGGACGCGACGGGGCGGCTCGACCGTGTGGGCGAACGTGTGTCGGGACAATAGCACGGGCACTACTGTACAGTCGTTACAAGGCTAAGTAGTGAAGAAATAACTTTAAAAGTAAAAAAAAAAACAAAGTAGCAGATTTGTTATAGACATTTTTGTAGATACCTATATATTTATATTAAGGAAACGTGAAGGTATCTAACTTTATTTCCTGGGAGGAACCAGCTACTATTAATTTATTATCGACATAGGTAACGTCATATTTTGGACGTATCGTATAAAACAACTGATAGCTACAACTAAGAGGTTTTTCTAAGTATATTTTTTAAGTCAAGAGTACATAGATTACTTCTAGGCAAGCGTGCTTCTTCGTTGGCCACATCGTCGCTTACCATCAGGTGTGATAGTGGCCAAACGCGAGCCTAATTTAAATAAACTTGAATGGGAAAAGCTGCAAAACAGTACGGATATAAAATTCGAGCAATCAATCCAGCTCGCGGACTCCAGGGTGTTGCGGAGACTTAATTAGTCAGGGACGCGCAGGACGCGGCCGCTCCCCGTCACAGTAAGTAGCTTCTCGAAAGGACACTAGAATAGAAATTCGCACTTCAATTAAAAACACATTTCTAAGTCAACTGTACAATATAGAGAGCAGCGGCCGTCCATCAATCACAAGCGACGTCATCATTAGTCTTCATCAGCGCACGCTCGGCCCTAATATAAAATGAAGCCATCCATCCGCCATCCGTCTCCTCGCATCAATAGTTTAGTCTCCGTCGTGCCACACTACTTGCTCCCGCTCAGTTCAAGGACGCGTCACACGGTCGCAGGTGGTCGCCGACGGACTCGTCGCCTCGTCGCCGCGTCGCTCACTACAATTACTTTCCACAAGTGATTTATAATTTTCCACAAGAAATTGGAAGGTCTTTTAAGCGGCTTACTCCGGCGACGGCGCGGTTTAGTGCGGCCTCGGCGGTGAGCGCCTCGATAAGTAGGCGGCAGGCGCGCAATCGGCGTCGGTTTTTAATTTCCCTCGGGAACGGAACCTTAACGACCGAGACCGACTACCCGCGAGCGACCCGCTGAACACTGGCGACATTGTTTCTAATGTGTTCCTTTCAATAATGTCGATGAGGCGTCGCCTTCGCCCGCTGTACGCTCGAACGTACGCTCGCACGCCCGCCCGTACGCCCGGGCCTCGACAGGCGCCCACACGCGACACAACACACGTCGGGAGGTATTTCGCTGTTTTAGAGAATTAAATCGCGCTTTCGCTCGGAATGAGAGTTATTTGGGAGACTCACTCGCGATGCTACATAAATTGTTGCGTAAGGAGTAGCGACTTCAGTGGAAAGGTTACATAGCATAGCAGTGTCGGCACGGCGAGCTTAAATAAACATTATACTCACATGATACTATTTAATTTTGGATTAAAATTAAAGTGTCACACATCCTTAACATTGTGAGTGGTAGTAGCGCAGTTCTGTTATTGTGCGTCGCTGGCAGGCGTCGCTCCAAGACGCGTCAGCGCGCGGCGCACGGCAGGCTGCGAGCGCGGCGCCGGGTGCAGGGCTCGCCGTGGCGACAAGCATTGTCGATTAAGTCCTGTTTGCGGTATCCCCGTCCGCGTCTCCGGTGACGTAACGGACGGCTTGCACTACAAACTAAGTGCATCGGAAGCTTGGATTTCCTGCTCAATAAAGAAGACGTATCGAACAAATCTAAAGTATACCCCGACCCTCTGTTTATCCACCCCCAGCCGCGCATTTAGTTTACTGGGATCAGTTTTCGGCAGTAGTTTATATTACTTGAGATCGACTCTAAACAACCAGCGTTATCGCAGGAAAAAGGTCGATCATGAATATTGTGAATTCATGGGAGGAGTAACGTCATAGATTCGACGCCTCGTTCGCAGTGGAGCGGTAACTATCAGTGCGCGTATTAACAAGTGCGCCCACTGGGAGTTATTAATACCTGTCAAGTGTGTATCGTGCCAGCCTGTGGCAATAGCTCGGCGCAAGCTGGTGGCCGGTGTATCGCACATAAGCGTTGCTAGTCTGTAGGAAATAGCTGTTATATAACGTAGGTGTTGACCTGCAGTGTATCGAGAAGATACATTATAGTCACATAATTGATGATTTACTTGACGTAAATTATTTCGTTCGGGTCTCATATTTACAGTTCGTCATTAGGTGATCTATAACGCGGTCATCCTTATATTAAATATGCTTTTCGCAAAAATGACCACTTACTTTATTAGTGTCACAGAATGTCTTAGCTAATATTGTTTAACTTGTAAAAAGTTAATGGCAGAAAACAAGGCTACGACATTCACGACATTCAGGTACTTGGCAATATTATCCGATGTTTATTTTTTTCATTGTAGCTCAGCCTTGTTATACAACAGTCTCAGTGCTCTGGGGAGGGCCTGGGGTTCTCGTAAAAAATAATAATCGACAAGAGCAGGTAAACATTCAAACCTTAGCCGAGCGTTTCCACGACGCCGCGCGCCGACGAATGAAAAGCAGTTAAACAAATACTTTCTCAGAAACCGCTTGCGTAAAAACAAGGATATTTTCGTTATTGTAGCTTGGAATACAACGGAAAATATTAAATGCATTTCGTTCAAAGATATAAAAGGTTGGAATCTCCATTTATCGCAGTGATGGCTGACACGCGGCTCAACCCGCCGCGCGACGCGACGCGCATTCTACGTACATTCTGTGCTGTCTGTGCAAGTCTGCGACAGCGCGTGTCGCGTGCGACTGCGACGTGCGACAAGCGCGACGTGCCTCCCGCCCCGCCCCGCCCCGCGCC
Organism: Mythimna separata; assembly: GCA_030763345.1. NCBI lineage: Eukaryota > Metazoa > Arthropoda > Insecta > Lepidoptera > Noctuidae > Mythimna > Mythimna separata. The sequence goes on from JAKKIA010000043.1 coordinate 220,344, forward strand.
GCTGTCGCCCTCCGCTTTAAGCCGCTTTGCACTACCCATTTTCCGCATCACAATATTTCGCACATTTCACCCTCGAGGAAATTTTTATTTACATATACGTCTTAGATTTTACATCTCGAGGAAATCCGAGAATCCTCTCTTAAATAGCGCTTAAAATGTACATTGTTGTAATATTGTGGCGCCAACTCGTACCGCGGAAGAGAGAATAATAACCGGGCTTTTAAATAAAACCTTTTATCTGAGTGGGGACGAGTACGTAACCTTCAGAAAGTACTCGTAAATGTAAAATGTAAATTCACGTAAACGTTAACGCTGATTTAGGAGCTATTGGAACTAGCAACAAATACAATTGTGAACAAATGAAGACATTCGTTAGGAGTCCGAGTGAAGGAGAACAGCTCGACGAGGCGGCGGCGTGTACCGCGTTGTGAAATTAATTCTGTAAACTAATACACTAGGCGCTCGCTGCTAATTTTTCCCGGGAGTCTGAAGTATTCGCATAAATTACCCAAAGTTTCGCGACTAAATAAATACTTGGAGTTCTCAGTAAACGCCGCGTTATTAACATGACTTATAGATATTGTTATATTATGTTTGTATTACTTGGCGGGGACCGTAAATAAAACAGATGCTGTAATTTATATTGAGTGGCACACCTGCGCGGAGGCGTCGCGTAGTTCCACGATATTGTGTGAGTTCAGTTGTCGATGGCGGCCGGGTGCTCTCTCGGGAGTTCGGCACTACCCGTGTAAACGCCAGGTAAGCACACTTTGTAAGGATCCGTGTCATCGGGACTCGGTCTACACGATACACGATTATCTGTGGGTTTTGGCGATTGTATAGTAAGTTCTACTTTGACTTAATGTTTAACATGTACAAGTATACGAGTATCTACCATGTCGCGGCCTACTTTCTATCTGAAACTTGTTACAGCGATATAATAACTGAATCTCTTCTATAAAAAATAGACATTTTTAGTAATTCAAACAGTTGTTTCCAACTGTTTGAATTAGTCTAGACTTGTCTTCGTCTTTTTGAGACGGAAGTATAAGTATCTATAATTTTTTCAAGTGGGGAATCATCAGAATGACTTTTCCCGCTCTTGGGCGGAGGAGCTCGTGGCTAGATAATAACAGCCGCACAGGTCGATCTTCAAGGTTAAGCAACGCTTGCCTAGGTTGGTCTGTGGATGGGTGACCATCTTAACAATAACGAGTTTCCTCCGTGCTTCGGAAAGCAGGTTAAGCCGTTGGTCCCGGCTGTCATTTGGAGATCTTTGGCAGTCGTTACGGATAGTCAGAAGCCAGTAAATCTGACTCCAGTCTTGTCATGAAGTACCGTGTTACCCCAGTTAATGGGTTGTGGAGGTCTGGTAGGCAGCCGCTCCTCGTAAAATACTGGTATTCGGCTAATTCCGGCTTGACTGGAAGCCGACCCCAATATAGTTGGGAAAAGGCTAGGCAGATGATGGGCGGAGTGGGAGTGCGGAAGTATGGGTAATATGCATATACTCGTTGTTTGGGACTGCTAGGTGGCCGATGTTTTAACCGTTACTATAGTGTAGCATAATCTAATCAGTCTTGTAATGTTCCCATTGGTGGGACACTGGCACCTCTCCAGGAGAAGGAATGGGCTGTAATCCTAGTAACTATTTAGTAATCTGTGAAGCGACCCAGTATGGCTTGGTGGATGTCACAAGTCTTTGACCGTTAATGACAGTCGCATCTAAATCACGCAGCACATGCGAACCGCGATCGTTTCCGACTGCACTTGGACACCTGTTACCGACGCTAAACACTGGGATTACATCACAGCTCCGCTCAGCTCAGCTCCGCTCCGCTCAAGCCCCACTTACATTCGTTGTAATTAAGTGGCGGATTTATTGCCGGAATTATGTCCCGGAACGAGTCATTCACAGGTGTACCCGCTACCGCTACCCACTACCGCCGCGATAACAGATACTTTGGACACATTTATAGGCTTCTTATCTCAAGTCTAGACGTTTTTATGACGATAATGAACTTTGATTTACTAATACGTAAGCCTTCTTTAAAATTAGATCAGTAGATATGTTGTTTTGTAATCATGATTTTGTCTAGTCAATTTTCGGTATATACGTACGCGTTTACCGGCTTTTAAGTGTGACACTTGTTCAGTGGTATTCACAAAGCTAATCTGAAACTAAAATATGCGACCAATATTTCTATAAAACGACCTTTGGAATCGTCAACCAAACTACACGTACAGGGAGCATAAAATCACCCGTATCACATCGTGTGGGCTTGGTGCGCGTGTGGCCGATATTCGGCGCTCTGTTTACGCCCGTATTTACGAGGCGCGTCGTAAACCCGCGCCCAATTCACAGCCAAATCTTTATTCAAAGTGTACATAAAATCGCAACAAAAATACGATCGTTGTTTTATGTGTTGTATCGCGACAATTATGTGTAATGTTGTGTTAATGTTCCGTAACGTTTGACCAGCCTGCGGTCAGCGATGACAGTGGAGAAGAACCTTTTTATAGAAACGTTCAGTTGAAATTGAAAACCAGCGCTAGGCGACTAGTACATAGTTATCTGGCAGTACGTTGAAGTGAACCTAGTTGGGGCAGCCGTGAAACACACAATGTTATTTTTTAAATTAAAGTTTCTACTTATTTCTTCATTGTGTGCATGTGTTTGGATTATGTTTTGGATCTTTAAGATCTTTTTAAAATAGTTAATATCTTACTTCTTTTATCTAACTAATTATCTAACTTCTTTTGGAGGTACTCAAATTTGATGACCTTACTTGACTACGGTACTATTTAGGCGAATGATAATTTTTGTATTCACCTGTTGCGACGCAACATTGACGCCATACAGTGAGGCTCGCTTACTCTTCGGTTAGTCGCGTCAAGACACGGCTTTGTCGCTGCGACTGGAGACTAAGACGCCAATCTAGGATTCCCTGTAGTCTGCCTCGTGTTCAGCTGTAAACACGGCGGCTTACAACAAGACTACAGACCGAGAGGGCAGTGCGTCAGACAAGTTTGACACCGGCCGTCGGTTATAATATTATATGAACCATTTCGGGTATTTTCACTCCCCCATCGATGCTCTGAGCGTACAGTCTCTTGGTGGAGTTGGTTTGGTCGCAGTCCTGGATGGATGCTTTTATTGACTAAGGCTGCCATAGAGAAGTCTTATGTGCTTGGATGTCGACTCGTATGTGGACCTAAGAATGGACCAGAACCACGATACAAGTATGCTTGGCAAACAGTTATGATATTCTTTATTATGGGAGAAGCTTGTGGCTACATAATAACAGCCGCACGGGTCGATCTTCAAGGTTAAACCACGCTTGCCGAGGTTGGTCTGTGGATGGGTGACCATCTTACCATACCGAGTTTCCTCCGTGCCTCGGAAAGCACGTTAAGCCGTAGGTCCCGGCTGTCATTTGTAGATCTTTGGCAGTCGTACGGATAGTCAGAAGCCAGTAAATCTGACTCCAGTCTTGCCTTGAAGTACTGTGTTACCACAGTTAATGGGTTGTGGAGGTCTGGTAGGCAGCCGCTCCTCGTAAAATACTGGTATTCAGCTAAAATCCGGCTTGACTGGAAGCCGACCCCAATATAGTTGGGAAAAGGCTAGGCAGATGGTGGATGGATGGGTTTTAAAACCACTCTACAGCGTGTCTTAGCATGTTGAAGCACATTTAACTAAATTGTACTAAAGCGTAAAGATTCAAGTTGGCGGTAACAACTCGCGAAGTCGCTTTGTTGAGCAACAAATAACATAACAAACATTTTAATTGAAGCACCGGAACAAACGGCCATGACGGGAACTATGATTAAACGAACTTCGAGACAACTTGTTTAACAGAAAGATCTAACTTCTTTTATAAACAAAATCATAATAGAGAGTTTGGTGTGGCTTGTGTTTTTAGTGGGATCAACTTAAGAACTAGGCAGAGCGGATGGTTGTTGTTGTAGCAACATCTATGGCATCACATACGAACTCGAAATCCTCTATCGCGCAGTTAAAGTTCTTCGCCCGATTTGAACAGATATGACTGTCCAAAATCATCTGTTGGGCAGTTGCCCGCAACGGATAACACATCCATCTGGTTTAAGAGAGGGTCCTTTTCAAAAGAGGTTTGCGGGACTTTACAATCTGTGCCGCATACATCTACAGTGTTATAATTTCCTATTTTCCAACAAAAATCCTATGGTTATTATTAATTGTTGCAGGCTAGCAGTGATAGCCTACTAACCCTGACATTAGTTTAAAAATGTCTAGTTTAGCGATCTGCTTCTGTGTCAGCAAGTATCGTATCAACTGACCAACTGCTATCGACATAATCCCAACGTTACCTACGTATTACATCTACGCACGTATTTGAAGTCATTAGAGTAAATAATTGTGAGTGGGCTTGCGGACGGCGAGCAACAGGTAGCTCGCCTTCCGACCGTCCAGTAATCATCTGGATCGAGCCCTAATTGGCAACGTCGTATAGTGTTCGCGCCTCAAGAAGGTGTCAACAAAAGCCAGCAGTGTCGAGCCTCTGGGGCCATGAGTTCGTTTCTGAAAGGAAAACGAGGCACTGAAACGTAAGGCACCGAAGGTATAAAGGAGTGGGTTTTAGTAAGTAAGTCTAACATGTTGTCCCACTCCGCCCAAGAGCAGAAGAAGTCATTCTCACTATTTTCCACCTAAAAAAGGGTAAATATTATATGTGTCAACGTTTAGAAAATATGATTGTGACTTCAAGTTCACGTAGCTAAGGTTCAAGGATGTCGCAAGTGGTGCCGACAGCCCTCAGGCCGCATAGAGCGTGTACGGCAGCGTAATGTGCATATTAGCGATAACTTAGCATATAACGCGCACCTGCGGGCGCTCATAAAGAATCGTTTTAATTCCATTACCGCTTCTCTTTGATTTAGTTGCTTGAGAGCGATCACGCGCCGCGCCACATTGAATACTTAGCGATCATGTCATGACTCTTACGTCTTTGAGGTACAGGAGACTCGTGTCGTCAGCTGTGCAGTAGGCCGCATGTCAAGACCGTGGCAACGTTGACCCTGAGTTGGCCTTCCGTGGTAGACACATCATTTTAATAGAATTATAGGTCTGCTTGTAATGATTTTGTTACTACTGACGTGAACTCAGTACTATTAGTTTCATAGAGTATTTAAATATAAAATAAATGTACCTATAATTATTCTTTTTTAAGATGGGAAATATGACTTCTTCCACTCTGGAGTGGAAGGGCTTGTCAGACTCCTACTGATTTAAACAGACTCCCGTTTCTTCGTTGCCTCCATTCCAGGGTCCCGGGGTTCTCTTTCGTTCAACCCAGGTGCCCCGTAGACTTTCACCCTGCCGGGTCCATTCAGTATACACATACTTATAGTTAGATATGCGATGGTGTTCTATTTTAATATCAAAAAGTAATGTTCTGTTAACTTAGTCATGAGACGTATGTGCTGTATCTCGCGACACCTCATTGATAAAACAATACCTGCGGCTGCAGGTGTGACTCGCGAGCTCTCTCACATGTTCGCGGAGAATAGTAAAATATGTTATTGAGATTGATTCCATCTCATGTGCTCCTGATCCGCTGTCGCCGAATGCGATCAAATTCAGATCAACACTAAAATTCGTCGACGCTTCATAGGTGGAGGTTTCATTAACAGAGCTGTTTTCAAATTTACATCTTTTTTATTGTTCATAGGTTCGTGCTTGACGATGAAGCACACGTTAAGATATATTCACTTTAACTATCTATTCACTTTAGATTTAAAGGTTGTAGCTATCAGGAAACACCGACTTCAGCAGGAAATTTCACTCCTTAGCTGTAATAATAATGAATGTGTTTTCTAAAATGGTTTATGCGTATGGGTTGGGTGTTCACCATGTACCAGTGCTGCATCGCCGTATGCTTGGTGGCCCGATGATGGAACGCGGCGGGATTGCACGTTCGATGTGCTGCTTTCGACGCACACTCTCCGAAATGCTACCGGTAGAAAACCGACAGGCTAGCAACTCACCGTCGATACTCAAGACTTTTAAGCTTCGATTAGAAGAAAGCCATCATTACCAATCATCCCTTGGTACTAGCTCATTAAACCAAAAATATTCATAGTATTGTAGATAGTATTCATCGTATAGGTACAGGTTCATTAAAGCTGAAGCGTGTGGCAATGTCAGTAGCCATCTTCTTACAAAATCAAATGATACCAGAAAAAAATAAGTAACAGAATTAGAAACAGATTATGAAATTACGAAATTGTGAAATGACGGTGTATTCTCACGCGTGTTATAAAACAATCGTAACGCATCAGGCACGCGTGTTTATGGCAGCAGTTTAGATAGAGTGGTAGCTGGAACGCGCCGATATCGCCAACACACAGCCACAGTGTGGACAGAAGGTCATATACTGCAGAGTTCCTCAGAACCTAGAGCCATACGTATATTTATATTGAACTTCTAGAGACACAGCTATTCCGTTTTACAACCATTCCCATAAGCCACACATCGAACAAGCTGGTTCTAGGTGTCCAAAGTGTCTTTTGACTATACATACTCGTATATATCGCAACGAGTGATTCTGTTTTTTGAAGAGGTTTGTTGGGAGAGTTATTCTGAATAACAACCCTAAATAACAATAAAATCTAAAATAACACAAGTGTCATTGACCAGGTATTCGTATTTTTATATGATTTATTTACGAGTTAGTAAGAGTAAGAGCATCTTCCTGTCAGTTTAGTGACAGTGGTACTTCTGTGCCCGCGCGTGCACTGCTCGGCCGCGTATAATTCGGCGCGCGGCGCAGACGCCGGTCGGACCGGTCCTCCTCCCGCTCGCGCCCCCCTCCCCGCCGCCCCCCCCTGCCCCCTGCACTCCGCACTCACGACCAGTTCTGCGAGCTAGTGGCACTCGCAAAAACTGCCACAGTCCCGCCGCAAGCCTCCGTCCTATTTGTTTTGGTAATGTCCGAGTATCGCGGTCAGTAGAAAAACGCGAGTGTCGTGGAATGTCAGCGGAGTGGGTGCAGTGTCGCGAGTGTCCAGTGTCGGTCATGTAGTGTCGGCGGGAGATGTCGCGTGCAGCAACATGCTCGTCGTGCGCCATGCGAAGGTACCTCCACAGCCCACAGTCCTACTCGTCGTACTGCGACTGCACCGCGCACCGCAGCCTGCTATCACTCGATGGCACTTCATTACTGAGCTTTGGACCTGTTGACTGTATAATAACTTGATTTCTGTTTATTCATTGTCAGAATTACTAATTCACGATAAATATTTGAATGTAGCAGTGATAACATTTTGCCAAAATATAATAAAAACAGGTGTAGGCGTTGAGGCCACTTTTACACCTTACTCATAACACGATCGTTGATCCTAATAATATTTTATAGACATTAAGCCATCGATTTAAATATGTTGAGCAGCGCACGTCGTGTCAGTTTATATTATGTGAACTGTGTTTAGCGTAAGAACGCGCTAAAAGCTCTCGGCTCTGCCCGCTGGGGACCATCACTTGCAGGCAATACGCTCCACTACTTACAATAATCTACCCGGATTACACCGCAGTGTGGTGTGTTTCATATTATTATCCACTAAGAAAAGAGGAACATCGTACAGGCTGCGTGTCCCGCGGGGAATGTTAGAGGATGTTAGACGCGCGTAACGCGATGTTTATAGTCTGTGACTCCCTGAAGCTCGCGCGAGTGTCGGTAAATAAAGTGAAGCAGGAGGCAATGCTGCTGCGTATCGTCTGCGGGCATTAGGGACAGCTACAGCTCAATGAGACGGCACTAACGCAGCGGTCCTCGAAACAGCCGGCGCAATGGTGCGGAAACCCGCGGGACTCTGCTAACGCCATGCAGATGACGTCTTCATCGACTACTCGATGATTTACTTATCGACTCATCAGTTTTCGAAAATGTTGCACGCGTTTATCTTGGTGTTTCAAAGTTGACTATAATATTTTATAGCCTTTTAAACACCGTCACAATTTTAGTCAGATCAGCAGGTTCAGACTAGATGAAATATTTTTATGCAACTCAGTCGAGATACTGTCTCTCTTTGTAATTATTCGACTATTTTAAGCGTTCCTCTTAAACAATTCTCTCCCAACTTCTGACTTTGAATAGTTATATATGAAACTGTCCCGTGTCATAAAACTGTGCGAGACAGCCGCCCCTGACGCCCGCCATGCTCTCCGAAGCGCGCGTCTCGCCACATATGACGTCCTAAACACTGCTGCCCGTTTATTTACGCACCACTTACACACTAGAGGAGAACTAAAACAAATTCTACTACACACAGCATGCCGTAAAGAAATAATGATGTCTATAATATATATAGTCCTACGCCTGATACATCTACTTTGTGATAAGCCAGCTCATGATATTGATTTTGCCTGATGGATAGTTAGATGAGACACAATGCTACTAGTAAACCCTGAAGATGAAGAAGAAGAAAAATGCATAGTGATTGTACTATATTCATTGGGTACTTTATGCAAACAGAAAGTACAGGGGCGGACGGTCTTAGATTTATTTATTTATTATTTATTAAATAGAACGGCAAAGCCAATTACACTATTTAAACTTAACCTAATTTATTTAGTCAGTCATGCATCCTTCTCACAAAAATTCAAACATAGATATTTTCTACTAGGTAAACAGTGGGTGATATAATAATAAATAGAGTTGGGTGCAATATTAAGAGAAAGAGCGGATACAAAGATTTACAAATATGACGTGGATCTGCTGTTCTGTTCTATAGAATGTATGTGACACTGCATATCGCGCTGTCTTGGCGCGTGCTAACGTTTCACGCCGGTGTGTGTGCAGTGCAGGCAATGCGACGCACCGATATGAGCATGTCACCGTGTAGTCCTTCACGAGCGTGCAGGATTTCACAGAGAACATCATTTGCTTGATATCACCTTCAAACAGACTGTTCTACATTCACGTTCTATTTTGAATACAAACTAACTTTATGTACTTGAAAGAAACACTGTACAAATACGGACTTCAGCATTTTCAACCAGCTGACTTTAAAGTGGTGCAGAAACATTACATCTAACCTGGCAGTTGCAATTTCTACTACTATTTGATCGCTCGTCTGCATGATCTTCCTTTTTATTCTCACTGAGCTTTTTACTATTAAGTAGACACACTTGTTAAATACTCTCTTCCCAAAATTCAAAACTAGCGCTGAATATGAGCGAAAGCTACAGCAGACTTCCTAACATTCCCAAAAATTAGGTCAGGTAGACTCACGGTAGACTATTCATATTTCGGCTTTAATTCTTGAGTAGTCGGTACTTTTTCCGCGGCCGTCGATACGCAAGCGGGAGTTTTTGTTCGTTTGGGAGCTATGTAAAAGTCATCAGCGGATACAAAGTAAACAAACAGAGCGCGCGGGCTGGCGGCGGCGGCGGGACAAAAACTGGCATAACTTATAGCAGACACCGGACAAGGAAGAATTGGACACGGAACTGCGCTTCAAATAAATGTTTTATTTCTGTGTAACTGTAGGATTTCCGTTGAAAAAAAAAACAAACGATCCTGAGTATGTTGAAATGCAACAAAACCGATATTCCGGTTACGAGTCCTTTCAGCATTTAATATTTTTACCAAGCAATGTTGTGAAATTATTTCGAGTATATTTTTGGTGTCATGTTGTGTAATGATGACTCGAGTGTAATACTAATGATTACACTCGAGTCCGTTTCGTCATGCTGTTGTATTCTAACTGTTGTAATGATAACATCCTGATATCCTAAGGATAATTAATTGACTGTCTTTTAATTAATATTTCTCGTGAAGCTATTAGAAAGCTAATGAGATCGAATGCCCTGAGGCCTGTGGCGATAAAGCCCTGAAGTCCGCCGGGCTATTCTCGTTTTCTTTTTCCTGATATCTTGTTATAAAACAAATATGTACTGTATGTATGACTGCGCTCTTACGGTACTACTCGTAATATTATTCTAGTCAGCGAAACTATGTAGAATCGTATGTAATTTAAAGTAGAACCTAAACAAGCTGAACTGAAGTTTACGTCGTGTGATACAGACAGAACGTTTGTTTAGGACAAGCACTGACTTGTCGTGATTTATGTAGGCCGCTGATACAGGAGGACTGGCTTTACAAGAGGGTGAACGTGTTCCCGATGCGGCTTAGTGGTGTAGTATTGAGAAGTAGAATGCTAACAATAATTTCAACTCGACTTTGCAAACAGGTCGGAGTATATGAATAGGTATTATGTCTATACTAAAACCAAAACTGGTGAATCAATATTTGCCTCATCACCATGTAACGTTACAATTCCATCTTTCAAGGAGCTATTATCACAAAATGCGAGAGAGTCAAGAGAGCAAAACGATTTCCGACCTTTTGGAGGACCTTCTTCAAGTTCTCAAAGCATTGTTATCCACATATGTCCGCGTTGAGCACGGGACTGCTGCACTGGCACGGGACGAGGAGTCATTAACCAGTGCGCTGACAGGACAAAGCGCACAAGTACGGCGGGGGCGAGTGCTCGCGCCAGTCGGGTGAACGAACTGGACGCAGCACAAACGCACATTTGTACCTGCACTCGAACAATTAGTTTTGCATACGTGTGAAGCTGCTGGCCAGCTCTTTGTTTTAAATCTTCCACCTAAATTATATTCTCGCCGAGGGAGAGTTGGACACGATGAACATTTTCTTCTTAGTTTAAAATTTAATTTTCAAATATAATTCTAGGGTAGAATAAATTACGTAACTGCAATGTACCTCATATTTAAATGGCTTCAACTATTTGTTTACATACCACTTACTGTATTATTGACATAATAACAAATTACATCACTTGCTGAGAGCTAGTCCATTTTAGAATTAATTGTAATACACGTATAAAGGTCAAATCGAATAATAATATTTGATCACCATAGTGACATAAATTAAGCAGATTAATAATAATTGTAATTTATATTAAAGTTGTAGTATTGCTATTTCAAACTCGCTTTGTTCTCTTAACTTTTCGCAGCGAACAAACCGTCGAGTCATCATGACTCGCACGGTTCCTCTCTAGATCGTCCCGAACTGGAGGCTATTACCGCCGAGTATTGCTCCATCGGCACCACAACGCGAGCATTATCATCAGCTCTCGTCGCGCGCCACGCGCCGCAGACACGCAAAAACTGTTAACTGCTGTTTATAAGTACATAGATTACGTGGCATGTGACAACAAAGTTTCAGAAGGCTAACTGGTAAAATTGTGTGATCAAAATAAACTTTATTTACGAGGGATCTAAAAATTTTTAGATGTTTGCAGACTGATATAATTAAATTGATATAATGCACTGGACAAGGACCGGAACAAATGTACCTGCTGCGCGCTTTCCGTCGGATTATAATTTGGAAATCTTCAAGGCTAGAGTGAATAGGCTCTTAATAAAATATTGCGCCTCACCATCAACGATTGCAACACTGCTTATCATCAAGTGAGATCGCAGTCAAGCACTAGCTTATATTTTATGGTTAACTAGCTTTTGCCCGCGACTTCGTTCGCGTGGAATAGTGACTTCCGGCAGATTTTTGGTTTTACCCACATAGTTCCCGATCTCGCGGGATCTCTTCAAAAATGAAATGTGAAAGATATTCTAGGGAACTCTTCAAAAATCAACATAATGAGCTCTGCGTTTGAATTGAAGATATTATTATGTATACTCACTTAGGGGCATTAAAGCCGTTATTGCCGATCGAAAAAGGCGAAAATATTTCATACCTTTTTACTATTTATTTACATTTTTCCGATGAATTTTCAGTGCTGAATTGATGCCGACTCTTGATCAATAGATGGCGCTGTATGTCCGGAATAAATTTTATTTTTTATTTTACGTTTTATTTTATTTTTTGTAATAAAAACTATCCTATGTCCATTCTCAAGTTCCAAACTATGTCTGTACCAAATTTCACACAAATCGGTTCAGTAGTTTAGGCGTGAAGCAAAGACAGACAGACAGACAGACAGAGTTACTTTCGCATTTATAATATTAGTTAGGATGTTATATAACAAAAAAGTAAAAAAAGAACAATAATTTGTTCGAATAGACTGGTTTTAAAGCGCAACGATACTCGTGAGTATAGCACATGACGTTAATCTAGGAGCACCGGCTATAAGGTGCACACGCTACGTAAAGTTAAACGTGAAAAAGACAAGTAAAGCGATATAGTCTCTGTTTACACGTTATATACTCGGTTTATTTTTTGTTGTATAAAGTCTATTTATTTAACTGAAATTGCGACATATTTTTCAAAATCTGCGAAATAAGCTTTTCGCGAAAAAGGACAATTCAATATGTTCGATCTGTAAAATCCCAATTTTACTAAATTGCCTGGAGATGTGCAGAAAGTAGCTTTATTATGTGTGGAGTGAATCATCTGTAGGTTATATTTCTTGATGTTGTTAATACATGTTATTATAAAGCCATTGATTTCGTTCAGAACACTGACTGGGTCGCAGAGTTCATTGATCAGGTGAGAACAGTTATTAAAATCAATGTTGTGTTATTTATTAGTCTAATCACTGTTTAAGCATGAAGAATGTTTGAGAGGACTTGTTAGACTGTCTTGTATTGTTCAAAGTGTTCTTGGGCTTTAGACAGAGTAACATTGTATCGGCGATAAGGGTAGTGAAACTTAGTGTGAAGTTAGTTTGGACCGCGTGACACGTGGGGCCCTGGGTGGCGCGCGTCACTCGCTGACATGTTGAACTGTTGACATCACTTGTCTTGACTCGCGTTATCGCTGATGACGTCCTGTTGCTTATTACTGTGCACACTCTGTTGCTTATATATCCATTTGCAACAAACTTATTGACCCAGCGTTCGGGGTTTTCTGACTTCGTTTCTGTATTTTAAATTGTTGAATTCAAGAACAGTCAACAGTCTATTTAATCATCTAGTATATATAAACAGAGGAAAAAAACGAAAAACGTGTAAAAGTGTTTTGTAAAACCTACTTACAAGGTAAAGGTATCATTTATCACTTATACAACGTCATCTAGTACCAAACTAAGTAGAGTTAGAGCTATGAGTACTTACTGGACAACTTATAAATATACTTATATATTTTTAAATACACGCATATCATAGATAAAACACCCAGACACAGAACAAATGATCATGCTCAACACAGGAACATTTGTCTTGGTTGGGAATCAAACCCACGACCTTTGGTGTAGCAGCCAGGGACACAAACCACTAGACAAACAGGCCAGTCATATAGTCGGTAAGCCACACGTAAGCCACCTAGGCCTACCTCATTACATTAACTGTTTATAAAAAGCCTTATCATAAGCACATCACACAGTCATACTATAACGAGTAGATAAGAACGCAGCTCCACTTAGTTGGACACTTTTACTCTCGTGCTTAGCGTGGAATGAAGCGTAACCTGTATCTATGTTATTATTATTACGACGATTGCGATCTTGAAACGCGTCAAGGGCGCACTTTAACTCGACCTTACCTTCTACGAGCTGGAGTAAACAGAAAAACACACTCTGCAGTAAACAGAATAGAGTTCAAAATCGTAGTTTATTGTAATGTCGTTAATATGATATGCTAGATAATAATTTCTTCAGAAGGCCCAATCCGCGAATGCGAATTGAATGTGTTATACTTAATAGCAAACGACCTGCCTGTTGATAAGAATATGGGTTTGATGTGTATATTTTTGTTATGATCGACAACACATATACAAGAGGTAGATAGAAGTGCAACAGGTATGTCCGTGCTATTACTGGTCAGCTTCTTGCTGTCAATCGGTCGGCCATCAATCAGCCCTTTGACAGTTGCGGGAAAATCCGTGATAAACCTCGTACCCTACATTCAGTAACAATTGCGCTTGCTGCCATGGTTTGAGGGGGTCCCTTATTCCATTAAGACCACATAAGACCTGTCTTGATCTGTTCTTGCTTACGAAACTGTTCGGCAGCTATTCAACAGCTAATACTGCACACACACTAAGAACAGCACAAGTCTTTATTCTGGTGCTCGCTATAGCAGCAGAGCTTGTGTGCACCGTGCCTCGTGTGGTCGCAGATGCACTCGTGTCGGTGCGCGTCGCTCCTCGTGCGTGGGATGCGCGCGCGCCGCTGAAGGCCGTCCTACTGGTCGCCGACCGCCATTGTTTTAGGGTAACTGTAAGCTTGCAGCTTCATAAGGACGCTATGTTGATATATACTTAAATATCTTATACATATACAGATATGTAGTGATGCATGAGAAGTGGTGGCCCCGACTTACAAGTTTGTAGGTCGCGGGTTCAAATTCAGTCAGGCGCATACTTTGTGTAATTTAATTCATCACTATTGCTTTCAAAACGGTGAAGGAAAGCATCGTGAAGAAACCAGCATGTCCTAAAACAAAGTCGAAGACGTGTTATCCACCAAATCGCAATAGGCCCGCGTGGTGTATTACAGCCAGACCTGAGTTCCAATGTTCCAATGTTGGGACTCAATCTTCCTGTCTAGGAGTGGGAGTGGGCCGTAATCCACCACGAGGGCCCAATGCGGATTGGTGGATGAATTTTTAGTTCTAGGACATACTGGTTTCCTCACGGTGTTTTCCTTCAACGTTTTGAGAGCAGCGTGTTTATATGTGTACATAAATAATAAAATAAATAAATAAAATAATAATCGAAAACCAATTCTGCTAAAATTAACTGTTCACGACATTTTTAGGGTTCCGTACCTCAAAAGGAAAAAACGGAACCCTTATAGGATCACTTTGTTGTCCGTCTGTCCGTCCGTCTGTCAAGACCCTTTTTCTCAGGAACGCGTGAAGGTATCAAGTTGAAATTAAAACCATATATTGAAATCCGCGGTCCCTTGAAGTTGTGCAAAAATCAAACTTGTAAGTTAACGGGAAAAAAAGATACGCCCGTTTATGTTGCAAAAAACGTACATTTCGACACTGTCAAAGGAATCAAAACTCATAGGGTGCTTCCCGTTGACCTAGAATCTTGAAATTTGGCACGAAGCAAGGTATTATAGCACTAATATCGGGAAAAGTCTGAAAACTGAAAATTTTTAGTTACGTCACAAGAAAAAAAAATTGAAAAGTCTTCAAGACTCGATTCGAGAATTAAACTGTTTTTATAGGTAGGTTGGTACGAAACCCTCAGTGCGCGAGTCCGACTCGCACTTGCCCGGTTTTGATTTACATAAAACATAACACCTAAACCCGTAGTAAAAATGATTTGTGTAATGAGTAGCCAGGCACAATGACACCCGTTCAAGGCATTCGTTTGTTTCATATAAACGATGTATTCTTGTGTACGTTAGTAAAGACTTGTGTATATTTATGATTCAGAAGAAAACGATATTCAATTAAATTGAATAATTTATGAGATGAACCTCCGAGCTTCTCGGAAGAGTCCTTTAATTAATATAATCCGACCCGGACATAAGCCTCTTTCTCATCTTCTACCGTAATACTAACAGACACTACTGCCTACGATATTAGACTATAAGTATCTATCATGAAAAACATGTTAAAGTATGAAGTATATTCAAATCATAAATCTGAAAGACTACGAGTGTTCTTAAAGCTTGTGATTTCTTGGAATCTATGCACTTTACACAACTTCGGCATATTGAATTCCTTAGGAAGGGATCTCGAGTGCCACCGATACGAGCTACTCCGACCGTCAGCGGCGCGTGACGCGCGCGGCGCGGAGGTACGCGGGAAAAGGTTTTATTATAATTTGATATGTTTGCTCTATTAAGTTGGTAGGAGACACGATGCTATTCCCGTCATGCTCGGGGTAATGGGGCAGAATGCGGGGGGGGGGGCGCGGGACGAGGGGGGGGGGGGGCGAGGGGACGAGTGCTTCTGATCATTACATAGCTCATTAGCTCCATTTATAGTCATTTATCTTTTCATGCGTCGATTACGTGCAGAGTGGAGACAGTGTGCTGGAAGAAGAGGCCAGTGCACACTGGGTATACTAGGAACACAGCTAACGAAAGAACATAATATACCTAATAATATCGGGGAGGGTATTACAATGGGAATTATTATCAGAACGAATAAATTGTTGACAGCCTTTGATGGGAGGAGCTCGTGACCAAATGTTGTGTGCGGGTATTTTGTTCATGGTAAAACAACGCTTGCTGATGCAGTCCATGAGTCCGCCTGGGACCGGTGACCATCCATCAGATACAGAGACTCAACCGTACCTCGAAAACCACGTTACGATGTTTGCTTCGACTGTCTTTTACCGTTCTTACGGGTAGTCAGAAGTTGGAAAATGTACAAGTGGTATCGTGTTACGGGGCTGTGTATGTGTAGGTTACACATGGCAGACATGACAGGCGTCACTCCACGTGAAATATTGGTGTACAACTGCATCTGGTCTGACTGGAAGCCGACCCCGGCACGGCTGGGACAGGCAGGCGTCATGAGCGCGCTCGACGCAGCACTACGAGACTAAATTCAATTAACTTTTGCAACTCGTCTGTATTTCATTTAACCATTTCTTAGATTGCTGGAAACATTACTCAGGCACTTAAATACGGCCATCAATTGTACTATTCTCATTTAAATAGCTGGGCATTAACGCTGATAAGCGCACAAGTCACAGATATACTAAAAGCATTGCAGCGATACTCTGCGCGATTAATCCCGACATTCAATTAATCGGATTAATGTTGCAGAGCGTGTTGCGACGTTGCGCGTGTGCGCGCTGTGTTGCGAGGCTCGTTGCGACTGTGCGCGTATCTGCGTCGTAATGAACTCGGTCAATTTGATCGTATCAACAGGTTATAAAGGGCGCTCGTCTGCTCGTGACGTCACGCTAGTTGCGGACACCCCCCCCCCGCGCCCCCCGCTGGTGTCGTCGTGTTTTATGAGATACTTTTGTTAGCAGTAGGGGAGCTTTAATCAATGTTCCTGTAAGGATGGGATTGATTTTTTATAGGAGCTCTCCACGGTGAACAAGCTCGTAAAGCAAAAGCATTTGTCTAGAAATCTTGTATGACTAGTGATGCTCTAAATATGGAAGCAAACTCATATCGTTCTTATTAAGAACTTAGAAAATTAGGTTCTGAAATTTTGTTTTTTCACCTCTTCAGGGTACTTATTCCTCGTTTTTAATTGTCACGGTTTACTTGTGTGTGGACCAGTGGTCACGCAGTGAGTTCGGGCATGTTTGCAAGGCTCGGCAGTTAACTGCGCTGCCAGCGAGACGTATGGAAAGCGATAACTCTCGCAAACGAGCGAGTGCGCATAAATCATAGAGTTCCATGAGTACCGGCCGCTCGCGCCTGGAACACGAGATAAAGGAATTTCGGAGGGTTTGTGTAATCGTACGTATTTTCGTTTGCATTGAAAAAAGGAAGTTATAAATGATTGGTGGTTGGTTTTGTGGAACTTTGAAAGAGAAAGTCGACTAATATTAAATGAATTTCTCAATAGGATTTTAAGATAAATAGCATGGTTTGACGAGGGACTGACTTGAAGTTACATCTTAACACGCTGGTGATACTAGCTGCTACACGGGGCAAGCTTAAATTAGAGGTAAGAGGGTGCCGCCTCGACTGTTGTCGTAAACAGCTGTTTAGCTGCAAGCGTCACCACGTGCAAGTAATCCTGACATTTCCCAGTTCACACCGCTCCCCGCGTTGTCATTCCACATAATGATAATATTTACAGTTGCATATCTCGCTTGGCTCGTAAACGCGCGTCACGCGTGCCGTTTACTGCCGCCGAGCGCCGCCGATAGCACGCGGCGCCGAGCGAGCGCGCGCTTTTACGACGCGCGGCTTATTACCTGCGCGATGATATTGTTTCGACGCAATCTCGATTGAGCCCTTCGTTATGTTGTGTACTTGTGACGCGGAGCATAGAAACAAAGCGGATGTGTCGGGTACTTACATATTGTTGTAGTCCTTGTTTACTGTTGTAGTTATTGTGATATCGCATTGTACGTATCACGAGGCCGGCATTTCTCAAAGTTTCTCGTTTTCGCAGCTGCCATAAAATAAAACTCATAATATTCTCGTATAATATACAACACGTATGCCAAATAAATTAATTTATCTCCACATTATCACCACGACCACCAGTATCTCCATTATTAAGGAGACATTTCCTCAGTCATCTTTTATTGTAATTTTATCTTAAACGAAAGCCACCTGCATATGAACAGCTTCCGTGTTTCGTATCATTGTATTTGTTACACACTGGCGCGGGCGTCACGTTGAGGCTGTAATTTTTCCAGACTGCCTCCAATATGATTATGTCACTAAACAGTTGAGCGCGGAAGGTCCGCCAGATGAACACGCAAACACTCGAAGGAAAATTTAATGTTCCTCAATGTATTACAACAGATTACATGAACATAGTATACAGTGGACGAAAAAATAGCTTAGATAACCCAGTCTTCGAGCACATTGTGATGTCAAAGACATAAACGCGTTGTCAATAGTTACCCCGACTCGTAGTTGAAGACTCTTCCCTTTTCTTTTATTTATGAGGTAAATCATATTCGTTTATGAAGCGGTCCTTCTGTTTGCCTATTCAGTAGCAATGATCTGGGGATTCCCTGCCGCCGCAAATTGGCCGCACACGCGCCGCGCGTCCTTGACTCGACTTAACTTGGTATTCTCGCCAGTTCGCCGCCCGCCCCCGCCGCCGCCCTCGCGCCCCCGCGCCCGCCCGCTACCAACAAACTATTAACTTAGCTGCTCTTTATCCCCGGCTCCACTTGTGGGACGCGCACGTAACCGCTCCGTGTCCACAATTATCCTAGTGAGCAGTAACAGTCGAACAGAACATCGGTGTATGTCACATCTGCGTGCGACTCGTGCGTGGGAGACGGAATAAATCACGTGTTTTTACATTTTTCTGTATAATATGCAAGTCAATATGGAATAATTTGTGAATGTCGCTCGTTTCGATTTACTCGATTTCTTTATTTGATGAAGTGTTATTACTCTTTTTTAACTTAATGGTAATGTTACAACATTATTATACGCCTACTGCTAAATATCAATGTGCTAGACCAAGGCCGCAGCTATTTGTACCAATTGGTCACATGTTCGATACCTGAGTGATAATGAATGCCTCTGGCCATTAGGAACAGAATAAACCAAAACATTACTTTTTGGAAATGAAATATGTACTCTCAATTGAAGTCAAAAGTATTTACAGAGTACTAAAATCAAAGTGTAAAGAGCAACTAAACATGATACCCACCAGTTCTTGCCGTTTGTGTTTGTTATACTCGTAAACTAGCTGAATACCGTGTTCCACTTCAGTAAGGAAAGCGTCGTACACTCGCCGCATTCACAGCACAGCTCATAAGAAACGGAACAGATTATACTCCGACTACTCGTATAATAATACTTCTTAATAAAATGTGTCCTTGCAACTTATCAGTGAGCAGCTCTGAGAGGAAATTGTATTGTTGTGGTTCCAATAAAATGCTCGATATAATATGATATTACTGAAAAAAACTCTTGTTGATATGTAAATGTTTATTTCATTTCTGGGAAAAGTTCCCTTTTGAAATAGAAGCTCATTACTGCAGCACTCGTTCGCTCAATATGTTATGAAATAAAATGGCCTTAAGAAATCATTCTACAAGTTAACCAAATCTAATTTTTGAATGGTTCGTGCGCTTAGTTAGACAAGTACAAACTAATGCGCCTCATCATCAACGATTGCCATCATCACTGCTTACCATCAGGACATCGCGGTCAAGCACTGGTTTATACCAATTAAAAAACAACCTACCTTACTAGGTGCATACTTAAATAAAAACTGACTCTCGAAGCTATAACTAGAAAGAGTCGCTAGCCGCAGATACGTTGAACGTAGTTGAACTTTAACCTTTGTGTAACATTTCGCCGACACTAATAACGGATATGTTATCTGATCTAATAATCTAGATTCGCCTTATGTAAGAAAAAACTTCCACAAAAGAATTCACGCTAGAGAACTCCGGATTTTTTCGAAAGGTAAACGTTTTGCCTAGATTAAATAGGGTTGCTGTAACTTCACGATACGGGTAGTGGGCTTGTTTTAGAATAGGTATTAAGGCCAGTTATTTTAGACTTTTACTTGAGATGATTAAAGGATATTACTAAAACCACATGACACAAATCTCAAGATGATCTGCAAAGTACATAACAAAGATATAAAAGCAGCCAATCCTCTCGAGCGTGTGTAACAGTAGTCGTAAAGAACAGAACACAATACGACCTCGCAGAGGCCGAAGATACGACTGTATCCACATTAACACGGTTACCACTGCTCCCGCCGCGCACCTCGGAACCAATGCAAAATTATCTAAATTAAAATCTAATTAAGTTTACAAGGCGAATAAATCGGAAGGAACACAAACAACTGAGCATACCACGCGGATGAATCTTGGCGAGCATTACAGTACTACAGGAGCATGCTCGAGTACACTGCGTCCACAAGTACACGACGTACTCTCATGCACACTGCGCCGCGCGGGGCTCGCTCGCGCGGGACGCAACCACCTCCGCACGGGAACTGTACGGTGAAGTTGTAGTGTCTCCACAAACTTTACTTAATATTGTTATGAACAGATACATATTATTATTGCTCAGTTGAGTTAATAACTGCTCAGGTTATGTGAGTTGCGGCTGAGTTCAATGCTGTTACAATGTCAACGGGAAGAAATCGTTATCACTTTGAAGAATTATTGCTGTTGCTTATCAGCCATTTGCAACATTCGTGGCTGAAATTGGCTTCATATTTTGGCCAGTACAACGTCAACTCCATTATTTTAACAACAAATTCTAATTAAACACCCTTTTCGGCACTTAGAGATGTAAAATGGGCGCGGAGCAAAAATGCTAATAACAATTTACAATATCTGCTGAGCCCTCTCAGAGTAAAGCTTTATTTATTTATACACCTTGACAAATAAGCTTAATATCAACTTTCCTCCCGGGAGCGCCTCCGCGGCTGGCGAGAGTTGTGTCGCTGTTCCTTCAGCCGCTTTACATAACAAACGATAATTATATAGACATCGACATTTTGCTCAGATTGTATGTAAAGTGGCTCGGGGTTATCTTACTGAAGAATTCCTATTATCATAGGGAGCGTAATGTGAGCGATATCGGTGTGCCTTTACTTCCAATTTTCTACCAAAAATATTCAATTGCAGAAAGAACCTATTGATTACCCTAAGGTATTAGACAATGAACTAACTTTAAAATTAAATTAAAAGATAGTATGAATAGTTAAACAGTCAGCGCTTACAGTCTGAAATACAAACCTTTAATAAATCACGATAGTCTCTTCATAGTAAAATATGTAAATTCTCAAACTAAATTAAGAAATATATCCTCGCTACAAACGAGTTAGTGGATGATGTAGACTTTCTGACTTTTAATAACAACAATTGTCACTTGTCAGCGGGAATATAACCTCGATAGCGTCCACTTTGCTGTAATTAAAAAGCCATCCCAGTCTATGAGTGCTCAGAACTGTATTTCTCAACAAAGACATACCTCAAATCAACTTGTTGAGCAAACTTAACCCATGAAGGGGTATATTCAGTAAATACACCCATCAGAATTCAAAAGTAAGTACCTATAGATCAATTCATTAAAAAAATTGCCAATCTATTACTACCAAATGCAGTCTTCTATATTGGCTTTTAAATCACAAGATGGCGCAATATATTGAAGATAAAAATGTTAGGCATTTAGCCTAACATTTTGGGTCCTGCTCCATATTAATCACAATTTCTGACAGGGTTCTCCGAAACCTACCACAGGCTCCAGTTCTCAGAATGTTAAATTCACAATTATGTATTTCTAAACTGTCAAGTGCAACAAAACCATTGTGAGATAAAGTAAATGACATTATTATCATGAAATTGAAAGCATTGTTGGACGCGATGAAGATTGTTAGACATTATTGACATTGAATAACATCTTTTGCTTCATTCTGATATATTCGAGTATACTCGTATGTTTGAGTATTGCTAATGTACTGAATCATTCAGTTTCCTGCAAAATAGTTAAGTTGAATGGTGTTAAATTATATAAAACTAGCTTCTGCCCATGGTTTCACCCGCGTGGATGTAGGTTTTTCCATACAAACTTACTGCCTTCGGTTCATCTCATTAGGAGGTGAATTTTGGAAATTTACTCTTAGTGCTTACTTACGCCATAAAAGGTTAAAGCATTATATAAAATTTTACGCTCTTGGGCTCTGCAACATAACCAACATTATTTTCTTAAATCGAAATACATGTTTTTACTTTGATATTGCTTGCGACTGGTCATCTCATTTCTCATTTTTTGGTATGCTCATCAGTGAGCGCACTAGCTGTAAGATCGCATTTAGAAATTAATAAAACTCATCCACTTTGTGAAGCAGGCATTGCGTATTTCGATTTCCATCAATGGTAAACAAATGGAGCAGGCAATGCATTCATCAATAACTAGCCTGTAGGTCTGCGCTAATCGTTCGATAAATCACTCCGACTGTTGGTAACACAAAGCAGTGGCGCGGTCTATGACAGTCATGAGCGAACACGGAGCGTCCCGTCAGCGGCAATCCCATGACCCAGTGATTTTATAGTCACTCTCATTACATCTTATGTGCTTATTCATTACATAATACACTACTGTTTAATAATACCCACAAAATTATCCTGCGTAGTGCTAACACGGTAATAGTTTTAAGTAGATACCTAAAGAGGTCACGATTCACGTTTTAGAAAAAAATAAAAATTGTATCTACCACTTTAGATTATCATTTAACCTATCACATACCCACAAAACGAGACACAATAGTAAAACAATAACAGTGCGGTCTCATAGGACCGGTCGGGGATTCATGAACTAATTACGAGGCTGTAGTAGCTGTTTCAACAAACCTTTTTTTGCACTACACGCCACAAATTAAAATCGATATGACTTCTCAAACTACATTTCTTTTACAGTGAAAATGGTAAAACACATTGTGGGAAACGTAAACTTTGAGAAGAGAGCAAAGATAAGGATAAACGTTTGATATTTGCACCTCGGGGAACCGATATCCTCCTTAACTTTAATTACAAGTTTTTGTTTAACTTGTCTTATTAGTTAGTTAATTAGTTAGTTTGTTAGTATATATGGATTAATATTGGAACTAATTTTAAAACAATTATCACCCACCGTTTGAACTGAAATTTTACATACACTTTTGGTTTGGATGACAATGCACGCTGGCGCTGTGCTGATGAGAGACATTATTTCAGACCATCATTTTTTAATGCACCTTCCTTGTATGGATGTCAAATGAAAGGGTTTAATGAGAGGAATCCCTACGAAAAGGCTTGTTTTTAATTATGTTACTATAATAAATTATTTTAAAATACCTTTTTTCTAGAACGGGTAAAGTCATTGGACGATTTCCCGACTTTCTGGAGCCATAGGTTCGGTTCTGAAAAGAAAAACACGGGGCTTTGGAAAAAAAGGCAAAGGAACAAAGGGATGGGTTTTAGTCAGCAAAAGTCTCATACGCCCTTCCGCTCCGCTAAAGAGCGGGAGAAGACATTCTATGATGACCCTTAAAAATAAGACTACAAAAAGCGGTTATAAAACAGATTTAGTGACACATTTAGATAATGCTGATCATTAGTAGTCTGTTGGTATTACAATAATCGATTAATTGAAATAGTATTTCGCGAACATTTCCATAGCACTAATATTGAATATTTATCGTCCGTTAGTATTGTAGTATGATTACTTTTATTGCCAGGCGGTTATTTACGAGTGTATCGGGGATTATTGCCAGAATTTGATTAAGCAGAGCCTTCGAACATTAAGGGTCAGTTCACACCGAGACGCGACGCGACGCGACGCGACGATGCTGGAAGAGGTCAGTGATTTCGCGCTGCGCCGCGCACCGCCGTGAGACGCATCACAACGTTGCGAGGTGCATATTAAAATCGTCGGCAACACGATGTCACAAATGTTTTTTAATAAAGTTTTATTTTGAGCCACTCTATTAAAATGTGCACGCAGCGTCGCATCGTGTCGCGTCTCGATGTGAGCTGACCCTAATATGTATTATGACAAGTAGTGGCTTCTATGTAATGCTCAATGACATCTTTAATATCACATGATACTTATTGGTTTCATTCGTTTTTGTGACAAAGAATAAAGATATCATCGGGCCAATAACAAAAGAGAGAATAATTTCGATGTTGCGTGGTTTCCAGATTATTTAGGTATCAGACAGTAGTCAATAATTTGTTCTAAACAGTCCCAAACATCTTATATTTACTACAAAAAGGAGGATAGCACTCAAAGCATCAAAGACTCTAATACTAACCTAAGCTATGTAATAAAATACGTCGTCCATAGTTTAAATTAGTGGTTACTCGTGATGATATAGGTAATTTCAAAGTGGTTTGATTGAACATGTTTCTGATATTGGTTGTGATTTGCTGACTATAAGTAAAATTGTCTTTGCACATTTTGTTCACAATACCAACATAAACAAGCAAATAATATTCCCACAAATGTATTTATTGTGCGAAAAGATTTATTTCACGTTGAGTAATGCATTCAATAAAACAAAACAATGGCCGGTTCAGTACATTAAACTTATGAACCCGAATTTAATTCACAAACACAGTTTAACCTCTCGTCAGGTAAAAATAAGTTAAACTGTCGTCAAGTAAATTGGAGCACGCACTGGGAGCGACTGTACGTGTAGAGTAAGTGGTCTACATACAGTACAGTACTACGCTCATGTAAACGGGGCACTTGGACCGCTGACCCGGTCATTAAGCCAGCCTCGACACGAGATAACTTCAAGAAGGCTAACTCCCCGAATATAGTTAATAGTGCCTGGGGAATGTAAACCATTGAAGTTGGTTAAACTGCTGTTTACTGGGTTAGTTACTGAACTACTTGACCTGGAAAAAAATGGATCTGATGTTTTTGCATGAAATTTTTGCTGGACCCTGTTTCCTGCTAGATCATCTGCACTAGACTTTATCCCACGACTGAAAGTATTCACAAGTTTTACCTCAATGCGTCCTCCCGTGAAAGAGCTCCGGGTACGTGAGCATCTTCTAATAAGAGTGGACTTTCTGCAACTAAGTATGTTTTTTGCTCTCGGCCGGTGCGCCCCGAGTGGAATTAAAAGATGAGTCCTGTCGGCGGCAAGTGTGTCGAGAGGCTCGTCCTCACAAACTACTCGCTGCGACTTCTTTGATTAAAACTTATGCAAATCGTGGAGCC
Organism: Mythimna separata; assembly: GCA_030763345.1. Taxonomy (NCBI): domain Eukaryota; kingdom Metazoa; phylum Arthropoda; class Insecta; order Lepidoptera; family Noctuidae; genus Mythimna; species Mythimna separata. Next base: position 245,619 of record JAKKIA010000043.1, read on the forward strand.
AGTCAAGTGGCTTCGGCAACTTACCAAACGATAGTTGAAGAGTGAACGGGGCACGAGGCATGAGCGAACGACGGGGTTTGCTTTCCGAATTATGTTACAGTGAGGGCCTGTTTCACAATGTCCGAGTAGCCACTACTTCCAGGATAAATTCAAAAGTGGAACAGAATTTGTATGAAATTATCTGCCAAGTAAGATATTGCCAACTTAATCATAGGTGGTGAAATAGACCCTAAATGTAATAATGGTATTAAATAGTTGGACCTTAGTTGGTCGTGATCACAGGTCGTGATCTGAGTAATTCAGTTTTGTTGATTCTCTTTCTTCAAAAAGTTGTAAGTTTTCAGTCGTTATTAGTTATTTGAAGGCGACGAGGTGAGCATTTATTGTTTAGGATACGTTTTCTACTATTTAATGGTTCATAAAAATCATTGATTTAAAACAATAAACTGCAAATTGTCTCGTAAACACCGATATTATTTATCACAGCTCCGTATAACATAATTGCTATGACAACACTAAGCGCCTGTGATGGGGGGGTGGGGGGGAACAGCCAATCCATCAAACTTTAAATTAGTGATTACTTTGACTACAGCAAATCCATTAGGATTTATCGGCTGTAAATAGGTAAAGCTAATATCTTGTAGCCTCGCGTAATTCGACAGGTTGAATGAATACGCGGCGTATTAACGGTGGGCGTTTAGACGTGGATCGTCTCTAAATGAGCTCGTTAAACCGTGGCCATTACTTTGTGCGATTGATACTGTTATTACGTTTTAGTGCCGTCAGTGAGTTACTTCGCTATTAATCAACGGAATTGTAGTCTGTTAATATTTTCACTAAAGTTATTATAATACAACACCAAACTGCGAGTATAAGATGATTGTAGTTTAATATTGTGCGTACCGCTAAGGAGTGGGATTTCCTGCCGGTGTCTGTGTTTCCTGATAGCTACAACTTATAAGTCTAATACGGATCTTCTAAGCAAGCACGCTCCATCGTTGGCCACATCGTTGCTTATTATTAATTGATATAGTGGTCAAAGGCGAGCCTGTGATAATTAAAAAAAAATCTACCTATATCAAGTCTTCACTATGGTTTTAGGCTCGTTATGCTGACATTCACGAATGAGTTACTCGTAGGTACCACAACTTGTGAGTATCTCACATTTATTCAGCCTGTATCTGTTAGGTGTAGCTCCTATAGTTCTTCCCGTGGTTGTCCGCCCCCGCTTGTGCGCTGCGCCGCGCTTGTCGGCGGCAGCGCGCTGCTTGTGCTAACTATTTGTGCGGATTTTAATTAAGTTTGCGCGGTTTGAGTGACATCTCCTCTCTCCTCCACCACACCGCACCGCTACCCCCCCTCCGTCGTGCCGCGGCGGGCACTCGCGCGCACTCCCATGCGCTACCCTCACGTCTGACTCAGTCAGTCAATATTAAAGATAACTTTAAAACTGCATATTGGTTTGAAGACTTTTGAATTTAATTTGCCAAGACGTCTACGGTTGCTGCAGCGACAATGTTGGCAGAATAAAGACCTGTGCTTACAACCTTGTGGCCTAAGCGGGAAACGTTGAGGAAATCCAGAGTAAAAAACCGATCAAGCGCGAGTCGGACTCGCGCACAAAGGGACCCGTACCGTCCGTAGCAAAATACGGCAAAAGAGCCGTTTGTGGCATGGGAAACCAAATTAAATATTATTATTTTTAGTTTTTAGTATGTGTTTGTTATAGCGGCAACAGAAATACATAATCTGTGAAAATTTTAACTGTCTGGCTATCACAGTTCATGTGTTACTGCCACTAGCCAGACAGGCACACACAGACGAACGGTCAGCGGAGTCTTAGTAACAGGATTCTGTTTTACCCTTTTGGTACGAAAATATATCAAATGAAAGACGGTTTGTATGTGAATTTTAATTTTTCTTTTCGATTCTCCCTCAGAGATAAATTTAAAGAAATTAATTTAATGACTGTGCCTTCACAGTATATTTATGAAAATATCTTGTACGCCATAAAAACAAAAACATGTTTAAAAAGTACAGTGATATTCACAATTTTAATACCAGGAACAAACATAATTTTGTTGTTCCTGCAACCAGGCTCAAAAAAATAGGGGGTTCATTTAGATGTCAATGTATACGCTTTTATAATGGGCTTCCTAGTCATATGCAAGAACTAAGCCTTAATAAGTTCAAATCTTTTGTTAAGCGAAAACTTTGCCAAAAGGCTTATTACACTGTAAAGGACTACGTTGAGGACGTAAAGGCTTGGGATTGACCCGCTCCAGTGCGCACTACAACTGTTGTCTTATCTTCTTATTTTATTTTGTTTTCGATTGTACTATTTTACAATTTGAAATTTATTTATTACAATTTGACATTGTAAAATAATTTTTACTTTACAATTTGACATTTTTTAATTATTTATTTTTTTATTTCTGTTTGACAAAAATGCTTAATTTGTTAAGTATTACACTTTGTATTATTTTGTTTTTCTTTTTTGTGAATGTGAGGACTATGTGGATTGCTTTTTTTTTATTTTTTAGTCATTTTAACTTATGTCCGGCAATTCGAGTGTTTTCTGTGGCCTAACCATTATGTCCTCTCTTTGGTATTGTTCGTCAAGTCGTAGAGCTCCTTAGTAGTCATGAGTTGAGCTTTGCGAATAATGACAAATGCTTGCACTGACTGGACAGGTCCACTCAAATTTGCATGGTTCTTTCTTCAAAAGGCCATCTCGGACACTAATCTGCATGGTTCGCATATGACTTACTTACATGTTGTATGGACTTTAAAAGAGACTGTGACCCCTGAGTTTGTTTCGGTGTTTCTTCTCAGGGTAGTCAGTTAGGAAACACCGGCCTCATCTAGTAACAAAAAAAAAAGTCCAAAAAAAAAATTGACGTGTAAAAGAGTTTGAAAAAACCTATTTGCAGAATAAATATCATTTATCATTTATCATTAAAAATGAGCGATATTCCACAATACATGTAATGTTAATGTACACCTTATTAATGTTGTCCTAAACTGAGTCCATATTTAAACAATGTTTGTGCGGAACCGATCGCCCGTGAATAATGCCGACGTGCTAAAATCCGAACTAGTTCTAATAGTAATATGGAAGTTAATTAATTTTAGTGCTGTAAATAATGCGTCGTATTTGCGCTAGTTAAACAGTTTCATGTTGCCGTTCCGCTCGTGTTGTGGAATCTGATAGATCTAATTATTTACTCACTGCATTTAATTTAGAGTTTTGATTCGTGCACTCGTGAAATAAAAATACACACGATAGATTAGCGTTTTCAGTTATTGAATACCAGTAAATGGAGAACTAAATCATATGATGTTATTTTTTTTTAATAATATAATCTGGTGCTTGACTGCGATCCCATCTGATGTAATTTATTGTGGTGAGGCGCACTTTATTAACAGCCTATGAAAATAGCAAAGCCTTTCCAAAATAGCAACCGTGAAGTTTGTTGCCGATTCGTCTTCATAGAAATTAAGCAACTAATACCGTTAAACACGCTTACCGTAGTTAATTTCTGGCTTTTTCTAAAGATGGACCCAAGTAAAATTGAAAAAAAGTCAGTTCATAAGACCCATTAAAGAGATGATCGCTACAACGAAAAAAAAACTCTTTCGCCGACTGTTCCCTTGTTTAGTTTAAGATCTTATAGTCCATCCATTAGTCATATCCATTGTCTGGTAGATATCGGTGTCAACGATAAGACCGCCTTTATAACCTTAGATTTAAGTTTTTGTAAAATGTTGTTTTATTTTGGTATAAAATAAAGTTTATCCTATTTTGACACTTACGCCACATGTCTTATATTAGCTAATTACTTACGAAAAACTGATTGCTGAACTTAAATCAATTCTGCTTATCAAGAAGAGCAATCATCATAAATTACTGGCGGCTGATAACTGCAAGCGCCATTAGACGCCGTCATTGTAAGAGTCGGTCGTTAGCGGCAGGTCTCCAACTGACCTTGAGGTCGAAGGGGAACATGCTTGCTATATATTACATGAGTTACGGACTCAAAAGGCTAATTGTAAAGGACGTTTCATCTATACAAGATGTAGAAGTAGGTGATTAAGTTAAGGCAATAGCATAAAATTGACGTGCGAAAGTAATCATTACAACTCATCATCTGCCTAGCCTTTTCCCAACTATATTGAGGTCGACTTCCGGTCAAGCCGGATTTAACTGAATACCAGTATTTTATGAGGAGCGGCTGCCTACCAGACCTCCACAACCCATTAACTGGGGTAACACGGTATTTCATGGCAAGACTGGAGTCAGATTTACTGGCTTCTGACTATCCGTAACGACTGCCAAAGATCTACAAATAACAGCCGGGACCTACGGCTTAACGTGCTTTCCGAGGCACGTAGGAAACTCGGTTTGTTAAGATGGTCACCCATCCACAGTCCAACCTTGGCAAGCGTTGCTTAACCTTGAAGACCCGTGCGGCTGTTATAATCTAGCCAAGAGCTCCTCCAAGTATTCATTAACATTTTGCAAAATACATGACACTAATATTGTAAAGGCGAAAGTGTTGTGAGGGTTTATCCTTATGGTTGGTAATTCCCTACTCTCAAACGACTAAACGAATTTGGTACACGGACAGAACAGGGTCATTGGTGGTACCAAACACAACATGGATACTACAATAGCACTTAGGACATTCTTTTTATCCCAAGAGATACCTCATCCTCGCAAAAAATGGTCTAAACATTTTTTGCTCTTACACGGGCAAAGCCACTGGCAGCAGCTAGTATTCTTTTAAAAGACAAAGTTTTGTTTTCACACTACTGAGATGTGGATAGACTAATCCTATTATGTACCTAGTATTAAGACTCCTTATATTGATTCTTATTATAAAATATATTCAGTATCTACTCAACATTCGGTCGTTTCACTCGCCTCCTAAGTTACAACCTTACATGGCGACCCTGCCAGTCCCGTATGGGTAACACGTGCAGTGGTGAATCTGGCCCGCTAACTACCAAATAAGTACCGTGTTTTATAAACATTGAAGTGTTCGTGCATTAAGTAATCATGTTAAATATTAGTATCATTACGACCAGTAACGACGGCAATCTGAATATTCAAAAATGGGGAAATCACAAAGCAAGGAAGTTGTAATTGCTCAAAATGCGGCAGGAGGACGAAACGAACTAAACTTGGAAGATCTGAATTTCCATGTTACTTCTACAAATATCATACTGACGATCTTCGTGATTTTTGCGGTACTTGGCATGATCTACTTGGCATTTCGAATTTATCATTTTTTTTTTATGCGTTAGCAGTGCGAGTTCCTGGTGTGATCTTAGACTGAATATCCAACGTGGCTGTGGCATACATGTAACGATTCCAATTCCTGCCAGGAAACGGCAATTGTTAACTAATTAATGGTAATGTATTTTAATATAATAATGACATGTAGTTGAATGTTATACAATTTATTTTAATATTTAATGCCATTCTTTTAATATTTAACTGACCGACGTTGTAATTATAAATTTTAATTTAATTTAATGATAATCCAATGAAAAACATCTTTTGCAATATATAGTTGTAACTATGTAAGGACTGTATGATGAGGCGCTCTGTGATATCATGGTTTTCCGATCCTTCCTCGCCGGTGGCAGTACGAGGAACAGACGTGGTTCATCAGCCATCGACTCATCACTAAAGAAAGGTACCTAGCACCCTGTTCTTAGCGACCGCGACGCACTACCGCGACACGCTATCGCGCGATCCACTGTTTAGCTGTTTAGTTAAACAAAACAGGCGACCGCGTCATGTGACCGGTGCCATAGTGAGCAGTGGATCGCGGTACCCAGACGCAGTCTCACGTCGCGATTGCTAAAAACCGACTGCAGGTAGCATTAGCGATCAGGTGACCGCCACTAACTGACTTACCGGCAACACACACCTACTGCACTAATACAATGCCGAAGTTAAACAAGGGAACTTTATCATTTAGTTTGTACACTAGCTCACCTGGAAAAGTGAGACCTACAACGTTAGCTTTGCGAGCTAAGTAGATTATCCGTTCGTCCTCCGAGTCTGTGGCACCCGACTGGGAATTAAGGCCCGTCGAGTTAACATAGGATCCGTTTTGTCGGTTAATTAGGACGTATTTTTGTTTTAGAGGTAGTAAATAGTCTAATTACTTTCCGGTCTAGGTGGAGCGAGAGGGCATGGCATACTTTCCCTGACTAAATCTATACCTGTGTCCTTCAGTTGCCTTTTGCATTCAAGTAGGTACGCCTCCTTTTGTGACACGGTGATGGTAGCAGAGGCGGCCCTCTGCTAGCATCACTGTTGCTCTCGGCCCGACCATGGCACTTGTGAGAAAGTTTTCTAAAAAAATAAAACACAAATACAAGATTTTTTACATTTCTATAGTTAATAAATCGACCAAAATTTAAAATATTTTAATTCCCATACGTCAACAAAGGCTCTTATAAAACGTCAGTTCAAGCTAGTGCACGCCGGTTTGATTTGTTGACACTACATTGTTCTCTGGAGCAGGATATTACCTAGCGTTCTTTAATCTTACGCGGTATAATCCAATATGATCTTGAATACAAATTTCTACTATGTTAGCTTGTTTTCTAAATCTCCATGAAAGATTTTATTTTTTGAATGTCCCATCTAGAATATTTGTTACACTTTACCTGTAATTTATAATTGTAGTGCAGATGTAACACGTACATTCTTATAGTTATTTATTTTAAAATTATGTATCTTACCTAATTTATGAAATGGTTCATAATTTTATCTTTTTTTTGTAGTGTTATAAACAGTGATAGGAATAGGTAGTGCCTATTTGCCTAAACTTCGAAGAACAGAGACAAGAAACGGAGACTTCCTTAGAACTATTTTTTTTCCGAAACTCCCGAAATTTCGAGACAACACTTAAATGTTTGTAAATCTTTTTGAAAATTTGGGGATACTTATTGTGACGGACGGGATACTACGGAACCCTACACTGAGCGTGGCCCAACACGCTCTTGGCCGGTATTTTTTTATAAATTCTTTCTACTATAGAGAATAAGTCGCAAACTTTCGGTAAATATAGACGAATTACTTATTCCAAATAACAATTTTTTAAAATGTATTTAAGTGTTGTCTCGAAATTTCGGGACAGATGTCTCGGAAAATAATGTAGTCCTAAGGAAGTCTCCGTTTCTTGCCGCTGTTCTTCGAAGTTTAGGCAAATAGGCACTAACTATTCCTATCACTGGTTATAAATCTATCGATCACATCGATGTAGATAATAAATGGCTCTCTTTTCCAAATTACAAAAGAGAGCTGTAATCTCTTTTGCAAAATTAATATGGATTCCACGGCCCAAACCTACATCACCCGTTCAATGTTACATTGATAGCATTATGTAGATACCGATTGCGTTACACGTTAGCTCAACCGGTATCTCAATCCTTTTTGTTAAGGTAAAAAGCTGTTTCATGTGTTTTACCGTACCGATCTCATCGGATTCTTCTCCAGCGGTTCTTTACCTCAGCTGTACAGGGTGTGTTCGCCAGCGTGTCCTCGCGGAATATATTCCGCATACCATTTATGAGCAGCTGAGATTCATATTCATAAAGTTGTTGACTTGCAGCGTGCATCCACCCCACTCACATTTTGTACAGCATGCATTTCATCAACTAACTCATTCTCTACATTTTTAATGCATATATTTTTCAAGATTTACCAACTATAGACTTAAAGATCTATCTCTCTAGATTTATTTGCTCCTAGTCCTCCACTAACTAGTTTTGTTTGTCGAAAACGTATTTCACCTTTAACCCTCTAAATACCGGCGGTTCGAAGCTCTCGATTCAATCGACATTTTCGAACGAGAAGAGAAAACAATTTTCTGCAAACTGTTTTTCTTTCATTTCAGGTACATAAATTACTTGAGTAGTATCGGCGCGACCATCCACTCGTAGCCCAGCAGTGGGCAGTGGGGGGGGGGCGCTTCCGGCGGCTGATAGATCACCGCGTGTTGGTTTAGGTCTCCGAGAAGTTATCGCGTATCGATACGCCACAGCTGCGACCCTGCTCACCCCACCTCACAACTGTGTCGAGGTCATGCTCCTAACACTACAAAATGCACTTTTTGTCTCAGTAAATAGAGTGTAGTTCTGCCTGGCAGGGACGTCTAGACGTGGACGAAGTTGCAAGCCATTTATTGTCCGTCGTGTGTGGATAGTTTGATTCATATTCGCGATATTGACTTATCTTTATTGTTAATCTCTTGTAGCCAGTCTGCTCGTGTTCATGCTTCGGTAATTATTTGACGTCCAGCTGTGACGCGCAATATGGTCAGATGATTCCTTGAGGATTGGAGTGACCTCCGCATGCACTAAATCTGCAGCTGAACGTGTGGCCGTCTTGTCGAGGAATGTTTTACATTGCAGCATTTTCGATAATATTTATTAAAAGATTGTAATTTGTTCAACTCATCCTCCCTCATAATGAGTGTCGGATCGTCACTCTTGGAGGCTCTCTTAATGAACCCAACCCTCCCCTTTATACCCCATGAAATATAATTATATTGTTATCTCGTCATAATTTTAATCGGATTGTTATTGTCAATAACTTGAGTGAAGAATGTTTTATTTGTTGTTGTTTGTGCGGAGTCGCCCAAACTGAGGGAATTTAATAAAGAGTGCGACAGAGAGGGCCGCTGTGGCTATTGTTCCATAGACACGTGCAGAGACATTAAACGATCGCAACATTAGGCTCGCTTCAGACGTGAAGTAATTAATTACATGTGTACACGCTTGACTGATCGCAGACGTAGCGTCAGTTTTTGCACCAGACAAGTCCTTTGTGGAAAGCCCGTCTTAGGAAAGATTAGATACTTGGGTATTACAGCTAACAGGCGCTTTTAGAACTTACTTCAGCATTATTTTTGACGACATGTCGTTAATTGACTCTAATCTTTAGTTATCGTTTATTGGAACCGATATAATGCTACGTATCATAATAGGTTTATATTCGTTCACAACCCCGTGGGTGGTCTAAAAGTTTCCGACCTTAATGTGAAGATAGTTTCACTCGTCAATAAAAGCTAGTGAATGTAGTTGTGCATCTTTTGATAGTTACTTACAAAAGTTTTAGCCATTTTGGACGCGCAGTTGTTATTTGACGGTCTTTTGAGTAAATTGTGTGATGCAGAAAAAGAAAATCTTTTCCACCAACATTGGACGCTGTCTCACACCTCAGCGGTTGCCACGGTGAAAATCTACGAATTGCGGTTTAAACTGCTAGGTTATCTACCTTACTCACCTGATGTAGCTCCTAGCGACTTCATCTTGTTCGCTTATCAAAAACATAATTGTTTATCGTCAAATGCGAAGGCAACGACGGAACGGAAGGAAGGTTGATTTTCACGAAGGTTCCAACTACTATTTGTATGGGTTATATAGATGGGGGCATCGCTGGGAGAAGTGTGTAGAGTTACAAAGAGATAATAAAAAAAGAAAAAGAAATTGTAAGAAACAATATCTTGTATCTTTATTAGGTCGCAAACTTTTCAGACCACGCATTTACAATTACAGGTAGTAAGCGCCACTGCCACGCTACACGCACCTGATAATAGTGTGTGAAGTGTGCCTCACCTCCACACCGCCGTCGTACACGGCACGTGTCGGCGTCGTCTCGTGCTCCACATTCTATTAGCGGATCACGTCGGCGTAAATAAAGCCTGAACACAGCCCGTCCGCGCCGCACACGCTTTACCTATTCCTGGACGATTGTTCTACCATTCCGCTATCCTTTAGCTAAAATGCCGTTAACGTGTAAAACATTTGGCAAACTTTCGTTTTTAGTAATATTCTATATCGATCTCCCTAAGTAGTATATTTCTAATACCAATAGCTAAACCGAGTAAGTACCTAATAGTTGTAGCAACATTATATTAATAAAATCGCCGTTAAATTCTCCTGATTTATACGCTGTTTTCTGTGCGTAATTCAAAAAATGATTTTGTCAGTTAACGGCATTATAGCTTCAGGATGGCAACATTGTACACCACCACTGCTACATCCACAGAAGTACCGATTTCATAAAAGAATTCTCCGTAGCTTTTAAAACTGTTGTCGATATAGAACATACTTTATACTTACCGACCCGATTCTGACTCCTTTCAACTTTTAATGATGCCTAGAAAAATACATACGTTGTCGTATTTTCTCAAAGAGATTTGAATCGCGACTAAATCGCGGCGCTATTTAATCATAATATGACAACAATTCGAGTTTGGTCGTGACGCGCTACGCTAGCCGTGAATAACGATCGAGTACACAATGAGCTCGGCGATTAGCGGCGCTTTCAGCTAATTAGTCGTATTATTAACCTCTTGTTGCCGTGGCACAATATGGATCAAATGGATATATACAATGTGGGGATGACAATATGATCATAAATGAAAACACCGGCAATACTCATCATTACGAATAATTTTTAGTATGGGACCAACACTGAAACGCGAAAAAAAATCAGGTGTCCCGTACATTTATGTTTGAATAAGTCGACAAAATGTACGGGACAGCTGAATATTTTTCGCGATTTCAGGTTTGGTCCCATACTAAAAGTTATTCGTAATGATGAGTACTGCCAGTGTTTTCATTTATGATCGTATTGTCATCCCCACATTGTATACTGAGTGTACTCAAACATGTACATGTACTTGGTTTTCTTTAATTTGAAATAAACTAGTGCCTGATCGCAACTCCACCTGATGGTAAGCAGTGATGCAATCATTGATGGTGAGGCGCACTAGTTTATTAAGAGCCTATTTTCCAGCATTGAAGTCATCTAAATTAAAATTTATTTATTTAAAACACGAGTTATTAACGAGTGAAAGGTGAGAGTGAGAGCCGATTGCGCAGCGTTGTTTAGTTCATTAAATTTATTTATTGAGTAACTCGTAAATAACGCCATTACTGCTGAAACGTGCCAATGCAACGCGGACACTGCTTAGCACAATGGAGCTGAACGAACGAACTAAACTCAAAATATTTATTTGCGGATCTGGTGTTGACTTTAGATCAGTATCGCTTAACTCGGCCATGTCAGACGCCGCAAAACATAAACATAGGTGTCCCCAATAAAACCTTTTTTGTTAAATGTTTTTGCAAATATATTTAAAAAATTAGAAGTAATAAAAGTTGGAGGAGTTGTTTGTCGATTGCATGGTGTGGTTATCATTTCCCCTTATCCCCAAGTCCTAGTTCTAGTTCAATCCTAGTTTCTCGTCGTGATCCATTAGTGGCGAGAATGACAGGTCCCTATAGTCAGGCAACATAGTTAACTTATCTATACAATACTAGCTGTCCCCTGCGGTTTCACCCGCATTTTTCGTTACTGCTCCGCTCCCGTGGGTCGTAGCGTGATGGTATATAGCCTATAAATGGACTATCTAACACTGAAAGAATTTTTCAAATCGGACCAGTAGTTCCAGAGATTACCCCCTACATACAAACTTACAAACATACAAACTTACAAATTTTACCTCTTTATAATATTAGTATAGATGAGATACTGACTGACATATCAACGCACAGCCAAAGCTACTGGGACTAGAAACGTGAAATTTTGCATGTTTCCTTTTATGACGTAGGCGAACACTAAAGGAGGATTTTATAAAATTCACTCCCGCGAGGAAGAGATGGTTCAAAGTTTGTATAGAGAAACCTACTTTCACGCGGGCAAAGCCGTTGGCAGAAGCTAGTTCTCTATAATCGCCTCATGATGATCGATAAACACTTCGTTTACTACCCACTCCGTGTTACGATATCGAGATCGCTGGTTTAGTATGTCATTGCTCTAATTACGGCGTATTACCCGAGATTACCCGAGACCGGCCCGGTTCGTCCCGGCCGTACGGCGCGCGCGGCTCAACGGCCCATGGAGTGGATCCGCGGAATGTATTGACAATAGTCTCGGTCGCTAATTGTGTTTATTACAGCTTCGCTCGTAAGATCAGCGATTAGTGTTATCATGCGTACTGTAAGTGGATTGTTTTATGGTCTAGTGTTCGACTCGGTATTATGGTCATGTGAAGAGGATGAAACGCATGTTACTAAAAAAGTTATGAGTTTACGTGATGGAGAGGAAGAGCAAGGCCAAAGAAAAGATGGATGGATATGAAGCGATATGAAAGCGATGGGAGATAGTGATAGTGTGACGAGAGACAGGATAGTATAGCAGAAAATAACGTGTTGCGGCGATCCCAAATAAATCGGGGCTAGGACAGGAAGATGATGATGTTTGACTCGGTATTATATACTATTTAAGTAGTAGGTATTACTTTCCTCATGCTGATGAAGTTAGGTATGGATGGGGTGAAACTATTCTGAACCTTATTCAAGAAAATCATTCATTAAGAAAAATCCTTGATTTGATTAGAAGTCAATAGAAACGATATGTATTCGATAACGATAATAAAATTCAGTACTAAGTATGTTCAGCAGGGTCGATGCCCGCAAGCTAGGATGGCGAGGAATTTCTGAAAAGGAAATCTGTAGTCTTGAACGCAAGGTTCAACTGAAAGACACAGGTGTGGATTTGGTCAGTAAAAGTCTGGCACGCTCCTTCCGGGGCGGGAGAACATCTCCCGCCCCGGAAGGAGCGTGCCAGACATTTGATGATTTTCACTTTTAAAGAAAAATATGTTAGGACAAACTTACCTTTTATTTTAAAACATCTGCTGATTATGCTAAAAAGTACGGTATCTAATGTGAGATAATTTACGGCAACACTTAAATCCGTGTTGAGCCGTTAGCGTCAGGTAAGCCGGGCTCGGAACTCGGAGAAGTCGCAACTCGTGACGGATCACCCGCACGGCGCGACGCGGCGACTTCGCCCGCTTATTAAACTTATAAGTTACTTACTGCCTGCTGAGCGGTTTGCTCAATATATACCAGTATATACCTATATAGCTACGTACTGTATTGTCGCGCGTAAACGCGTATTGTTATTACGTCATTGCCCATTTTTTCATTAATTTTCGAAATTACAAAGTTTTTGTAATAAAAACCCCGCTTTGAGTAAACATTAGGAAAATCGAAGATATAGCAACCCATTTTGTACACGCGTGTGTACGAACGACTCTTAATCGTTTTTTAAAGTCATTCAAGTTGTATACTTAAACGAATGTACAATCGGCGTTCGATTGTACATTCGTACACTGGCCTTCAAAACTTACTAACACAACCATATTTTGCAATTTGTGAAAAATTATTGAAGTTAGAAATGTAAATAAGGCGTAAAACATACATATAAATGTTGTTTGAATTTCTTGACGGAAGGTTCGGTAAAATAGCATTTTTTTAGTTTTCATAATTTTTTAATGTAATAATGATACTTATGTGTAATAAACAACGAGTATAGTAGCTACAAAGAAAGTCACAATCCCAGTCAAGCACTGGTTAATATCAATAAAAAAAAGTTTGTGTTTCATTTCAAAATTCTAACTGCAATAAAAACAACATCTTCAACAATGTTTTGTAAGTGGAAAATAAAGTGCATTTTAACACTGACAAACTAATAGGAAGTTAATTCACGTTCGCTGATATAGTAGATATAGGTAGTAGGTGTAGAAAAGTAATGATTGATTTTTGCAACTGCAGCCTCATCTCCTTTTTTAATCACTGATAATCATAATTACGTTCTATCAAAAAATTAACGGAAACGGTTATAATTATTAAGATGTTTAACTAGCCGTCCAACAAGACCGTTCAATCAGCGCTACGATGTTAGAGTTGCACTCAACTAAATCTTACAAACACTCGTGACATCTCAGTACCGCGCCCGTGCCAGTGTCCACCTAACTACCACAACTTGTACCGCCCACTGTGGGGGTGCAGTGGGCCAAGTTTGCGCCAAGCCCGAGTTCCAGCAACTTTATGAATTCCTAATCTTAATGTGTTGTTTATGTTAAATTTCACGTCGTATTGAAGCCCGCCTGATATTGCTGAATACCACAACTTGGTTATGTGCCACTTTATAACTTTCACGACGAAGCAAGAAGTAGATTAGACTCGTGGCTGCGTTATTGTTAATGAAAACTTGTAGACCGGTCTGGGATCGAGCAAAAGAAGGACGTTAAACGTCGCGCGTCGGCGTATCGTCGCGCGGAATTGTACAAGTTAGTTGAAAAGCTTCATTTGTCTGCGAGACGCAATCACGACGCCTATTGCGAATTTCGTTTAAACGTTAAGATATTACAACAACGTTTTTAGTTAGGAAAAAACGATCGTCTCGCTCAATGTAACATAATTACAGAAGCGACGCTTCTTATCCAACTTTGAACCTAACGTTACGATAACTTGTTTGCCTTTAATATAAGTTTTGGTATTTAAACAGCAACTGAAAATAGCGCTTTGCAATTTGAACTTACTGTTTACCTCGTAACAGTTGGTGATGTGTTTAATCATTTAAGTTGACTACTATATAATTGATAAGCCACGCGGCTGTATAGCGCACATACCAAGCGATGGACCATGCTTTCCGTCGGTACTTGGTTACGAGCCCTCACAGATGATTGAATCAATGGTTTCTGTTCTGTTGAGAGTTGTTATTGCTTTACAAGTGGGGTTATTAAACGTGGAATTGTGTAACAAATATCAGAAAATTACAGCTATTGTGAAAAGTGTCAGTTTGTTTAGAGAGTAGAAGTTCAACTTTTGTGTGAACATTTTCCAGCTGCAGCTTTCATTTTAGTAATTGTTGTGTTTACAGCTCATTACTGTGTGTGCTCTTTGCTATTGCTGCGCTGTGCTGTGGGACAATGAAGTTAATTGGATTTCTTTGTTTCTTAAAGATTGTCACCAAAACTTACTCTTTGTAACCATAACCATCGTTACCAGTGGTCGCCTATTGGTCTCTTGCCTTTGTTGGCTTTCAAGTAGTAGTTTGTGGGTACTAAACACAGCGACAGTTCGTTACTTCGTGTAATTCATTACAACTCATCTGAACAGTGAAGTAAAATATTATGGTAAGGCGTGTCTTAAGATGTCAAAACTGACTTACCAATTTATACTGGGCCTGCATAGTGTACCACCTAAAGCTTATTCTCTCACTGAGACGTGGCCTGCACCATGGAAAGTTAGCAACAGCATAGGCTGATTATAAATATACTTGAGATTATGAAGTGTTGTTTTACGGGCGTTTAGAAAATGATTATCTTTTTTAAATAATTTGTTATAGCTTAGTTCGCTACCGATTTAGATACAGCCAGTTCCAGGTATATTAGAGTATCAGCTGTGTCCATCATGGTACAATCGCCGCGTGCGAGCCAAATGTGCCCGTTACGGGCCGCGCAGGCGGCGCGGTTGGCACCAGCGCCAGGGGCTTACCAAACGCCATCGATGCCTGATAAGCGCATTAACATACATTGTTGCTTTTATTATTACTGCGTCGATATTAAAACGTCGATAACCGTGAATCAAAACTGTGAACATGCAATATAATCCGAAAAACGACCGTAGTTCGTAACAACCCGATAAAAATTTAGTTTTAACTCATAACTGCTGAGTTAGTATAAAAGTTTTATTGATCACTCCATTATGATTGGAAGTACCCTCATGCACATGAATTGCACAAACTTTTACTGCATTCGCTGAAGTTGAAACTGTTTCATTTGTACAAAGAGGCGCCATCTAGCGGAGTTTTCCCGTACTAAAGAAGTCGGAGTAAACCGAGACAGCGTGTTTCTAAGAACTGAAATATTTCCAGCTTAAACTCTCGTTAGTGTTTTCGCCACCCGACAGATGGCGCTACGAGTTGAATTTCTTATATATCATATTTCTTTTTCCATATACGCTTTTCAATAAACAGGAGAGTCATGATTAGCAAACTTTATGTTTATAAAGAGAAATTAAGATATTACATGAGCCTTACATATAGGCATAAAATGAAGGTAAGAAAGACTTTTTATTTATACAATTTTTATTTAACCTTTACGTAAGTTTCACACTGTATACCTAACTCATCATAGGCTTTATAAGAATAAGAAAGTTTTCCGAAAAGGATGACAGCAGCTGTTGTTTCGCAACTAAGGCTGAGATCGTGAGAGTGTCGGAACTTGTCCGCGTCTGTAATTTATCTCCGCGACACGTGTGCCGAGCCTTCCCGAGCACTAAGTCACACGCCTCGGCTCCACACAGCGGAGCCAGCCTGAATGGAGTTGTTTATTCTTTGGTCAGTTTGTCTCACCTAGGTAATGTGGGATCTTTGAACTGATCTGTAGAAGTTTTCTAATATTTCTTCTCTTTATTTACTTAGGCATGATAAACATCTTCTCGTTTAGATTAACGAAAAGGAGGTGATATTATGGATATGCGGATATATATGATGACTTTGACTGTTAGTAGGTGAAGTATACCTAACAATAATTTTTTTCGTCGTATTGTGTTATCATGAGCACAGAACATATAAAGGTATGTTCTGTGATCATGAGTATTCCTACACGAATAAGTCCATTACCCATATGTCTCTTCTTTTCGTATCTTTGTTTAATATACGAGTAGGTATAATATATTATAGTTATCGTTCGGGCCTAATTAGTGACCATGTTGGTAGCGGCTAAGGAGTTGTTCTTTAGATCATCAACATAGCTAAACGCACAATGTCTAATTTATCTTACTTTCATTGTTATCAATAATTTGGGTACATTTGTGTAGCTAAGTACCAGTTTCCACTAGCGGTTGGGCTTTATGTTTTTGCACACTGACAGCTCTAAATCTTTTCCTTTCGTCCAGTCCACCCAAAGGTTGTCTGAAAGAAATTGTTCCATATTAAATTAAGGTGTGCAATCCTAAGTCCTATTACATCATAACACCAAAACACTTTCTTCTCTATGTACCACATTTCATTTAAATCCGTTCAGCTGTTAAGCCTAATAAACTACTTAACCAACTCACGTTCCCTTTTATAATATAAGGTAAATTAGATGAATATTCACGACGTATCAGAAAATATTAGGTCTAGATTATGTAAAGATACTTTCAAAACGCTATTTCCATTGTAAGCGCTACAGCGCGTCTAGCGCTTAAACGTTATTATATTTCAATATGCTTCATATTGTAAAGATTTCTCCCAGCGTCACCAACCTACGTCGTTGTCATCAAGTGTGAGCCGTCGCGGCGTCTTCTGGGAAATTACGTCGCCCTGACGTGTGCGTCTGTCAGACGTGTAGGTAGTAGGTACGTCCCGCAGACGTAACGACCGGCCGGCACAGCGCCGCCTGACGCGGGGATTTATATCACTTGCGGTGACCTACGACAGTTTGCAGCTGCTACAGATTTGAATCGATTCGTCTTGATAGAGAAATTCAGGGTGGAATTTTCTTTGGAGAAGTCTCTTGAAATATGTACTTAGAATAATCGAATGAAATAATCGTATCTGGATTTAAATTGAAAGATATTATTACCAAAATACTGACTGATAAACTTTAATATGTTACAAATTATACTAAATGAAATAGAAAAAAAAACCCTAACGAACTAACTAAAAATTAAAAATTAACCTAAAGAATGGCGTCGAAAAACTCCTCCCCATCGCTGTCGACTGGTAAAGTACCCAAAAGGCTGGCAGCATTGCCACGCTGTATGGCAATGCTTATTCTCTGACCAAGATAAAAGCCAGCCCTTGGGTCACGCGAAGTGTCAACAAGGCGTTTGCATAGGTCTTTAAACAATTGGTGGGCGCTCGGACCCCACGATCCAAGAGTTTCAACCCCAAACGGCTCGAATATATAACTACCTACTAAGTTATTATATTTTCGCCGTTTGAGGTTCTCCGCAGACGCAGCGGCAGCACCAGCACAGCACGACGAGCTAGGAACATGAGATGGCGCAAGAGTATCGACGCAAGTAGCGTCGAGGACAGGGTCTGAAATTAGTGCATTTTGGGGTTTATGTGCCTTACCAATATGCACATTCAGACCCCGCTTACCTTTGAAAAACCGTGCTTGGGTGCAGAGAGGGCACCTCTCCAGAGTATTCTGTGATGTCGAAAGTTGAGACGCACTGTCTACCACCGTAACACTGCTGAAAGATTAGTTTATGTTTAATTTATGTAATAAAACTTTTAACTCACTCGAAAATTCGATTATAGAACTACCCTGTATTAGAATTTTCACCAATTGAATGAGAGGTTTGCACAACAGTCATATTTTCACTATAAGACAAAATTTCAAACAAAATATTTACTGTTCCATTTCGTGCATTCCACATTAATAATCCTATTAGGTCCTTGAGAACTAAATTCGGTTAAATACTCAAAGTAGTGCATAGTAGTATGGCACAGGTATTGTGTGGCCGGTATTAGTGGCTCGCTGGTAATGTGAGCGCGCGACCACGCGACCGCGGCCGGTGGTCGCGCCTGCGGTCGGCTTTGGGTGCACTGCTCGGAGGTATTCGATTTTAGGTATTAGAGGGTTGCATTGTGTATTGCACGTAAGATTTAAAAACTAAAGATTCCGTAAACTTCTTGTCTTTGGCTCTCAAAAAATGACGTAAACCGAAACCAAAATCTAGTCAAGAGAGAGACGAACTCACCAAACGGAAGATTTCTATCTCCCGCTTGCCCCGTACCATGGTCCAAACCTGGGCTGGACACGAGAGGTCCCGCCTCCGACCATTTTTACGAAGACACGACTGTGTTCCACCCAAGCAGAGCAGACTTTCACCGTAAGCTCCATTGTGTCTTCCAGACGATTCGCACAATGCTAACACCCAGATGTTTCTTCCTGGCGGATCCATAACTGATACCTTTTCAAACACCCACGTCCGGTGAGGACCTATGTCAGGCACAAAATGAGGATGCTGTGGTGCTTCTGTAACGACTTTTCAAAAAAGGACATTTGCCGCCACAATTATGGCGTGCCTAGAGTAGAGCCCGGATTGCAACCGTTGCAGTTCTACAGCCAAAGTAAAGGGTACGCCCCACCTTTGTACCACCACTAATGTGCAAAGAGTGTTGCTTCGAAAGCTTACGGTGGAAGGACGATAAGGAAGCTCACTTCTACCGCTGCGTATTGATTCCCTTCTAAGTGAGATAATATGCGGCATAAAGGCCCATATCTCCAGATTGTGTATTAACAAGGTACGAAAAAAATATTCTACCAAATTGAGCACCAATCCTTTGTTTGAAGTCGGTTAAAAATAACAATCTCATTAAGGCGGTTTCAAAGGAGTTATTTCTTATAATACATAATTTTATTTTCTATGCTCGTGAGCTTAAAGGATTAGTATTTGAGGGATAAAGTTCCCATATAGTCACCAGTGTGTGTGTGTGGAGGTGTGGTGTCTGCGGTTACGCGGTTCTAAGTCATCATCCAAACTTGTTTCTAGATCCTATATCTAGTTATATAAATATGTGTGGAGAAACTGACTAACTCGTGGCCAAATCTACTGAGACTACTACTGAGAAATCTAGTGAAATTTTACACAGGACTTCCTTTTATGACGTAGATGAGCACTAAGAGAGCATTTTCCAAAATTCACTTCCTAAGGGGATATAACGGGGGTTCAATAGTAAGTTTTTTTTTACATACCGTAAACTAGTGCTTGACTGCAATTCCATCTGATGGTAAGTATGGACTATCACGCGGGCAAAGCCGCTGGTACCAGCTAGTCATAGTATAAAGCTTCAGTAGATACCCACTTTAACTCCTTTATCTAATTTAGTTGAAAGCGTCGTATCTTGTCGTAATTGAAAATGCCAGCACGCGCGAATCGATGCGAAGCTCCGTGGATTGACCCTGACACTGACGGAGTAGCGTCGCCGACGGTGACAGCGGCTATGTATCGCATTACTGTCAGATTTAGCAAAATAAAAACGTAGGTAGGAACATCGCTTCTTAGGATGTTAGTACGAGTATGCATTGAAGTTTTATGATCAGTAATTATGTAAGGTACGTATGTAACTCATAGGTTGAAAACTTCCGATGATAATTTGGGTGTCATTAAGGCTGGAGTGAGTAGTTTAGTGCGCCCGATCGTAGATCGCATCACTGCTTCTGGTCAGGTAGGATTGCAGTCAAGGTTTTTATAATTAACAAAAAAAAATTTGTGCTATCGCGGCACTAATTGATTTCAATACGACATGACACAAACATAAATACAAGGACCGCCCATAGGAATATAATATGAAATATCACTTTTCATCTTACAACGCTACCACCTCTTCATAACTGCAGACATGCAACATGGCTACATAACGCGCGACTTCACGCGACTATCAGTAGAGGTTACTTTGCGCCACGCAGACCGGCGCATCCCTCAGACATATTCATTAAACAAATCGCGAGTCGCGTCACCTCGCGTCCGACCGCGGGGACGCGCGGCGAGGCGGCGCGTAATTAAACCGACCCGACGAGACATCGCGCCTACGCGCGGCGCGGCGCGGTCTGCGACTGAATAGCGTATTATGATTACAGACGTGCCGAGTTATTATTTTGTGTGGGATGTGAATGTGATTCTATTTGAATTGTACGTACCTACGTACGTACAATTTTTAATGCCAACCTGCTGAACTAGTTAGATTCTTAGATAATGTGTACATCATGATTCATAGAATTATACAGCAGGTCAATCATTGTGTGCAGTATCAATGTATGCATAATTTTTAATTTAGGCATAGCCATAATCAATTATTTTATTCATCACTGAAGCATAGTATGCTGTATGGTAGGATTGTCGATGGCTCTCGAGGCACGTATCCGTCAAGCGTGTCAGATTAATCATGTAGCACGCACGTGCGACTGTGAGCAATCAGCGGCATTGAATGGCTCTCGAGGTAATCACGCGGTCGCGGCGCAGCGTCCACTGCGCGCCCGGCTCGAGCACCCTCCAGCGCTCCCCCGAGGGGCGCGCAATGTACGCTGTATTGCGGTCATTGTGTAATTGTCGCCAACATTACGCCCCAGCTGGCGGGCTCTTCAAATAGGGGTCACTGCACTCCCATTACATACTATTGGTTTATTTATCCGCACAAAACGATGTTTATATTGGGAATATCGGATGACTGTCCTAAGAACACGATGCATCAAATATTTCTGAAATGTTCAAGTGCTTCGATCTGAGTAATTAGTAACTTAGTTGCAGTAAGGTTGCATTGTAATTACAGTATATTTAAACTAAACTGTGTTGTATCTGTGTCACGAAGCTTCGACGTAAAACAGGTGATCGGGGAAAGTATAGCAGCAATCTGTTTCGTGGAAAGGGTAGAGCCGAGTAAAAATAAAATGAAGAGAAATAAAAAAGCAAAAAGCGGTGACTTTTCATCACGATCAGAATGACATCTTCTGTATAGTAGTTATGTAACGAATTATAGATAACGAATTTCGGACGAAAAAATTTGCGAATATTCGCGAATTGAATGAGAATATTCGTTACATCACTACTCAAATACCATTTTAATATGCTCATGGAGTATAACGAATCTGGCTCATGTACCGATACGACGAGCTGCGACACCAACGGGGAGCTCCGTTGTTGACAGTTAACCGGGCTGTGATAATAACATGCTCTTGTGCCCGACGTAAACAGTTCCTGCGAAGGCGCACCTCTAACATGATGTTGTCATCAGCCTGCGGCGTCACGTGTACTCTGTAGTGATTTGCGGCGCGTCGATATGTCGATAATGTGAGTTATGTTAATTCCGTCGCGGCGGCCGGCGGCCACGGCCCGCACTTATCGCGCGCTCATTATACCCGCTCATTATAAATTCAACGCGAATTAAACACTTTATCAGAGTCCGTCATCTGGATACGCTGTGCCTGTCAATTATTGAAATATTTATGAAAAAGAAAAGAATACCAACCAAAATGGTTCTTAGTCGTTTAAGTTTTACTTGTGCCGGTTGTAGGCTGTTTCGTACTGGAAGCAACTGTCAAAATTATCTTTCTCGAGAGAGAGAGCTTTGCATTATATTCTGAGTCGTAATCCAGTTTATCTGCAGTCGAAATCTGCTCTGTGGCACCTTACTAGTAGCCCCCTATTATACAAGGTGCCAGATAAACTTGGAATAAAGTACATTGACTTTTTGTACATTGTAAAGGATCGCGATAGATCATCATCATTCCAGCCGAATGACGTGCACTGCTGGATGCAGGCCCCCAAGTGGCAATAACAACCGGTCCTTTGTATCTCGCATTCATTGGATTCCCGCGACCCTCACCAGGTCATCTTTTGGGAGGCCTTTCAACCCTGTGACTTCAGGCACATGATCCATCTGTGTGCTTGATGTTTTTGTGACCATTGTTGAAATTATTACGAAGGTCGATTAATGTAGGAGGGTTAATGACCGTTATTCCATGTTTATCTGACACCTACCTTATGGTGTTTTTTAATTATGTTAAGTATGTACATGTTGTTGTTTGTTGCAGTACCTGGGCTCGTTCCCGGTGTCGGGCGGCGAGCCGGCGGCGCGCGGCGACGAGGTCTCCGCGCATCTACACCTCATGAAGGTAACACAGTTCATTCATCTTGTTCCAGTCCAAAAATAAAACATGAAATGTCTTCAGTTTATGATGCTTAGAGAGATTTCCTGACTGACGAGCTACTTCCCAAAGAGCTCCGCTTTAACTAAAGGTTCTTCTGTTTATCTCGTCGGCAAGAAAAAAGCAAGAACTACTATACCGACGCACACGTGAGCCACACCTGACGATGTAGAACCACGTCGCGTGGCGTGGATCTAATGTTGCTCTACAAGTCTAGTTGTCACATTAAATGTATGGAGACCGACGTGCTCAAATCAGCGTACCTAGCCTACCAGCGTACCTATCCTACTTACCTAAACAGCGTACCTACCTATCGACCCACGTGTAATATATTTCTACCTTCATGAACTATTTCACAACATTACTAGTTTTACGTCATCTTTAGCAGCACATGTTTTACTATCGCTCATTGCTTGTTTACCACCATTTAGCCCCGCAATCAAAAAAGCTCCCCTTTGCCCTATTGCTTCACACATTCACAATCTAAAGAATACCTCCCTACCCTACACCGAAACACACTTACCTCTCCCTGTATTTATTACATTTTACTTAAATTTTACAATGATGTCACTCTGACGGAGGGAGATAACGATTGTATATCAATTTTACGAGTGCCGCGGGAGGGAGGTTCCTCTCTGTGCGTGCATCTAACATGTTTTTAATGGAACATTAGTGGCGTAACGACAGGTTGTGTGCCTGATATATCTTGATACTTTACAGAAGGTATAATTTTGGTAATCTATACTAATATTATAAAGAGGTCAAATTTGTAAGTTTGTAGGTTTGTAAGTTTGTATGTAGGGGGTAATCTCTGGAACTACTGGTCCGATTTGAAAAATTCTTTCAGTGTCAGATAGCCCATTTAAATGAATGTTATAGGCTATATACCGTCACGCTACGACCCACGGGAGCAGAGCAGTAACGAAAAATGCAGGTGAAACCGCAGGGCACAGCTAGTTTATAATATTATTTCATGCAAATTATATCTATATCAAGCGTAACAATTAAAAATGTGTTTATGTATGTTGTTAAGGGTTAACATTTATTTAGAGCCATTAAAATTAAAATACTCGTAGAGACAACTAAAAAGTAAATATTGATGTTGTATGTATACAAACCACAAGTTGAAACGTATGGCCCCAAACATTTGAAACGTCACAGTAATTAATGTGCGGTAGCAAGCGGCTTGAGGCGCACTCGTACGTAGCACTCGTGTCGTGTAACCGACAGCGCAGGTGACACAGCGCGGCGCTCTCGTGACTGATGACGTCACGCGCTGACCCCGATGTCACGCCCTCTTACCCTGCTTCCACCTGCCCGAGTAGTGCCGGAGACAACGGCGAGCCAGCTCCACTCTAATACCTAGAATGATTAATGGTGTTGTTGAAGTTAGAACTCGCTAGGGTGGCTGATGTGCTTCAGAAAAATATGGTACACATACAACTAACAAGTTGCCATTAATAATCATTTATTTAATTATTTTTGTACAGCAAAATAGCCATTAATACTAAAAAAAAGTATTTTTACTTGCGTTAATCCATTTTACTCTGTCGTCTTCCATTCATCAGCAAACAAATTCAACCCAGGGTTATAAATAAAGCAGGTGCTTGTTTATTTATTTAACTCTTCATGCACACAAGAGTACAGAGTCGGACTTAATGCCTTGAGGCATTCTCTCCCAGTCAACATTTGGATGATGCAGAGACAAATTGTGGTAAGTAAAAAATCTACTGAATACTTCAGTGTATAGGGCAGTTGTAATAAGCAAACTTTCGGATAGCTGAGAAGCGCACAGCTGGAGGTAATATAAACAAACGAATCTTCAGATCAGGTAAACATACAACGTTTGATCTTTTGTCCCCCTCTCACTAGCGACTGAACCACTCCATCCGTCTCTCCCTCTCTGCAGACGAGGTGTCAGGGCACAAAGCCGCTCGCTGAGCATCACGGAGCGCGGCTCGTTGTGCCGGCGCAGTCAGACGTGCGCCTCCCGCGTCTGAGACACAATACAACACACTGCACGCTGCTTGCTGAAAACATGTAAAATGTTGCCACGTTCTTCACTAGACTGAGGAAATTACAGCAGTTATTCAAACCTCAAAGTGAAGGTTTAAATATTTTTTTGCACAAGACTGACAAGAAAACAAACCTATTATTAATTAACTTAAACAAGGAATCTTTAATAATCTTTAAAGTATTGCCTTCTACTTATACGGAGCATAAGTTTTTAAAGGACAGACGGTGCCTTGTGTGACAGTACACGATTTTTTAAAATTTCTGATTTGTTGTATAACTAGAACTACTTCTAATTGGAAGTAACTATGCATATGCAAGTTAGGTACGCGTTAAAGTAATTGACTTTTAAGCATGAAGTTTTGGTTAGCTAGTTTCTAAAATGTTAACCTCTTCAGCTTCTCAGCAGTACAGACACGTGAACAAAGTGTGTCTCCAGCTGCCCCACATTCGCGCACAAACACCAGCGACTGTGTCACATGCAGGGGTCGCGGGATGACCCCCTGACCCCCGCTTCTCGAAATGCACGGGAGTAATCTTGTTGCAGAATGCGGCTGTTTTATTGTCCAATGCATAAAATGCACCCTTGTAACGCAAAGCCTCATGATGGTTTGTTTAGAAGGTTAAGGTTTGGGTTAATGTTTAAGGTACTCTCGAGCCTACGTACGAGTATCTATAATTGATAGAAAGCTACACCATTACTGAATGTTATAGGCTACGTTGGCCGCTGTGCTTTGACGGTTAAATTACTGAGCTCTATGGAAGGACATAGGCTACATATTATCTGACAAACTTCGCGTCTGCAATAATTAAAATTCACGCGACGAAGTTGCGAGCAGAAGCTAGTAAGGACCTGTAGATGTGCAAGTAACTTCAGGTTGAATCAAAAGTGATTTAAACTTTATGTCCGAACGAATAGAACTAAAAAAATTAAAATATCAACCTTCTTGCCCCACTGGAGCAAGAATCGCAGTTTGTTTACTGGAGCGTGTACACATCCAGTCAGCCGTTGTGTGCATTGCACTACATCTATGTAAAGCACAAAGCGCTTTTATTTTGGCTAAATCTCGTGACTTTGTTCACAAGTGTTAATAACTACTTATTGGGGTTGTTTCAATCACTTATGTTATGTTTATAAGAGACTAATAAACGATTTTTGATTTTGATTTTTGTTCAAGAAATACATAGCACTCATATAAGTTTATATTTCAGTTCTCTGAGATGTTTCAGTCTTAATCTTATTGAACTGTACTGACATATTAAATATTTTTAATGATTTATTATATCTACTTTATCTATGAGCACTTTTAGCAGCATAGCACAGCATGGCATCTACCTTATAATGTTCTCACTGCTGGGACTCAGGCTTCTTCTCTAGGAGAGAGATTGAACCGTAATCAACCACGCGGGCTCAGCGCGGGTCGGTGATTTTAGTTCTTGGGCATGCCATAGTTTCGCATATTTTTGTAATATCATTCTGGTAAAGTAATAAACGGGATTGTTTTGCTATATTTGGTAATAGAAGGTGGTAAACGAGTACTGCGTACGATTTGGAATGCATGTACACGTTTTTGATCTATCGTAACGTGTGCACAGAGTTATGATACACACAGTTGACTCAGCTGTCACAATACAGCAAATCATCCGCGGGTAGTCGGAGATTTATAGTTAGTTAACTGTGAGTGAGCGCCGCACGACTAGAGTTAACTACTACATGTTATAACTACACACACACACGTTATAGCTTCTCGCTTATTGGAAAATGTTGTTTTGTTTGCAGTGAAGACGGAACTATTCTATTTTCTGTGTTCCATGTACATGTATATCGCAGATTCCCTCGGATTAGCATCCACATGTAAGTATTTTTATCAATCAGTGTACACGACCAGCAGAGACACTGATAGCTACAGTAGTCATAAGTCCAAAGTCGACGTTGCTATTTGAATAAGTTCTCTCTCGTATCTCTAACATATATAAGGGCATAAGCTAATAAAATCTGGTCTTGCGTCAACCATTGAATATCTGTACATTCGATGCGTTTTCCTCCCCATCTGTTTCTGTAAACACATGGGGAGCACACAAAAGCTAGTGCGTGTAGACACTCGTACGTCCCTATCAGCGCGCTTGGGGCGGAACATTGTGCACTTGTTCGTCCCGGCGTTTGATCGAGACACTGCTCTTTTGCGAGTGCCCCTCGTCACGACAATACCTGTTGTAACAGGCATGTTAGTAACTCCTGCTAGCATCCATGAGCAGTGAGTGACACGTAGTTATGACAACCACTTTTTTGGGTTTGACTGTTTTTGTGTCATGAAAAATATACCTACCTATTAGTTTAGTAAGGATTAAAGTGACAATTATGATGAATAAATCAGTCAAATTACACTAAGTACAGCCTCGTTAGAGTGATGCTACGATCCATAACAATAGTTCATCTCCGTAGACGTGCTACGAAAACGTGACGCCTCGTAGAGGCTCGTAGCATGCTACGAACGTTGGTGCTACGCGCTCAGCTAACGAGGATGAACTTCGTAGTGTTTTTGGACCCTGTACTTGTTAGTACAGTATGTATTTTACAAATATTGGCAGCTACGGTTAAATAACATTATATGATTTTTAAAGTTCTGTACAGTTTGTTAAAATAGGTAAATTAATGTATTCAAATTCGCTCAAAATAATTAAAACTTAGGCTATAAATGTTTGTTATCGGATCATAATAGTTAAAATTTATATTTAGTGTTATCGCATTAATCAAGTACTGTTAAATCGTTAAGGTTTTAAGATAATACACACATAATTGGTTTGATTGAAGGGTTCATATTAATTTATCTTAATTCATAATTGCTTTAGACAAAATCATAATCTTACTTCATACCATCTACTCCATGTTCACCTTATTCAGTCGGCGCGCTAAGCCTCTTTTCCTCGTAACATTGTTTGTTGTAGTTGCTCATAGATGGCGCTGTACACAATGTTACGGAACGCCTGCGAGGCGCGATAGCGGACAGACGCGTTCAACAAAGATTGTTGTAGTTATTAGCTCATAATAACGTGGGTACAGCACGGATTTTTGCCGTTTAGTTTATTAATTTTGGGAGATATTTTCGTTAAGTTAAATACATCAGTACCTACATAGATTAAATAAGTAGGTAATGAAATAGCTTTTCCGACGGTTTTGTAATACTACTTGCTTTTACTGTATTTTTGACCTATCATTCATTAACGGAACAAATCTTACGAGTGCTCTAGGCCGAGATCTCAAAATCCTCGTACTCATCAGACATTCCAAACTATATTCTTTTGCTCTTCTGATGAGCTTCTTTATTATTCCTATTCTTTATTGTATACAAAACTTTAAAAGCAATTTAAATCAGGACAGGAAATTTCTATTTCCTACTTCTTTAAATAAAACAGGTGCATTTCTTCTTTGTTTTTAAAAACATATTAGTATGTGTACACAAACACCGGGCCATGACGAAAGATGCAAAGTTTCACACGTGCGGGCTAGCTGCGACGAATGTATCACTGAGAGTCCATTAGACAACTTTTTACTCACTTAGCTTAATGCAGCCACAGAGATTTATGTTTCTACTTTTGGTAAGCTCATATTCTATTCATGAGTAGTGTTAATGGTGTCGGGACATTATTCCATAATGGTAAAATGCATTTCAGATTATGGAGGTAAATGAGCTCGAACCTAACCAACTAATAACAAAGTTTCTCTTGCAGAATTAATTCTGTGTATATACGTAACAAAACTGAAGTAATTACCCACCAAACTAAGTATTTTAATTAAAATTTAGTTCACTGAAAATGTCAGACGAGTTTCGAGAAGTTTACATAATATTTATCATAATTCGGTCGGTCGCGCTCGCTCGTATTGGAAGCTGTGCCGCATTCCGCGCACGTCGGCGGCACTTGTATCGCTTTAATACAGGTTGGCTCCTGAGCCCGCCCGACAGCGCGGCGGGAAATTTATTCATTGGCTCATGTGGCAGCTATCGAGCCGCTACCGGCAAAGATTTAGAAGATTCGCTCTGTGTAAGAGTAAGAGGGAGCTTGTTGTTCAGTAACAGCCGCACAAGTCGATGTTCCAGGATAAGCTTGTCGGCTCGCCAAGGTCAGTCTTGGATTGGTGACCATTCATTACATATTGCTCCTCCTATTTTAAGTGATATCAGACGCATGAGACGATGTTCAAGGATAAGCTTACCAAGGTCGGCTGTGGATTGGTGACCATCTGCATCCGTAACATATTAAGATTCCTCTGAGCCTTGGAAGGACGTTATGTCTGGCTGTCACCTGTAGGTCTTTGACAATTGTTATGAGTAGTCAGAATCTGTTACCAATTGGTCAATGAGCTGACATTTCACCCATTTACTGGTTGTACAAGTCAGATTAGAGGTAATGTAAGACTGGAAGCAGATTGATTAACTTTACAAAATGGGATCTCAATAAAAACCGTTCCAGTACTAGAATAAGGTAAGTACTAGGTTATCAAAACCTAAAATCTTAAACAAAACCACGGAGAAATTCACCTATAGTTTTTTGTTAAGGTGACAATACATCAATATGACTTCTTTCGTGGAGCGGGAGGGCGTCAGGCTTTTATTGACTAAAACTCCCTCCTGTTTCTTCTTTGCCTTCGTTCTAGGTTTCCGGGGTTTCCTTTCGTTCAACTTAGGGAGTTCTCCTATAGTAGGATTGCCTTTATAAGAATAAAATTGAAATACCTATCATTCGAAGATGTCAGTGACATATTTGTGACATCATTAATTTACATTGAGATAGTTGTTGAGTCTTCTGAGCTTGCCTGTGGAGTCTCTCGCAGCCAGGCTGGAGACAGGCTGGACAAATTGGCGGAGAGGCGCCGCGGCGCATGCAGAGTGACGCTAAACGACGACACGAAGCTGTCGGGCAGGTGCTCCTGTCGCGCCCGCTGCCGACTGTGTTGGCAGCTCTTTCAGGACAAATATATTCTCTCTATTGGCTTGTGAGGACTAAGGATGACTATAGAGGAACTCACCTCTACAGTAGAGGTGAGGGCCATGATGAATCTCTTATTCAAACTAATTTTTCTTTTAAATTTTTCATAGGCTTCCATGAACACTTTTAAAGAGTCAGAAACTAGCGCACGGTTCCAATTGGTAGTCTCTTATGGAGAAAAACCGGCAAAAAACTCCATGGTTAAAATAATTACTTACGAGTATATGAATAATTGTGAATGAATCCGAGACTTCAGATCTCAAAACGTTTCATCATGTCTGAAATGTTTTTGAATTAATTTGTGAAAAAATAAACAATAGGTTATACCTACATGTACGGTTATGTATAAAGTTTCATCTTAAGAGCCTAAACTTACCCTATGAAGTATCATCAAAACACATGCAGAGCGAGGTTGAGCGATCACAAAGCAGCACAAAAAAACAAAAGCACGTTATTGCAGTCCCCCAAACTGCAGCGACCCTCAAACTGTACCCCCGCGGGGTTCACATGAAAGTAATAACGCACTCCGGCGCTCGAATGCGCGTGAAATGCGCACCGCAGACTTAGACAACCCTCCACAACTGAGTGCCTTCGAAAAAGGGTGCAAAAGGCAAATAAAACTGAATTCATAAGAGATTTTAGAACCACTGTTACTAAGTGAAATATACATATACCTATTTCTTTTTAAATGAAAACATATCGATCGGTTGTTCTACTCTGCTGCTCTCACATTGTTGAAAACCAGCTACAAATGTTGTCACTATCCTGTTTGCTGCGAATCCTTTTGTGCGAAATAATTAAAACATGTCGACACACTCCCACAGCGATATATAGAAAGAGTGTTTGTATCGTGCACTCCCACTTCACTGCCTGTACTTTGAATATATTTTATCCAACTTAGTAAACTATGAAAAATAAGGGCTTGACGCCAAATCTACAGAATTTCTATTTAAAATAATGGTTGTCGTGTAAAAATGCAGCAAGTGAAGTATTGTTATAGCATGTAATTTGCGCCGAGAACCCTTTGGTATTCCACGTTGTATTTGTTCTACCCTCTTCTCAGTACTTTATCTTTTCACAACCCTTTCGTCATTGTACTCACTAATTAGTTACTCTTATAAAAGAAGGCAAACTATTAGGACTCGTACCTCCGTGAAACTTCAACGATAACTACCTCAGCTACTTTATAAAAATTTGGTTGAAGTTTCTCTCCAAGCTTGAAGATTCATATTTTTGGTCTAACTTTAAATTAAGTCGCATTCTAACTTAAAAATGGATTGAGGTAAGTTTGGCAATAGTTATCTAGGGCATAGTCTACCTGAAAAAAAGTTTATCCAAGCATATTTTTATTTTTGTTAGGATCGCGTTTGACCACTGTCTCGCCTGTTGGTAAGCGATGATGTGGTCGACGATGTAGCACGTTAGCCTAGAAGTAACTTATTCACTCTTGACGTAAAGAATATTTAGTACGGGATCGGTGTACCGCCGTCGGCTACACAGAGATTACTCCGGGCCGCTGTGCGCAGACAGACAGACGGACGGGAGATTAAAGTAAAACGACACGGAGCCGGGACATCGGAGCATTCCTTGCACGCAACAATGCGTCTGAAGCTGCAGCCTAGACTACCTAGCTGAGGATGGCGAAGGCAAACGTTAATACAGAAGGAACAGTCATATTTCGTCAATATAAAATAAGTAAAATTTTCTCAAATATCTGGTACAATCTTCTTCTCTAGCTCTCCCACTAAGTTTATCCTCTAAAAGTTAAATTTGTTATTTCTCCCGTAGTTCTGTTAGAGAACCTGTCGTATTTGTTTAAATATTAATTGCGAATCATCTTTTAGAACCTTTAAGCCCTTCATTATAAAACGCCTTTATTCAGTTTAGCCTTTTTTATAGTTATTCAATTTTCTCTATAATGTTTTGTGATTTGGTCATCAATTGGTTGTGCCTAGTGTATATTCTGCAGTTCTCTGCAGCGTGGCACAGCTCCGCGGCTGCAACAAGAATGCCATTTTCTGCTCCACAATAGATATTTTTTCTCATTTGCAGCCTTCGGCGGTTTATGAGTAACGTGTAATGACTTCTTTCGCTTAGTTAGTTCCTTTCCGCTGCAATGAAAACAATACGCCAAGCAAACCCTGCGGAAATATTCTGTGCAGGCTTATTTCTTCCCAAAAATCTTTTTTTAAAGAGTCTTTTGAACAAAGATAGCATAGTTGCGGGGCTTTGTTACGTATTTGCAAAAGAAATCTACTTCCTAGGTATTCCTATTCAATATTCGTTTTCAATTCTGTCTACGAGATTTTTGTACGCGATCAGTGAGAGGCTTACAAGTTTATAGAAAACTGTAGAAAGTCCTTTGTTGCCGCACAGGCGTATTCAAATGTTGCGGAGCAATAAGTCGGGCTACTGGGCTAGATATTGGAGAATCCAATCTAGGCAATTGTACCCTGGGCGCGGCGGCGGCGGCCGGGACGAAAGGCTCGCGACGCACGGCGCGGTGGCGGCGGCGGGACGTAAGGTTCACGGCACACGGGCGTGGCGGCGACAGCACGCCCGCGGGAGCACTCGCGACCCGCCGCCGAGCGGCCCGCTGCGTGGTGCGCGCGAATGTTAGTAGGAGAAACTAATTTTCTCAACGTTTTCAGAGACTTCCTTTCTCAAGTAAAAATTACACAATCATATTGTTTGTTGGCTTATCTTTCTGTGCTGAAATAGAATAAACCGCTATCACCCTGGTTAATACTCGTAGATGTTATTCATGGTATTTGACTACGTTTAAGAGTTACTTCTGTACCGCGATCAGCGGGTCTCGTGCGTCCACACGCCGCCCGCGGCCTGGCCTTACGTAACCAGCACTCGCTCCACGCTTCACTTACCCAACTTTATTCTCTCCTACTTCCTCTGATTGTTCCTTAAATTGAACATTTAAATACCAAATGTAGATGAACTGATTAAACTCACAACCGCCACCGCCGCCGCGCCGCCACGCGCCGGTGCGACTATACTTTGGTGTTCAAGCTGAGCGTTTAATTGTCTTAATTCCTGCTGGCTTACGACTTTAAGATAGAGTAAACAGTTTAATTTCGCATTTTGAAATGTCTGACGCCATTTCAGGCGTTAAACGTTACTGTAGAGAGTTCTCAGCTCTCAGCCGTGCTCACACTAGATATGTGCCATAAAATGTAATGTGGACGAAGGGGTCAGCACCACGCAAACACTGCCTCACATTCTACAGCAAACCTATATTCCCAAAAGTAGGATAGGTTCAGTAAAAATAAATGGTATCTGTGTTCGATAAGGTCTGGTATGAAGCCGCGGCGCGCCTGCGATGGCCGCCCGATATTGGCTCCGATAGCGCCGGCCCGGACCGATGCCCGCCGGCCGCCCCAATGATGCTCTTATCAACGATTCTATTACAGACTGCCGGGCCCGAACAAATCCGTCTCGGACAAAAAGTAGGATTTTATGATAGCAAGGAATAACTTCATACCCGAGATGTTTGATAGATATAAGAAAATTTATGTACATAGCCTTTTTTGGCATAGTATTTCATATATCCCCTATATTCTGTGTCATTCCATCCAGACAGAAAGAGACAGTTACTATGTTATTTGTTGACAGTAGTCGAGGAAATACTCGTTATTTAATGGCGTCTGTATAAATTAGAGTGTAGGCTATTTACTTCAAAAGGGCTTAGTAGAATGGCTTATGTTGCTAATCCTTGTCTTTGACGAACATCACACACTCGTCTTCTAATTACCCGTCCAATTATCATCTTAAATGACTTGAAGCGCTTGGCGTATTCCCCACGTAATCGCGCCGCGCTTAATTTGCGCGTCTCGTCTCAAACATCGTAAACTGGTGCATGGTTGTCAAGCGACGCGCGGCGCTCCGTGCGCGGGGTTACGATCATACCTGTCATTAATGCCGTAGTTACGTCAACGAGCTATCGTAGTGTACGACGGAGCAGCCCGTAGAACGAGACAGGGTTGCTAGGAAACCTACTGAAAATAAAAATCACGCAGACCATATTTTCAGTGTTTTAAAACTCAATTAAGATTTGAGCAAAGATGGATAAAACAATTACCATTTCACCATAAACTGAAAACTTATAAAGAAAAATTGTTTTAAGGTTAACTGGTATCTATAGATAGATCTATCTTTTTGTACTTTTTTTCTTTATTTGTAGTTTAATTACAAGATACTAATTTATTTGTGTAGTATTTAAGTTGACGTTTCGCAACCCTGTTCTCAAGTAGTGGGGGTGGTCTGTCGTAAAAACCTAATGAAAGTTTCATAGCGCGTATAAAAATGTGTAATAAATGAGAGCCGGCAAGTTTGGTGTACGGCGCGGCGATTAACTGGCAAGCAGCTGTAGCGACAGTAACGCTGCTTTACTGTCATAGTTTGGAGATAAACCCACTAGTAAAACACTTGGCTTTAGGACCCGACTAGCACTATTTCTGGAGGGTCTGTAAATGGTTAGGTACGCGCACACAGAATGACGAAAATTGACGTAAGAAATGAAGAGCATAAAAACTACGATACGATGCTACGAAAGTCTTCTTCTTCCTGCCCTTGTCCCATATTACATGGGGTCGGCGCAACAAAACTTTTCAAAATTTTTTCTTCCTTTCAGTATTGTCATCCGTCATACTATGACTAACTCTCTTTTCTTTCCTATCAGCCCTCACAAAATACATCCATCTTGGCCTCCCTTTCCCTTCCCAACCATCCAACCAACAACCTATGCTACGATAGTATTTTTAGAATATTAGCAAGAAGGTAGTTACAAAGGTAAAGTTATTTTATTGCACCTTATATCATTTGTATCTTCTGTCTTTACATGCACAATAAGCCTAGTGCCTAGCCTAGCCTCCGAAGATCTCTCTGACTTAAAACAATAGAACGTAGAACCGCAGTAATGATTAGTTGAGACACGTAGCCGTTAGGTACGAGTAGGTATAGGTATGGCCTGCGACGTCACGCGATGATGAATATTGCAGCGCTGGTCGCAGACGGCGGCGGCCTAATACCAGATAGTATCCTTTCACAGTGATTGGTGCGCCAGACGCTAGACTGTCCAGGGACGGACTGCAGGCTGTCTAGTTAATTTATTATTGTAGGGCTTACCTTGATGATTTTTAACAGTTACGGACTGGATTCTTAGTCAATTACATAAAGTGTCTTTGAAAGTTAATTTTTCTATGTTGGTTGGTCGTTGGTTGTGAAAGTGATCAAAAAAGGGTTACTCCTCGGGTTTTCCTTTCCGGACCGCAACACAAGTATAAGATAGAACATTGGAGTAGGTTTTAGTCAGTAATAGACTCATCCTCCCGTTTTGCCCAAGAGCGGGAAAAGTGACTGGATGATTTTCCACAAAAAAGAAATGTGGTTAGTTGCAAAATTGTTTGTTCTGACTGCAAAAAACAAAACCTGCGACCGTGAATCACTCATATAATAATGCAAGGGACTTTAAAAAAAGGTCTTAAAAAGCTACCTTTATTTTGCTCACTATTATCATTTAACCACTTCCCAAGAAGCTTGCGCCCAGTGCGGCCCTGCAGCCGTACCCCAGTGGGGACAGTTCATACAATAAGTCCGCTCCGGCAGACGGGCTATTGAATGCGATAGACGATGGAGCTCTAGATGTAGCAGATATAGCAGGTGCGGCCGCTGCCCGTGACAGCAAACACGCTGTTTATGACGACGTCGCAGGGACAATGGGAGACAATAGGAAAGTGATTCTGCTTTATACATCTAAACAGAAATTGATACTTATAGTAAACTAGCTATTGCCCGCGACTTCGTCCGCGTTAAGTTCGTAAAACTGCACAAAAGTAACCAATAATTCTACACTTGCGAATAATTCCGAAAGCATCCAATTCATTCATGTTACTTTCATATTTCAGTTTATCTTCATTGTTTTTTTTAGTTGAGAAATAATCCAATGACTTCTCTCGCTCTTAGCTCGCACGTTAGGGCGTGTCAGACTTTTATTGACCAAAACCCACTCCTATGTTCTTTCTTTGCCATGCGTTCCAGGGCCCCGGGAATGCCTTTCAGAAGCGAACCCATGACCCTAATAGGCTTGGCGACCTTGCCTCGATGGTTTTGCTGACATCTCCATTAGGCATGCGTGGAATACTACCCACCGTCGACTCGGTGTCGTCAACTGTAGATAGGTAGCTTATGGAAAACGGACGTTAGTAAGCGTAAATAGCATTTACTTATGTAGGCTGTAAAAAAGTGCATAAGTAGTCAAAATATATGAATAGTCAGCACAAAGCTGATCCTGAAGTCTATAGAAGGTTTAGTATTTGCCTGTTTTTTATTTGAGGTAGCCATCCAGCTTTTGGTGGAGCGAGTAGTCTTTTGCGGACTAAATTCCACCAGTGTTCCTTCAGTTGCCATTTACGTATCAGGGCCACTAACTTTTGCACGCCTCAGGTATTTCGGTAAATTCTCTCTTTAAAGAGTAACTACAGAGGCGTCATGGCGGTCTCACTTTCTACATTACGCAAGTACTAACCGAAAATGAGTGTTTCGGAAGGTAGATATTTTGGATTTGGCGGGAAGAAAAGTCCAGGTATCACCATTCTGCGGAATGCCCGGAAAACACGGCAGACGTTACGGTCAAAGTCTCTCCGCTAGGCGAGCACCGCCATACTGTTTTGGCGTCAGAATCAGAATCCTACTGCCCTTCTTAACTTATCTTTGCGTTTTGGTTTCAGCATTTAGTCCCGTTGGACCATTGTGCGTGGGCCGTCTGGCCTTTATTCCAACCAGCCCACCTCATTCCAGAAGCAAACTATCTTCTTGGGTTTGTTCAGGACATCTATCATTGATCTCGGTGTTCTCAGGATTTGTGTTCTCATGGCACTGATGGCTGTGCACTCCAGGAGTACATGCGCAACGGTTTCCTCTGCCACCGTGCATCCTCTACTCAGAGGACTGTCCGTGATACCCTTGTGAAAAAGTGCTTGTTCAGTGAGCAGTGTCTGGTGATGGTCCCTACCACCAGACGCAGGCTGCCTCTATCCAGTCGCAGAAGAAGGCTACTGGCTAGGGCTTTGTCTACGTATGGCATGGCCTCTTTGGCCTGCCTGCAGCCCGGTGCCAGGGACCACCACCTTCCCGCTTGTGTGTTAGTGTGCTCTCTTAGCCAACCACGCAGCTGACCAAAGGGCATTGGGGAGATGGGTTCGGGCCCGAAGACCACCGCTCCAGATCTCCGTCTCGCCAACTCATCAGCCTCGTCATTGCCCAGTGAGCCACTGTGTCCCTTTATCCATTGCAGCGTCACGGTGTTGTTATATAACATCGTGGCGCGTTCCAGTGCAAAATGGCATTCTTGTAGGTATGAGTTTCGAGATTTTTCAGTTTTTCCTAACGATTGTAGTACCTATTGAAGCACTGTCGGAGATTATGCGGATATGACTATCTCTGACTCCTCTGCATATAGCGTGGGCTGTCAGGGTGATACCAATGCATTCTGCCTGATAGACAGAGTTTAGTGAGCCTAGCGGTCTGGATATCCTGATATTTAGTTCATCGGAGTAGACTTCGACTCCTATTCCGGTATTTGTTTTTGGTCCGTCCGTCAGTGTAGATTCTCCGTTCCTTCGGGCCTGAGTAGTCGTGCGATTCTTCTATGAGCAGGATATCTACTTATCTAATCCTACTGCCCTAGTTTGGGTCATTGTATGGGGCAAGACCTCCTCTTGCCCTGCGAATGGAAAGCAGTTACCTCCTATAACAATACTGTGAGAAAGACATCCTTAAGCCTCCTATTGTCACTTAGACATTTCTTAGGTGTCATAGTCAATAGTCACAAAGTGATTCCCGACGTGTTTAGTTATTTAAATTATCCGTTTATTTAGGCATGTTTTTTACTTGGGGTGGTATTTGACTGACGCCTTAATACACCATACGGTGTTTTTTTTCAGCGGATACCACTTTACTGAAAGTTAACTTTGCAATTTATGAATTAAATTAACTCTTGAGTGCGTGCATTTTTACTCAGCAGACTTCACATTATTGATGGGCAAACATGGTCAAACGCAATCTGTGGTGCGATTATAAACGGTTAAAGTTTGCAGAGCTGTAAAAAAAACCACCATGTTCCTTCATATGCCCTTTGCGACCAATTTTTTCTCAAATGAATTATTATCCTATCTACCTATACCTATAACTGTGATAGCACAATTCATAAGAAAGAGACTTCGCAACGGGCCGTGTAGCAGAAACCGTAATATTTTAATTTCGCCATAACTTCGAAACCAAACATCCAATTTTAATCATTCTAGGACCAAATATTATCTACATAAGCTTTACTTAGTGCTGAAATAATTTATTTTGATAAGGATTAATAGCATGAGTAAAATAAATGCGTTTAAATGTAGTCCAAAAAAAATTCAACATTTTTAGATTAAAAAATGGTTGTTGTGCCTCACTCGACATAGATAGGTACAGTATTTCGCGGACTTTTTTGTAGATATTTATAAGATCTATAATTAATTAAAACATTTTATGATTCTATCTTTTATAGTTTAGCCAGCGTTTGCAATATAAGCGCAAAAAAACGTGCTTATTTACGACATCACATTAGAAACCTCTAAATTTATCAGTGTTTCTCTACTATATTATGCATGTATTATACATATAAACCTTCCTTAAGAATCACTGTATCTATTAAAAAAAACCGCATCAAAATCCGTTGCGTATTTTTAAAGATTTAAGCATATATAGGGACAGACAGACGTCGGATAGCGACTTTGTTTTATACTATGTAGTGATAAGTCTTTTTATTATTCACGTTTGTACTTCATTAGATCCGCTCTGGGCAAAGCGACATGGCGTGTTAGACTTTTGCTGACTAAAATCCAGCCCTGTTCCTTTTTTGCTTTCCTTCCAGGACCCCGGGGTTCATTCTAGGCTCCAGTAGGTTTCGACTCTGCTGGGCCCCCATGTTTTGCATGGATCTAAACATTAAAATCTGAGAAAATCATCAGACAAAAAAAAAAATAGTCGAGTAATCCTTGTAATTTTCATACTCACTTGCCAGAATCCACATCTATTCAAATGTGGAGTTAAAACACAACTCTTTGACACAGTTTTGAGGAACTGCTTCTGAATGTGTGCGTGTTTATCTGAGAAAATCATCAGAATGAAAGTATAGTGGGGTAATCCTTGTACCAACCGATTCAAGTGTGAACTAAAAGTACATCTTTTCCACTGAGTTCCACCACGAGCAGTTCATCGAGTTAGTTAGTAACAACTGTTATAAAGTTGCACAATTATCGGCGCGGCTCCAATTAGGAAGTCGCCGAGATGAGGTGCGCGTGATGTGTGACCGCAGCATCGAACCCGGGACTCCCGCCGCCGCTAATGAGCACATGCTTTACAAGTTACTTTTAATTGACGTATAGTTTGTAGTTTACAGCGGTCATTGTAAGTTTGTGTTTTTTGAACTGGAAAAGAAACTGTATTTTATGTATGGCCAGAGAACCTGCCCCAAAATTTAAACTTCACGTCCTATTCCCTAGATATCTAGGATTGCGGAGGACGAGCAATGAGTAGCTCACCGTCCGGCCGTCCGGAAACTGGACCTATCCCAGCCGTCAACAGCGCGTAGTGATCCACGCGTTCCTCAAAAAAAGGTCAGGAAACCGCAAGGGCCCAGCAGGGACGATGTCTGCTAACTATGACAGCGGGGAATTTCTGAAAAGGAAATCCTTAGTAATAGAAAGCAAAGGGTAGCTGAAGAACATAGGTGTAGTTTTAGTCAGTAAAAGTCTGACACGCCCTCAGTCATTAGATGATTTCCACCCTTCCACCCAGTATTTTGTATCCAATTTACCCAAGAGCTATCGCATATGAGACATCGTACTTTGTTCCATAATTGATTGATTGTTTAAGAGCCGTCTTTCCAAGTATAACACGTCATTGTGTCACTTGAGCTGGTTGTCAACAGGTCCGTATTTAGCTCAACAATAATGTTTACTCCAACAAAACGGTGCTATTCCAGCGACACATTCCATTCATATTGCTAGCCCTGTGGAACAGGCGGGCACTGTAACCGAGCGTGTATCGCACTAGATCTAGAGCGGCCACAAATCCTTTAGACACAGGTACTTGTAATTAGTCCGGGACGATGCTGCCTTCTGCCATATTGTACAGTCAAAGACATTAATGTTCGGAGGTCTCGTCTAAATTATGCCAAGATTGGAGAATAGTTAAACTGCCTGCCTCTTCCTATTTTGTAGTGGGTTTGTAGTTTAAAAGTATGCAGTTGAATACCAATACTATGGAGATTCTGTCAATCTGACTTCCACAACTCGGTAATAGGGTAACATGATCCCATAACAAAGCAGTAAGGTTTAGATTTTCAGAGCTAGAATTCCTGAATTCTAAATAATTAGATGCTGAGAAATCTAATAAACTCTAGCCTAGGGAACACAACAGCCGTTACGGATAGTCGTAATTGCTATAAAATAACTGTCAAAAATGTCTAATAGTAGTCAGGACCAAGGGCTTAACGTGCTTTCAGAGATATACAGTAGTCTCGGTAAGTTAAACTGATTTATGAACTAACGATAATAGACCTTAAGACGAATACCAATAATCTGAAACATCCAACCATCGAAATATATTTTGTGCAAAAATGTCAATAAGTTTTTTATTAAAAGTTTCATTTTAGTAGCAGACTGTACAGAGTGACGAATCCCGACGAGCGGGGCGTATCGCATACGTACATAATGTGTAGGTACGTCATAATAGGCAGATTAGCTAACGATATGACGATATTAGTCAGCGATTACCGCGGTAATGTGGGTCTCTATTGACAAGGGATTAATAGGGGACGTTATTGAATAAGTAATTACAGGTTACGCGAAGGTTTACGTTAGGGATGGAAAGACACGATAGCGGGAAATTGATGGAGTCAGCTGTATGACTGTTGAACTTTTGTTTAAAGAGCTTGTATTAATTCCGTGAGCTGTTAAGCGAAGCAAACATTTTTTCGAATGATTTGTTGCCCTCAAGTTTTTAATTTATTCTTGCCCATTGAAATTTCAAAATGGTACACACTTTAAAAGCCATCTATATTTATTGACTATTATATAGGCATATCAAGCATGTATTGGTAGTACGATGAAGTTTCTATTACCAATCTATCTAATATCAGCTTACAGTTTCCCGGGCACGCTCCACTTGACTGTGGTTTCAATATTCATGTATGTACATTGTCCAGCATCCACAGAGAATGGTCTATACACGCTAGTATTATGTACGGCGGGGCTGTGCTTGGGGCCGCACGGATTGAATCAAGACAGATTGAGGCAGGCTGGCTTCCAAGGTAGCATGGATATCACCCTAGCTAGCTAACCAGCAGGCTAGGCAGGTTTCGTGTATAATATTAAACTACGCTTGTAAAAGTTCACGATTAATTTGTTCGACAGTTTATGGACGAAAACAGTCAAGAAATAATATAACTGTTTGTCAGACCCTGGTTATATATTATATAGATATCTACTAACTTTAATTTCGTAAAATATGAAATGAATGAATATGAATGGATGGAGAGGGAATGGGAGGCCCAATAAATGATGGATAGATTGTGTGTTGATTGATTTGAAATAAAAGTAAGTTAGGCGGGTGACAAGACAGAATGGTAGAAAAAACGTGTTGCGGTGACATAGGACAAAGGCAAAAAGATGATAATGTTGAAGACCAGCGCAAGAATTACAAAATAGTCTCCAGTTATTTTATGGATGTGGTCTAATACAGTAGCCGCTTCAGCAAAACATCCAGTTTGTTATGTAAATGAAAGAACCTATCAGTTAGCCTATAAAAGCTGCCATAGTATTAGATGCCACCTACATTGAACGGCAAGTATTTAGTTTCTGGTAACAGATTGATGAAAATCGGTATTTTAGATAATTTATTTAAATTCGGCATAATGATTATTTTTATTATTAGCAAATAATAATAATAAATAATTTATTTAAGAAAGTTATTATTAAGAGACTAAAGACAGAAAAAACAGTACAATTAGTAAAAAATTGGGTCATAGGATTTCCTAAACTTGGTAGAAAACATGTCTGTATCTTAAGAAAGAGTTTCCAATTAATAATGATCTTTTACGTGCAAGTAACCCATTGAGACTTTGAGAGGCAATCCCCTTCATATTTAAAAGAAACTTATATTTCAAAGCAGCCGCTCCTTAAAAGTTCTACTTTTAAAAGTCGTAATTGTATCACCTGCAGTTCGCGTCATGCGGAGCAATATCCTCATATCTGTGTAGAAGCCGACTTGTAGAACTTGTGCCATGACAGATTTGTTAGAGACAGTTTGCGTCAGGGATAGATTCGTCATAAAACCGACCGTCTCGCCCATCTGCGATACTGCAAGCGTTTTATTTTCACCGCTCATTCTCGTAAACTCAAATAGAACAATGTTTTATGTACGGGCCTGTGGGGCGACATTCATAACATCAATATTGGGCGTCTCTCAAATCTAATAGATCGTCCATAAAACTGTTTGTAGCGAATAAACAGTTTGTTTTTATTGTCGAAAATCTATTACGTGTTACGTATATTCGATAATAAAAGTTTTGTTAATTTACCACTCCATTAACTTCAATAGTACAGATTGAAACCAAATATTACAGAAAGGTAATGGTACAATAAATCATAAATTGTCTTTTCATTCTGGGATTTCTATGTTAACATAATATTTTAAATGGATGTGAAATTATTCCCAAAGTGCTCCTGTGATTTTGCTGTCGAAATTGATATTTTGTTTTATGCTTACCTACGCTATAAAAGCTTAGATCGTAAGACATTTTCTGTGTAACACCTACACGAGGTGCGCGACGCGAGGCGACTTAGTAACCCATTTCAAATATTTTCTCCGTTGAAGCGGCATTATTTATGACGCTCCTGACTCTTGTCGGTAATACCCCCCCAGTAAGAGAATAAAACACTGGAGTCGCTCCACAGAAAGTTTTCCAATAAAATGTCGCAAGTAGCCGACTTACTTGTCAGGACGAAACGTTTACCGAACTGGACTTGCCAGCCAAAGTATTCTGACCCCCGCCCGTAAGCAAACACTTTAAAACTCATTCAAAATTCGCTTTATTCTGTGGTTTATTATGGGTCTTGCTGAACTGGTTACTCAATTATGACACTATTAAAATTTTACGTTTATTGATTTTACAAGGTTTTCCTGAGTTTGGGTGTAACTTATGCCTCTTTACTTTCTGGTTGGCGCCCGTCGGATATCATTTATCGTATGAACTGTTCCCCGTACAAAATTATTCAACATACACCACAAGATCGACTAACATACTGTAATGAATAACTAAAGTCCCTAATCCTAGCGGTGGCAGGTCGCGGTGTGCGGTGGCAGGTCGCGGTGTGCTCACTATTACATCAATGTATGAGTCAGTCACGCGTGCGGCTCGCCAGTGGACACGACCTAATCAGCCGGCCCCTGCTCCTCCGCCGAGATAAACCCCGGCCCCACATTCAAGGGTAATTGTACAAATATCATTTTCTCAGAAATTCAAGGGTATGTATTGTAAAGGTGGAAACAGACTGTTCCAGATGCGACTAGTTTTTGTTAGTATGGGGGCCGTACCGGAAGACGCAGCGTCGGAAGGCCTCCCACAAGGTGGACCGACGACCTGGCGAGGCCTATGTCCAGCAGTGGACGTCTTTCGGCTGAGATGATGATGATGATGATGGGGGCTAAGTCACTTGTGTGGTACTTTGATGGGATGGAAGTCATTTCTTCAAAGGTTTAATTTTATCCAGTCTGCATCTAAACCCCATATGTCTTCTAGTTTATTTAAAACCTTTAGATAAACGTGATGACGTTAAAGTACAAGCAAAGAAAACGGTTTACGTTTCTATGCTATCTTATTTGTAACAATGAAGCAGTCGCCTTTATCCTGTTTAATAGGAATATCCTAAAATTTTTCGAGTGACTTAACAAGTAGGTATTGGCCAAGTTTTACGTTCAATCTGTACCTATCTTTACAACATCCCTGAAATTGTCGAAATCTTCCTATCTGTCGAGATATCGTTTTCGTGGCTATGTTTCGCCGGAGGGTCCACAGGACATGTTCGGTCGGTCATTTGCCGAGGAGAGCGGTCATATCGTCGTACAGTGTACCCACTGCCGCATGTAATATAGTGGTCTGCGCCGGATTGAGTTCGTGTTATAGAAAACACGTGTAACGAATATCGGAGAAACGTTTACTGTAAATATCGTGATGCCTGCACAGAGACTTTGGGAAACGGTTTTCTTTGAGACATTTTCATAACATTTTCTTTGCAGGGTGTGTTTTGCAACCATTGGGCTGATTATAGAATGGTGTTTTCATTTGTGGAATGACTATGAATTGACTTTCTGCTCGC
The DNA here is from genome assembly GCA_030763345.1 of Mythimna separata. Lineage (NCBI taxonomy): Eukaryota > Metazoa > Arthropoda > Insecta > Lepidoptera > Noctuidae > Mythimna > Mythimna separata. Next base: position 289,588 of record JAKKIA010000043.1, read on the forward strand.
CCATTACCTAATTTGTTACTTTTTTCTGTTTTATCATCATGAAAGGGGCATAAAACATTATTTAATGTTTAACAGTACAACATATGATTCCCTTACTATAATTACGTGTAATAAAAAACCTCCCTGTCAGCTGTGTCTTCGTTTTCTCGCTTACCCATCACATCGCCGTCAAGTCGTTACCGTCCCGCCGCGTCCCGCCCCGTCCCGCCGCCGCCGACGTCGACGCAACGCGAGCTGACAACAATATCGCGCTGATGGCGAAACAACGCCACAATCACTCGCGCCTTCCACCCTGTCACGTTCGAGCTTTTTGGATTCAACATACGTGTTTCAGAAGGCCCACGATCCAAAAGCTAATATACGGCTTCATGTCGTAACTGGTAATATAAAATTCTAAGTAGAAAGTTGATGGCTATCATTTATCAAAGCACGCACCGTTGATATGGGTCACTATTACTCGGTATTGCGTTATTAGTGACACTACTCATAATTTGTCGTACTTCAGTTTGAACTCCAACAATCCTATTCCTTTCAAAATGCTGCCAATATAGTTGAGGACTTAGAGCGTTTCCGCATTATCCGATCCGATATCGGTATCGGACGCCGATACGATATCGGGGTAAGTAAAATGTATGAAATATGTACCTGTCTTTCATATTGTCCGGCCCGATATCGGATATCGGAGCACGGAATTTCATACATTTTACTTACCCCGATATCGTATCGGCGCCGGCGTCCGACACCGATATCGGATCGGATAATGTGAAAACGGTCTTAGGCCCTGCCAATCTAATTTGAGTACCTAACTGTTTCGTCCATCTATCCATCATCTTCAGCTGTTATTAGATTTGTTGCGTTGAAACTAAATAAATTGTTGGCGTCAGTGCAACAAGCGCTTTTCTTCCGCTGTAATATTTTTCTATGCTATCCTATTTTCCGCTTGCACGAGTATTTATAACCATCTTAATATTCATTATCATTTGTTTGGTCTGTTCTGATCATCCAAGTATGGATAAATATAACATGGACTGACCTTCTGCGTCTTTTCATGCTGCATCCCGAGGTTACGCGATACTTGGGAGCGAACGAACCGTTTTGCTGTAGAGAGACGAGTGTCGACCATTACATGAGCAGTTTTAAACCCATCCAGCAATGTTCGCTGTTCCACTGAGCTCGCGATTTCGAACTCACTGCTCTTTTACAGATATTTGGTCCTCGTGTGGTTTAATGGACGAAAAGGGAGTTTGGGATTATAGAACATTTATTTATATTTTCTTAGGTACCTAGGCACGTATTACGATGTTTACGGTACCGTTTTGAACTTTTGGATCAAATGACTAAATATTGGTGATGATCATTATCATAATTTCAGCCGAAAAACCATTGTTGGAAAAGCCATCCCTAAGTTTTGCCACAATGATCATGCATCTCGTATCCATAGGATTCCCGCAACCCTTACCAGGTCAACTGTCAACCTTGGAAGGGTTGCAGTAAAGCCTTCCAACGCAGCGTCTTCCGGTATACGGTCATCATTCAGAAACAAAAATCATCTCATCATCATCTGTTTTGAAAAGTCTTCTGATGAGGCCCATTGTGAGCGACCACGTTTCGGAGCCTTATGAACAACTTATTAACTTGTTGATAATAATAAATAGTTATCAGTGCCGGTATTTTCGTGAGTTTCTGCAAAAAGGTTTATAATTTTCACAGGACAATTTAACAACATACGTGCTTGTTTTATGTGCAAATTAAAATGCAGTCTATGTTGTTAGCATTAGACATGACAAACGAGATAAGTAAAGAGCACGCTCGCACGGCGCGGGTCGCGACTCGTGTCTGAAGCTCTCGTGTGCCTGGTGAAGCCTGCTCTAACAAGGTAAACGGTAGTTCGTTTTGAGAACACTACATCACGCTACGAATGTCTGGATGTGCTCTTTGCTTGTTAAAGTTTAAAATAAAACTACTTTTCTTGAAGAATTATTGTAAAATAATATAAGAACTAACAGCTGCTGCATCTGCTTGTTTAGTCAACATACTTGATGAGTGGCATTTGGCTATTTTCTGCCAGTCTGTCTTCGCCCACGTGAAAAATGGGTTGCACCATACCAACTTTGGTCCCTTGTTTAAAACATTAGGGAGGTGATTTTTTTATGAAACACTCTCTTAATACTCGCTTACGTCACAATAGAAATCAACGTGAAAAATTGTACTTTCCTACTCCCAGAAGTTTCGGTTGTGCTTTGATGTCAGTCAGACCATTTGTCCTTTTATATACTCTCTACTAAGCACTTGTTATAAAATAATCTTTTAATTTAATAAAATCTATTGCTACTTCAACAATAACAATCTTACAGCATCTAAAATAGGTATAAATATATAACCTATAGTTAACAAAGGAAGTGTCCGATTCAACCCAAGCTTTGTTTTACGTTTGAGTCATCCAATCCTCATCTTTCTATAGCCGTCCGTCCTTGGGCTGAACCTAGACTTTACTCAATAATAATAATAACACGAACGCCCGCCAACGCCATAGACGCGACGTCGTCGATCGCGCGCCGTCTGCGCCGCGTCGCGCGGCCCACGCGCTAAGCACACCTGAAATACTTTCTGAACTCAGGACATACGGACATTTGAGCTGCCGGGACTTACTGTACAGGTTAGAAACTCGAAAGTTTTTGCTGAAACCTCGTACTAATTTCACGTTTTATCGTAGTAAAAACTAATGCAATGATTATCGAGTCAATTACTGAAAACTCTAAAACTCGAAATCAAAATTGTGTCACATACACACATCTTGGTCATAAGCTTGATTTTTCAGATTTTACTTTATTTCATCGTCAGTTGATTCTGGTTTTATTCCTGTTTGAGGAAGTATTTTGTATGTATGTATGTATAATATGTTGACTGGCTGTTTGTACAAGAATGTTTTAAAGCAAAGGTTGGTTTCACCCTCTCATTGCTTCGTAATTTACACAGAACCGAAATTGCAGCAACGACACAGTAGAATGTAAACATTCAAGCAGCTCGTGTGTCCCATATAAGTAACGAAGACATATTTACTGTTACCGCGCGCCGCGTCGGGCCGCGTGGCGCTTGTTCTCTAAATTGCACTTTCAGGCCCCAACCGGTTATTGTCGATCCTCCCGCACTCCGCTCCCAAACGAGATGTTTTAATGGCTAGTTGCTTTCAAAAATTATAATTAGTCACTCTGCTGCTTAAATATTAAGATCAAGTGTGAGCTTTTCGTCAGGTGCTAATGCGATGTAGTACTGAGAGCTTCGAGAAGACGAGAGTCGAGACTTTGATGTTAGCCTTAATCACACCCGAGACCAAAGAGAAAGTACTAGTAGTGGGTCTAATTAAGACGAAGCGTTCTGTATACACATTAAGTCGAGATCAACACTTGGCTACAGTTGCAAACTAATATCGACGATGTGATACTGTTTTTATTTGCCTTGATAGAAATAATGAAAATACTCGCGGAACACTGGGGGCCTGCAGTTATACCGAATTGTATGAAAAAAATAAAAGAATGAGTCAAAAGAAAAACTTTGAGCGTTACAATGTTAATAGGATTTCATTGTGAAAGAAACGTTCATAACTTTTCCAGTTGTTTAATTAAGGGTTGGCATTGATTGCGGCGCTCGCGTGAATAATGCATAGAGTCGCGCCTCCCACGAATATTATGTTATTTATATGTTAAGCAGACGACTTGGATGTCTTCTAGAGGGTTTCTAGGGATCATTTGGTAGCGGTAAATATGATATTGTAATTTACCGCTGGAACAAATTGCTCAGGACATAAGTTAGGTCGGAGATGCTGGAAACATATTTACGTGGCGCCATAAATTAGAGAAATGTGGAGTTGGTGGAGTTAACCGTTTCTTGAAACTACGTTGTATTGCATTCTGTTAAAGATAAATGGTAGAACAAAGAACAGTTCTGCGGTTGCACATATGTACGTGTGTTCGCGGTTGATCTTTAATATACGTGTGTTTGGCTAACGGATCATGTGCAGCGGTGAACATGTTGAACTATCTGCTAAGCATTTCTAAGTTTCAAATATCCACATATAAAATTTTGCGAATACATGACTCAAAAGCTCTTTTCTTAAAAGTATAACAGACGTGGCTAGTTTGATTTCACTTCTTCATCATTATTTCAGCCAAAATACATCCATTGCTGGACAATCTGGACATAGGCTTTCCACGAGCGATACCACTTGGTCCTCTACGTTTCTCATCCAGCGGATCCCCACAGCCGAGCACTTTTCTCAAATGTGCAAAGACTGCTGTGAAAAGTGCTAACTTTTCAGCCCTATAGAAGATAAATGTTCTGCCAGCGATTTGCCTCTTTGCCACTTAAGTTTGGTGATTCTTAGGGCTTTGTCAATTATAACTTTCTGCGTATATCGTCATTCCTGATTGGATCACGGATGAAAACTCCAAGCGTAGACTGTTGCTCATAGTTGTTTTGCCAACACAACTTTATTTAGGTTTCAGCCAATCTCTAATCCTGTCATAAAACATTGTTAGTATCAAATGGAGCAGAAAAAAGTCAACTTCATGCTATAAGCCTAACAGTTCTATTAGTCGAGTATTGATATTAAATGATGTATGTCAACACAAAGCTGGGCTCGCGAGTTTTTTGCGGTCCCTCACAAACGATGATCGATGTCCCTCGGCGGCCCTTTGTCTTCACGTGTGATTGGTGGGCTCGCCTGCTGCTCGTGTGTGATTGGTTGCTTGGCTTCTGATTTTGTTTTATGGTCCGCGTCGTGTAGTGGTGCGGAATAAATTTTGTTTTTGCGCCACGTCTGTGTAAATGTGACAGAACGGTCTGTTGACTAGTGGTGCGCGGCGGTTTTAAAGTAGAGGTTCAAGTGTGATCCGAATATAAGTTTTAGCTGTCTTTTTGGTTTCCGTTCAAAGTAAAATACAATTACAATTTACAATTGATACAAGACACACACATATATCTAAGACATATTTAAAAAAAATCTCATAAGACATGATTTTAATTAACCAAATATCCCGCCAAAACAACGCCACGTAACTCCTGAGGACAATTCTTAAGGAGTGTATTATCAGTATTATAGGAGTGTATTCTTTTATGAATTACTACCCCGACCATTCGAAAAAAAAAAAACTTTACTGAAACTAAAAACTGGACTACATAGTGAAATACGAAACATTAAGCGTGACTTCTTAACATTAAATAATTACCTTGACAGAAAATAATGTTCCTAATAAAAAAAACAATTTACCTGCGTTTCATCAAGCTTAGTGCCGGCTAGGGCGGCAGTCGAGCGCCGCGAGCCGCCCCGGCACCACGCGCCGCCCTGTGTCGCCCGCGTCGGGGAACTTCGGAAAAGTTCGGAACAACACGAAGTTTTAAACACTGTATGACGAATTTGGACGTTGGTTTTATTGCTTTGGAGACTTTCATTGGTAAGTTATCAATTGAGTAAACTATATTTAGTTATCGTTACTGTATAACAATTTTAAATAGTTCAGAAAGTGGTTTACCACTAAATATTTTAATTAATTGAAAAAACAGGTTGTAATGTAGGTACAGTCAGCAACAAAAGTTATTACTGTTACATTAACATAATAAAATTATTTCATCTCAACACACCAAAATATGTGATATCTTTCAACATGTCATGTTATTAGCATAAGTGTACATTATTTTAATTTCACTTTTTGTCCTTAACAATTAATTTGGCCTTTAATTGTGCTGAATGTTTCTGTTTAAAAATGTAAACTTGTATTTTCGTTATAGATTGTTACTACAAAGTTTTGGCTATGACCGCATTAGATGTATGACTGCACGTCTGTTCAGCAGTTTTCTTTTAACAAAAACTATAACATTTTCGTATAATATCAGCTGATATGAAAGCCATTGCAAACACTGTCCCCACATTTCTCCGCGTCTACTAAATCACAGACGGCCGGGTTCGCTCTCAAACAGTCACATTTCCGAGGGGAAAACTGCAATTACGTTTTTGTGTTACATATTTTTTCAGTTACAGCTCGGGATTGGAATTTGTTCCAATAAATTGTGATGGGCTGGGCCCTGCGCGCGGACCCTTCGGTCCTTATCGGGGACTCGAGATGTGGCCCTTTTCTACCCTTTTGAAGATCAATGTTTGTCAATTACATAACATTTTATTAAAATAGTTATAAATATCTAGCTGTTTACTGTGTTGTGACGGCAAGCAAATAAGTAGGAACTCGATATCAGATTAAATAGTATGTTGGTATATTTATACAGATATAAAGTCTTTTCGTTACTCTGAATAATATACATGATGAATTTTTCAAGTGGTTGTGGATGACCAAATCTACAAATATGAGGAATAGCGAAAAATACTCAAGCATCGGGCTAGATTTTGAAGAAAACTGAAACTGCAATATTAGATTATTGAAAAAACTGTTTCGGGCCAGGAATCGAACCCTTTACTAGCTAAACATACTGTACTAGTACACTATTTAATAGTAAAAATTCGAAGAAGTATTGATAAATGTATGATATCTGTTTATTCGGAGACCAATATGATATGAGTGAGATTCTATTAACAACGTCACGTATTACAGCAAATGTACTTGAACATATGTATACGCCAATCTTAATTCTGCAATGCCAGACGAATTTGATGGACGGATGCGTAATAGTTAAAAATAATTAATTCAGCCCATACATCTAATATAACAATTAAAGCACTGGCTTACAAGGCCGCTTATACAATAGGATGACCGAGTGACGACAAAAAATTTAGAGCTTTCTTACACGAACAGTTAAGGTTTCATCAAATCCTGCAAGTGCAGACAGAGATAGCCTAGATAGCCTCACAGGCTCCGACGACTTATTACTTACGACCGTCATCAGCGCATTGCCGGCTGAACGCAAATCAAGGTAAAATTTACGACTCGCCACAAGCTCTTTCAATTACCTAGCCTAGGCTATTAATTAAACTGTGTAATAGCTAAATATCAGTCGTTGGGCTAGTTCAATGCGCCGATTAGTGAAAAGGCGATGCCGCTAACAGAACGGTGATTTGAGCTAGTTCACATGTAGGTGCTGCAATGCATATTCTTTTGCATGCTAAACATATTAATGAAGACCAAATTTTCATTTGAGCTTTCTGTGAAACTGAATTATAATGCTATACAATAGAAGAGTTCATCATAATTTTAGCCGAAAGATGTCTGTAGCTGGACCCCCCAAGTGTCGCCTCAACGTAGACACACAGGAGTGTGTCTCGTATTCCCGGACCAGATTCACGTGACCCTTACAATGTCATCGGTCCACCTTGTGAGGAGGCCACTACAGAATCTTGCGGCCCCATCGACTATCTATTCTGTAACTAATGCGCTCTGCCCTACCAACTGCCACTTAAGTTTGGCGATTCTTCGGGTTTAGTCGATAGCCATGGTGTTCCTATTCTTGATGCGATCAATATGTTGTCGTTATGATGCGACGAAAATAGCCCTTTCTATTACCCTTTAGGTGACTTTAAGTTTTTTGATAAGACCTATTGTAAGAGACCACTTTTACAGTTATATTTAAAACAAAAGTTCCAATAAAAAAGCCAATTTAACTATTTATTTTTTCTCAGTCAATGTTGTCCCACTGCTGGGAAAAGGTCTCCTCTTTATCTGTCTAGATCTCTGTATATCTGGTCTTCTCCGTTTCACGTGTCAAGATCAAGTCCTGTCCAGTTTTATGGGCTTGCCTTAGTGATGATGCCTGGTACTTACTGTTTGACGATCTTTATCCATGAATGTAAATTCCCCTTCAGTGCCGCCTATTTGTTTCCAATATCGACGTTGCTTGTCTTGCGTATTATTGTGTCACGGATTCGGTCGGTCACTGTGATCTATAGCATGCTACGCTGCATCGCTCTTTGGCAAACATTCAGCTTAGACTTCTGAGCTTCGGTCAATGATAAATAGGATACACAAAATGTGTTTGCACGTTAATTACATGGGTTCATAGATCAGTAGCACCTCCAGGTATTTTCGACCCGACAATTAGATTCTTCTCTCTGTTCTGGTAGGAAACCAGTTAATTCAGTTTTATGAAATAAAGCATAATGTCAATGACCGGAAAATCAACCACGCGTTCTCTATGTTAAACGTAACAGTCATTAAAATTATTTATATCAAACTTCCCATAACGCATATTCCGTGTTGTCGTTGGATTAGAACGTTCGCCACATAAAACATAACACGAACCCGTGTTTTATTCACATAAATCTCGTAGCCTGACGGACGAATAAAAGACGGAGGACTTCGCAAACTTACATAAGTATTCATCAAGGACTTTATGTCGTATTCCCAAGTGCTATATTTGAGTGGCGGGATCGCACTGATAACGGTGCGGAGCCGAAAGTTAGTCTGTTATTGCGTAACTTTTCCCATTGTAACGTGTCACTAGAGCCCCCCCACTCTGCGTACCCTCTATTTGCCTTACGTAGGTACATCTCAACCTGTCGTCTCGAGTAATTAGCTGGGCACCGAGCGACACAACTCAATGTTGTACTTTCCTCTTAAAATAAATTTAAGAAAAATAACCTTTGTACTTCGCCCTCTTTGTCATCGGCACTTTTACTGCCATCGCTCGTCGTGTCTTTTTGTGTTTTGAGCTTGGTTTGCCTTTCGTGTCTCTATAAAGGATATCTAACAAATATCTAGGTATTCTACATTCTTGTATTCGAATAGGATACCTAGAATTTTTTTTATAAAAAATGGGAAAGAACTGAATAAGTACAAAAGTCGATCACTCAACTCAATAGCCTAATGTAGAAAATATAAATACTTGCCAACTACGCGAAACGCACTTTACGTGAACGTACAGAGTAGTGCAGCGTATTGAAATACGCGCTCAATGCGTCATTAGTCTGATCGCTGGGTATCAATTGTTGCACTTGAGAGCGAGTCTGTGCAAATACTTAGCAGCGAGAGGTTTTCCATGTAGCCATGATCGCCGAGCGAGCTCGAGAGATTTATTGCAGGATCATTGCTACTTGATAAATGCAATCCAGTATGTATTATATTAATTTATTGGCACTACACTCAAATCGGTATGAGAGGTTTAAAAATCTAGATATATAATAGATGATTTAGTTAGAGGATAACATGGAAGTTGTGTGTATACTTAGTTGTTTTTGTAAAAAGTTTTTATTTTACAGTTTTTAGTGGTGGCCCTTCTTCCTTCAGTCAGTCAGCGACTACATGTATAAACAAAATAATTTTACTTGTAACAACATTTCTGCTATGATCCTATGAGGAGTTCCGTTCCATAACTTCAAAGTTCATCATCAGTTTATAACAATATGGGACCTATTCGGGAGTTTCATCTGCCCCTTATTGATCGAGATACCAGTAAACAGACATAAAACAAATACATACAGCCGAACATAGAATCTCCTCCTATTTGAAGTTGGTTAAAAACGGTTGGCCTCGAGTTTGCGCGCTTGTCCAGTTTGAAAACTTCAATTAACATTTCTACAAAATATAAGTTAATCAAATCAATCAATCAATCATAAACGTTGATTTATGATTTCGTTGCTAATGTAAGCAATATGATTATTATTGCTTATTTCAATTACCATAATTATTGACAAGTCCTTTAAAATAAAGAATTCAAGAACATTACTATTTTCTCAATTAATTTTATCTATTTCTATTATAAGGAAATTGTATCAGATATTGCTTTTTGTAATGTTTTTATATGTAGACCTGTATTGAACCTTCTCAAATAAACCTTAACGTTTGAATCCCCAACCGGTCCTATGAGACCGCGCTGTTATTGTTTTACTATTGTGTCTCGTTTCGCGGGTATCTGAGTAATTAATTATGAAATTATCTGTGGTTGGTTATGGTAACACGTTACCCTACGGTTACGGTTGGTATGAGTGCACCATTGTGTTGTCACTCGTTCTGCACTCAACGATTTCTTAAAACCAAGTTTTGGATGAAAGTGCCATTGATTTTTTTCGTTCTGGTTAAAATAACCATAAATAACAACCACAAGTATCACTTGCCGCGCATTACAGTCATCCGTGGGAAACAACTCATCATCATCTGCCTAGCCTTTTCCCAACTATATTGGGGTCGGCTTCCAGTCAAGACGGATTTAGCTGAATACCAGTATTTTACGAAGAGCGGCTGCCTACCAGACCTCCACAACCCATTAACTGGGGTAATACGGTACTTCATGGCAAGACTGGAGTCAGATTTACTGGATTCTGACTATCCGTAACGACTGCCAAAGATCTACAAATGACAGCCGGGACCTACGGCTTAACGTGCTTTCCGAGGCACGGAGGAAACTCGTTATGTTAAGATGGTCACCCATCCACAGACCAACCTAGGCAAGCGTTGCTTAACCTTGAAGATCGACCTGTGCGGCTGTTATTATCTAGCCACGAGCTCCTCATCCGTGAAACCGTGGAAACAACTACCTACTAGCAATTCTATCTCTAGGCAGATGGGACCTACGAGTCCTACGACACTAGTTTTACCCTGATGGCGGTATATTACATCCTCAATGGCGTATTGTTACAGGAAATGGTCCTAGTCAGTAACCACACCAGCAATAATTCATTAATTAGCTGGACTGTAAAAGTGGGTAGACCGGTACTGGGCAATTAAGGCAGAAATATATTTACAACGAACAATAAATAGAAGAAGAAATAAGAGGTTTAATTTGTGAAAACTACTAACCTAACCTAACTAGACTTTGTTTTAGTTTATGTTGAAAAGAGGTGCATAAAATGGCGAATTGGTATCCGGCCATCGTGGACAGCGTATCGTCTACTATGGTAACTGAGCTGACTGGATGATAATGTGGCTGTGTGTGGTATGTTGGGTGTTTGAATTTTTGCCACACTATAATGCTGTGTGATTCAAACTTTTAACAATAAAGAAGATTAACTACTGAATTTAAACAGGCTGGTGGTTTGGCAGTCATAATGGATGATTTTCTATACCTACTTTTTGATGCGAAGCAAAACTGGGCTAACGTAAAAAGCCTTGCCCTAGGCCACTCTGGGCGGACTTTATTTTGGCTTTTTATTCCTTAATTGACATTACTTCGGTGTTCTGTTTCTTGTAGCTCATTGCGAGGCCGGTGGTTAGTGGTGCCTCGTAAACTTGTATCGGTGCTCGACTGCGAGCGCGCTAATGGATCTGCACTATTATATTCACGTTTGAGTGGAGAGCGAGAAGCGACAAATATAACTGTGATATCAACTACACCGTTAATTCTATTTTTTATTTTAAATTCCTAGGTAAGATCCATTAAAATTTTCATTTTTTTTTTAGGTAGTAAGTCTATGGTATTCGATTATTTTTATTTCCACTTCAAAAATAATAGTAAGAACCGTTGTATTTAGCTCAATATAATTGATATTTATTCTATTGAGTACGATGGATAATTTTAAAGTCGAACGAATTATCACTATTTTGGAGTAGAGGTTAAATCAGCTGGTAAATAACCAGCTGATTTAACCTCTACTCTCTTACCTTTGGTGTTTAAAGCCTCAGTAAATATTTAGCAAATGTAGTCACACTAAATGATGATCGTATCAACATTTATACAGGACAACTGGATAACCGCACTACATAAAATACCATCAATAAAAACTCATTGAACCAAGTTGCGAGTTGCAACGCAGAATAGTCGTCGTCATAATATGATACGATCCTATAACCGTTTAGTTCGCATATCTCTTGTAACTCGGGCCGGTAGTAACTCTCCTCGCGAAAGCTGTTACAGCGTAGGGCTGGGAGTAAGTCCCCGTGGTGCGTTCTTTACGTCCGCACACTCTCGCCGCCGCGTCTTAGCTGAGCGCTAAATATTTCACTTTACTCTCCACAAAACAAGAGGCAGGGATTAATTAAGAAATATAGTAGTGTTAAAAGTTAACTGCTAAACCTCAAATAAGCAGATTTTTTTTAGAAATAATAGAATTACATACCCTAGTGTAGAAAAAGTCCTTGCTTTCATAAACCCAAATAAAGTGAATAAAGTTATCTCCCACACGAGATCCTTAAAATTGAAGGCCTCGTAAAAAGACCGCTAGATACTAGGGACACATAACAGTTGACACGATATGACAGATATCAGACAATTGTGTAGAAAAATTGTCGGCGGACGTAATGAGGCGATCATAAAATGGGCTGTGCGCCATGCGATCCTGGTAATTGCGCTCTTCAGCCGAGTCCGTTGTGTGCGCCATGATTGTCATACGCCCCCTCCCCCTCACCCCCCCGGCGTCACCCCACAGCCCCACAGATGTGTACTAAATCACGGCATTAACCTTGCGCCGGCAGAAGTTAGTTGAATGATGAACACGAACTTGAGCCGTTATATTTTGTCTAATCGTGAGTCTTTGTTTTAAGATATTTTTAGAAATAAGAAAGATTTTTTTTTGTTTAGGACTTATTTTTTTAAATTATTTCTTGCCTCCAAAACAGCAAGCAGAAATTACCTTACATCAACTAATGGCAGTATAAAACTTGTTTCTTCATACTTGATCAGTTCCGAGTCCAAATATTTACTTCCTCCAATTGTCGCCGCAGTATCCAGTCGGTTTTCCGCATTTTGGTTACTATAATATTATTGACCAACATAACTAAATGATGCACGTTTTCCTTAAAATTATTCTATCCTCATTCCCAATAGTATATTCCTGTTCCGGAGTTAACATAAAAATGTCGTTGCGTGGTATGGAAATGATCCTGGATCGGAATAGCCAATAAAGGTTGGGCGACAATAGGGTCGGTCCTGTGGCCACAAATGTCATCGGCAGTGTTTGCGGCGTCCCCCAGGGACGCGCGCTGGGCCCGCGCGTGATCGCTTCCACACGTGACGACCACAGCCGACACTTTACGCACATGTGTACGATCGCTTATGTCGATAAATTATTGTTCTGTGCCACTGGGGAAACGATTTCATTACTGGGTGCATTTGCTTTAAAATAATTTAATGACTAATTATATTTTAGATTCGATTTTACATGCTTTTCGCAATAGCTATAATATTTTGTTATCTATGTTTGTAGGCATGTCTCATCTCAATTAGGTTTGTGAATCTTGGTGTGCTAAATAAACATTTTTCTTTCTTTCTTTCTTTCTTTCTTTCTTTCTTTCTTTCTTTCTTTCTTTCTTTCTTTCTTTCTTTCTTTCTTTCTTTCTTTCTTTCTTTCTTTCTTTCTTTCTTTCTTTCTTTCTTATCTCGGGAATAAATAACTGGGTTGTAAATATTCGTAGTTAGTTTATATTTGTTGTATTGCAAAGTTTGTGTTTTTATTTGTAGTGATTCACCCGTACTCATACCATTAAAGACAAAACAATTGCTGTCAGAAAATCAAATTAACTTCTCTCTGTCAGACTTTCATTTCATTTCCACTGTCACAGTGTATTTTCCCTAGCAACAAAGAATTGGGGTACAAACAACAAAAGCGCTCCTTTCACCTATCAATCAGAGTCGAAGTAAATGCCAAAGGCTTGGAGCCGTCAATCGTACGGAAACGCAGGAAGCAGCGACCCGCTCGTACGTTATTATCGGAACAATCAAACCCACGTGTTCATCGGAGCGAACTCGAAGACGTCATCAGGAACGAGCCTGTAGAGACAAGCTACGAGAACTTGCAGAAGTATAACTCTTCTTCTTTTTTTCGATGCGACGGTAAACTCGTTAAACCTTTTGGGCCCAGTAGGTGGCTACGTCAATAGCAGTATCGGTGGCACTTAAGTAACAGATCCTCCAAAGTGCGTAAGGTGTATGGGCACTTGGGACATTCTAACGTGTGGCTCATATTTTGAACAGTTGCATCGCACTCACATTGAGTATCCGACGGGTCTATAAGAAATACAAGTCTAACTAACTTGATAACGAAGAGAAAAAAAATGTTCAAGTAAAGCGTGTAAAATTTAGTAGATACTGCTACTGAATTCTCTTGTGAACGCATGTGAGTTTCTTATCACGTTTTGTGAGGGGATGATTTTCTATCTCTATACATTCGGCAGTCGTGATGCGCGACACTAAAACGTAGCAGCAAGGTCGCAATAAGCCGCACCACGAATAATTCACCATTTACATACAAACGGCCGCCACCCCGCCATCATACGCCGCCGAACGTGATGCCTTCTCTCGGGACCCTTTACATCGCTCGCTGGCACTGAATATAAAAACTCCGGCCTGTTTAAAAACGACCGTGAATAAAAAAAGTACGATATCTCGCCGCGGCAAAGTGAGGGCCTTTACCTGGCGATATCGCTCATTTGCTTTTTGTCAGCAGGAAAGTGTGTTAGTGGTGAGTGTCGGGAGGACGCAGCTGCGCCGCAAACTGCCATCGAAGAATATTTAATAAAGAAGCCTCCAATGTATTTTGCGTGTGAGGAGGAAAAGAGCGAATATTTGTGAACAAATGATGATGGAAGGCGAATATTAAAAAACAAAAAAGCAAGTTTCACTTTCAACATACCTGTAGAAAGTTTTTCTTTTCAATATTTTTAGCACAAAGAATGCCTACTTTCAACATAACTCGATCATTTTTGTAAACTAAAAACGTAACTCGAGGTTTTACTTTTGTTTGTGTTTAATTTTCACATGATATTAGTGAGGCAGTTGATGCCGTGCTTACCGTGTAGTGCATGTATCTACTTTCATGCATATAAAGGGTGTAAAAAGACCCTTAACGAAAACGAAAACCCCAAATAGTCCCCATCACTGGGATAGTTTTTTTCTTCTAGACCATACCTGGGAATTCACTAGTTCTGGAGATATTGAAGGTCAAAGTCAACAATTTTTTTTCGTTTTTTTTTCAGAATTGTATTCCAAGTATCATTAGTAAACTTTCTGCCGAACAAACATTATCAAAATTATAATTTTTTCATGACAAATTACGCATTTGAAGTCACAAAAATGCAATGAAAACTAAACACAACGAGCGCCTCACACACACAAGCGAGCGATCAGTTCTACGACCAAGCGCGAGTGGCCGAACGCGCAGCTGATCGAAGTTATTATTAATTAATTATTTTTTAATGATGAAAAAAAAAAAGTTTTTTCCCAGCAATATTTTTTGGTCTAAGTTACTTAATTACATGTACAGAATGTGTAGTTATCGGCTTTGTGATCGGTCTTTTTACACCCTGTATACTTACATATATTATCAAGTACGCTTGTTATCTGACACGAACGGTTGCATCCGCCAATGAGTGTCACATGCGTGGTCACGTAGTCTATTACAGTAGTAATTGTTCAACGGTGTTAGCAACTTCATGATGCTTTCAAAATTCAAAGCTGTTAACACGATCAAGTTATACGACATAGGTATATAATAAACTTACCCAAACAAACTGTACTTGAAGTTACCCAATATATTTTTTCCATTGACTAATTTCTAGATTTACCTCAAGTTAGCGCTATTTAACCTGAGTAATAGCTCCCTCGGGACGCAGGGGCGCAAGAACAATGTTTCAGAAAGTTGCGCTGATGTCTTGTCACCATTAATACAAAGTGAAGTCATGCGTCACCTGCGACCTCGTCTCGATCCCCCCGAGCTTCTACCGCAGTGTTACCAGATTGAAATTTAAAACAAGTGTGCTTCAAGTCCGTTAGTGTAACTGTTATTAGCACAGTGAGAACAGTTCTGAGTCCGCATTAAAACTTCCAGCGACTACGTACTAATGGCTGCGGTACTTTAGCATGTACGTAGCGCCACTACTTGCGACCACCGAGTGATAACAACTAACGTTCTTCGTTCGTTCGTTCAGAAATCTTTTTATTAAACTCTGAATATAAGATAATTTCGGTTGCTAAATATTCGACTAATTAGTTAATTTAATAAAAAAGAATAGCTTTTTTACTAAAGATACGCACTTAACATTAGTACAGAACAGATTTTTACCAATTCTTAAATTTTACCATATTTATATTGTTCACATAATTTTTCCGGTGCTGAGACTCAGTGCTCCTCTCTAGTAGAGGGAATGGGCCGTAACCCACCATGAAGGCCCAACGGGAATTAGTGGATGTCACATGTCTTTGAATTTTTCGTTCTAAGATCTGCCAGACACGACATGATGTTTTCTGAGAATGACAGATGAGAATAGTGGTGATAAAATGAATAACACAATGAAATCCGCCTGGCTGGGTTTGAATCCGTGACCTACAACTCGTAAGATGAGACCATTAGTACTGGACCAC
The DNA here is from genome assembly GCA_030763345.1 of Mythimna separata. NCBI lineage: Eukaryota > Metazoa > Arthropoda > Insecta > Lepidoptera > Noctuidae > Mythimna > Mythimna separata. The sequence continues at coordinate 305,815 of JAKKIA010000043.1, forward strand.
GACTGTTCTCCTACTACAGAAATACATAGTACCTACTTTGTAACTTAGTTGGGGACTGAGTAATCTGTTGACACCCACTACTTTACCGTGCACTAATTTGTACTTAGCACTTGTGTAGTAGTTTTCTATTAACTCTGCTACCACTTTGTATACTGGCCACAAGTTTTCCTGTTTCAAGTTTTAACTGACGGCGTCCGTTCACGAATATGATGCGTATATAAGCCCCACTCAGCTTAATCATTTTGAAGGAAACTGAAAGTTTAATACACACGCCACCATCTGCCAGACGTTTGAGTGAGCATCACAAACTCATAACTGACATGCTCGTTTATGTCTAACAAGTAGTTAAGTACCTGAAAACATACCGTAGCACCATGGAAGTACACACATTCATGAATTTTGAAAAAATGCTTCTACATTATGCAATACTATTACTAACTTTAAACAGTACTCCACTAGTGCCTTTCAACTTGCATTTTTCTGTTAAATGTGAATAATTTTGTTACTGTTCAAGTTCTTTTTATGTTGCCTTCTAACTCTGCTGTGCATCAAGGGTCTGTCATGCTTCGTCACACAATTCTCATTACTCTGATTCTGTATAAGAAATCAGGTCAAGAATTTGAGCCAGAATTTAATATGACTTGACAAAGATGTAGTAGTGTGTAGCAGGTAGATAGTGGCCGTTACGGCTTGCGGCCGCCCGTCTTAATTAAAATGCCTAATGAGAGCCGCCGGGACGCCCCCCCCGCTCCCCCCGCACTTCAACCCCCCCCCCCCGCGACCTCTCACACAATCACCATTGCTACTAGGTTACACCCTCTCACTACAAACGCTGTTTCGTAAATCAACTCGTTTCGGAACAGTTCAGTTAACATGCGAGCATTAAATCAAGAATAATATACCTCCGGGGCAGGGTTTCAGTTACTGTTGGTAATCTATTGGGTTGAAGTTTGGCTGATTGACCAGATTATAACACTCTATATGCTAGGTTGACACCTTCCCTCTCCATTTTAAAAAGTGAAAATACTTACTGAAGAAAACTTCGACGCAAGTCAATAGTAAAATGGCATTTTTAATGGTAAAATCAGATCTTAGAATAGGTACCATGTAGTTGATAGTTAAAATAAAACGTTATTCATAACAAAACAGCGGTTATGAAAGCTTCAGTTGTTTCTCATCCGCTGCGACGAGTAGTACAGTCATCTGTCGGAAATATTCTAGATTACTAAACGTGTTTATTACGACGCGACGTTCGTTCAGTATATTATACACACATCAAAAGTGTCTAGGGATCAAGCATTTTTATGCGGATTTCTTGAGATTGAGACGTGGCTTTGTAATAAATTTATGATTTTATAAATTTATATGGATCCTTTTTGGTGCATTTCATAATTTGAATCAGGAACTGTGAATCAAATTCGAGTAAAAGATGAAAATCAGCTGTCAATATTTTCCCTATAAAAACATACAACGCATTGAAGACATTATTAGTGCTACTGTTTCCCTACTACTGATTAAAACCAACGTTATTATGGAGCGGCGACGTCATTTAAGCAGGGAAGAAATGCTCAGAGCCGTGGGAATTATAGAAGCTGGTTCCCGGCAACGTACTGTGGCTTTAGCTCTGAATACAAGTCAGAGTGTTATCAGTCGACTTTGGACACGTTACCGAAGCACTGGTACCGTGGCTGAGCGCCATGGAGGACGGTATCGCTGCACCACACGGAGACAAGACCGATACATTCAAATCTTAACTCGAAGAGCTCCAACAATAACCGCCATGATGTTAGACGTGAGGCTTCATCACTCTTCAGGGAACTTAATTAGCGACCAAACAGTCAGAAACCGCTTGCATGAAGTGAACCTTCATTCCCGAAGACCGCTACGGGTACCACCTATAGCAATGCACAATCGTAGGATTCGATATCAATGGGCTCTTGAACACAGAAATTGGGCAGAAGAACAATGGCGTTTCGTGTGCTTTTCTGATGAGTCTCGTTTTGGTATGAGACCGGATACAAGACGTATACGACACTGGAGAACCCCTGGACGCCAACAGCGATTAAAATCCTGCCAGGAAGTCCATCCTTATAGTGGTGGAACCATCATGGTATGGGCGGGTATTTGGATCGGCGGAAGAACTGAGTTGATTTGGATCAGAGGCAACCTCAACGCTCAAATTTATGCTGAGACGATTGTATCAGACGTCATCGTTCCTCTACAAGTGCAAATCGGTCCCTTATTTCAGTTAATGCATGATAATGCACGACCGCACACCGCAAGAGTTGTAAGACAGACTCTCGCCGCAGCTAACATCAATGTCCTGCCCTGGCCTGCTCAGTCGCCAGACTTGAACCCGATTGAGCATGCATGGGATATGCTACAGAGAAGAGCTCTGCCGAATATGGAGGGTATCCAGTCGCAAGAAGACCTTTTTTTGTTGTTGCAACGAACATGGGCGGCCATTCCACAGCGTGATTTGGATGAACTCATTTTGAGTATGCCAAACCGAATGTTCTTGTGTTGTTAGTGTTCGCGGTAGAAACACGGATTATTAATTGTTTAAGTTACCCAATAAAATTTTAAAGAAAACTGTTATTTCAGTCTTTTTTTCGAACTTTAATGTTAGTGGTTCAAATGTCAAAAATCCCTTTATTAGGAAAATGGCAAATTTCTTTATTAATGCAAAGGTGACTTGGTTTATCGTTACTGTGACAAACGAAAACACTTTATTTGATGAATCCTTAAAGAAAATTTTAATTAATATCAATCAGGAGAAAAGTTATTGCAAAAATATATGTTGATCCCTAGACACTTTTGATGTGTGTATTTCAAATGTAAAGTCTAGTCCTACCATTTTTTAAAGAAGGTTATTCATCTGCCTAGCCTTTTCCCAACTATATTGGGGTCGGCTTTTTAAAGAAGGTTATTGATTTTTAGAATAGTTTAGGTTTATGTGGTTTTTTTTACTACTAGTTTTTTAAACATTAAGACTGGAAAGACATATCATTTTCATAGCTTTTCTTGATCGAGAAGACAGCACTCGCCGTATGCGGATGGCCCGTCCGGTAAGGACCGAACCCAAGCCATCGAAGGTGCGCAGTGTTTCACACGCACCTCAAAGAAATGTCATCAAAACTATAGGGATTCAGTACTATGGCTGCTAGGGCCACGGGTAATTCTCTTCTGGACCTAGAATACAAAGAGAAACTGAAGGACACGGGTGTGTTAGTCATCGTTTCCTACTATTTGTTAGTGGATCATTTCCTACCTCAAAAAATGGACACATAACTATGTATGTTTTAACTGTTACTATGATGATACAAAGATTAACACAAATAAAATAATACCTATAATTTTCCTGCATCTACAATAAAATTGATTACAGTAAATACTAATTCAATATTTTTTTCACATTATCGCATATAGAAAGTATAGGTCTTGTCATAGAAATATACATCTATCGCGGATGATTTCGTGTAATGGTTTCTGTGGTGTTAACTAAGTCAAGACATAATTCCGCTCATTTATTAGATTACGGCTCACTTTTTGTGTGGCGTCCAGATAATTTATTACGTGAGTTAATAATATTAGCCGCCAAGCAGCGCTCTTACCGCCGACATCACTAATGTTCCATTAATTAAAACAAAGTGTATAATGTATCATTTTAACGTTGAAATAATGAGTGTTTTTACTTTCGGGTTTAGGTACTTTTTGTGGTAAACAATCTGTTTTACCTTGAAATTGTTTTGTCATTTCAAAATATGATATTTACATGTTATAAATTTAATAAAATAAGCCTTTATTACTGTGTAAACATAATTTACAATATTACATTTCGATGATCCCTAAGTAAAGTATCGAATCAACAAAATAGCTATTTTTTATTATGACTGTTTTGAGCTCTTTTTAAAAGGATGTTTTTTTAATACAACTTCAAAAATTAGGAAAACTCGAAGTTTCTCGATATTTGAAGTTGTATTAAAAAACATCCTTTAAAAAAAGCTCAAAACAGTCATAATAAAAATAGCTATTTTATTGATTCGATACTTTACTTAGGGACCATCGATTTGTTGCTGACGATCAGTTTTCAGTAACAGCTTGTCCTTCGACAAAGGCCGCCATCGCCACCAAAAAATTCGACCTATCTCTATCTCTTGCGATTCTGATCCATTATGGACCAGCAACCCTTTTAATGTCATCTTCTTACTTATATCTAGATGCAATTGAAGATACCTGCATATAACCAAATTCTGGGCCAATTCGAATGTTTTTAACAGTTCTTTGTTTGTTGTACAGGAGAACGGGCGTGCGGTCCCGGTACTGGTGGTAGTCGCACTCTCGGGGGTCAAAGTATGCGACCCCGACGACCAGGTAAACTAACTACATTATCTTCTACAAATTCCTTGGTTTTTCCTCAAAGTATAATTATGTAGTTCCCTCTCCTAGAGAGGAGGCCTGAGTCCCAGCAGTGAGAACATTACAAGGCCGATAATGCTAATACTAATATACTTAGTGGACTAGTCAATGATCAAGGGTCTAATCCTTGAAGATAGTATTTTCGACTGAAATGTAGATGCTTTTTGGATATCAGACCGTATGCGAACAATAATTACAAAACACGCAACTTTTGAAGCATAAATATAAAATTGTGCCTTCGTCTTTGGATCTATAGTAAACTATTTAAACTTTTTGGAAAATTGACGGCTACGTAGATTACCACTCCCTTTTGTTTTTGGTTCTTAAGGTAGACCTCGACCGGTGGCATACTGCTGTGGGTCGCGCGATCCGGTCGCGCTCGCGGATCGCGTTCGCGCGTCGCAATTTCTAGGAACTCTTTAGTTGTAAGCAACCGCTATAGTTGATTGATGTTGCAGAGCGTGCGCATGTGCCACGCGCTGCGGCGCATCTCGTACGCGACGTGTGAGGCGACGCGCGCGCTGTTCGCGCTGGTGGCGCGCGAGCCGCGCTCCGAGCCGCCGCACCACTACTGCCACGCCTTCCAGACCGACACGCCCGAACAGGTCAGTACACACACCTTGTCCTTTGGCACTCTGTGTAGGAAAGACATCACCCTATTCTCAAACATTAAATGGATGAGTATACTCTGGCTTACCCGAACGATCTTCTTCCCGAAGAAGACCCGAACGATGAAGCCAGTACGTAAACAAGGCAGTTCGAAATACGGCAAGCCAAGCAAGGATTAGGGGAAGTAGAAGTTTTTTACAAATCCATTCCTGAATTTACCAGGATATATTCCGTCCGAGATTGAGATTTTTTGGCAAAAATGTTTCACACATAAGTAGCTCTAGTATTTTGTTTACCTTTAACACTGACTAAAATCGAAAACTGTACTATTTTAGGGAAGCCATAAATTGATTTTAGTATCTCCGAATACTATGCAGCACAGGCTGCAGTTTAATATCATAAACCTTTGATAAAACAATCTACGATCTCTAGTTCCACAGACAAAGGAGTAGGTAAAGCACTTCCTCGTGTATGCAAATTCGATCGCACGTCACCGCCGGCTTTGGCTCACCCGACACTTTCTGCAGCGCGCCTAATACCTGCGCCGGCTGATGGCTTTCAGCTTTGAGCCTCAACCCGTCGCTCGGCGCCGCGAGTCTTTGAGTCTCACCCGTAGTGCGTCGACGCCGACTGTGACACGGTTCGCTCTTGTAATTCTGTTGTGAGAACCTCATAAGACAGCTCATGAATGTATAATTTTGTTGTGATGTTTTTCAGCTATGATGTGCCTTTGTTTATGAATATTGTAGTTTTTTCTGATGTTGTGATAACTCCTATGATGTTGTACATAATTATCTATTACGTTAGAGACGTGCGTGTTTTTAATCCTCCTGTTGTTGTGACAAATACGATGTTACCATCAGATTTGATGTACTTAATTTAACAAATTTTACTCAGTAATATTTTTGCCAATAACTTCGCTACTGACTCTCAGATAATTACATTTATGCGCAAAAATTCCTTTTACTTATTGAACACATTGAAAGTTGCGGAGAAAGTATAAAGGTACGACTTTCAAGTATTCACACATCGCGTCAAGTTCGAGGTCAGGAAGATAAGCCGGCTCGCTGAGCTTCGACAAAAGGCGCCTTCGCTGAATAGTAATATAGTGGAAATGAATAACTGATGACGCGAGGCGTTGCGGTATACGCATACGAAAAAACTGAATGAGCCAGGAAATTTGGAAAAAATATAGGTGTTTATGACGTAACTCCAATGCCGCCACAAGTCGAGGCAATGCGGGCAGAGTTCCGGTATTGGATCTATTGGCGGTATTAAGACAGTGACTGTCGCAACCCAGTCCTGGACACGCTTCTGTCGTACGCCTCTTTGAGGAGTAGTTTGAACCACGGCATCTTTACTTTGACCGCTATCTCACCTGATGGAAAGCGACGATGCGGTCAACAAGGGAGTGCGTTTACCTAGAAGTAACTTTTTCACTCTTGACTTCAAGATCCCCAGGAAAATACCGATATATTGGTCCAAATTCGTGTTGAACTTTGTATGTTTCAAATGAGGAAATGTTTCAAAAGCTCATGTTATCGTTCATCGCGCTGTTCATCGTAGATCTATCATTCATTCAACGTTCATTTATACATTAAGATGTATGCTACACAAGTTAACATTTCCTACAGCTTTAAATGGTTGCGAGTCCTCATAATTGGCGTGGGTCTCATTTAATAACACTACTCGATACGTCGACCCGATACGTCGACTCGATACATCGACTCGATACGTCGAGCCCCGTCGCAGATCGTCTTACTCTTATTACACCACGCGACGTAGACTAAAACCGTTCGTAAAAACGAGTGGTGCAGTAGTAGGCCTTTAAACCTCGCAGTTTCATCCCTTCCCACGTTGGCAAGTGAGTCTGAATTAAATGATTATTATTCCATACGTTGTCTAGGATTAGCACATGTCATTGTATTCTTGTTAGACATGAATATTGAATAACAAGGCGCATGTCTTATTGTAGACGTGTCCTCACATTAATGTGCATGCTTCATCATGCACTTAGTGTTTATTATCTCGTTAAGCTTCGCGACGTCATCATCACATTGTACGAGTGTAGGAGTGTAGGAGTGTAGTGTCTCTGGCATTGCCACGTTTAGAGGTGACACTTCAATATTCCTGTAAACAACGTCATTATGTCCTGGAGATGTAGGTAGTTTCTACAAGACACAATGTCAATTTTGTAAGAAAGGCCCATAAACCCCAAAATGCACTCAATTCAGACCCTGTCCTTACTCCATTATCCTCTACTCCAGCTACTTTAATTTCGGACCCCCTTTGGAAAACCCTTACAAAATTAAAAAATTCTGTTCCTGTTTTAAAGCGAGTTCCCCGTGGTGCAAGACCTGTAGTAGCACAAAATTTAGCCAGTTGTGTCCGCCTTGCCGCCCGGGAGAACTCGCTAAGTGCTTGGGAACAACTTCTCACCTTCCCTTACAGAATACTACATGTTCGAAAGGATTTGACAAACAAAAAGTCTTTGACTACACAAATTAAAGAAAACTGTAATATTTCGGCCCTTAATTTAGACCCTAAATTATCGACACAGAGGGTTACCTCTTCTAGAGGTATATCCCATCTGGTCGAAACTAAATTAGGGGAAGGTGACATTAGCGGAGCAGCCAGAATTCTGTTCAGTAGTGATGTGCTGGCTCCTTGTTCTCCAGCTACTCTAGTAGCTCTGGAGAGTAAACACCCTGCCCCAGCGGATGGCCTTTCTTTTCCTGATCCTCCTGATTCGGACATTCATACCCTCACCGTTACAGGTCGAGAGGTAGTGTTAGCTGTTTGCTCCTTCCGGAGTGGCTCTGCCGGCGGCCTCGACGGCCTAAGCCCTCAACATTTAAAGGACCTCATTTGTTCAGGCGCCGGGGAAGCTGGTGAGTTGCTCTTGAAGGAGCTTACGGCTCTAATTAACCTCATGCTCTCGGGCAAAGTGAACGAAGCCGTCATCGAGACTCTGTACGGGGCCAACTTATGTGCTCTGCGCAAGAGAGATGGCGGTATTCGACCCATTGCTGTGGGAACTACCTATCGGCGTATGGCAGCCAAAATTTGCTGTAAATTTTATGGTGAGGCTGTTTCGGAAAAATTTCAGCCCCTACAGCTTGGTTTCGGCTCTAAAGGGGGCTGCGAGGCTGCCGTACACGCCTTGTCGACCTACTTAAATTCTAACCTAGGAGAGGTCATCCTGAAGGTTGACATAAAAAATGCTTTTAATTCAGTGAATAGGGACACCTTGCTGGCAGAAGCTAAAAAAGAAGTACCCCAAATTTTTAGTTTTCTTTGGCAATGTTACAGGAAACCATCTAAATTACTATATCGGGACAACCATTTGGAATCCGCTGTTGGTTGTCAACAAGGTGATCCCCTCGGGCCGGTGATCTTCAGCTTAGCCATTCACCCCATTATTCGACAGTTAAATTCCAAATTTAACGTTTGGTACCTCGACGATGGAACCCTAGGAGGCGAAGCAGATATAGTTTTGAATGATTTACAATTCCTAAAAAATCAACTTCACTCAATAGGACTCGAACTTAATCTTTCAAAATGCGAATTATTTTTAAATGAGAGTACTGACAGACAACTGACTCTTTCCAAATTTAACACAATAGCCCCAGAAATAAAAATTATTGGAAAAAGTTCACTTCGTCTCCTTGGGTCTCCTATTTTTGAGGATTCCTTTCCCAATTTCGTTGAGGAAAAAATTCAAAATTTTAATGATATTTCGGAAAGATTGCTCAAAATTAATATGCATTCGGCCATCACCTTAATTCGGTTCTGCTGTTTCGGCCCTAAATTAACATATTTCCTCCGCGCTTCTCACTTATGGCAACATCCACAACTCTTAGAAAAAATGGATCAAATTATTCGACAAACCCTTACGTCAATTTTAAACGTGGCCATGGACGACCGAGCTTGGAGTCAAGCTACCCTTCCAATCCGTATGGGAGGCCTCGGTATCCGCAAAATTTCCAGTATTAGTTTACCTGCTTTTATATCCTCGGTTCACGGCACTGAGAAATTGGTCAGGAATATCCTATCTTCCTCACTGATCAATTTCAATGTGCCGTGCTTCACCGAAGCTATAGATACCTGGAGACTCACTTGCCCGAATTCTAATCCACCCGACGACCCTTCATCCCAAAGACGGTGGGATGAGCCGCTCTGCAGAGTAGTTCAGGAAAACCTGATTGCAACATCTACTACTCCTGCAGAGCGTGCGCGCCTGCTAGCTGTGGGGGAGTGGGAGTCGGGTCTCTGGCTTCATGCACTACCGTCATCGAACTTAGGCACCCTGCTCGATGATACCACTTTCCGTCTCGCTGCTTCCCTACGTCTAGGGGCTCCTTGTTGTTCTCCTCATCGCTGCCACTGTGGCGAAGTTGTCAACAGCCTCGGACACCACGGTCTATCATGCAGCCGAAGTGCGGGTCGCATAGCACGGCACGCGAATATCAACGACATAATCAGACGCGCTCTTGTCACCGTCGGCGTTCCAGCTGTATTAGAACCTCATGGCCTGGCACGCGACGATGGCAAGAGACCGGACGGTATGTCGTTATTCCCTTGGAAGATGGGTAGGCCTTTAGTATGGGATGCTACTTGTGTCGATACTCTTGCGCCATCCCATCTTCCAAGCTCGTCGTGTTGTGCTGGTTCCGCCGCTGCGGCTGCGGAGAACCTCAAGCGGCGGAAATATAATAACCTTGTGGGAAGTTATATTTTCGAACCGTTTGGGGTTGAAACTCTTGGTTCGTGGGGTCCGAGTGCTCACAAATTGTATAAAGATCTTTCGAAGCGCCTAGTTGACACTTCGCGTGACCCAAAGGCTGGCTTTTACTTTGGACAGAAAATAAGCATTGCCATTCAGCGTGGCAATGCTGCCAGTCTTTTGGGCACTTTACCAGTCGACAGCGATGTGGAGGAGTTTTTTGACGCCATATTTTAGTTTGTTTTAAGTTAGTTTTAATTAGTTTAGAGTTAGTTTTTATTATACTGTAAATACCTTGTACCTATTGTCGTAACAAAATAAAGAGACATATATTCAAAAAAAAAAAAAAAAAAAAAAAAAAAAAAAAAAAAAAAAAAAATTGTAAGTGATGGATGGTTTGTTGTTCAATATATCCTTTTGGTAACTTTCTTAATAAGTTTCTGTTATCATCCGTTGCTAATTTGTTTTTACCTGGGAAATTGACGCAAAATTTTTACTCTGTTAGGAGAGCGTGGAAAAGTCAGATTTACTGACTAAAACCCGCAGTTTTCCTTCAATTGCCCTTTTTGCGAGGACTGCGGTAACTCCCTCGACCAATCCACAGCACCAATCCACAGCTTTGGTTTGTGTTGACGTTACTCAAAGACTTTACTGGTCCTTACAATTTTGCTGACATCTTTTTGAGGTGGGCGTGGAACACAGTGTTCCGTCTACCCGACCTTGATTCTTACCGGAGGCGACCTGCCCATAGCTACATTGCCTAAATCTTGTAGCATCGTAACTTCACATTGACTACAAATATGTCATCAAATCAAATCTTTCTACTTCACACACGCCTACATAAGCACTAAAACGTCAGAAGCTAGTGCACGCAGCTAGAGTACGTATAGTAACATCAGCACCTACACCAATATTGGTTTCGATAACATCAATGCCTTTGTGAGGTAGCGTTATCATCTCACAAGCGGGTGGAGGAAGGAAGGAAATTGCACTTTAGCTCCCTCCATAATATAGAGTTCACTTCAATTTGCGGGGCTGGAGCAGTCTCGTCAATATCTAGACTTTTATATGAAAGGAGCCTTTGCAGCTCTGCGCGACGCGACGCCGAGTATTTGGGAATATTTCCCCTATTTTAAAGGCGTCATATTAGATAAACTTTATAGCAGTGGTTTTACAAGAAATCTTTATAAGTTTGTGGAACTTAACATATGTTTTGTTAATGGTAACGCCATTAACCTACCGACGCTTGAAAGACAAAAATATCTAAGCGACATGTGGTTTAAATACCGAAATTGAGTTAGGTATATAAACCCATGGAATCCTTATTTTATCCTGCGTTGTTTAGTAGTCGCTCAGATATTTTTGCTTTTCAAGCATCCATATATTTTAGGTTCGATTTTTGTTTACTTTTGACTAATGCTAGTCGACTATTTTCCAAGTCAAAGTCAAATGTATTTATTTGTGTATAATGTCTCAAGTCGTTGAGCTGAATTGAGCTTTGTGAATCATTATTCTTACACTAACTGGAGACCAATACATTGTGTATGGACTTTAAAAGAGACTGTGACCCCTGAGTTTGTTTCGGTGTTTCTTATCAGGGAAGTTAGTTAGGAAACACCGGCCTCATCTAGTAACAAAAAAAAAGTCCAATAAAAATTGACGTGTAAAAGAGTTTGCGAAAAACCAATTTGCGAAATAAATATCATTTATCATTTACTATGTTTTTGTGGTAATGATTTAAAATAAGTAAGTTCTTACTAACGCTTTAAGAAAAGTGTGAACATTTATCATCGGTATCTTCAGTGTGCGTGTAAAACGATCGTGTTGCGCTGAAAACGAAATAAAATAGAAGCGAACAGTTTGCAGCTCGTTGAGAGCGCTGGAGAAACAAATGAACCGTGCGGGCGGATAAGATACGTGGTGAGGACGCTCTTTGTACTGTAGTTTAATATCGAATGTATTTCTCACTTTATTGTTTTTTGTTAAGACTTTTCAATGTTTTCATGACATTATTTTAAAGCGACTATTTATTGGATTCATTACTGATAATTTTATGATGTCCTATGATAGCATATTTTCTAAGGATATGTCTAAATTTTTTCGAGCAAAGTGGTCATAGTTTATTGTAAAGCTTTTGTTTGTTATTATAACATCAAAACTTAATTTCCTTCTTTATTTAGACTTTTTACTATCTCATTAAGTCTAATCTTAAATTGGCATAATATCATCAAACGTTAAAATTTACACTATCTGGCCAGTTTTAGTTGGCCATATTATGAAATGATTGGGCACTATTGAATAATGATCAATAATTCTAAGATTAGGCGTCGATTTTCATATGATGAGATCACGAGATGTAATCTCAATAAAAACCGGAAAAATCAAAACAATGCCAAAGTTCTCTAAAAAAATGTCACACTACAAACGTATCTGGAAACTGAATTATACATTATCTTTGAAAGCCCTGCTTTCTACCAAACTTACAATGTAGTGCAGTGGTACCAGAAATCGCGTTGCGTTTGTTCTAAAGGCCGTTGAGCTGTAGTTGAGCTGTGGTTGAGCCGCTGCACGCTCGCACTGGGAGGCGCGGGGCAAGTTGTGCCGGCAGACTGTCGCTGCAACTTCGCTCTAAGTTGTACTGAGCAGCGGTTTAAGAACTGCCGCCTAAGCCTCGCCGATATATACAATGCTGTTTGTCTGTTACTTGCCACTTGCGGCGACTTTGCATACACTTGAACTTTCGTGTCTTTGCAGTTTGCACTAGTAAGAATAGGTGTTACTCAGCATTCTGCAGTCTAAGGTTTTTGGTGCAATTTTGTTCTCGGACAGAAGGAAACCAGACCCCACGACACAGGGAATCCTAGTGTGGGATCTAGGGTTTAAATATACCTAATTAATTCATGAATCCCCGACCGGTCTCATGTGACAGCGCTGTTATTGTCTTACTATTGTGTCTCATTTCGCGGGTATGTGATAGGCTAAGGATATGTTTGTTTTTCCGTATCGAATGTTAATTGGGAAAAGCCGCGAAAGAAGGTTAAAATTTCTTTGGCATTGTGCTCAATTTCGCTCTCTTATTTTGAGGACCACGTGTGTTTAATTTGATAAACAATCTCAAGATCTGCTTTTCTATCCTACAGGACACAGACAGGACTACAGACGAAATACAGTATAAGTACTAAAAGAAACTATTCTTCTTTAAATATTTCCATGTTACGTTAAAGTTATCAAGCATCGTCACGCATTTGAACTAGTTCATTGATAACTCCGTTCACTGCAGTCCGCAGCAGTGATTCAGCCGCACCAGTCCCCACTAACAGATAAACGCACTCAGCGCCGCCATCGCCGTCTGATCAATAACCTGCAATTAGGCTTCTTGCTGATCATCTAATGCGAGATCCAAGTTTACACGCTCGTTTAGCTTTCTACAGTTTTCCAAGTTATTTATGATAGAATTCAATGTGTGGCACTTGTGGCGCTTATTTACTAAGCTTACAGCTAGTTTGTACAGGCTGTTACCGTTATGGTTCGCATGTTCTTTTGCTTCTTCTTATTATATTTTACTTATATTGTTATTTGTTTTTATCTAAATCACTTAGTTAATACATGGCTGCATACTAAAAATTCGAAGACATGTCTTAAATTCCATCAATTCGCACTAGGCGCAATACAACAAAGACAAAAAAGTTACAATAAAGTTTATTCTATTCTATTCTATTCTAATCCCGAGCTATGAATTACGCCCCAGCATGGTGGGAACATTATAAAGCTGATTGCTGATGCTTCTATACTTAAAGACAATAAAGAGTGTTTCAGTCTCATGATGAGGTTTGACAATCCTAACATTTGTGCCATTTTTTTTTTCAATAACTACAAGATATAATAATTATTTATTTATTTATTTAGTGCATGGAAGACTTACAGCTAATAAAACCAGAAAAAAAGAAACCATAAACATTAGGAAGCCAATTAGCAATTGATTTTCAACAAAAGTCCAACAATCATACTAGCAATGAACCATTACCCGTTTGCCTCGTAATCAAATTACCAGCAGAACGAATCGTCTAACGATTGTTTGACAAATGGTAGCTGTTACACAAACCCAGATAATGGCGCTGACTGACACGGATCATTCGTCACGACTCGTATTAATGTGCCGAGTCATCCGTTGCACTACGATAAACACAGAACTCATGTCTGGGTTAAGCAGGTTGTATTTGTCATAAGTTCTTTAAATACGTATGTATTTAAAGAACTTATGACAAATAAAAACGTACAACGTACGTATGAGTACGTATGTACTCATACGTTGCTTACTGAAGGTATATTTGGGTAAGCATTCTTCTTCTTCTCCCTGCCCTTATCCCATATTACTTGGGGTCAGCGCAACACGTTTTTTTCTTCAATTCTGTCCTGTCATCTGATGGGATAACCATTATACAACGAAAATTCATTAGTAATTCTATATTACCTATTTGTGTGGTTAGCCTTAATGTCTGCAGGTTTAAAAAGAAAAAGTCGTGACTTCTGGATGCACGTTTGCATAATTTTGTAAACTCTAACCCATAATTCTTCCAGAAATGGTTTTGAATAGTGGAATAAATGTGACTGTAAAGTTCATCTGCTCCATAAGCCCTGGCGGCATACAATAGTATCAGATTATCTGCAGACAAGCAGGTCATTTGAATGTGCCGAGCTGAATATTATATGAGTGAGCAAAATAGGAGAATGAACGAAATTGAGTGTATCAGTAGTATAATTTCCCGAGTGAGCTGTAAAGAGTGAATGTTTTGCGTGGACACTTTGTGAGGAGGAAGTAGTCTCAGAAGGTTGGTCAGAATTTAACAGCACGTAAGGCATTTGAAACTACTTTATGTTTTCTTGATTTACGACAAGTTGTTCTTTGGAGACTAAAGATTACCTATTTAAAAACAGAAACGAATATTTTAGTAAGTTTATTTAGATTTTTCCCAATAGAACTTCCTAAAGTTTTGGTCCACATTATTCTTAATGCTACTCAGGAACATGCCTATAATCTTGTTTTTCTAGATACGCTACTTTTATTCTAATAAAATAATTAAATAATAAATTATCCACAGCTGTTATAATTATTTTTGTCGGATCAGCGAGACTCCGATAAATTCTTTAAAAAAATGTCATGTTTGTTTGAAATAAATTATAAGGTTCAACTGAAGTCTGCACAATCAATCAACGGGGTAAGCTCCGAAAGATCAATAAACACTCGATCTCCTGTCGACGTCTGAGTATTTGGGCTACAGCGCCTACAGCCGAGTCGCGTGTGACTCCAACAGCTAATTTATTGCCGAAAGCAACAAACGTCGGGAATAAGCTCACAACGATAATAAACACGTGAATGGGCCATTAATACTTAACTTGTCTTATTGTCGTATCGTTCGGACAATCTTGTCGCGTTCAAATTTACTTGTCTTTATTTCTGTAATCGGATTAACGTCGTCGACGAGTTTATTTTGAGAGCCATCGATCCTCACTCCTCCTGACAGATTGTAAATTTTCGGTTCATTGTAATCCTTTAGTCGCGATTCGTGACTGTCATCGATCCGGTGCTCTCGGGGTTTGGAGGGTTCTCCGCGATGTTCGGGTACGATTCATGCATAGTTATACTGTCGAACAGTTCAGAAGCTCCACTCAAAGCAGTAAAGAACATGGAATTAGAGATAAAGTCGAAAAGTATAAGTATCATTATACTTATCGCGCTTTTCGTGAAAGTTCCCAACTACACTTCGCCTGCGGTGGGCCTTTTGTGCTTTCATTCCGTTTTGGCAGTGCGCGCGCCGCGCATTCCTCCGCGCGCGACCTTGCACGATGCACTCCGGGGAGCAGGGGGGGAGGGCGGGGCACATTCCTCACAACCGCCTCCCAAATAGTAAACACTGCAGTTCACAAACGTCCGCTATCGTCAGCTTCATCTAGCTGTCCATTCATACGTCCCTCCGAGTACCGACAACGGACGGAAAAAAACTCCTGATGAATTACCGACCATTATGTTATAGAACTTTGTCTGAAATAAACCCGCCGCTGATTGCTCGCCAAATGAATAACTATTAACATTGAATGTGAATTGTTCGATCGATGGCGGTTGATGTTCCATTAAATTATCATTAGGGACTTCTGTTTAGGGTCATCAACCGTTTGTCCGCTCGCAGAAAAGTTCGACGCCTTATAAAATTAAAAAGAAAAAGGAGTATACGACACAGGTGCGCGGGCGCTCGCGTTTCCCATTGTGCCTGCGCCACTTACCGTGAAGGCTTTAGTAGAGCTCCGTCAGAACGAGTTTGTTAGCATCTCCCGAGCGCAGTTGCGTTCCAGCTCTCGACGAGCACGCACGTCGCGGCCGGGCTCGTGTAGTGACGCGCGTGTCATCAGTGACGTTGTCGTGGTGATTGATTGTTTGATCACGCCGTGTCTGTGGTGTTACCCAGCGTGTAGTGAGGTGTGATTGACCTGTGAATAGTTCGACTTTATTGTTCGTAACAAATCGTGGGAGCTTTCCTCTGGTATGCAACTGTATGCTTTTGTATAGCTATGTGGAGAAATTCTTCTGTGTTGTCCTGTTAAGCACCTTCACTGTACTCAGCTTTATCTTCGATTGCGGCATCTAGTTGGTATGTGTTCGTTGGTTTAGCAAGAAATTCAACTTCCATATTGCTAAAAATAGCTCGAGTCCTGTGTTTATGTCCAATGTTTTTGCCGGCACTACAAAAAGTGCCACAATAGAGTGGCGGGTGGTCGCACAGTCGCTCCCGCTGCACTGTCTACCTGATCTTTTAATTACAGCTCCCTTTGTGTCCAGGCAGCGTTTTGTTTAGCAGCTTTTGTATACTCCCCTTTTGTCCCTTTGACTGTCTATATTTGTACACTAATCATAATCTGTGGCAACATTTGTGCAAAAAGTTTGTCTTCCACTTTCTGTATCAGTATTTGTATCTGTATCAGTAACAGTATGTTCTAAATGCTTAGTTTACTAACTGCTCTCTGTTGACAATTTTTTTTTTACGGGAATCTTACCTATGTGGTTAATAATTAAAAGCTAAAACAAACCAATCTCGTCTATAGATTACACTGATTGCAATTTTCAATACACACAACGCGAACGTCCACTAAAGACTGCAACAGCAAGTGCCAAACATAACTCTACCACACTACGCCGTCATATTTATGTGTATGTGGTACATCCACAGCGTTTGCTTCGCCACCGAGGCTCATATATTCCTGTTGTTGCGACGCGTCACACGCCGTCCACGCTCATCCGTCCCGCACTGCTCATCTGTTGTCCACCGTCATTGTTTCACCGCCATTGTACCCGGTTTTATTGAATGCCCAGTTATTGTTTGCGGAAGTTTATGCTAAATATCCTGGAATTTAAAGGACTCTATTGTTTTGGTTTGCGTTCTCGTCTGTAAGGGCAATAGCTATGTTGTCAATGTACTTAATTGTTATCGTTATCAGACATACTTTGATTCAGTTAATCGCTTAAAAGGCCTATTACACCACCCGTTTTTACGACTGGTCTATGTAGACTGTCGTGGAGTCTACGTACAAGTAAGACCTAACGGTTTTGGTCTACGAAAAACGAGTGGTGTAATAGGCCTTTAAGAATACGAAGTTCCGACATGATATGTAATTAAATCGTCAAAGATAGAACTGTGAAGAGGAAATACTTAATTGTTAGTTTTGTTGTGCTTCTGCCATAATAACTGAAATCTGTGTGTAAAAGTGTTCTCTTCCTGTTCCACTTCAGTGACAGATTTATGGCGCGTTCACACCTCCCGGTGGACGCGAGTCTTTTTATATATTTTTCTAGATATTAATCATTCTGAAGTAATGAATTGCAATCTGGTAAATGTGGACGCGGATCATATTTTTTTTAAGGATGAATATTTTACCTCCGAGAACAAACCTGACAAACACCTACCTATAGAGTAAGATCGTCAAGACAAGACATTTATTGTTTTGCAAATAAAGGTACAAAAATGGTGACAGAAAAATATAATGAGCTTCGGCCATATTTGTCCAGAAGGAATGAAAAAGTACAATCTACACTGGAGCTTATGTGTTACATTAAAGGAATTTAATGAAATTGGAATTTAACGAAGTACCTAAAAATTAAAAATGTACATAAAACAAATATTTAAATCCAAATAATACAAAAAAATAAAGTCATAACTACGAATTAAATTAATCGTAGATTTAGGAACTTTTAAAAGTGAATTTAAATAATACAGAAAGAAAGGCTTTGAGGAGCTCGTGGCTAAATAATAACAGCCGCACAGGTCGATCTTCAAGGTTAAGCAACGCTTGCCTAGGTTGGTCTGTGGATGGGTGACCATCTTAACATAACGAGTTTCCTCCGTGCCTCGGAAAGCACGTTAAGCCGTTGGTCCCGGCTGTCATTTGGAGATCTGTGGCAGTCGTTACGGATAGTCAGAAGCCAGTAAATCTGACTCCAGTCTTGCCATGAGGTACCGTGTTACCCCAGTTAATGGGTTGTGGAGGTCTGGTAGGCAGCCGCTCCTCGTAAAATACTGGTATTCAGCTAAATCCGGCTTGACTGGAAGCCGACCCCAATATAGTTGGGAAAAGGCTAGGCAGATGATGACAGAAAGAAAGGCTTTGTGGCTTTCCTCCCTATTTTAAACCGACGCTCGTTATTAAATTTTGTACTAGCTACATGAAAATACACGAACAAAGTAGTAATAATACCTTTTGTAAGACAATCTCGGTTAATTAACCGTTTAATATGACGTAACTTGATAACGCGCCCAAACTCCGCCGAATTCCCGGAACCTTCCGCCGCGCCGGTAGAGGTCGTAAAACATCGCTTTGATTATATATTTTTGCATAAGTTTTTTTTTGCATTTTGTGTGATTTATGAAAAATGTGATCTAAGAAGAATATAATTTTATTAATATTAGTTTTCTTTAAAAAAATATTTATCTACTGCAGCACTTATACAATCATAATATTCAAATCTCATCATGTACAAAGAAGGGCATTTTATTTAAGTTAAATTTAGTTCAATACGAGTATAAACAGTCACTTTAATTAATAGCTTGGAAGCAAAAGGTTACATTGTTGGTTGTTGTTGGTTGGTTTTTATGTTCATTATTTCTCATGCTCGAATGGATGAACAGATTTTGATAAACTTGGTACAAGGACAGACTACGTCTTGAAATAACACATAGGATAGCACATTTTTTATCCCAGGAGTAACGACCCTTGGGAAAGTTTTCTACTATTAAAAAGTTAAAATACAGATGTATTGAGGAAATAGATGAAGATGTATTTTAAAAAGATTTCCATTTTGTTCCACTTCCAAAATCTAATTGAAAACCAAATTTAGTAATCAAGGCACCTTAAACAGAAGACAATAAATTGTTTGGGAAGAATGTAATCGTCGCTGATTGGTCGGCATCCGGCATTAATTATAAATTCTACACTGACTGAGTGACGTCGGCCGCTGAGAGCGCTACAAATTGAATAGTAGCCCCGTCGGGGGCCGCCGCCGACCGCCACCGACGCCCCGGCCGCACCGATCACCTAACACCAACATTACTTACTGTTGTCCCAAAGTTTGGGCGTCATACGTGTGTTCCTTTTACTATATTTTCGCTCTATTCTAACTGTACAGTTTAGCTTCATTTCTGGTCCCACCCTTTCAATATTCTGTGCACAAAATTCTTAGCGTTTTATTGTTAGGTGTTCCATCTATAAAAAAATATAACGTGATAAATTACTGGAAATTGGGGCAAAAACAATTCGGCCAGCATTTTATTCCACTATTCCTTACTACCAATCCAAAGGACTTGACCTGAAAAAACACAGTCCAGTATATTATATTTCGCAAAAAATTTATCCTCTTTACCTGTCGGTAGGTTAACACAAAATTTATATAAAAGCCTCGACTTTTCTATTAGACATTTGATCCGGGTCGTGGAGTTGTGTAGGATTTTTCATACATTTCAAATTCTATTTTAGTGCCTATTCATAAACCGTTGTGTAAGAACTCCTACGTGAATATTATTGAATTGAAAACTGAGCCGCAATCGTTTAGAGGGAAATTGAATGTGGTTAACTGCCGAAATGAAGTAGGTTTATTAGTGTTGTAGTGAACGCGGGTGAGGGTATTGCTTACAGGATTGCTGTGGAGAGATTTTGTTCTGAAACTGTGTGGAAAACAATTTCCTTATTGTATGTATGGCGCAAGAAACATCGTATTTGAAAGCTTCAGTTGTCTATCAATCTTTATTGCACTAAAAATAAGTTTTTTTAAATGCTGCCACATTTACGCAGTACACAGTATCGTGTGTGCATTCACAAAAATGTAAACTTAATTACTAAAAATTTATATGGTTGTGTTTTAATATTTGTAATAAAAATCTATTTAACTAAAAAAATATGAGATGTATCACAATTTGTGAAACAATGGAGCAGTTCTTTTTAGACAAACACGTTTGGCGCAGTAGTTGAACGATTGTTTGCTACACTGTGTGTCGCGGGTTAGTTTCCTGCATAGAACAAATACTTTTATAGGCTAAAGATAGGTGTGTGGTTTGGGTGTCTTGTGTATGTGATTTTACATATTTGCCCCCACGATACAAGCAAATGCTTCATGCAACAAAAAAAACTTCATGGAAACTAAGATAACGTGATGTAGCAATGAACAAGCGACAACGTGCTATGCTGTTTTTTCCTTTCATACCTAGGTAATTTACATAGTAAAAATATCGCGTTTTTGCAGCAAATTCATCAAACTAGCGGTTCTTTCTGTATTGTGTCTACAATTACTTTTTTGTCGGACACATGCAACTACTCAATTTATATAGTTAAAGCTACTTGGTTTACTACTCATCTATACTATACATATAAATAAAATAAGAAACTCACTGACTTACCTACATATCAGCGCAACACTGAAACTACTAGGGCTAGAAACGTGAAATTTTCTTTTATTACTTAAGCGAGCTCTAAAAAGAGATTTTTGGAAATTCGGCTTTTAAAGGTGCGAAACGGAGTTCCAAAGTCTGTATGAAGAAACTTTATTTCATGCGGACGAAGCCGCTGGCAGAATCTAGTTAAATTATATTTTGGAACAACAAACCAATGAATATTAGGTATTAACGTTTGAATCCCCAACCGGTCCTATGAGACCGCGCTGTTATTGTTTTAATATTGTGTCTCGTTTCGCGGGTATCTGAGTAATTAAGATTTATAATCAACAAATGAAAATATATCTAATTGAATAAACCATGATGGCAGTATTAGTAGGAGAAGCTGACGGAATGGAAAGTTAATAAACCAGAATAATCCGTAAAAGCTTTTCTGTGTGCGGGTGCTATTCATTAACTAATTAATCGCCTTGCTTCCACTCCGTCAGGCTTATTGATATTAGCAATGATAATGAGATCACTGTGCCATAAAATAGATAGGTACAGAAGGTAATCTCATGTATGTATTTCACTTTTCATACTTACGCTTGACGATCGCGCTAGGGTAGGCGCCGGCCGCTCAGTCCGAGCACAGCCCAAGCGCGTATGGTCCGAGACATTGTGTCTGTGAGCGATGTCTATGTGTGCATTGGTCGAGCGTGCTTTGTATGTAGATTGCCTTCTGTACCTATCTCTTTTGTGCCTGTGGTTTCCTCTCTCCAATCTCCTGTTTCCTCATTGGATATAACAATGTTAATGTTGTATAACTTGTCTTGCTTTGAACAAATAACGTAGTAACAGGATTCCTACAACTCGATTAGGTGTCTATTACTGTGATAGCGAATATTGAAGCTGACGTGGTATTAGCAAGCGCAGACAAACAGGAAACTGGGTTAGTTACCAATAGAAAAGCGTATGGACATAGTGACAAGAATGGTTTTTTCTGCTAGTTTGCACTAGAATGCAAGAATTGCAAGAATGTTGGGCTGTGTTCATGTTTCGTCTACAACTGCCTGTAGAAATTGAAGCTTTTGTGGTGGGTTTTTGTGACTTGTGTGTAACTTTCATGAGGTGTGGTTGTTGACTTGGAATATTAGTAAAAAACTGGCCACGTGCGATACGGACTCGCGCACAAAAGATACTGTATAGTCCGTAGCAGTAGCAAAAACCCGCAAAACTATCACGTTTGTTGTATTTCGTACCCCATTTAAATATCTATTTTATTCTATTTTTAGTTTTTGTTGATTTTGCGGCAACAGAAATAAATCATCTGTGAAAATTGAAACTGCAAAATGCAAATTGCAACTATCACGGTTAGTAATTGGGTCCCTTTTATACCCAT
This sequence comes from Mythimna separata, assembly GCA_030763345.1. Lineage (NCBI taxonomy): Eukaryota > Metazoa > Arthropoda > Insecta > Lepidoptera > Noctuidae > Mythimna > Mythimna separata. The sequence goes on from JAKKIA010000043.1 coordinate 327,878, forward strand.
TGGGTACGGAAGCCTGAAAATGAATATAGTCTGTTACTGTGCAAAAGTTTCTTACCCGCATCATAGCTATCGAATACTTTTCCGTTGACCGTATCAGTGAAAGTTAACTAAAGAAAAAGAAGTATCTTCGAGGAATTACCAAGATAGTGGCGAGTATGTTGGTGAAGATCAAACACCACGTGTAGTTGTGTAAATAAACAGTATCGGAGGGTGAGCGGCGACGCGGGCAGTGCGCGCCGGATGTGGCGTGCGTGCGGGGTGAGCACAACGAGCCCTGGAGGACCCCCAGGGTCCTTTTATCGAGAAGATAGTGATAAAAACTATATTTATAGGACCACACTTGCTTTTGTTATAGTATTTAGCTGTGAAATCGATAATGTGAGAGACAGATTAGATAAAAGTAAAGAGTGTAAAACTTCAGTGGCAGTGGGCAGGGCACATTGCTCGTAGAATAGATGGTCGATGGGGACGTAAGGTTCTGGAGTAGTGGAAGACGCAGCGTTGGAAGGCGTCCCATAAGGTGGACTGATGATCTTGTGAGAGGAATACGATGTATGCGAGACGCACAGATCATTGTGGCGAGGCTTGGGGTAGCCTATGTCCAGCTGTCGACGTCTTCCAGCTAAAATGATGATGTGAAAGTCTGTGACTTATACTAGTTACAGTAAAGTTAGAAAATAAATAATATGGCATATTAGCATATATTTATATGTTGAAACTATTTTAAACTAAATTCCTTTCATTAATGAGACAAGCAAATCTGAATACAAAATATTTCGAGAGTGAATTTCATATACGAGTAGCATTCGACATAAATACAGTTATGTATTTATATGATTACTTAAACTTACAAGCATAATCCGAATAACAAATAACGACCACTTTAAAAACATAACGACCGGATTTCAACCGGAACTCGTACCGAAGCCCACATTTCACAAGAGTCTTTAAAACCGTACAAGATCGTAAAACAGTCAATAAGCCCATGTACTGGTGACGTCATTTATTCGTTTTATTAACGTTAATGGCGCTTGACGACTTTAAGCGCTGGCCCCGAAGGCGATGTGCGTGGAATACGTCGTGTCGTGCGTCGGGAGACGGGAGCAAGACTCAATGAGAGATTAAATACACGAAGACTGAGTTCACGTACTTTACATGGGGAACGTTTTGCGCGCCTTAAAAATATATCAGCAAAATTTAAGGGGTATCGGCCCAGTAAGGCCGATGCCTAATAGGACTGCAGGAAGAATAATGTTTGTAGGAACTCTTTCAAACGCTCTTTATTTTCTAGAAACTAGGCCCACCGTGCCCACCGTAGCCCTAGTTTCTAGAAAGCAAAGGGCATTTTTTTATTATGGCTATGTAAGCTTGCGTATGACCACTATCTTATCTGATGGTAAGCGATGATGCGGCCAGCAGTAGAGCACGCTTGCCTAGAAGTAACCTATTCACTCTTGACCTTTAGATCCCTAAGTTGTAGCTATCAGAAAACATTGATTCTGGTAAGTAGGGAACTCGTCTCCTACGGTGCGATGTACGCACATAGGTGAATTTTAATCAGTAAAAGTCTGACACGCTCTCTAGCTCTACTCTACAACAGCAGAAGCATGCATATGCTTCTATATAATAATAATATATATAATATATAATAGTAGAGCTATAATCATTTTCTGGACTAATAACAAAATGATTATAAAAAGATGATCTATCTTTAGAATGACTATTTGATCTACAGCAGTTACTTTAAGGTCAAAGTAAAATACTTCGCGAAGAAACTAATTTAGGTAGGTACTTACTTGCCTAGTTTTTAACCAATAACATTTAGATATGAATGTCACTCCCACTGCATTCATGTGCGTGCCTTTTCTGTGTAGTTCACGCTTACTATAGCAGGTGCTGCATACCAAACATTTTACACTGGCCTCACACATTGTCACTTTTATTACACCAATAAAAATATGAGCTTAATAACACTCACAATGTTATATTACAACTACCAGGCCATCAAGAACGAATGGTACTATAAAAATCTTAAATGATATAAGGAATGCACTTAAAGATGCGCTTGTAATTGAAGAAGCACATAATTAATTAATTTCAGTCATTAATCCCCGTCACAGACGTTACCGCCCATACGTGATCTACTCTGTGATAGAAGCAACAATTTCTAAGCGGAAGAGATCAATAAACTTGGTCACAGAACATTCGCCGTGGATCAAAGTGTTTCCGTCCGCTTCGGGTAAAAATAACGTTTAGTGGCAAGTAAACAGTAAACACATAACATGCGATGAAACACAACAGTATTAAGAGTGAGTGCACGTCCGGAGTCAAAGCCATCAAGCTACAATACAATACCTACATAATACTGCACATTTAAGACGGCCATTAATACATTCGCAAGCGTTTTGATTCTTGACTAGCTGTCGTCCGCGGTTTCATCCACGTTTTTTGTTACGTAATGTTATGTAACATTACGCTCAGTCAGCTTATAGCTCTTAACGATAAATGGAATATCCATTACTAAAATTTTGATTTGAACTGGTAGTTTCTGATATGACCGTGTTCAAACCAACAGACTCTTCTATTTTATTCAGGCTATTTGCGCTTCGATTTTCTATACTTACTAAAACACAAACTTCAGTGCATGTTGATGAGACTGATATTTTAAAATGGAAATAAATAAGTTTGGGCATAATAAGGAGCTTCAACAGTTCGTAATTATATGTAGTGATAAAACTGATGCTCCAGTAGTATAATAAACTGAATAACGCGTAAACGGCGTTTTAAAACTTCGACTTTAACAACCGACTGAGGAACTCCTCTTGAAGTAGCTACCAGCGAGTTTATAACAAGATCTCAATGAGCTCTGAACGATCGATTGAACAGTTTTACAGCAATATCATGTTTTACTGCATACTTCTCAGCGTTTATTAACAGCTAAACGTTATAGTAGATATCAATTTGAGCGTTCCTTTTCAGCGCAAAAACATTCTATATACTTATATGGTTGTAAAAAATTTAAGAATCAAAAAATATCATCCAAAAATCATCGTTCATCAGATTTTTGTTGGATTTTTTATTTTGATTCTCTACTTTGTATTTTGCATTGGTAAGTTCAGCAGCATTTAAAATTAGATAACAGGCATTTCCATTTTCATATTGTTGATTGCAAATACATAGGCAATGTACAGAGGTCCACTGTTTTTCTACTTTTACCCTGCTATTGTTTATTTTATTTCACAGATAACAAAACATCCACAATTTTAGCAAAGTTATCTTAAACCTAACTTCAAGTATTCAGTACAGAAGATAGGATTAATTTTTCCCACAAAAGAGGTTAGGTAACAGGGTAAAAGCGAAAAAAATGGTCCTCTAAAATACATATTGGTGTGACACAATTAAATCCTTTCATCTCGAAATGTGCAGCGTTTTTGCGGCTGCGGGTCTCGCGTGGGGCGCGGGGCGCGGCGCCCGGTCACGCGCGGGCGCCCATGCCCTCCGTAATATATTACATTACCTCGCTGGTGTCGCCGAGCCCCGCCATCGCCGTGTCTCACTGTCCCCGGTGTTCCTCGAACTCGCCGGCACCGATATGTCCTCGATTCAAACTCCCTCGTGGATATAGACTTTTGAATTCATGGAAATTTTTACGAGGCTGTGGTATGTGATCTGAGAGATGAATAAGTTTGAAGATTGGGCTCTTGTATTTGAAGCTTAAGATTCCATTCTAGAACTTGGCATTTGTTCATATCAAGATTTGGCTTTGTTTGATTGTGATTCATATCTGCAATATTAATAGTTTCTATAATATTGAATAGGCGAAAGATTGACATCATCTCATCCATACCAAAACCTGTTTATTGGCCGAGCCCCTTAATAAAAGAACGCCACTAACCAATATTGTGCAATACCTACTAATTCAGTGTGTCCAGCACGCAGTACACCTACCGTCTCTAAAAGTATAATTACCTGTTCCTAATCGAGCAAACACCGCTGAACACTGGCGAGCGCTCGTAAAGCGCGTAACGTCTCTCGCCCGCGGCGTGTAACTCAGTTTGCGTGCGGCGATCTCTGGCCGTTACTTCCCGTCTTCAAATAGCGCTGGCTCAGATTCCTACAACTTAGCCCAACTTTGAATGTTTCCCCTAACTTAACCGTTTCGAGGTTTCCTGCAATTTACTCTCTTACAATTTCAAGACTATTGGCGTTAAACGCGTTTATAAGCTTTTAAGTTACTTCATGAATTAGTGAGTAGGACAGAGCCGAGTGAGTGGGTTAGCCTGGGATAATAATTTTATGGTTTTTAAATATGGTGTTGGTTAATTTTATCATTTATGTAAGTAGAATCTTCATAATTATCATTATGATAAATAGAACTTTATCATAAGGTATATATTCTATCCACATGCTTCCCAAAACTCCCATGCGAGCCAAATACAAAATATTGATATGAAATGAAATGAAATAATTTATTTGCTACATTACAATTGGTGCATTGTTAACACAAGAAGTTGCGTTGTTCACACTAGTCGGTGTCGGTGCGTCGTCCAGAGTAATTCCACTTTGCCCCACCAAGCCCGCCACCCTGGTGTGGCAAAGTGGACTGCCTAAAATTTTGCAGTGGAATATGCCCCACTATTCTGATTTGATGGGGCGGATAACACTAGCATAAACACTTTGTGGATTCTGCCCCACTAGGGTTGGCACCTCAGGATTTGTGTATGAAGGTTAACATGTATTTTTACATTTGTTTGTAAAAAAAAAAAATGTATACCTATATCTGTAAGTAAAACGTTATTAGTGCTGGAAGCTTAGATTTAATACGTAGCGAAGTGGTTTAAATAAAAGTAAAAAATAAATAAATAATTTTAATGTACTATTTATTTCTGGAAGGAATCGGTTTATAAATCACAGATTAATTACCTTTTACAAATAAAATTTTACTAACTAAGATAAATCTTGATAATCACAAATTATAATCTGTGATTCTATTTTTTGTAACAAGTAATTTAGTGGCTGTTTGTATGTATATAGTTTAAATTTATTTTTTTTATTTATAACGTAATCAGTAAGAAAATACCTATATCTACACAAACCATACAAAATGATGACGAATCTGTGATTTTGAATAGTTATGTAGTAAATATGTTTCGTTTTAAGAACATATCATAAGAACAAATCATTGTTTAATTTGTGATTATCAAGATTTATCTTAGTTAGTAAGATTTTATTTGTAAAAGGTATACCAAATGATGAAGAATCTGTGATTTTGAATAGTTATGTAGTAAATATGTTTCGTTTTAAGAACATATCATAAGAACAAATCATTGTTTAATTTGTGATTATCAAGATTTATCTTAGTTAGTAAAATTTTATTTGTAAAAGGTAATTAATCTGTGATTTATAAACCGATTCCTTCCAGAAATAAATAGTACATTAAAATTATTTATTTATTTTTTACTTTTATTTAAACCACTTCGCTACGTATTAAATCTAAGCTTCCAGCACTAATAACATTTTACTTACAGATATAGGTATACATTTATTTTTTTTACAAACAAATGTAAAAATACATGTTAACCTTCATACACAAATCCTGAGGTGCCAACCCTAGTGGGGCAGAATCCACAAAGTGTTTATGCTAGGGTTATCCGCCCCATCAAATCAGAATAGTGGGGCATATTCCACTGCAAAATTTTAGGCAGTCCACTTTGCCACACCAGGGTGGCGGGCTTGGTGGGGCAAAGTGGAATTACTCGTCGTCCATTCCTCGCAAAGCATGCTCCCGCTCGTAAACATCCGACACATGGCTCGCAGCGGATATAAGTTGCGTTTGGGAGATATTTATAATGCAGCCAGTGCATTCATAAATAAGCTAGATGAGCCACTCCAACCTTCTAATAAAATCAGATTGTTTGGTATTACTTTATAATATTTTTCGTTAACTAATTACTAGTCGTTGTCATCATTCTGTTAGTTTTTGGTGTACAATAAAGTTTATTCTATTCTATTCTATCATTCTTATGATTTCACGTTACTTTTTGTTCATTTTTAGGGTTCCGTACCTCAAAAGGAAAAAACGGAACCCTTATAGGATCACTTTGTTGTCCGTCTGTCCGTCCGTCCGTCTGTCAAGACCCTTTTTCTCACGAACGCGTGGAGGTATGAAGCTGAAATTTATATCAATTACTCAGGTCTACTGTCCCTTGAAGCTTTGAAAAAATCAAACTTCTAAGCCAGCGCAATCAAAAGATACAGCCGTTTATGCCGCAAATTTTCGACACTTGCAAGGGAATCAAAACCTACAGGGTGCTTCCCGTGAACTCAGAATCTTGAAATTTAGTACGAAGCAACGTCTTATAGCATAGATAAAGGAAAAATTACGAAAACCATAAATTTTTAGTTACATCACATAATATTTTTTTTTTTAATAATTTTAAACTTACTACCCATTTCCTCATAAACGCGTAGAGGTATTAAATTGAAATTCATACCAAATACTCAGGTCTATAATACCTTTAAGCTGTAACAGAATCAAACTTCTATGTCAAGGCAATCAAAAGAAACAGCAATTTAAGCTGCATATTTTGAAACTCGCAAGTACTCGCAAGGGAATCAAAACCTAAAGGGTACTTCCAGTCGACCTAGAATCTTGAAATTTGGATGAAGCAACGTTTTATAGCACACATAAAGGAAAAATTCCGAAAACCTTAAATTTTTAGTAACATTACAAAATATATATTTATTTTTTAATAAATATAAACTTATTACTTTTTTCCTCATGAACGCGTAGAGCTATCAAGTTGAAATTCATATCAAATACTTAGATCTAATTGCCTTTAACCCGTGAAAAAAAAAAAAAACTTCTAAGTCATCGCAAAAACGCAAAACGCAAAAGTACAATCATTGATACCGCATATTTTGAAACTCGCAACTACACGCAAGGGAATTAAAACCTAAAGACCGCTTCCCGTTGACATAGAATCTCGAAATTTGGTAAGAAGCAATAGCTTACAGCATATCGTAATGAACGAACTTTGTAAACCTTGCAGGTTTGTACGGAACCCTCGGTGCGCGAGTCCAACTCGCACTTGGCCGGTTTTTTCTTCAGTAAATCACCTTCCGTTATTATAAAGAGCCTAAATTTTCCTGTACAGTAAATCAGTAGTAGCCTAAGTCGGTAGATGAATAAACTCTCTAATAGAGGCTTTTAGTTTTATGAGGCATTGTCTGTCTCGGTTCAAATTTAACCATTAAACAAACAGTTTAGTTTGAAGTCTGACCTCTCACCCCTCACGAGCATTCCATCGCATGTGAAATATTGAGCTCACATCGAATTGATGAAAACAGAAGCTTCATATTTATTTCTATAGATTTCTGCAAGTACGAGTACTTTAAACAGTTGTTTTTATGTTCGTTGCTGAGAACAAAAGGTTTTTTTTTTTTTATTAAAAACTTTTTGCGTAACCGATGGGAGATGATGATAATTGTGCTAATTTCTTTAGTACTCTTAGGGCCTGTTTCACAATGTCCGAGTAGGCACTACTCACTGAATAAATTCAAAAATGTGACAGAATTTGTATGATATTATCTGTCAAGTAAGATACTCGAAACTTAATCATAGGTGGTGAAATAGGCCCTTACTAATACTAAGTATAAAGTATAAGGAGTATTTGTGTAGACAACTTACGCTTCTTGTCCACCTTAGAATACATTAAGTTCTCTTGAGAACAAGCTGGTAGCATTTAATTTATACTGCGTTTGTGTCATGGTAGGGGAAGGGATAAGACATTTAACCCATCACGCTTGCCTACTGCGGGTTGATGGGTGACAGTGGTCCTGCTCACGCGGTTCTGGGGTGCTGCGGTTTAAGATTGACATTAACTGTCACCACCCTAAATTGACGTCCTGTTATTATGCCAATCGTCCAACTTAGGTCATTTGTATACGGTGGCAATTCGCATGCTTCAAGTTGGATTCTCTTTACCTAAATATGTTAAACAGTAAACAGAATTACAGAACAGGTTAACTAAAAAAATGGCATGTTGATGGCCTATTACTGTCTGGTCCTTCTGGTCTTCCTTGCACTGTGCTGCATGCACGTGTACTGGACAGGAAACAGACGCGTCCTGCGGGAGCACTTCCCCAGATAACGCGGCGCCGGCTACAAGTCCTGCGCCTCGGGGGTGGGGCGCGCCAATTACATTCATTTATACGTTTGTGCATATTGACTTTGAACTGCAGTAGAATCTAGTTGTTGCTAGTATTGTATAGTTAACAATACACTCTTTTTTAACATTAGTCAGTAACAATTACGATGTGCTTTACTAGATGAACACCCTCACTAATGTTTTATCGTTTTTTTTATCTAGAAAACCATACTTTCGTAAATGTTACTCACTAATTGAAAAACCTAACTTAGGTCAAGTCGTCGGGTTATAAAGCCATTTGATTCGCTGTTGTTAGTTTTGATTTTATTAATAATCGGCCAATTCAAATCGGGTAGTAATTTTGACTTCAGTAAGAAGTTTATACATACTCGTATGTTAATCAATATGTTCCTCTGACTGTGACTAAATTCAGAATTTCTCGAGTATTTTAGTCTATACAAGAATACTGAGATTGTCAATATTATGGGTTGGTAGCTATTGCGTAACTCGACCTCGCAGTATCGTGCCTGGAACTCGTCTATTCAATGTCGGTGCCATTTAGACCTCAATCGAGCCGCTTGTTCTAGATTTTCTTTTTTCATTTCGACTGACCACATTTTGCGTATCGTGTCTGCGACTCATCAATTCTTGCCGAAAGTAGTTCTGTATTTTAGATTGAGATTTTTTTTACAGACGGGTTTTGTAAGCTTTTGTTACAAAAGAGAATTCAGATTCTACATAGCTGTAATTTAATTTTTTGTTAAGCTAACACTTATTTTTATTTCATTATGTTTTGTATAACTTCGGAGTGTCATATTTACACTAGCGAAAAAACTCTTTAAATAAAAACTAAGAAAAGGTAGATAGGTTATGGTGTACAATAAAGACAATATAAATAAATAAAAGGGAAAATAAAAATTTAGGCGATTTATGGTGGACTAAATTAAAGTTTCTTGCATTACATTATGCGAATTCAGCTGTTGACCTACATGAGTGTTTCAGAGAGCAGTATTGTGTTATTTTCTGTGTCACAGACTCTGAGCGCAGACATGCAGTCCGCGACGTGTCTTTGTAGTCCAGTCAAAATAGATATTTCACTTTGCATTAATTCCCAACAAGCTGGATTTTTGTGCAGGACTTGCATACGTCATTACGAATGATATGTCAAAAGTCCCCATCGATCCCGCTTGTGCGTTGTTTTTTATTCGAGGTCAAAGGTCACAAATTAGCGTTTTTTGCGTATATCTCTGAAACAATGAGAGCTATCGAAAAATGGTTCAGGCAAAGTTTGTATATCGTAAAATTGTCTACAAAAAAGATCTCGACACTTTTCTTCTACAAAGCATCGCTTTCGAGATATCGTGACTTTAGACCGCAGGACAGTCGTATTTTAAGTGTAACAATCACTGTAGTACTTAGCCTCAGCAGCAACTAAGTCATATTCATACTGAATGCGGGCAATGACACTACTTGCTAGCTCATGAGAACGAGTCTGAGCTTCCTTAAAGATGGTTTTCTTGAAGTCAAGGGTTGAAACTTGAGGACACTCTTGTTCGAAGATGCTGCGCTTTTTTCATTTCAGCCGTTTTATCTGCTTCATTGCCACAGAACAAACAGTATTTCGTCAAAAAGACGATTCATTACCTCGTGCTCTAGTACGAGGAGGACTAATCCCAGATGTGGAAGCTATCTCCGTCTCACGCTGTCTTTTAGCTGCAGCGATGCTGCTCTTCCGGGTGTATGCTTTACGACACTGCTTATGTATCGTTACAGATGGTTTGTCCTTCAAATATTCATCGAACCCATCATCCCTTAGTATGAGTGCATATTCGTATTTTCTATGTTTAAAATAGCCATAATTCTAAAACAGTGCACCGTAGAAGAAATAGTGTTAGATCTTTTTTGTAGACAATTTAACGATCTACAAACTTTGCCTGAATTATTTTTCGATAGCTCTCGTTGTTTCAGAGATATACGCAAAAAACGCTTATTTGTGACCTTTGACCTCGAATAAAAAACAACGCATAAGCGGGATCGATGGGGACTTTTGGCATGTCATTTGTAATGACGCATCCAAGACCTGCACAAAAATCCAGCTTGTTGGGAATTAATGCAAACTTGTATCAAAATTTAGTCTATTTTGACTGGACTATTGTTTCGTAGGAAACAAAACAATGGCTGGAAAAACTCTTCACTGAAACGTTTTACAGTATTTTTTATGTTTTCTTTGTTATTTTCATGACAAAAACAATTATATTTGTATAAGAAGCTGATGTACATACCTACTAACAATATTCATGACGAGTTGTGTAACATCTAACCCGATCGCTTCGAATCCCGTACGAAACAAATATTTGTATGACCTACTGTGCAGTTGTTCCGGGTTCGGTGTTTGTAGTCGGAGATTTATATCGCTAGACGAACGCATAGCACACGAAACATGTGGGCCAAAGATATAAAATGCATTAACACTTGATTATACTGAGCTTTTTGAGAGTTTTAGCTGATAAGCTTGACTGATAAGCGATGTAAGTAGGTAAATAAATATTAGATGGTAACATTTAGTAGTTGAGTAATTATGGCTGTAAGTATTTGAAGCGTGGCTGGAAAGACGTCACGGCGTCCTCACCTTTTGCATGATGTAGGTTCTCACTGGACATTATAACTTCGGGAAGGTCCTGCAACGGATTCGATCTAGCGGTTGGATTTAGCTGTGGATCAGTAGATCTAGACAGGAAATTTCGCTGGTAGAATGTTACACATACGCATAGACATACACAGTTTCTGCAGAAAAAACTTATAACTAAAAACTTGCTTCTTTTTCCGTTGTTCTATTCAGCGCCATCCCTATCGAATCTGGCCTCGAAAGGGTCACGGTTGCCATAGAAATGCCGTAAAGCGAGCAGATACCCTCCTAATGTTATGAGATGTAGCCCTCGCGCAAATTGACCGGAGCGGCAACTCTCGGCCATCAAGTAAATGCAACGTTCATCAAGTTGAGAGCAAGCCTCACTTTTATTGTGATTATTTCTTGGTTTTTCCTTTGTGGAAGCTGTGGAACTAACTAAAGGTTGGATCACGTTTACTCTTTGATTAAGTACAAGTGCTTTTGCCAGTATCTCGAGGGAAAGTTGTGTTGGTAACGATACTACACCATGTTTTCTTTTAATCAAATTTATTAATTCACCTAACAGTGGAGCTCACTACTGAAAACCTACGTTTGGAAGTTTTGACATTATAATCCTCTTCATTGAACGAAAAAGTAATTTATACAGAGTTTGGTAATTGAATGAAGTTTATTCAGCCATGGCCTGGAATGGTAATTGTTACTAAAACTTTTAAGCGTAAAGTTTTAGTCTAAAGTTTTAATCAAATTTTCTTTTTTCATTCTACATACTATCTTGTTCGATAAGTAAAAATAAATTTCTAACGTTATTTTTTATGAAAAAGTATTTTTAAACCATTAAAATCTCAACGGTTACAACTTACTCATAATACTCGATACGAATGATTTTCGTCGAAAGGTTTGTTTCAAAAAGTTTCATAAGATTTTTCGCTAGTTTTGTTCCGCAAAAACTGGAGTATCGCCACTAGATTGCGCGCAATTGTCGCGTCGGTCGTGTACCGAATAGTGCCGACTCGCAGCGCGTCGGGTTTCCCCCAGCTTTTGTAAACAAATACCGATACACGCAAGAATCTAAGCTTTCATTGTGTGGTGCCTGTGTTAGCGAACACAAATAATGAATGCGCGAAAATGTGCATAATAAAAGGCTAACCTCCTAAACCTTCGGAGAATATGGTATCTTTAATTAGGTGTTATGATGATAAATCTTAATAGTACCTAATTCATTTTTAAGTCGCAGAAAAGCTTCTGAGTATGCGTGAGACAACAGTATGCGTGCCACGCTCACAGTAATGCTTGTTGCGACTCAAAAGAAAAACCAACCAATGACATACCTACTGATAGCAAATTTTTATTAATAAAAGGCTGACATTTTAATGTACTGCTGAAAACAAGGTTGGCTGTTATGGCGTAGGCCAGCACTAAGACAAGATTTTCCAAAATTCACCCCCATAAGGAGATGAAACGAGGGATCAAAGTTTATCCAGAAACCTACTTTCCCGCAGACTATTCCGCTGGTAGAAGCTAGTTAATTACAAGACCTTTACTTCTGTGATCGCCAGTAGAGGCGCCCCACACGTCCCTCGCTATCAATTCGCACGCATTCGCCGGCGCTCGATTGAATTACTGTAGTGTTTTGCGGCTCGAATAAAATGTAAATGAAACGATCGCAATCCTGTTGCGGACGGATCGATGCGACTCGCGACGACTTGCCGGCTGCGTTGTCGCGGTAGCGGCAGACACACGCACAGGCAACACACACATTTAAATATGAGATGGTTCATGTGTGTGTGGGTGTCAGTGACAGTGTGTTTCTTTAAAGCTCAGCAAGCAATGATTCGTCTAACAGCCGAAACCAATAACCTATCTATCACATATCGGAGATAGAAAAACAAATGAAACAACAGAAAACATGATAATTTTTGTATTGTATCATTTGTTTTACAATCTCCAGTATGCCAAAACTGGATATCGATAGGTTATTGGTTTTGGCCGAGACAATAAAAAATGTTGTTTGCTACAACTCAACACAAAGATGATTGGTAAGGTTTGACGAGGACCACGATTTCATTGATTTGGTACCTATCTAATTGATCAATGGTAACCATATCATCCATTGATTTAAAAATAACTATCCCGTTTATATCACTAATCTTTCTTTTTAACTTGCGCAGGATGCAGGTTAGTTATATATACCTAGGCCCTCTCCACGTTGAAATTCAAAAACCTTTCTACTTTTTAAAAATCATTTTTATAACTGTTTTTTTAGTTAGTATATCCGATTAATAGAATATTGCCGTTTATGTTAAAGTAAAATTTAACAGTTAGAGCCATAGATCAAACTAAAAAAAAGTATTTCGCAGCCGGCGGCGGCGCCAGCGCACATCACCATAGAATGTTTTATGGCGAGCAAACTAGTTTGTCTCCCATCCACCGAACATTTACATTAATTAAGACGAAGGCATTAATATTCTGACGACTTGACGAACATCAACCTCCTTCATAACACCAGTTAATATTATTTTAATGTCCAGTGATTTTGATTATTGTTCAAACTGTTACGATCGGTCAACTTCATATTCGAAAATTTATAGCTTTTTGGTTATGAGTTTTATTTTATCGTCGTTATAGGTTCCTAATTTAAACATTCCAATAAAGTGTGCCGTTACAAAGTGTAACTGTGTAAACTTCTCAACTCTAAAGGCATATAGATCGCATTCTAATTGTGTATTTCAATCTATACCTACTGCTACTGGTCCTCCAATCCTCTGTAGATACTACTATCATAAAAATACATTGGCCTGACAGAAATCTGGGTAACATGGTTTATTTTGTCATTTAGTTTCTTATCAATTCATTCTATTTTAATTACTCAGATACCCGCGAAACGAGACACAATAGTAAAACAATAACAGCGCGGTCTCATAGGACCGGATGGGGATTCAAACGTTAAAGTATTTGGACTTATCTCTTATAAGTCCTTTAGGAATAAGACCGTTTTCACATTATCCGATCCGATATCGGTATCGGACGCCGATCCGATATCGGGGGAAGTAAAATGTATGAAATGCCGTGCTCCGATATCCGATATCGGGTCGGACAATATGAAAGATAGGTACATATTTCACACATTTTACTTACCCCGATATCGGATCGGCGTCCGATACCGATATCGGATCGGATAATGTGAAAACGGTCTTCCACTACCTACCAATCAAAATTTACAAGTCGCACTCAAAAAAATAAGGTCGTCGTCGTCTAGTACTTTATTTTTGTGTCACACAAAACTTTTATTAACATAAAACTAAAGAGATTAGAACAAACCGCTCCATCACATTAGTTAACACTTACACGCAGCGTTTAGCGGTCCGTTACGTTGCATAGCTAATTAGTTCATATCTCTCATATGCTAATGAAACCCTGGTACCGACGCCGGCGTCGGCTGACGTTAAGTATACTTATTAAGACGATTATAGCAATTGACGGTGTTTTAATATCTATTATTTTTTAGGCCTTGACTGACAGTCGTTACGGAAATATTTATTAGGATATAAAACCGAAATATTTATCTATTGAATAATATATACTCCTAAACCCTATGTATCTATAATAATGTATTCTATCTAAGCCTTGACTAATGATCTAAATAATTTTATATTGTGACCAATAATATGTTTAATTTTTGCAGACAATCATCAACCATTTCACGTATATTTGTTTGTACAGTGTCTAAAGCAAAATTTACAAAAGAAACTGTATAAGATCAGCTTGTCAATAAAAACAATAAGTAGGAAAAAAATCTCCGTACGTTCCCCTCTAATAGAAAAACTCGTAACACTTTGAAAAGAAAGTGGAGCAGGGTCGCAAACTTAATGGTCTGTGTCCCGGCAAAGCCGTAACATTTGACAACAGATATTATGATAAACCCTTCAGCAGTTGGTCCGCATCTCCGAACTTTCTTCACAAAGAAGCCTCGGGATCCCGAACGCTTCGCACGTTTCAGTAGTTAACTACAGTTTCAAAGCGCTCGAACTATTTAACTGTTTACCATATCAAGTTTGTTGGTCGTTATCAATTAGCTACTGACCGTATGTGTGATTTTATGGCATCTGTTGGATCGACTTTAGGAGTTATAGGGCTGTTGAAGTTTGGGTAATGACATACTTGGGATAACTGATCTATGCTTTCTAACCAAGTCATTAGGATAACGGAAATTGCAAGTATATCTCTAGAAGAGGGCATAGGCCGTAATCTACCACGCGGGCTCAATGCAGGTTGGTGAATGTCACATATCTTCGAATTATTGATTGTAGAACATGCCGGTTTCCTCACGGTGTTTTCCTTCATCGTTTTGAGAGCAGAGGTGATGAAATAAACTACACAAAGTAATACGCCTGGTTGGATTTGAACCCGCGTCCTACAAGTTCTAAGTCGGTGCAGTTACCACTTCGCCACTAACGCTCTTAAGAATATCTAAACTAATTACTAAACTGGTATCTGCTACAATGAACTCTTAGGTAAGGTTTAACTGCAAACCATTCTACATACTTAAGTGAATCCTAGAATTTTAATGGGGAATATATTTTCTGTCACCAAACTTTATATTTGTCAACAAGCTGTATTACCTAATTAATAGATCTATCGCCACGAAATATTTTCGTTCTCAGATAAACAAAAAGTGTATCCAGGTATGAATTATCAAAAAATAAGAGATGGATCACCAATAAAATAAAACTTCGTTCTTATAATAATAGTTTTATTACAAAATTAATAGCTTTGTGCTCAGAATGGTAGATCTGTCGCCAAACTGTTAGATCTGTCGCCAAAATGGTAGATCTGTCGCCAAAATGGTAGATCTGTCGCCAAATAAATCGATTAATTATCAATCCCTGACTGTAACTCCTTTTTATTTGTTATTTTGTCACCAATAAAGTAGTTACATTTTATTTCGTTCGGTTATTAAAATAATAGTATTCCTTACCAATTTAATACATCAATTTATAATTTTGTTGAAAATATGTTCAAAGAGGCGGAGACAAATTGGCGTGCTTTCCATCCTCAACGATGTGTCATAGGTAGGTACTCGTAACTACCTACGATGATCATACGAGGCCACGAGATGTCAGCAAACTGTAGGGGCCTGGTAGGACCGAAGCCTCTGGGGAACACGAAAAATTCAAAAGGTTGTCACCGTGTCCCCCAGATCGAAGGCAACGAAGGAACAGGGTAGGGGTTTAGTCAGTAAGAGTCTGACACGCCTTCCCGCTCCGCCCTAGAGTGGGAGAAGTCATTCTTATGATTCCCCTAACGAAAGAAAAAAAAAACCATAACGACCGGCGCCCGGGAAGGCGCTGCTGGTCTTTCTTGAGGAGCTGGGGTGGATCGAATAACACTTTTGTCCCACCCATACGCAAAATACGCGCTTTAGTCGTGGAGTTGCGGATACCAGCCCGTTATAATATACTATACTAAGTAGTAGACTCTTTTGGTTGAAACGATGATGCCGACAACAATATTTTTTTTTGGATGTAGTCACACACTTGGTGATCTCTTTCAATTAGTTTGCTTAAATGCTTATTAGGACAAACCTATTATAATATGTACAAAAACAATTATTTGGTACTAGATCCTATATCTCCATGATTTTAGATGATTTATTGGAGAATTGATTTTATGTTGTTTGGTGACTACATTTTGGCGACAAATCTACTATTTTGAGGACAAAGCTATTATTTAGGAAACACAAAACGAATTAAATTGGCGACAGCTTAAATGATACCCAATTTTAATTAGCATTTAAGTCCGAGAATACATTCCATATGGGACGTGAACTGCTACATTATGTACCAGGGAGGCAGCAGGGCGCAGAGCTGGGCTGGTAAACATGCGGTCCGCGTTATGATGGATGCGCGCGCGCGGCCCGCATGGCTAATTAAGTAATTAAGATGGAGAGATAGCGACCGGAGATACGACCGGATTGGGCATAGCGTAGGAGAGCGCAGTGGGATAAGTGTAAACTGTCTTTGATTAGGTGGCGTGTTTTTGTGAATAAATTGTATGAGATTATAGAAGGTTTATTTATGCACTAACCAGCGGCTTCGCCTGCATGGTTTTTCCCTGCAGATTTCGTATTTCATCCCCGTTTTATCCCTTTAGGAGGTGAATTTTGGGAAGTCATCTCTTAGTGCTCGTCTGCGTCATAAAAATGAACCTTGTGCAAAATTTCACGGTCATAGTCACAACAGTTTTGGCTGTGCGTTGAGTCAGTTTCCCCTTTTATACAGATTTCTGGAATATTTCTAGGTTTCAAGTGTAATAAAATGTAGGTAACTGAGGTATTAACAACTTGTGAACAACATAACTTCAAACATTATTATCAAAATTATCACATTTCATTCAAACTTCAATAGCAAGTATGGCATATTTTCCTTTAATAAGGCTAGCCTCATGTTTTATAGTTCTCCATTGCATATTACGGCGAAGGTGCCTGTAATAGTAAAGTACTGAAGTGCCAATAAAACGTTCTAGACGAAGATTTATTGTCCGTAATGTGCCTTACAATACGTGCACTTGAGGTTCTTAAGATAAACTAAGTGTAGAATAAATCAAAGCTTTAATTATATGTAATTAGTTTTACAGTTTTTTAATTGCCTAAAATAAAACGACACAAAGTATTTCGTATCTTTTTAGGAATAATTGGAAATGCAAACAGAAAATTGTATTATCAAATATTTTTATGATTTTTAAATATTTTTCTTTTTAAACTTTGTCTCGCACAAGGAATAACTCCAATCGTAAGTGCGTTCACAAACATGTAAACTCACATACACAAGACACCTAGATCCGGAACACTTCTGTATTCTTGATTTACAACCGCAGTAATACATTCAGTAGGAGCATTTCGTACGTATCTGTGTCACGCTTCAGTAGCTGCAATGACCTGACACCGAGCTATCTCATTACTAAGTTAGGGCAGTGTTCCTCCGACACGTTACAGCACATACGAGAGGCTCCACATCCGGGCTAGCTAACAATTAAAACGGACGCCTCATCCGTACCGCACCGCACCGCACCGCACCGCACCATACCGACCCGCATCGCATCGCACCGCACCGCATCCTTGCGGCGGCGTCCGTTTACAGCGGCGGCGCATTGTTATTGCATTAGAAGGCCACATGGAAAATGTATGAAGCTTACAGATTCATACATTCATACTCGCACCTTACACTCTGCAAGGAAGTTCAGAAGGTGTACGAGTTATGGGATGTAAGAACTTGCATTTACAATATAGACACAGAGTTGTCTTTTTTAGCTCAAAGGTTGAGTGGTAGAGAAAGCCTGGATGCATTAATTTCGCCTATATACCACTACCACTACTTACATGAAGTTTAAAATAAATAAATTAAAAAAAAACTTTATAATAATGCTAACATGTGAAGTAAAAACACAAAATTGAGGGCTTCTTCACAAAATTGTGATCTACATAATGTTATGTTCATTCGACATTTTAAACAATCATTGCATGGACTGGACTTTCTGCTTCTTTTTACTTTGTGTGTTCACTCTAACGTACAATGACAGATTTTTAACGTCGGAAACGTTAATAGGGATGTTTTACCTCTCTTGTGCTTCATTGTGCGCGTCATGGCGGCTTTCAATTTGAGGTTGTTGTTCAGCACTGGTGTTCATTAGTTAGACTCTCTGTGTTTAGTGGCGTTTACATACAGTGGCACTTGCGCACTTTTGTGGGATGTTTTGTAACAGGACTGGAATCAAATGTCTTAGAGAAATCGCCTTTGTATCTAAGAAATCTTTTTTGAACCGCACAGAAAGCTTTGATTAAGAAGACTGTGGTTATTTGAGTAAGTTTTTTTATCAAAACAGAAATAGAGGACAATAAATTGCACGTCCAAGGTTTTAGTGTACAAGAACTTAACTAATGAAGAATGAAGTAACCTAGGGTCCAAGTTTATTCTAATTCTGTTTAATACTAATATTTTCTTCTGACCAAATACTTTCCATGATTCATGATTTCTATAATTCACATGGCTTCACTCACTAAACACTATAGTTAAATAATAAAGCTTGAAGCTCTATGCAAGAACACAAATACGAGATTACAGGAAAAGGAAGCTAATTGTTTGCGAGTATGCGCCTACTCCGTACAGCCGCCATTTGCGTCAGTTTCCTGCGAACTGCAGAATTATCCTGTCACTGCGAGCCAGCGGCCGAGACTGTTTATTTATATAATTACATGCTTTAGAAAATTGTGCCAATTTGCCTAACTTATTTTACCTCTAAAACAAGCAAACACCGACTCTATTCCAATGATGTAGAAGTTAATTACACTGCAGGTTCCTGGTACAGTACAAGTCTCCCCTGAGGCCAGTCGGTGCGGTTGCAATTATAACGCAGTTGCTCGGTCGAGCAACCGATCGTTAGGCGACTGCTACCGGCGACACGGCCGCCGAGACGAAGAAACAGCGCTGTTATCGAACTATTCAGTCTTCGTACACAAGTAGGGGAGACCGGGGCTAGAAGTTACCGGGGTAAGTTGTTCCGATTGACATAACTCGGCGAAGAAAAGAGATAAAAATATCAACTAAACGTATCACGAAATGCAATGCCACAGCGCACCAACGGCGGCCATCTTAATCAGGCCAGTGGCACCAGGAATATTGGATCGGCAGCACGTGGGTCGCTGATACACGTAAGTAAATATTTTCGTATTTAGCATTTTTGGTCTGCTTCATGAATCTTAACGATTATCGTTTAATATTTTATTGTTTTAATGTGAGGTTTTATCTATTGTTGTGATACACTACGCGTAAATGACGTATGATTTGTAACCTAATCTATATTTTGACTTTTTTTGAACTCGTGTGTTTGGGGTTAGATGTTCCTTTTTTCTGGGGCAGGTTGTGACCTCGGAACAACTTATCCCAGTTAAGTTTTACCAAAAATGATGTATAAAATTATCATCATCATCAGCCTATAGCAGTCCACTGTTGGACCTAGGCATCCCCAATAAGCGCATAATGTAGTAAATAGATATATTGTTATTTTTTTTTACAGTATGCGGACTTTCAAAAGAAAATTTGCTCAAGGTTTAATATCAAAGGAGTTCCTACAAACAGCAGCGAATACAGTTATAAATGATGGCAGAAAAATAAAAACTGTGGCCAGAGAGCTCGGCATTTTCCACCTGACTGGCGGCCAAGCTGAACGCCTGCCATAGGGTCATGGCCATGGTTGGCTCCCGCAAAGCGGTGAGCCTCTTTGCTGGTCTGCCACCATGGAATCTGGAGGCAACGGTCCTTGCACGCATGCACGATTTGAGCGTGGAGATGCAGCGCGGGGGTGAAACTCCGCTGCTACGACAAATCGTGACTTGGCGGACAGAGTTTCGTGGGCATCTCATGGTGGAATCGTGACTACGACTGTCGCAATACTGAGCTGGGCACGCCATCATTATGGCGGTAAGTCCTCTCTATGTGGAGTGGCTGGAACGGCAACACGGCGTTCTCACCTTCCACATGACGCACGTCCTCACCGGTCATGGGAAGTTCGGGAGATTCCTGTGCCGGATTCGTGCGGAAGAAACGCTCGCGTGTCACTATTGTGATCACTGCCCTGAGGGCACAGTGGAGCATAAGGGGTGCCCCGCTTGGGCGGAGCACCGCCCGTGTCCTCGTAGGGGCGATCGGTGATGGCGACCTCACGTGCCGGGACCTGGTACAGGACATGGTCCGAAGCTAGGAAGAAGTTATTTGATAAGCACCTAATGACTAAATGTTCAATAATTGTTTTTCTATCTTTGGCAGTCGTTACGGATAGTCAGAAGCCAGTAAATCTGACTCCAGTCTTGCCATGAAGTACCGTGTTACCCCAGTTAATGGGTTGTGGAGGTCTGGTAGGCAGCCGCTCCTCGTAAAATACTGGTATTCAGCTAAATCCGGCTTGACTGGAAGCCGACCCCAATATAGTTGGGAAAAAGGCTAGGTAGATGATGATGAATAAATACAGTTCTAGAACATGACATAAACAGTAGAGGCTTAGTAACCTACATACGGCCACAAGGTAAGCTTTGTATAATGTAGTAAAGTCCTTTGAAGAAAACATCCAGTGAGTGGAGCTTTTGTACCAACGTGCTTACAGAGGCATAGGCTTTACTTAGACTTTACTGGTACCTAAGTTAGGCTTTATTTGTACTTCAATATACTTATACATTATAAAATATACATGTAAAATACGGAATAATGCATCCCAATTATACAGTTAAGTTAAATCATAATTTAAGCATCGCAATTTTACTTAAATTCACTTAGACGTTTTTTTTAAGAAATGATTTTTATTCTATCGGCTGTTTTTTTAAACCCGAAGACTAAAATGACATTCCAACACAAAAGAACTAGCGTCATTCCTATAGTAAATTTGACATTACTTGTGTCAATTTAGTCTCCGGGTTTAAAAGACAGACATTAATAGTAGGCAAATATTATAGACGCAGTAGGGGAGACCGGGGCTACAAGTTCCGATTTTCAGTTAACCTTAAAATTTGTTAAGAATACATGATTTTAATATTCGTATGTTGCGATTAAAATTAACCTACATGTTTCACTTTGCTATTAAGATAGAATAATGGATCATTTACTGTGAGATTTATTTGTTATTAATTTTTTTATGACAAAAGTCGGAAAGTAACAACTTACCCCAACTCGGGGCAAGTTGTTAACAAGCCGGGGTAAGTTGTTACCATATCTGTTAAAGCTATTATTTGTGAAATAAAAAACCATAAATGATTAAATCAAGTCTGTTTATTCAGTAGTAAATAATCAACAATATCCTACGTATTGTCAGGTAAATTGTTTTAACAAGTAACTATAATATGTAGAAAAACAATTATTGAACATTTAGTCATTAGGTGCTTATCAAATAACTTCTTCCTAGCTTCGGACCATGTCCTGTACCAGGTCCCGGCACGTGAGGTCGCCATCACCGATCGCCCCTACGAGGACACGGGCGGTGCTCCGCCCAAGCGGGGCACCCCTTATGCTCCACTGTGCCCTCAGGGCAGTGATCACAATAGTGACACGCGAGCGTTTCTTCCGCACGAATCCGGCACAGGAATCTCCCGAACTTCCCATGACCGGTGAGGACGTGCGTCATGTGGAAGGTGAGAACGCCGTGTTGCCGTTCCAGCCACTCCACATAGAGAGGACTTACCGCCATAATGATGGCGTGCCCAGCTCAGTATTGCGACAGTCGTAGTCACGATTCCACCATGAGATGCCCACGAAACTCTGTCCGCCAAGTCACGATTTGTCGTAGCAGCGGAGTTTCACCCCCGCGCTGCATCTCCGCTGCTACGACAAATCGTGACTTGGCGGACAGAGTTTCGTGGGCATCTCATGGTGGAATCGTGACTACGACTGTCGCAATACTGAGCTGGGCACGCCATCATTATGGCGGTAAGTCCTCTCTATGTGGAGTGGCTGGAACGGCAACACGGCGTTCTCACCTTCCACATGACGCACGTCCTCACCGGTCATGGGAAGTTCGGGAGATTCCTGTGCCGGATTCGTGCGGAAGAAACGCTCGCGTGTCACTATTGTGATCACTGCCCTGAGGGCACAGTGGAGCATAAGGGGTGCCCCGCTTGGGCGGAGCACCGCCCGTGTCCTCGTAGGGGCGATCGGTGATGGCGACCTCACGTGCCGGGACCTGGTACAGGACATGGTCCGAAGCTAGGAAGAAGTTATTTGATAAGCACCTAATGACTAAATGTTCAATAATTGTTTTTCTACATATTATAGTTACTTGTTAAAACAATTTACCTGACAATACGTAGGATATTGTTGATTATTTACTACTGAATAAACAGACTTGATTTAATCATTTATGGTTTTTTATTTCACAAATAATAGCTTTAACAGATATGGTAACAACTTACCCCGGCTTGTTAACAACTTGCCCCGAGTTGGGGTAAGTTGTTACTTTCCGACTTTTGTCATAAAAAAATTAATAACAAATAAATCTCACAGTAAATGATCCATTATTCTATCTTAATAGCAAAGTGAAACATGTAGGTTAATTTTAATCGCAACATACGAATATTAAAATCAAGTATTCTTAACAAATTTTAAGGTTAACTGAAAATCGGAACTTGTAGCCCCGGTCTCCCCTACACGGAAAACTTGATGCCTACGATTAATATTAAAGCCGCCATCTTTGAAGCTTCCGAGTGATATATTGGTCGATTATCGTCTGCCAATAATCGATCATTCGCTAATCGATTAATACAGTTTTTGTGATGTTCTTACGAAAGCTCACTTATCATAATCAGGTAGTGCTGCCTACATTTCCATAATGTGGAACAAGATAAAAGATTTATGTTGATCACGTAGCTGCTAATTGGTTGTAAATCGAATGCAGTCTGCGAAGTCGATTAATTCAGCACTTGCATTAACATCGTTAAGAGAACAATGATAATTGTGATAATTTCGTGTCTGAAGATTTATTGATTCGTGTGTGGGAATAGGCTTCGTCGTCTGCGTGTAGGTGGCGGAAATGGCTATTACCTATAAAAGTGTGTCTGATGACCTGATCTATACATCTGTATATATAGACAGATATAAACGAAATTCTCTGTTCAAACATTATTGTTAACATCTAAATAATTTTACTTGTTGGCTGATTGTTTTCGTTATAAGTATTTATTTATTTTATTTATTTATTTATTTGGCTCTTCAACAATGAGTACACTATTAAATGTAAAGAAATACAATTTTGCCTTAAATCTAAGTGCCCCATCACTTAAAGAAGAGCACAACATGCACTAAATTATACGCTTTAACAGCTAATAATAATAAAATAACAAAAAAAAAAACACAATAAGATTAAATATTAAAACGAAACCTAAATTTTAACATTTTTTTAAAGCTAAATTTGAATTCATAATTTTGAAAAAAATATTGTAGTAGTATAAGTATAATGATAGGTCCATTTTCAGCAGGCGCTTTCAACGAGATAACAATATAATGGCATAGTATTCACAGACAAAATATTAAGTTTCCAAATAATAGTAACAAGATCGCTCTCTATCAAAAGCCTGACGAAAATCTCCGTTAATCAAACTGGAGTAGCCTGAGGCGCGACGCGATGCTCGTCAATGGCGCGAACAGTTCTAATTAGCTACAATAAGCCAGTTAATTAGCAGTCGATCGCCGCGCACAAGAGCGCACAAACAGAGAAACGTGTTAATCCTGATGCGCGCAGATTGAGTCGAACGCGGCGCGCCTCGCGACCACCACGTAAAGACGTAGAAGACAGAAGGTCATTTTCGCGTTAGAAAAACGTCTACGAGTACGGTTAACCACAAGAAGGCTGAAAATTTTAAAATAAAAATAAACTTTCGGTTAGACTAAGCTAAACACAAGGGGCTTGGAACGAATCAACAATTTTTTTTTTGGGCGGGAAGTCGTCAGAAAGACTTTTCTCCGTCTTGGGTGAGCCGATGCTAGACTTTTACTGACTAAAACCCAATCCGTTGAACCTTATTTGCCTTTCGTCCCAGGTCACAGGGATTTCCTTTCAGAAGCTAACCCATGGCCTCAGAAGCTTACCCATTGCTCGCCGTCCACAAGCCCATGCCTACGGTAATTGGAAATCGGGATCGAGATCCAGGAGTGGCCGCAAGCAAGAATGTGCTCTTGCTTGCGATCGCTTCCTTTGCTAGCATTAATGCTTCGCAGAAGAAGGTGACCACCTGCCATTTCTACTCGTTCTGGACCATGACCTGCACCAGGACTCGGCGCAAGAAGTCGTTGCTGCCGATCACCTACACGGCTCGAGTCAATGATTACGAATGATTTTGATGTGTACCTTCTATCTCGCCTGTTATACATTCCTTAGCGAGGCACGTCCGAGGTTTATGTAAGTCTGTAGGAATTAACTCCACAACAACCGCTTTAAATACGAGGCGCCGGTACCTATCTCACAACAGTAACTGTACCCACTGAGTGTACCTATCTCACGACTGTATCCGCTGGCTGTACCCGCGTCTGTACCTACTATGTAATGCTCGGCAGTGTCTGTGAGATGAGCCGCGGCTTTATTTAACTAAGGCTGTTAAATAACGTTTTGCTAAAGTGTCTTTAACTTGTTAAGAAGTCATTGAGATGTTACAAGTTCTTACAGTTTGTTTTGGTTAGCGATATCTCTCCAGTAAATACTTATCGAATCGTCTTTCCAGAGTCGCATCTAACTGCTTGTTTTAGTGGTTACAAGAAGTTTGCGCACATGAAGTTTTAGTTTAAAATCCCGGGTCGGATAAAAGTTTCGTGTTTTTTTTTTCTCAGTAGATACAAATTCATACCCCAGGGTATGAATTAGTATCAGTTCTTTTTACTATTTATAGGCTCACGCTTGATCACTATCTCACCTCTAACCTAATGGTAAGATAGTGGACTCACTCACTCTTCACTCTTGACTCTTGATCTCTATGTTGTAGCTATCAGAAAAAACAGACTCCGGCGAGAAATTCTACACCCTATGACGATGTCATTGTGTTCCTAAAAAGTTCATAGCGTATGGGTAGAATAGTTACCAAGTACCATAAGATGGGACATCGTCGTATGTCTTGTAACCACCGTTCAACCCTTTGGTGATACAGCAATGATTTTATGTTAATTGAGCATCGCATTCGACCAATCTAACCACCAAATAACCCATTTATGAGCCTCACAACATGCACATTACCGTTCAACGTCAAATGAAGCGATAGCATCGTTTACGGCTAACCACATGTCAGCGATGTGTCGTTAGCCGCCAGTTTAGTGCTATCGCTATCGCTGTGTATCGCTGTCGGAGCAAACAAGACTAACGTGTGGTCACGCGATTACGTGCGATCACATAATATGCCGCTATGTTGGTGAGCTTTATGTGATACTAATAGTAGAGGTAAGCGAGGCTTAGGAAATACGAGTATTGCCTGTATATAATCATCATCTACCTAGCCTTTTTCCCAACTATATTGGGGTCGGCTTCCAGTCAAGCCGGATTTAGCTGAATACCAGTATTTTACGAGGAGCAGCTGCTTGCCAGAACTCCACAACCCATTAACTGGGGTAACACGGTACTTCATGGCAAGACGAGTCAGATTTACTGGCTTATGATTATCCGTAACGACTGCCAAAGATCTACAAGTGACAGCCGGGACCATATATTCACAAATATATTCCTAGTGACTATTAAGATATAAATTGACGTAGTTTTGTATCACAACAAAAACTACTGAACAATATGTGGTGGTGTAAAATGGAGCTGAAAATTATATTTCAGTATTCATTAGCTTTGCGAAGCTTGCCAAGAAGACTGACTTTACGCATGTACCTAAAACTAAATGTTGCATAGACATTGGAATATTTATTTTACGTCCATATTCTAATCAAATAAAAATTACCTGTATATCGGTCGTATCAATAACGAAATGCTTTCTAAACCTGACACTGGCCAAGCCAAATGCACAACTTAAAGAGAAAAAAAAACCTCAGTCCGAACTATTATAATGCAATTTGTTGTAATACAATATAAGTGAGAGTTTCTCTCACATCAGTCTTGAAAGCAATCTTAATAACATTTATCAACGAGCTTCTTTTTTATTTTTATTTATGAAGAGCATACTAATTGGGCTGCTGCTAATTAGAGTTATACCATTCTTGAATAACTTTTTTAGCTTTCTTGAAAGTTTATTAGACCGCACCATATATTAGGTAGGTACACATTCAAAATTAAATTACTAAGAAATGAGGAAGAGTCTTCAAAATAATTATGTTGTTGCTGAGGCTATCTGGCAGATATAGCTGTCAGTGATAAGACCGACAATGTACACACACATGCCTTTAAGTTTCTGTAACATTATGTTACTATTTTGATGTACAATAAAAAATCTAGTCTATTCATTTAATTGTATCTTTTCTTTGTTTCTTTCATACACAATATTCGGGCCCTTTTACACCACTAAATTTCAGAAGCCAATTAACGATCAGTTTATGCCAAAATCAGAAGTCACAGGAATTTTGATTTAGGTCATTATTATTTTAAAATGTGATACTAAAAAAGTAAAGTAAAAATTCTTTTATTTTTCCACACTAATACAGTACAGATATTATTGAAATAAATGGATCGGAGCCTAAACTAGAGCCCAGTATTTAAGGCTCCAGTTTTTCATCCCGAGGCGAGTGAGTAGTTCTGAATTAATCAGTGAATGTGCAGAACATAACAGGTCACCTCAATTTTCGTCTTACTGTAAAACTAACAGTTGTTCACCCATAGCAGCTTTACGAGCGTCGCCCAGTACCTGCAGCAACCTATCCAACTATTAACTCGAGTAATTTGTCCTCAGCTTCGGACGCTGGACCGTTACACGTCGTAACTATAAATGTCGATTGTTCTCATATTTCTGCTATGAAGTCACTGCATAGGATCGACACGGGTCTGCTACGTCGGTGTGTGACACACTCTAGGAGCGAAGCGATAGTTAACTATCACTATTACAACAGAAATAAAAACATAATTTAAAACATTTAAAGGGGATTGGCAAAACCCATGTACTTTCAGTATCACATACAGGCTTACCGTTTCATAGAATAAATATATGGATTTGATGTCTATTTATTTATGTCCAGCAATAATAATAAATAAAAATGTATTAAGTTTAATTTATCTTATTTTCTGCACAGTATATTGACACCTCTAGGAAGTATCAAAATTCACTTTATGGTTACGATATGAAAAGTTGTAGGCTTTCAAATACTTTACCATCTTAAATATGGCGGTAGTTGAATATAACATTCTGACTTAATTTATACACTCATTCATTAATGATTCTATGATGGCTCGGCTGTCACCTTAATCGAAGAGACAAATTCCAACCAGTAAATTAGACCTTTAACTTTATTTAGTAAGTTAATGACGAGATGAATGAGAATTGTATCCTTAATTTAATAACTCCTAATTATTGTTTGGTCAACAATATTAACGTTTAAACTTTCCGCCTTTATTTTAATCACACTCCTTTTAAAAGTAATTATCTGCAAAAGTTTCATCATGCTTAACTTTTCTTTTAAATTAAAGCCGAGAGACACATCGCTTCAAGATAGTATAGCTATAGCAAGGAGTGTGACGCGAGCTTTTCCGTCAATCTTAGTCGTGGGTGCCTGACGGCTATCATTCTCACATATCGCTCACACCCACTGACTTCACTATTTACGTTACATTCACCCAATAGCCGAAAATGAACTTTACGATATCAATTTCAAGGTCTGAAGTCAAACAGCGAGATAAAGGAATGTTTGCAGACCCTACAAGGCAACATAACTTCCATATTAGTTTGTTTGTTTTTGAGCCATCATATTTGAACCCAAGTATTGGATAGTTCAACAGTTCGTGTTTTATTACTGTTTACTTTTGCAACGGTGTCTTTGACAGTAGCTTTGTTTATTTTAAAGAAGCACATGCATGCACGCTAAAACTAATATCGTTACATTATTTGCGCTGAAAGGTGAAGTGGAAGGTGGTTTTTCGTTATACTATTTTATCTCTTTCCATCGTTTCGAACCACGCTGCCAGGTATGCCGGTGGTGACAAAAGCTTGACAAGAATAATATCGATGATGTCAAAGTGCCGCCTGCGCTCTTGCAACAGGACAGGCCATAGTATTCGAGACTGCCTACATCACTGAGCTTCACCATTATCCACCATCACCTATAATGGGGGATGGGAGCCACAAATCTGGCTCCTCTTCACCCACCCAGTACACCGTGTTCATGTATATAAAATCTTCAAATTCGTGTTAAATTTTGAGTCGCATTATTATTTCATGTGATACCAAAAATTATACATTGTGAACAATATACACTGAACGTAGTGTTCTGCACTTAACATCTAAACACCCCATCTAATACTTGACTACGGAGAGCTTTAGAGTTGTCTGCACCTCGTTTCAATATCACCCAGCAATGTTAGTCCGTTCTATTGTGTGAGTAATACTCGTTTAAACACGATCGCCAGACTTTCCGATTAAGTCGACCACATTGACTGGCGGCTTCCCCGGCTTCCCTCCGGCTTCCAACCGGCTTCCAACCGGCTTCGTACCGGCACGGTAGCTGTGACGGTTGGGTTTAATATTGCACCGCGCCGTATAGTTCTCTAGTGGACCATTGTGAAAAGTGCTTACAGCAGTTAAGCTAGTACAGTAGGTTAAGTTAGTTGCATTTTCGAAACTAAGCTAAGGAATGTAATGAACATAATCTCTCTCACATATTTAAAAAAAAAAGTGCATCAAATAATCATGCTGTCTAAAATAATGATAAGGAATGTAGTTTATAAACAACTTATGAATAACTTATTATTCTATTTCTTTAGTCACACAAAAATGTTTTACTGCTGAAACAAGTAAAATAAAATAAAACTGCAGCACTGCACTCGTCGTAAATGTAACAAACTATTCGTCTGTGTCGTAAAACTTCTGCGTTTGCTTCTAAGCGGTAATGTTCGGTGGGTGCAAGTCGTGGGGGGTGTAGCGGTCGCTATAGCGCCGACTCACTTAAAACTTGCCGCTCAGCCTTCGGAAAAATGTTATGCCTTGTTTATAGTAATAGTCTCTGTACACCATCTGCAGTAATGATACAAGAGCTTGTAGTACGTGTAAAAAGTAATAGGTCCGTGTTTTATGAAACAATTTTCAGTTTTAAGATGCGAAAACAGGCATCGTGGTAAAGGCAATTTTAGAACAGTTATTTTAGCGTACTGTCAGTCTCTTTATTCACGCAGTCTGAGGGTTAAGTTAGGTTAGAGGCTACACATAGAGAGCATACAGTGCTCACCGTGTCCAATAGAGTGATACTTTTAGGGTGTTATTGGTATCACTAGTTTTTTTTTTTTAATTGTGGTTAATAGACTCGTACACGAAACAACGATATGTCTTTTAAATGATTGTCATGTTTTCCCAAATTGTTTTTGTACTACCACAGTCATAAAGTAACTGTAGTGACTAAGAGCATAATGAATGTGTGTATTATTGCAGGCGGAGGAACTGAACTCGCTGGTGGGAGATGCTTTCCGAATGGCGTTCGCGTCGCAGCTGCAGCCCTCCGCGCCGCTCTGGGTAAGTAACACCGACTTACTAAACAGATAGCTACAGAAGGCAGTCTCATCTATGTACTTGTTTATATCGGCCCACGACGATATCCCAAGAAAACGGACAGGCTGCCTATACAAACAGCAACAACATCAGTACACGTGTTCTAAACATTCTATGCACTTCAGTTTTCATACATCTACCTTCAGTGATCGCGTTAGAGTAGGCGCCGGCTTCTCAGTTCGAGCTTAGTCCAAAACGCTTATGACAAGACATCGTGTCTGTGTCTATCTGTGCGTTGCTCAAGCGCGCTTTGTGTGTAGATCACCTTCTGTACCTACCTCTTTTGTGACCAAGCGCCCTTTATCACTGCCTCCACATTTATGGCTGTGTCTTCTATGACTCAATTATATTTCCAATTTATTCGGTTTAAATTCTATGACTTCCATTTGCGAGGAGAAACTTGTCTAGCTTTCCATTCATGAAAATTATGTAGCTTTGACACTTTGTATACTTTCTTGGACATTAGGGCATTTTTTGGGCTCAGTTCTATGACATTGACATGTAGGACGTTACAAAAGAACCACTTGTGTTGCTTGTGTGCAATAAATTATATTATTAATTACGTAAATTAGACCGACTAGTTGCGTAATTGATAATTATAACCACCAAACCAGCCAACCAGTAACCAGTGTGGCGATCTTATGACGGCAAATGACACAGAACTTTTTGGATGAATATATAATTAATTTCTTTCAGAGTTTCTTGTGAGAACTTTTTTTTGATTAATATTTTTTTATCTATGTTTGGAGACTTGTAATTAAGGATTTGATAATTATTATAATACACTCTTTATATATATATATTTCTATTAGTCTGTAAGCTTTTTGTAAAATAAAATAAATATTACATTTAAAAAAGAACCTTATTAAAATTTCGATTAACAATTAAAAGTCTTCCGTCCGGCTAGTAACGATCCTTTCAGCCTCGATGATTGCTAGATAAAGATAAAAGTACACATAAAACGTTTGCCTGAGAGAGTTTCCAGTCAAATATAAATAAAGTTCTTTGATTCCATTATTAAATCTAATTAGAGGTTCCCACATCCTCCAGCAGTTAATAATCCAGTATTTAATATAAACTGGCGCACCGCACACTGCAGGCGCCGCTCTTCAAGTTTAATATCTGTTGCAAACACGTTATTATTAGAGCGTGCAGGTGAACATTAGCGTTGATTTACTGCGTCTAGCTGTGCTGTGGCGCCTCACTAGCGCGGGAGCTCCGGAGCTTGAGTACCTACTGTGATTTGTGTTCCTTTTGTTTTCATTTTTAAACTCTTTTGTTTTTCAAACTTTTGAGAGATGGTTTCATGTGGAAACTGTTCTGTTGTATTGGGGAAAAGTTTTTTAGATAAGTATCTCAATATTATAGTAACTTATGGTTTCGAATGTAAGTTCTAGCACTAACTGCACACAGTACAAAGGCTTCTCTTTGATCAAAATCTTTTCGCATTTACGCCATTCTATTACAAGTTCATATACTAGTAAAGATTTACATTGTAAACATTTAAAGCTCATGTAGCACTTCTGACTACTGTTAGATCGGGAACTGTGGCACCGTGAATGATTTCTTTTACCCGGTCTTAGCTACCGGTTTTCTTTTAACCGTAATGAACACAAAGAAACCTGAACAGAATCATTAAAAGCTATTTTAAAGTTGATATTATTACAATTTGCCGCCTCTAGATATACCTACCTACTATACTTGCATGTCACGAAATGCCATCTCTATAATTATAATTAATATTGTCTCCTCCCGTATCTGATAGTAGTCTGCTACTATAGGGGTTCGTCCCAGCCTCCAGTAATTTACAGTAGTTAAGATAATAAGTGCATCTTGTGCGGTGACAATCATTATGGTAATTTATACTTTTAAATGTTCAAGAAAAAGTTTATTGCAAAGTAAATTGCTTTATTTATGCCGTTAGTGCGGTAAGGACGGGTGGGGCAGTAATTCCGATGTGACATTACTTCGCCAAAGAATTGTGTTTAAGATAATATAAAACAAACCGGTTCGACAAGAAACTGGTTACGAAGGCGTTATTTTGACATCTATTTATGATACGTTCTTTATTTGCGAAAGTTTTATTTGGCTAGCATGAGATAAATAAATTTCTTGACAGTTTTATAAAATCCAATGCAATATCATAAACCTGCGCTTAAAAGGGCTTATAACTACTTCTTAACTATTGTCACGAATGGATTTAAGAATTTGCAGCCAACATAAAAGGGTGGTGGGGAGATCATTTTATTATTACCCGCAGAAAATATGGTCGATGGGGTCGAAAGGTTCTGGGTTAGCAATCGCACACCGAAAGACGCAGCTTAGAAAGGTTTACACAAGGTGGCCTGGCGATGGTCGCGGGAATTCAGTGGATGCGAGACGCACAGGACCATTTTTTATGGCGACACTTTTACTGACTGAATGAGAATGTTCTACTTTATCTCCTTTTTACTACAAAAGGAAAAAAACAAACCATTTACAAAAAAGCCTCACACTAATCAAAACGTTAGCACCTCAGCCTATAATTTCCGATCATCAAGAGACCCATACATTTTAGTTAAAAACAAATCCATCATCTCTAAACAATCAATCAAACGGTGCACCGGTTATAAGACAAAGCGGATTATTAACCGAAGCTATCAATATGTGGGTGGTGATTAGTGGCTAAACGAGCCGCCTGCCGGCTCCCGGCTCCCGGCCTGGCTAGCGTAATGATACGTTGCGAGCTAACCGCGTGAGGAGGCGCCTGTTTACTTATGGGATGATGGGCTTAACAGTTTTTTTGGTGTGATTTTGTTACTTCCGGTGTAATTTGTATTAAAGGTAAATAACGAACTATCTAGATAGAGAGCCGACATGAAATAAAATAGGCTTCCTTTTTAAATTATTTTGTATAAAAATCGTTTTGAGTAAACCTTAGGAAAAAACGCAAATATAGAGACCAAATTTTCGGAACCAGACCGAATCAATTTCGTACACCAGTGTGTACAGTATGTGCTTAAGCGTTTTTCAAGGTCATTCAAATTCATTAAAGTTATACAAGCGTAGGTACGTACAATTAGCGTTCGAGGAGTTTAAAACAAAGTACTATTTTAAAAACGGCTCATACGCGAATTCAACATGCTGTAACACACTAAAATGAATATTACAGTATTCCATTACATTTTATGACCAAAGAAAATCTTTCCGAATTTGAAACGAGTTTCTTCAAGGCCGAGAAGCTTAAATTAAAACAAAGACAGAAAATAACAGCTTTAAAATTACAATAACCATTTCTAAGATTCCTAAAATTACTTTTTGAGCAATCAAAACATTAAGATTACACACTAAGTTTATAATAACAATAGTTAGCGAAGTCTGGGCGCCTGCCAGCACTCCTCCTCCGCGAGTACCTACCTGGGAACTTATCGGCGCCGCTAATGTTACGACTCCAGTGTTCCAACAACTTCAAGTTTTATCGAAGCTCTTCGACTGGTAAGCGTTCTTAATGACACTTGAAAAATGTTTCATTCTATCCTAGGATGGGATTTATAAAACTTATACTTGAATTGGAAGAGATTTATACAAACACAATTAGCAAGCAATTAGCATCAGTCTTATAATGTTCCCACTGCTGGGAGTCAGGCCTCCTCTCTAGGAGAGGGAATGGGCCGTAATCCACCACGCGGGCCCAGTGCGGGTCGGTGGATGTCATATGTCTTCGAATTTTTAGTTCTAGGACATGGTTCCCTCACGATGATTTCCTTCACTGTTTTGAGACCAGTGGTGATGAAATGAATTACTTTGAACCCGCGAAAATATAATTATAATAAATGGGGGTAGTTACCACTGGGCCACCACGGATCACAAACACGACGACATTCATACATAAATCACGAAGCTCGCCGGCAGAACGAAACATTTGCTTGATCCGCATAAAGTTTCGTATCCATATGTCACAAACTCACAATACGGAACCGTTGTCCATCACAAATTGATTGTATGTGTTTGTCCTTGTACTAGTTGGTTTCAGTAAACAGGGTCAAAGTTGTCTATGACTGTCCCAAACAGAGTGTTTACGCCGTTATCCCATTTTTATTTAAATTCGCGCTCTTTAAGTGGACTGTTATCCCTTCCTGTCCTTTTCCCACTCACACGCACCACCAAACGCCGAGCGAGAAGGAGACAGAAAGCGCGCGGTCACCGCGCGACTGCAGCGCCAGCAACGCATCTTTTCAAAAAGGAAGAAAACGTTTTAGTGTGTGAAAATCAGTGTCATGGCTGCGTGCACGTCTTAATCTTAACCGCAAAAAACCTTATAAAAAGGAACTTCCATGTAAAAATTACTAATCTAGTGTTTACATAGCCGGCCGGCAGTGAATTTATAATAAAATCAAGTGAGAACTCTCTGTATATCGTGATACCTACGCTCGCGTTCTACTACGGGACGCTGATGCTGGAGAAACAGGTCAGAAACGAGCTACAAGACTGGTGAGTCCTTCTTTTCCTTGATATATCTCCCGCTCCACCCGCTCCGCAAAATACAGTCCACACCATCCCGCTAAGAACATATCATTGTTCAAACCATTTTTTGGTCTGACTTCGAACCGGATTACCTCCCTTTCGTTCTCATTTTAATTGGTGTTAATGTAAATTCAGATAGTTTACAGTTACACGTATTCAAACCGCTTAAATTCATATCGCATAGGTGCTAAGTTCCGATAGCTTAGCACGTAATCAAACCGCCATTTTATAATTACCTACACGTGTCGATCTCCCGCGCCGCTAAATATTATTACTAAATTGTCTTAGTTCGCTATTTAAGTAGTAACTCAAGTCAGTTATAACTAAATACTTACTTATTTTATTGTTTTCACACTACAATCGTGATAGAAAACGTAGAATTTCACCGCATTATATGCAAAAGTACCTACCTAGGTACTTACCTAGCTTACGTCGTAATCTACCTACCATACTTACTCAGTAAATCGACCTACGTGTATTTACTCGAATATTCAGGTATTTACCTAGACAACCTAATACTTATCCGTATTATTAGGCATATTATAATATACGTCCTGCTAGTGTATAGGTACTTACCCACTAAATCAATCGCTCACTGACCGCTTGATAGGTACCTACCTAACCTAGGGAAAGTTGCATACTTATTTAACTATCTGTTCCTACCTACGCATCATTTGCTCACCATGGCAGCTAAAATAGCAGTATTACAGGCTAAAAACAATGCAATATTCGCTCGTTTAACTAGCCTCAATGACTTAGCGAAGAAAATAACTTTATCCACCGCAGATCTCCGTTCCTCGGAATCATTCATGGCGGAAACCGAAACATTACCGGTCATCCGTCAGGATTTCATTTCTAATCTAGACTCCATTAATGAGCTAGGCTTTGAAGTTAACTCTAAGTTTGCACCTAATTACGAACCTCTCAATGCATTTGAAGATGTTTATACTAGAATACAGAGGGTTCGTTCCAGTATTACTGAGAATTCGCCGCGTCAAAACTCGCACACGTGCGAAAATAAAGGTGGGTTTCCACCGATTAAATTACCACCGATTAACATTCCTTCGTTTGATGGAAAAATGGATAGTTGGCCAATATTTTATGAGTCGTTTAAAGCTAATATACATTTAAATGAGTCGTTAAATGATTCTCAAAGAATCCAATACTTAACAGGGAAATTGACTGGTCCTGCGTTAAAAATAATTGCGGGCATCATTCCATCAGGCGAAAATTATTCATCTATTTGGGAAAGTTTAGTCGAAAAATACCAAGATAAGAGAGCTTTAGGGTGTCATTACATGTCTATACTTTTTAATATCAAACCCGCGACGAATAATTCTTCGTCTTTAAATACATTCGTTGAAACTTTCGACGCCGCTGTTTCAGCATTGGAGCAATTAAAGCTCGACGATTTAAAAGATTTTATGTTATTAAGTATTGCAATGCGTAAAATTGATTCTGCCACCGCACATGCCTTTGAATCTTTTGTCAGAGACAAAGAAATTCCTTCTTATAAAAACTTCATAGAATTTACAAAGAGTCAAGTTAAAATACTAGATCGTACTTCATCGTCATCACAATCAAACCGCGGTCCTGCCTCGGCGGTGGAACCGCACCTTAATAATAACAATGCGAAACATCGCCCGCGCAATACCTACCAATCACAGACGTTTATTACGAGTGACGGCAAGGGTGTTGAGTCGTGTTTAATGTGTAACAAGTCTGATCATCAACAGTTATACAAATGTCCCGCATTTAAATTACTTCCCGCGAAAGGTCGTTTCGATTTCGTTAAATCCAAACGAGGATGTATAAACTGCCTAAGTCTATCGCATACTGCTTCGCATTGTAACTCCACTTACACATGCAAATCCTGTAAAAAGGCCCATCATACCTTGTTACATTTAGAAAATAATAGTAATAATAACGCGTCGTCATTGC
Organism: Mythimna separata; assembly: GCA_030763345.1. Taxonomy (NCBI): domain Eukaryota; kingdom Metazoa; phylum Arthropoda; class Insecta; order Lepidoptera; family Noctuidae; genus Mythimna; species Mythimna separata. The sequence continues at coordinate 364,299 of JAKKIA010000043.1, forward strand.
AACAACCACCTAATCCGCCCGCCGCCGACGCCGCGATGTTGCCGTCCTGCTCGCACTCGCGGGCTTCGGATATGAACAACACCGCGCGCGCGAATGTTTCACTATGCGCTCGCTCTGATGATACTCCTTCGCTTCATAGTAATCATAGTACACATTCGCCTCGTAGTACTGTACTTCTTTCGACCGCTCAAGTAAACATTTTAAATAATGATAAACAAAATATTTCGGTTAGGTGTTTAATTGACAATGCTTCGCAAAATAATTTGATTACGTCCGCATGTTGTGAACAGCTCAAACTAAAACCTATTTCGCTTTCAAATTCGTTTATTAAAGGCATCGGGTCCGCTTCACAAACGGTTCATGGATACATCCCGCTGCTTGTAACCACGAGAGATAAAAAATATTCTTATAACGTTACCGCGTTGGTAGTTGATAACATTACCGACCGTATGCCTTCCGAATATGTTGACACTTCGGTAGTGCAACATTTGGTTGACTTACCGCTCGCTGATCCATATTGGCACATTCCGGGCGAGGTTGAGTTAATACTCGGCGCTCAGCTGTTTCCGCACTTGTTATTAGGTGGTAGGGTTGTCGCGCCCCCCGCACCGTCCGCTATTCAAACCGTGTTCGGCTATATTCTAATGGGGGATGCGCCTACTAGTAATTTTAACAAAAATAATACCGCTTGCACGTTGCAAAATATAAACACCGCTACCTTCTTCACGTGTTCTAGTGGCGTGAAGATGCGTGATAACTACGATGAACTTCATCTTGATAAAACATTGACCAAGTTTTGGGAAATGGAGGAAGTGCCTGTCAAGGGGTTTCTAAGTCCAGAGGATAGTCAATGTGAAGACATTTACACGTCTACCGTATCACGTGACGCGACTGGTCGTTACTGCACCGCTTTACCTTTTTGCCGAGATCCATCCGAGTTAGGGGACTCTCGCTCCGTCGCTGTTCGCCGATTGCTCTCATTGGAACGCAAGCTTCAGGATCCTGAGCTCCGAGCTAGTTATAATGAGGTAGTACAGGATTACATAGAAAACGATTATTTGTCCGAGGTCCCACCTGACAGCGAGGATTATTCGCAAGGATATTTCATTCCGCATCATGCCGTCGTTCGTCGCGATAAAGAGACTACTAAGGTCCGTATTGTTCTCGACGCTAGTGCTAAATGTCATAACAACATTTCACTCAATGATATTCTTCATACAGGACCGAATCTCCAGGCTGACATTTTTGTTTTGCTACTTAATTTCCGCTTGTTTGCAATAGCTCTAGCTGCAGACATAAAACAAATGTATCTCAGAATTCTTCTTCAACCTGAGCACCGCAAATATCAAAAGATTTTATTCCGCTTTGACCCCGCGCAACCTATACGCGAATTTCAGTTTAATCGAGTCGCGTTCGGTTTAAAATGCAGCCCTTTCTTAGCTATGCGCACTGTGCGACAGCTAGCGATCGACGAACGCGATCGTTTTCCGCGAGCCTCTGATGTGGCGTGTCAGGAGCTGTACATGGACGACTTAACCACTTCCGTCCCTACAGTGGATGAAGGAAAATCTCTTTCTCGCGAACTCATTGACTTATTTAAGTCTGGTGGGTTCCATTTGACTAAATGGGCCAGTAACTCACCTGAGTTATTAGACGCGGTGCCTCAGTCTAACCGCGCCGCAATAGAATTTTCAGATAATGAAAACCTGAAGGTGTTAGGCCTTAAATGGTTACCCGCGCAGGATATATTTACCTTTTCAACCGCTCCTATAAAGGAAACATATACCAAACGGACAATTCTGTCAAGCATAGCTCGCTTATGGGACGTACTTGGGTTCGCCGCTCCAGTAATATTATTCGCCAAACTCTTAATTAAAGAGCTGTGGCTACTTAAAGTCGATTGGGACGATCCCTTACCCGACGATATACTTTCTTTATTTATAAAGTTTAATGAGCAATTGCCGCTTCTATCCGCGTGTAAAGTCCCACGTCATCTAGGTGTAACCATCGGTTGTTCTACCAACATCGTCGCGTTCGCTGACGCAAGTCTGAAGGCATACGGTTGCGTCGTGTATCTCCACGTCACTGACGGAGAGGGAAACGTGCATGTCAATTTAATATGCGCCAAATCCAAAGTCGCTCCTGTCAAAGTCGTTTCTTTGGCAAGATTAGAATTGTGCGCTGCAGTCCTTATGTCGAAACTAGTCCGTCTGATTAATGAAACGTACAGTGCTCGTACAAAAATTGATAATATATTCGCATTTTCAGACTCAAAAATAGCTCTTTCTTGGATTAATTCCTTACCGCATAGATGGGATATTTACGTTAGCAACCGCGTCGCGAAATGTCAAGAAAATCTTGACTCGCGTCATTTCTATCATGTCAGTGGGATAGAGAATCCCAGTGATTGTCTCTCTCGAGGTCTTTTGCCAGAGCAATTACTCGCTCATCCGCTGTGGTGGCAGGGCCCTCCTTGGCTTTGTGCTCCTGTATCAAGCTGGCCGATCACCCCTTTCCTTCCAGAGGCAAGTGAGACCTTACCTGAATATAAAAGTAAAACATTCGCCTGCTTGACTTCCAAGTCCGCTCCTGGGTTTCTCTATGACCTGACGCAAAAGTTTTCATCGTGGAATAAAATTATACGTATTATCGCATATATTCTGATATTTGCTAAAATATTACCACGTAATAATCGAAAATCCGCTTCTCAGCTCATAATAGCTGAAAGGTATTTAATACGCGTTGTTCAGGGTTTTCACTTTACTCAATTAATTCATGACTTAAAAACTAATAAAGTTATTTCCTCACCGCTCAGAAAATTAGACTTATTCATCGATGAACACGGAACGGTACGTGTAGGAGGTAGACTTTCAAATAGTAACTTGCCATACGAAGCTCAACATCCCGCATTATTGCCTAAACATGACCATGTTACTCACCTTTTAATTGACTACTATCACCGCATGCATTGTCACACTGGTGCCAATGTTTTGAGTTCTTTATTGCGCCAAAAATATTGGATCTTAGCGTCAAGGAATGTGATTAGACAACGTGTTCACCTTTGTAATTTTTGTTTCAAAAATGCTCCATCTCACCTTAATACGAAAATGGCTGACTTACCAGCATACCGCGTTCAAGAAACCAAAGCCTTCGTTCATACAGGCGTTGATTACGCCGGTCCCATAAATATTACTCTATGCAGACGCCGAGGTCAAAGAAGCCAGAAGGCTTACATTTGTTTGTTTATCTGCTTAGTAACCAAAGCAGTTCATATCGAACTAGCTTCCGATCTGTCATCTGAAGTTTTCATTTCCGCGTTTAAACGCTTCATTTCGAGGCGTGGCCCGGTTTCTCATATGTATTCCGATAATGGAACGAATTTTGTTGGTGCTAAGTCTCAGATAAACGAATTACTTACCGATCATCGCATCGAATGGCATATGATCCCGCCCCGCGCTCCTCACTTCGGAGGACTCTGGGAGTCTAATATTAAAAGCATGAAGCTTCATTTATACCGCGTCATTGGATCTCAGTTACTTACCTATGAAGAACTGTTAACTGTTTTGACTCAGGTCGAAACCATTTTAAATTCTAGACCGCTTTGTATTTTATCAGAGGACCCACATCCTGAGCCTCTTACCCCAGCTCATTTTATAATGGCTTCGCCCTTAACATACCTACCTGCCGCGCCTTTTTCTGAGGAAACTAAGACTCTGCGTCATCGGAAAGAACTGCTAGATCAAATGGTACAGAGTTATTGGAAAAGATGGCGTTTAGAATATCTTAATTCATTACAAGTGAGACAAAAGTGGCTTACTAATTCGGATAACGTTAAACCCGGTACTATTGTATTGATACATCAAGATGATGTTCCCGCGCTTCGCTGGCCTTTGGGCATTATACGGGAGGTTTACCCGGGTAAGGATGGTAGAGTACGCGTCGCCTTAGTTAAAACTCCTTCGGGCACATTTAAACGACCTATCGTCAAACTTTGTCCACTGCCCTCTCAATAGAATAATAATAATTCAATTTCATAGTTTAGGTAGGTAATTACACATTAGGTATTTCATAAAATTTGTCTTTTTAGTTTTTGTCCGCTTTTTTTTTTCGATAATACTACGTATTATCAAAGCCGGGAGGATGTTTACGCCGTTATCCCATTTTTATTTAAATTCGCGCTCTTTAAGTGGACTGTTATCCCTTCCTGTCCTTTTCCCACTCACACGCACCACCAAACGCCGAGCGAGAAGGAGACAGAAAGCGCGCGGTCACCGCGCGACTGCAGCGCCAGCAACGCATCTTTTCAAAAAGGAAGAAAACGTTTTAGTGTGTGAAAATCAGTGTCATGGCTGCGTGCACGTCTTAATCTTAACCGCAAAAAACCTTATAAAAAGGAACTTCCATGTAAAAATTACTAATCTAGTGTTTACATAGCCGGCCGGCAGTGAATTTATAATAAAATCAAGTGAGAACTCTCTGTATATCGTGATACCTACGCTCGCGTTCTACTACGGGACGCTGATGCTGGAGAAACAGGTCAGAAACGAGCTACAAGACTGGTGAGTCCTTCTTTTCCTTGATATATCTCCCGCTCCACCCGCTCCGCAAAATACAGTCCACACCATCCCGCTAAGAACATAATATATCATTGTTCAAACCACAGAGTAAATAAAGCTCTCTCGTTTTCTATTTCACTGGCTACTCATCTATTTTGCAAGCCTTCCTTGTGTGATTATCCCGAATCTCACGATTTCATTCATAAGAGGGCTCATGTAATACCGCTCCTAGATTCACAATCTGACATGAAACAGCTATTTTATTCAAACACACAAAAATAACATCATGAAACATGCTCATACTCCCCTTCATCGCTATTCCGTGCACGCGCGGCTCTGTCCGGCTGAGCTCTATAATCTAGCCCACTTTGCGTCCGGCGCGGTGCCCGGAGCCGCTCGATTTACAACCCCGGCTGCCGCCCGTCCGGCTGTCCGGTCGGCCCGTCCGGCTCCTGTTCTGTAATTAAATTGTTGGATTCTGCAATACAGTTAGTCTTTGAGTTTCTATTGTTTGCGTAGTCAAAGGTAGTTTTGATTGGCTGCGGAAGGGTGTTGTTATGTTCTAATGTTTGCGAGGGTCTATGTTATATCATTCGTATTTAAATGCTAGTTGTCTTATCGCAAATCGATAAAACTTTCATAAAATTAAGGTTTTATTACGCCAAAAAGCTCTTTTATATAACACTAACGAACTCAAAAAGCAATTGGATGCTTATCTCTTTCCAATCGTGTTAAACTGTAAGTCCGATGTACATTTTGTTTTAAACTGGAACGATAAACAAAATCCGAGTGCGCGACCGGCCATTAAAAGAGAACTTTACTTTGTTTTTATAAGAATCAGAATGACGTGGAAATATTTAATTAATTACTTGGCAATTAAGGTGTTTAGTGCGCGCGGGCACGCGGCTGACGCAAGCGCAGATAACACGCGATTTATGGGAAACCCTCCTTTTACTGATAGGGTTGCTGAATAAATGTAGCATTTGGTTCTTAGCAACCGCGACCTGCAACTGCGACCATTGCTTATTTATTATGGATGTGTATGGCAACGTTCTTAACCTATCACATACCCACAAAACGAGACACAATAGTAAAACAATAACACCGCGGTCTCTTAGGACCGCTCGGGGATTCATAAACTATGACGCGGTCGCTTGGTTTGCGTTGTGTTGGACGTATCAATCCAGCAGCAACTTCACGTGATTTCTCTAGAAATACATGTCGTTAAATAGTTTTTCCTTTATGGCTATATTGTTAAACTCTGGATATTTAAATGTCGGTACTATGAAACAGCTTAGTAATCCGTAACCGTAGTCTTGTCACCGCTTGACAAACATGACATATCTCACAACTTGGAGCGTCATGTCATGATGACTTGTGCTATTGTTGTTACATGACATGTTATTGCAAGCGCTTGTAAGTTGTGTGTCGCGTGTGCTTGCAGTCTTATTGTTGATTCAATATGCGTTATTCATAAGCTTATAATATTGGACAGTCTCTACAATGTCATGACGTGAGGCATTTTTTCTATGTTTTGATTATTGCGAAATGCGAAGCTAGCCAGGGCTGCGGGATTGAACGAAATAGTTACCCCAGCCATAACAGTAAAGGGCAAGTAAAGAAACATCGGTGAATTTAAGTTAATAATAGATAGCTAGAGTTTGGGAAACAAGGCATACTAATTTTTGTGCGCATCATATGCAACATTTTTTATGCGTTTTAATGAGCCCCTTAGAAGAAAACCTCCATGCCAAATTGCCTGCCCTTAGATTCAGATAGTAGGCAGCCCTGGCCCTTCGCAACTGTCTCCAGGTGTACTGTTCAGATAACGGAGTGCGTCGACGGCAAACTTTACGACACTTTTTACTTTTCCCTTTTAACGCACTCTTAAAATCCATCCCGCGAAGGAACGACATTCTTTGCTATTTTCATGTTTTATGGACTGAATTCTGCAGAAACAGTTGGAGAAAATGCAGGAACGGTGTTCTTGAAATACTTACCTAAGTATGAAAATGAAAAACTATTCCGAGAATCGTTTATATTTGCTCTGTAATAACAAATACATATATTCTCCGAATTTGAACGGAGACTAAAATTGGAAACGTCACAGTTTCATTTGAATAGGGTTCACGCTTTTACAGCCAGACTGCAATATTGCAGTCGAATACAAGTAAAATACTTTACTACATTTCGCATTTTGCTCTTTAAACTACATTGTAAACGTATACAGACATTTTAGAGACGTTTAAACTGACATGCAACAGTAAAAAGTTTTTATTTTCAGTTAGAAGAGCAAAGAATTAATTCATGGAAATTATGTTCGCTACTTTGTTACTGAGAAAATTCATTTTCATCGTAAAAGATTTAGAACGGTTAGTCTGCAGACTTCATATTGCGAAAAAAACTCGAGAGGAACTGAAAATGTAATAAAACTTTAATTTAATTCAATTCAATTCAATATACGTAACATATCCACCGAAAAACTATAACTTTCCGACTTGAATTTACTATTATGTTCCCAAATCACGACTAACTAAATCCATATTATTAGAAAGTGAGCCCCATTGACCTCTATAACGTGTGTATTAAAATCAGTTCAGTTCGGCGGGCGGCAGGTAAGTTCAAACGACGTGAAACACTTTCTAAGCGCGGCGCTCTGTCCCGCTGTCCCGATAATTAAATCTGAGCCGCGAGCCTGCCCCGTCGCCGATACTGCCTGCTCGCACGCCAATACCTACGACCCTGACTTCTGTCCCTCTCACACTCCCACTACGCCCTATAGCCCCGTCCCACTCTCAATGAAAGTGACTTTCAGACGGCATTCCCATTATTACGACTGTTTAAATTATAATGGAACACGCTCCTACTTGTTTTAGAAATGTTTATTATTTCGTGCGTTTTGTTCAGGTTCGCTTTTTTTGGAAGTTATAAAGCCACCTCGCTTTAGAAGGGCAAAATATTACAAAAGTGAATGAAATATACACCTACCAGTTGTTTATTTAAAAAAAAATACAACAAACTACTTTTTGCCACGAATAATTTTATTACTCCAAAGCAGTTGATTCATGCATTTATCGAATAAAAAGGTACAGTATTTGCTGTGTAACTGGCATTTGAAATAGATTAGTAACAGAACATTAATAGACAGATCAGAAGCAGGCCTCCGTCACTCCATGTACTTGCGCGCTATAAGTGCCTACCGCCCAGCCGAGCGGTCTCGGTCCGCTTGCGGATCAAATTCAGTGCGGTTTTCGCAAGCGAAGCGCGCGCACGCCGTTCAATTTTAATAGTGCTGTTCGTTCGTACGCGTATTACGATGCCGTGTGGTGCCTTATGTGCTGTAGATGGGTGTAAATCAAGAAAAATAAGGGATAAACACCTAACATTATTCCTTTTAGCTGTCAAAAAACGACGAAACTTATAAAAGAAATATTTTATAAACGATAGAATTTAAGATTTTAAACTGTAATTAATTATAAATAAATTGTAACTATAAGTCAGAACATTCACAGTTCTGAATAACATAAACACAAAAAGTCATGTTAATTTAATTTTATCGAAGAGGCAGCCCTGCGATTGCTGTGGGTTCGCGCGGTGCGAAGCAATCACAACTGTACGCTTGAGCATTTAGGCACATTTTAGCATGCAATGGTTGCTGACGCGATGGAGTAGGCTAATAAAGCAGTAGGTATTGTAATTTTTCTACTGAGTGAAGTATCTGTTACGTAGTAACTATTTAGTAATCTGTGTCAGAAGTCTGATTGCAAACTCTCACATAGAGCGCAGAACGAAATTCGTTTTCCGATGTCATTCCTTATAATTATGCAATTCTAGGGATGATTTTTCTGCCCTCTTTTTCAATGTGGAACTAGACGTTTCGTGTTCACAGGCCAACAAAAAGCGCGACCTATTGGATTCGGCAGTCGCTGATAAATGACCGATATTGGGCGTCGCACGGGTGGTGCTGGTTACAGCGACTCAATATCCGGCCTAAACGTATTTACTGACAATAGTATCAGATTGATGAATTTCCGTCTGAACTTTGGAAGTTAACGACTTACAATTGTACATTATTGCTTTCGCAATTTTATGGTTTTTTGAGGACATAAAAAATATCCATGATCATCTAAAAATCGTTAATTAGAAAAAAAAAAAACAAAACATAATTTTTGATAATGGAATGTACAAATTCGATGAAATTATATTTTACGATGTAGGTAAATTAAGAGGTGGATAAATTACAAAATCAAAATCGTTTTAATTTTACATAAGCCTACATGGGGACTTATAAAACATCAGAAGCCAGTGCACTGTTTTAACTGACTAACTAACTTGTATTTTCCTATGAACCCGCAAGAAACTCCATTGTAACTTTTAAAAAAATGATTGAGTTTACAATATTAATTAATTTTCTATTTTGAATGGTGAATTAACGGTCTTCAAATAACGTAGCATTAACTCAAGTGAGTACTGAAAACAAAAACTAATTCATTCACAGTAAGTACCTACTCGTACCTCCATCGGAGAGAGCAATTAGCCTAATTGCATCTTAAGCCTACTAATTCCAGTTGTGACTACCCAGTATATTTAGACACGCGGTAAAAATATAGAACTAAATAAGTAAGTATGTGCTTCTTGTTATTCTGAAAATATGAGTTCCATTTGTTTTAAAATTTAACTTAATTGCTAATTTATACCTTGAATTTTGAGTTTCAAAGTGATGCTGGTACCTACTTAATTTAAAGCATCCAACTCGATAAATTATAATATTTATTTACATTATTTTTCATACATGAGTTCAACCTGATTATTAACGTTATTATTCACTTCTTTAGATATTTTGGAAACTCAGATATCTTGTCTTTTATTTATATATAAAGATTTAAAAAACTTTCGAAAAACGCGCCATGAACTATTTTAATAACTCTTCTGCATTATTAAAGAAGCCAAAGTAAACAGATTTAAAAGTAGAAAGATTTTTACAACTTCGAAGAACAATTTCAAAGTTGGCCATTTAATGCAATAATCACGGTCGAAATGTCATAAATCTTTTAAGACACAATCGGAATACTTTTCAATAATTAAATAATCGCCACATTTATAGATTTAATAACATTCACCAGCTTAACTAACATGAATGAATGACGCGTCGAACGTGAGCAGTGAAGTGTTACACGCCGTCAACTCATTCCACATATCACATGGAGCTGTTCAATCGGAAATTATAGTTTATACTTATTGGAATTCATAATGTTTGACTATGTGAAGAAATTAATAAAGAACTTTAATGTCTTCATTACTTTTTGGGACTTTGATTTATGGGTCGTATGTAACTAATATGTGGGATTAGAAAAGTGACTGGATTATCTTTTTCTGCTAATGCTTAAACTGTTATTAAAATGCATCCGGCGCTCATCATGAGAGCTATAATAATTGAAATGTTTGACATAATATTATTGCTAAGCTTGACATAATTATATTGACATTAATTGTATAAAATTGATTTTAAAATTAGTAATTAAGTAGGTACTGTGTTAGACAAAGGATTACTTATGTAGGACATAGTTTCATTTGAATTAAACAGTTCGATTAAAATAGTGTTCAATAAATAAACGTACACTGAAACTTGCATTTTAAAAAGTAATTAATTAAATACTCAGAAAAACATTCCTAGTTAGACGCTATGACTCGTGCCACACCTCACATGTGCAAGTCCCCATGCCTCAGGGACGCCAGTGGAATGGAATTCATCACCCGTTTACACGACGATAGAAAACGTGGCCTCGACCGGAGTGGTCACCTTGCCATCGGCGACAATGATATAGGCCACGGCCTTCTGCGTTCCATAGGAACGATGAAATGTAAAGCTTTATAGGATTTTGTTTCAGAAAATGCGTAGATAAGGTTACATTTGAAATTAAAAAGAAAATAATATTTTCATTATTTAATAACCAAAAGGTCCACAACGTATGGCATTGAGGTATGCTACTAGAATGCAACGTGATCACCGTTATAATTATGGATTTTGACAATCGCTGTTACTCATGGAATGCCACTTCGTGACCTTGATGCTGTTTTAAAATTATTACGATTTTGAAATACGGTCACTACGATATGTTATACATATACTGTTACAATAATTAACCTTTCGAGTGACGATTCTCGAAAGTTAAATACGTAATATTGATAAAGCATCAAAAACTTGATTGTTGCTCATTTGATTAACTAAAATAACACAAATTTCTATGAATTAGTACTTTGCCTTTGCGAAACAACCAAAAAAACTCTCGACTTTTTTTTATCAACCTTTTTACTACCCATACATTCAACATACAATTTAGATACGCAATTTTAAAGGTTAAACATTATCAAAACGTTAATTCAAAGATAAGGCTCGGCTCTAATTTAATAAAAGCGTACAATACTAGCGTGTTTGTGTCCAATAATTAGTGAGCAGCACACTGTGCGTAGCTTGCACAGTGTGCCGGTGTGCGTACGCGGCTAGACACAGGCGCGTATCGCGAGCGGATAGAACGGCGGCTTCTCACGCGATGCGTAAATATACGCCGCCAGATATACATCTGTGCCTCAACTACTAATTGTATTAAATGTTTTGTACACAAATATTGTGCTGAAGGACGGATGTAGGAAATTGTATATTCTAGGGCTGTGTTGTTCCCTCGAGAAGTAGTTCTAGTCTTTGATCATGCACCAGTCACACTGGGTTTCCGCTAGTCATGAAGTATTTGTTCAATTAAATTCTCACAAAAAGGCAAACGTTTAGTGGTACAGACAATTTAAATTAACTTACAGAAACTTATTTTAATTTTGTGTTGGCCTGGTTTGTCAAGCATCGTAGATAATTTCAATGTGGTTATAACTAGACCTCACACAGATCTCACACAGTCCCAACACACTCAAACTTAATCTAACTTTGGCAATAATGTAGGAATACATTACCTCTAACATTAAATATGAGTAAAATTTGAATTCAAAATGTTCCTCCCAGCTAGACCATCATGATAACTGGGTCGCATAATTCATATTCGGTCCGAAACTATTATGTTCAGGTCTATATGATTTAATACGGGAAACGAGAATATTTTCACAGCTAGCATTTATAGCATAAAAGGCCAACGTTAGGTCAAATCTAGAAATTAATTACAGAGTAATAAAACACTGAAAATATTGGGGAAAATAAAATAAATTCAGTCGCGTTCGGACGATAAAAACAGGCATTATAAAGATAAAGAAATAATTGGCCCGAACAGTCGTTAATTGTGCGCCGATCGTAAAAATGCTAAACCTCGCAATACCTTGTTAAGGCTCACGCGCGTCAAGGACTGCTTTCGGTTTATACTCTCCGACGTAATTAAGAGTATGCATTGACTTTAATAAATCAGTAATTCGAACAGGAACTGAAATATATGTCCGCGGAAACCAAAGCTATGTTTACCTCAGCAATCATGACAGGAACAGGTTTCAATGATAGCACTTATGATGCGACGAAAGAATGATTATTTTGAAGATTACTTGCATGAGAGACACATCATACGGCATAATCTAGGGATCCTATTTCTTTCGTTTTGGGCCTGATCATTTGTCTATATTGAATAGCGCCCACTGATAAACTGTACGTAGCTTTTATATTATCAACAACCTGCCAATGTCTTAAGCCTGGTGTAGACAAATCATAACAACTCAGTGTCTGTGGTTACGAAACGGTCGCGTGACCGCACGGAACGCACCGCCGTCGTCTATCACAGACCTTATTGCCAGCTGGAGTTTCTCCAAATTCATATAAAACGATATTGAATCAGTTTCATGAAGTTAAAGCACTGACGATTTAGCTCTTTAATTTGTTCAAAAGTAAATCTGACCTTGGGAAATTGAGGAAAGTTTTCTTGTTTAAAAGGTACTTGAAGTTCTTTGTTAGCTAATAAATGTTTCGAAAATTACTTTGAAACAGTATTCGTTATGAAACTCAAATCTGGTTCGTTGACAGGCTGCTCGGTGATTAATGTTCGCGCCACAAATAACGATCAAAATGTTAGCTCTCCCTCGATCAACTCGCCGCAGAAATATTAAACAGCTGCTAATGCGGTTATGGCAATTTCGCCACAACTGTTGTTTGATCATCAAAACATGTTGTGTAAACTTATCATATTTATAGGCTGATCAAAATTTTCCAGCATTTTTAGAATGTGAATTTTATCTTTAGAGTAGGCAGAAACCACAAAACGCCACCCACTACGATCTTTACAATCCTTTTACTTTGTACAGGTTCATTCGCGATTATGCTTTCAAATGATGTAGTTGCTGTCTGTACTAAAAGCAGACATTAAAATTTATCGTATATAGACATCATAAACGTAGTTTATGAGGCCAGTTTACACTCAATGTATGGAATATAAAAAGCTGCGACCAGATTTCGATTAAACTTGGTGAAACTAATACACCGACTACCCTTAAAGCAATAATATGGTGTAATATCGTCCCCTACAAACAAGTAATGAAATTATAAGGGTGATCTAATATTATTGAGGCTTCACACACATTAGTGTTAGGGAGAGGGGCCGGTGCATGCTCATCGGTTGTAATGTGATCATCATTCGTACGGTTTATTGCAGTTACGGTAAATAATAGGGCTTGCTGTAGTTATAGGTTGTTTGTAGTAAGGGGCTTTAATTTGTAATAAATATTTATTGGGCGGTAGTATTGATCGGAAGATTTGAATTAATTACACGAAACTAAAATCAAAACTTTTTTATGGTTGCTTTTCTTATCAACAATTAGAAATGGGTGGCAATTGACAAGTTTACCCAAAAAAAACCGTAGTTCTTCTTAAAATTAATCTGGAACAAATTTCACGCATACCTCCGCAGTCTCAAATGACATAAAAGTTTTAATCAATCCACACTCTCATTTAAGTATTCGTTCATTCACATTCTTTCGAACATTACTGCCGCTCTAAGCCCTCCAATTCCCCTCGCTCGTGCCTCCATTCCTATTTCATTCGCCATAAACCGGTCCACGACGTGCTGCATCTCCCACTAAACTTTTACGTGTAAGCATTTACGGAGTGCACACGGAAACCTTCGGGAGGCGGCTGAATATTTTATATGACCGTGTGTTAGGTTAGCGCGCACAGATGTAGGACTTGCGAGCTTCGGTCATTGAGAAACTTTGCAGTGTTTGTAAAACTTAATGTGAAGATTTGATAGCTTAGAAATTTAGAAGTACAGAATTATAATGTAAACATCAATAATCTGTTGCCGCAACAACGTAATTTCGTATAATCATTATCAATGTTTTTGTTTATTAACACAATCTTCCCACACAATGCTCCTACGCCAAGTAAACGATTAGCTTTTCAAGTTTGTATACGAAGTCAAGTATTGTTTTTGTGTTTCCAATTTTTTTTATAAAAGCTGGTAAGAATTAGATTCAACTTCAGCAAATATTTGGAGTTTGGAAATGCTTTATTAGTGAAAATTGAGGAATGTACCAGTAACCCTATACCGTAGTCCTGTACGATTTTTCTACATTTAATTCTAAGTACGTTAAGCAGTAGGTCCCGGCTGTCATTTGTAGATTTTTGGCAGTCGTTACGGATAATCAGAAGCCAGTAAATCTAACTCCAATCTTGCCATGAAGTTCCGTGTTACCCCGGTTAATGAGTTGTGGAGGTCTGGTATGCAGCCGCTCCTCGTAAAATACTGGTATTCAGCTATATCCGGCTTGACTGGAAGCCGACCCCTATATAGTTGGGAAAAAGGCTAGGCAGATGATGACGAAATCTTACTCGACTAACTCGACAAAGAAGATATTAAACTGTTTTAAAATATAACATTCAGGGCTATATGAGTTCATATATTTAATTTAAAATTTAGTTTACGTACTTAAACATAACCGGTCCTGACAGGTTTGATTGTATACCTACATTTCAGCACTTATGTTTAAATCAAATTGTTATCTACGATTGACAAATATTGTTGTCCTTCAGGCTTTCTCTCTCTTCTCATCTACTATAAATGTATGTAGTTTCTGCATATATAGCCTTCTAATTCTTCTCTAGAGACGTAGTATCTCACATGTGAATGTTTCGCGTAGTGCTGTCCCGCGGGTCGGCTAACTGTTCTAGTTGGGTGGCCCGACGCCTAACGCCTGACATTTCGCTGGTCACCAGTGTACTGTTGTTTTGTTTGCCATGTGAATTGGGTCACTGTGATCTCTGGACTGTGTTCCACTGGTTTACTGACTGCAGTTTTAACTTTAAACTTATTTAGGAATCGTTTTCAAAAAGGAGGATGTTCTCTGTTCGACTGAATGTTTTTTATTTGTATTTTGATCGGCAATAACTTCGTCAATTATAATTATTAACGGATTTTGATTGTTATATTTATATTTTTAAAGATATCAGGCTAGCCTTTTTTCAAATATGTTGGGGCTGGTTTCCAATCTAACTTTATGCAGCTGAATACCAATAATGTAGGTACATGAAGGGACTGGCAACCTAACCTTCACAACCCACCAATTGAGTAACACCAAAAAAATGAATTCCATGAACGGATATAGTGCAACGCAAATTAAAGGAAAAGTAAAGCAAATTATGCTCAACCTGCTCTGCCAAGTCTTTCAGACTACATCTTCAGGGTCTGCTTAAATCTAGCCGAATGAATAATAAATAAATAAGACTACTTACACTTAATTACGCGTCCTATTTCTTTTTCGGCCATTTATTTTAGAAGAGTCGCGTCCTCATTCCGTGTTTGTGACTCTCGAGTGGATTCATTGAATTGCAATTTGGCTCCATAAAAACCCCAATTACACTATTATGTTACACGCGGGACTTCAACCAAGGAAATCCTAAGTTTACATTTAATGTGCCCTTTTATTGTTCGTAGGTAAGTTACTATATGGAGGAAGAGTAGTCCTGAGTTGAGCTCTACGAATACGTACTGACAAATGCTTGCACTGACTGGACTGGTCAAATCAAATCTGTACGGTTCTTTCCTCGAATGACCATCTCAGATACTAATCTGCATGGTTCTCATGTAATTTGACCATTTCTTTGATGTATGGACTTAAAAAACACTTTGACTTCTGAGTCGGTTTCGGTGTTTCTTCTCAGGGTAGTCAGCTAGGAAAGGAAACACCAGCCTCGTCTAACGAAAAAATTTACGTTTTTTTACAACCTATTTGCAAACGTATTTTTTTTTATATCTCTACACAAATTCTAAGTCATCACTTTTTAATGTAATCTGGATTTTCAGTGACGGCTGAAACAACTAACTCTAATGAAACCTGAAGGAGCTGAGCGACAATAGAGCGACAATTAATTTATAGAACTTGTACAATAATTGTCGACTTGTTGAGCCAGTTGTACACTGCGGCTCATTAAATTAATTGTGATTTAAACCTCTTTGTTCTAGCACAATGCCTGTGCTTTAGGGTTGGTTCACACAAAAATAATTAATGATAGTTAAAAAGATTTACAGTTAGTTATTTTTGTAGTTGTGTGAGACACAAACAATAATTGCTGTCTTTCTTTTCATCAAAATAGAGGAAGTTATGTGAATACCGTTTACTATGGCATGCAAACGGGTTCTCACATTTTGTATACTCAAACATGTGAACGCAACGTAACCATCAGCAAGTTACTAATAGATATATTAAGGGCTGATACTGCGAACAAAATAAACCAATAAACTTTTATATTCCAACGAAGTCGTTTCCATACAAACAAACAAATAAATCCCAATCACCACAATTTAATTTATACCTTCTTCAAGGCAAACAGTTTGACGGCCACACATGTACATATAGCTGGTATTAGCAAGGGGGACGGATACCGGAGTCACAACATGGCTTATTTGTGGCATGGGCAGGATGCGTGCCGTCACGCGAACAAACACTGCTAATTGCTATTAACATTCCTCACATCTATTGGGACGTTTGGTATTTTAATATAGTTCTAATTCTGTGCCAGATCTTTGCTGATGCCCTTGAACGGCATTATTGTTGTCAGCATAGCTCTTAGGCACATAATTAGCTGCACAACAAAGTTGATCTTTGAGTTGATTCTATTTGCTGTGTCGTCACGCTTAGGATAGTTATAGTAAGCGGGTTACCTAGTTTATGTTACATAAAAAAAACCAATAGCAATGCGTATATTGAGTGCAATTTATTGGGATATTCCTGTCTAGCGAATATCTGCATTAGCAATAACAACATGCTGAAAATTTGGTATGTTTATCAATGATGCTTACATAATTTTTTTACTGTTATGATGATCAACATTATTCAATTTACTGAACCAAAACAATAAAAATATAATTTTAAAAAGTTTCTTCTTTTGAAGTAGGAAGTAGGTCATGAGCTCCAATCACCCTTTTAAAATTGTTTAGATAATAGTCACCGTTTGAAAGCTCTTCTATTGTTTAATATTGGTTCATGTGGTCAGGTAATTAGTAAGTGTAGCTTTCATTGAATAACATTCCAAGATAACCGATCATCTGGGAATGTCATCCAATGAAAGCTTGGAAAGGTAGGTACTCAGAATTATTTATTTTTTAATAATGGAGAACTATGACACAATCATTACGGTTTACTGTTATGTACTTGTTTAATGACTTTAAAGGAGAGTAAGAAAACATTAATACAATAAAGGTGACGTTTGTGAGGTAAAGTCGTATGTTATACAAGTATGTCTCAATAAGATTATTATTGATGCCTTGGTCGATTTTGAATACTGATTTTATAAAATCAATATTCGTTGCACTGATTTGTATCTTACAAGATACAAACTGCGAATAATGGTCAAATAATGTAAGATCAGAATTATACAGGATACTGCTACTATGAATAAGATTTAACAAAAGGATATTTCAATTCATTCTAACACAGAGTTGCATTTAATGGCATATAAATTACGCGTCTGCATTTACTACATCTGTAATAGTCTGCTAACTGCGCGTTACCATTCAGACGCGGGATGAATAAGAGCGGTAATGCGCGGTAATATGCGGTAATACCCAGTAACGCGCGGTAATGTGCCGTAATGTCGCGGTAAAAGATACTGGTCGTATTGTAGCGATATGATCATGGGACAAGAATATATCGAAGGACCACTGGATAATCAGATTACGAGCAGCATATAGAAGATGGAAACATGCAGAAGATAGCTTAGTTGGCAGTTGTCTAAATTTTTAACTATGCAACTTCCTAATCTGCACACACATATACAGCAAAACGACATGTGTGTTGTATCGAGGGCAAAGTAGGACTGACTAAAACTATCTGTTACAAACAACATAAGTAGCTAACATCGTTTATAACAGAAGCTAGCTTGGCCGGTGGTCAACTGCAAGAAATAGAAATGTTAAACTTACGAATCCTGCTAATTATCTTAATTATTAACCCTCCTTTAATTGCCATGGGCTTCGTAAAAACTACCTTGTAACCTTATATAGAACAACAAAATTATCTTATTCTTCAGAGATTAGTACTATTTCCGCTACTGTTTCTACAAAGTGGTCCTTCTCTACTTCTCATTGCTCTATAACTGCATTCTTATAGTGGAATGCGGTTATATCGAGCTGTAATCAAGTCTAAATATTGAAAACCCATTGTGTTGAGTTATTATCGGTGAATGTCCTATGGCAAACGGCCTTCCGAGGCTGTCAGCACGTCGAGTCAGGAATCAGTAATCATAGTGGCATTCCACAGTAAACATGGGGTAATAGTGGTAATTGTAAAATGTGGAGGCGATAATTTTGGCAAACTATGTTCCCAATTTAGGACACAGATTGAATTTTGATTTCAACTGTATATTTCCTATGTTAGCGCATTTTATACATTTTAATTTATCCATCGCTGAATCGAATAAACTTTTACTTTAAAAACCATTTTACCAACAATATGAACTGAACGTTTATTGAAACTTTTAATGTATAGATCCGTGCTTTCGAAACCTTTATGGATGATTGTAACGAATGTTACATTTGTCACATTTGCGAATACGAATGTCAAAATATGTGCAAATATGCAAAGCATGGTATTCAATGAAGCTTCCATATTGTTCCAGAGCAAGGAGCTAAGCGGGAGCGACTGCGGCATGGGCGTGCGCGCGCCCGACACCCTGCCTGGTCTCACGCACCACTATTGTAGCGACAGGTAAGAATATCTGCTCATGCTGCTTTATTTTCTTCTTGGTCGTAACACTTTTGGCAGAGTGGTCGTGGTTGTCATAAGGGTTCTCTGCAAGCTGTCAAGGTACGCCGCCCAACTTTTCGCCACTTTAACTGCAGCTGGCAGTCATTCGGGCGCACACTTTCAATGGGCCACCAACGGCCGCTTTGATCTGGTCTATCGCAGATCTGTGTAATAGACTTCTAAAGTAGATACCAATATTATTTATGCTATTACACTTATTGTCCCAGCATTTTTTTTGCGAATAATTCACTTGAAATTTGAAAACCCACGCTTTGTAAAATATGCGGTTAAATCTAGGAAGAAGAACGTGCAGGTGTTTCGAAGCACCGCCGATTTTCGATACTATGACCTAAATTGCTATTGCAGTAACATATTTTGTAGCTGTCCATGCCGTACGGGCTACTGCGTCGTTCATGCAGTGCAATGTCTTCAATATTCTATGAGCCCGTATGCAGCGCGCTGGAAAAAGTTCCGGTTAAGTAGTTTCAATTTGTAGAACGACCTAAGCAAGTTTCCTTCTTGTTAGAGACAGGTGGACGATGTTCTTTCTGTCCTGTTTCATCATATTCATGAAATTATTTTTGCCTCTAGAGTAGTTTTGTGCAGAATACCATCAGGTAGGATCGCAGTCAAGCACTAGTCTATATGAATTAAAAATGGCTTTCTGATGCTGTCGGACATTTGGTTGAATGAAAAGATAGTCTAAACGAGATGAAAGATTAGGCTCAAGTATCTATTACTGAAAACATCAGCGTATCTGCTGCACCAATAGACTAACCCTCACGCATCACTTAAGAAGATGCTTGACGCTGTCCAAACCTGTCACTACTAACACAACCACTACAACCAGTCTTCAATACTCATCAGGTCTCCAGCGAAATGCAACATAATGGGCGTGTCAAAGCTAATGAACGAGCCGAGCCCGAGCAGCTCGGAGGAGTCGAACTCGCCGACGGAGATCAACTGCTACCGGCGCCTGGGCGAGCGGCCGCCGCTCATGAAGCGCCTGGCCATGGGCCTGAGCGGCGCGCTGCTGCAGCCCTCCGACGACGACTCCACGCCGCTCGTCGCGGACACACCCACCACGTAAGTGACGACAGACTTGCAATTTATTGATTAATTGATATACCTAATGTTTTTCTCTCTCTTTTTCTTCATTATCATCATCTTTATTATCTCTTTCTTTTTCAATTCTGTTTTTCCTGTTACAATTGATATGCCATCACTAAATCTATATTTCTTGTGAAGAGAGAACAATAAATTTATTATTATTATTTTTTTTTTTTTGTATATTCTCATTCTTTTGCTCTGCAATAGGACGGTTATTTTTCAATATTTTCATTTTATCTGACATTCTCTTTATGTATGGATTCAAACCCATAGTACGTGTTAGAGGATGGCTCCAAAGCTTTTCTCTAACACGTATTACTTCTGACTTTATTTGAGGTTAGTCCACTAACTGCAGCGTCCCAAATCTCCAAGAGGCTATGTGATAATATAACCAACCGTCACTAATGATGCTATATATTGAATTGGCCATTTATCAGGGCTTAAATAGTTCAAGAAATTTTTTGACTACGTAAAGTAGGACAAGAAGCTTTTCCTATAACATTGATCAATCTCATATTCAATTTTTGGCATTTACTTTCAGCAGACATTTTCCCTCTTTCAGCCCCACGAACCTGCCTCTGTGCATGAACGGGGGCTACATCAACGAGGCGTCGGAGGCGGAGGCGCGCACGCGGGAGTCCAACCGCGAGCCTCCCGCCGTGCCCGCCGCGCCCCGGCGGACCGAGCACCTCATGCACTCCGACCTCGACGTCGACTTCCGGCGGTGCAACAATATGAAGAATAGGTAAGTAGGCTAGTAAAACCACATTAAAAACCGATAAACGACCAACATTATGCATCTGCAATAATAGTAGATTATTGCATCGAGCACAAAGTAATTTATTATTGCACCGAGTGCCTGATTTAGAGCCCGAGCGCTAGCGAGGGCTATAATCTAATAGGCACGAGGGATCATCCATCAAGCATTGCAAAATCTTTAGTCAGAAAACCGATTGTTAGTTTATTTTCATCCCAAAATATAAAACCTGAATCTGCTAAAATAAAGATAAAAACTTTTGAGATTTAAATAAATTTACGAAACGGTCTTTTTAAACTACAGCAACATAAATTCCCAATTGACACCTCAGGCCAGAACTTTTAAAGTTGTACAAAAGGCTTTATAAAATCTATTCCAAGGATTTAAAATATCCCGTAACGAGAGGCGCGGAACTCGGTCCATTCTATTTACTTTTTGCTTTGAAAAAAGTTCTATATTAAATTACCGCGATGATAGCAGCTTAATGGAAACTGGGTCAGGAATTCACGAGTTTTCATTCTTGTGAATGGTCTCTAACAATATTTTATTTTAATTCTTTTAAGGCTTAAGAGCAAATGATGTCGGAACTTTTGTTGAATGAAAATTATGATCGCGTATTTGAGAAAGAGCTTTACGAGTGTTTGATGGTTTTGGTTCTGATTGTGTTGGGAGATCGAGTAATGTTTGTTTTTTTTCTGTATTATTCTAGATTGTTCATAAAATATAGAAAGAAAACGATTTAGGTACCGATGTACCTAAATCGTTTTCTTTCTATGCAAATTAATTAATCTAGTGGATGAAAGTTAAGGCTCAGAAGCTATTACCTACTTCGAAAAGATCTCAGTGGTTACAATAATTCATATTAGATAGTGTTTCTTGCAGGAACAAACGGAACGAACGAACGGCGAAACTGCCTTTGCTGATGTGTCAAAAACCAAGACAATCGTTTTTTTTTAATAATGTATCTTCTCCTTCTTATACCTGTCTCTTTAATGTACTTAACTTCAATTGTAACGTCTGCTTCAATTACAAACATATCGCTATCTGTTTCCAGCGAGTCGGCCGCGTGCAGCCGCACGACATCCTCATCGTCGGGCGCGTCATCGTGCGGCGGCGTGCCCGCCAACAACAACGTGCCGCGCGCCGAGCCCGAGCTGCGCCAGGCGCCCTGGTTCCAGCACGGCATACCTAGAGAGGTGAGCATTTTTTTGGTAGCCTGTTCTGTCCCATATTTGGGCAAAAGCCTCCCTCCACTCCTTCCATCTTTTGAGCCCGCGCTTCCTCTTGCCAGTTCTGGAGAACCTGTCTGATTCGTCGCGCCATCTCCTTCGTGATCTGCCGCGATGCCAGCGCAGTTTCAGGGCGCATGAAGATTCATTATTCCCATCCACATTTCAGATAGCGCTAGAAGTGCTGAGCTCTCAGCCAGTAGGTGCGTTCCTGGTGCGCGGCAGCACGACGCAGGCGGGATGCTTTGCGCTGTCCGTGCGCGTGCCGCGGGACTTCACGCCCGCCGGCATCGCGCACTACCTCATCCTGCGCACCCCCAAGGGGTACAAGATAAAGGTCAGTATGCTACTGCTAACATAGTTTAATATCTTATAAACCTTTTAGGAAGAAAACTTATTAATAATTGGACCTAATAAGGAATAAAAAACAATAAAGGTCCTAGAACGCCGCCCTGAGGAACATCATATTTTTTTCTTCTAAAAGAAACTTATGTTTATTCCTTTTTAAATCTTTAACAAAGGCTCGATACCTTCGTACATTGTCTATAAACGTAAGTTTTTATTAAATGGATGGCACTGCCTCGAACATCATATGCATGAAGTTTGGTTAGAAGGGTGTCGTGATCCACACAGTAAAAGGCCTTCGACATTTCGGCGATAAACTCTAAAATGCCCATTATAGAGTTGAAATGTCAAATTTTTTATTACACGTATGACATCTAGCGGAAGGCAATGACATTTGTTGGTAAATGTTTAGAACATAGTCCGAATTTCTCCTTTTCAGAATATGAAGGGTCAGAGTACATGGGTTTAAAGTAATCCTTCAGAAACTCAGCGAACAGCTGCTGTTTTGTGTTGATTATCTTGACCTCCTCTGAGAACCAAAAGGTAATCCTTTGGGTCTCATTGGAGGATTATGTTTCGTCTTCCAGAAGGAGTAGTGGTTAGCTTTATGTGGAGACGGACTCTGTATCTTATTTGCAAAGTGTTATTACTTTTTATTATTCTTTTCAGTTACCGTACCTAATCGTAACAATCACTATAAATAAAACTAAAAACGTGATGACTGAAAGGCGTTGATGTATTCTGCCTATGCCTCAGTACTGTTAACGTTATAAGTTGATCAGTAGAGTATGTTCAAACGTTAATTCATATTTTGTTGATATAGTTATTGATTGAATTTCTTGAGTTTAGTTTTCTTTGCTATTCTTGCTTTTCAAAAGCCAACCAAACAATGTGTGGTTCCAGGGGTTCACAAAGGAGTTCACGTCGCTGTGCGCGCTGGTGACGCACCACAGCGTGATGCCGGAGCTGCTGCCCGTGCCGCTGCGCCTGGCGCGCGCCGCGCGGCCGCCGCCCGCGCGCCGCGACCACGCCGAGCTGGACGCGCTGCTGCCGCTGGCGCACGCGCCGCACGCGCCGCACACGCCGCACCACGCCGCGCACGCGCACCACGCACACGACAACGCGCGCCACACGCCGCACCACAACCCCAACCACCCGCAGCACCAGCACCACTTCCTCGCGCAGCTCGACGTCTAGGACGCTTTCTCCTATGAACACTGTGTCTAATATTTTGTGTCATTCCAACGGACCGTATTTCATAGAATGCGACAATTTTAACTCATCAAGGTCCAACTAATGACACAACTATTTGTTATTTGTCATTCTTCTTTTTGCAAAGCAAAGCAAATTGAATGTAGTAAAAGACCATCACATTGTCTATTCTTCCCTTTGATAATTTTGCCCATGGACATTTTTATTCTCGTCCGTGTGATCACAGGCACGGAGCCCGATCCGTTAAAATATCACAAATTAATGTAGACACAATTTAAATCGAAAATATGCAAGATTTTAGTGATTATTTTAAGACACTGTGTGATTTGTAAATCTTCATTTTCGATCTCGTTAAATTCGACAGTTTCGCTGTTTTACAACCCAAGTGAATTCTATTGAAGTTTTTATAGATTAACAAAATACTCGTTTAATGTACGGTTTTGTTGTAAATTATGTGCCTGATTTTTAGCAGAATTATATGCGTTTGATTGGTAATATAGCAATACAACTGATTTACTGGAAAATTAAATAGAGAAAATGTTTTAAAAATTGCCATAATATAATTTGTCAACACAATTAAAGTTATAAGTTTGATTAACTAATTTTATGAAAACACATTGAATATAATTGAAAATGTGTCTCGATTTAATTTAATGGAGAATGTGGAATGATAAAAGTACAGAAAGTTAAACGTTTATAGATTTAATACTGAAATCACTATTTCTCACTTAAAAAAAACATTACAATAAATTTATAATAGCATCTTCGCATTAAAATAACTATTCACTGTTATATAAAACATAAATAATCAAAAATAATAAGATTACTATATCATCGAGTAAAGCAGAATATCTAAAATAGTCATGTTTAAGGAGTCATTAAATTATTGTATGTTGTCTAGTATCTGTTGGTAAGTTCTCTATTGTAAGAATAATGTGATAAATATCATACTTAGGGTGTGTACGCAAATGTAAAAAAAATATATTTGTAAAAATAAAAATGTGTATATGGATTGTAATTATTAGAAGATTCGTGTCATAATCATAGTTTGTACGATAGTTATACAGAAGGGAATGGCGCATGGTTTGAGTTTAGCAACGACACCAATATTCTACATAGATGACGTGGTTAATAATGGTCTCAAGCGGCATTCAAGAAAGAAGAGAGAAATAGAATACCTAATTTGAACGAAAGTTGGCTTTCCTTGGTTCATTGTTGTATAATACCCGGCAAATAAGTTGGCAATTTTCGCGCATGGTGCACAAAAAAGCGAATGAGCGAACGGGACGTAACGCAGTGCGAAGGCAAAAGTCGTCTAACGCACCAATCATAAACTACTATTATAATACTGCACCAATCGCGCGCTGGATCGGGGCTACATCATACCCCGCGTCCCGCTTGACCACCAAATAGATCTAAAAAACGATTTCTGCGCATTGCCAAGTTACGTGCCGCCGGTTATACATTCAGTTAAAACTGTTTTTGAGTGTATCGAAATAGTACATTTTGATACAAGTGGACACAGTTTGTCATTGTAACCGAGGTGGCCTGACATGATAAATACAGCTGATTGTGGTCGAGGCTAGCCAACGCACTTTTCTACCCTGGTGCGTATAGAGTAAATTGTAAATTTAGTCTACTATTAAGAATGTTGGTGTCGTTGAGTTTCAGATGGTTTGCGCTTAAATTGTTTTATCTGAAGTTGTGTAGGTATGGTCTAGTCTAACGAGATACATGATGTGTGCGCACGGTTTGTTTACGGATGATAACACACATTATAATAATTAGTTGTTTAGATTGCCTAACGTGTTACAGTATAGGCTGCTGTTGTTGAAACGAGGGCTGCAAATCTTTAAATACAGGGCGGCTAAATGAAATGTGAAAATTTGATTATTTATTTTTGTATGAAACGAAAATGATCATAATAAGGTGTTTTGTATAATATTTTTGCAATTATTTTGATTAGGCTTCACAGTTTAGTGTGGATATCATGATATAAACTAGCTTTTTGTTCCCTTTAAAAATTTTGTCTGTCAAATCCCGTGAGTTCAGGGATCAATATTTTACGGTTAAATTAACTAAAAAAATATTTGTCATACATTGGTCGTTTCTCGAATCACCTTGTGTCTTGAGAATACAATTCGCAAAATTAATCCTTTTTTTTGTTTTCACGAACAAACACCATCCTAAAAGCGGCTTCAAATCGAAATGGTAGCAAAAAATGTTGTACATCGGAGTTGGCTACTCTATACTTGAACATGCTTAATTATATGCATTAAATATTAAAGCACACAATTACCTACTACTATCTTAAAGTGCTTTGCTTACTGCTCGTACAACAATAAGTAGCGTCTGAGTTTCATAAAAAATAAACTGTTAGATGTCACTCTTAGAAAAATCCTATTTAATTAAGTTGGCTTTTTAAATATGGAATTTTGCTCCACCTAAAAGTATCGTGTATACAATTATTAATGGCCTTATGTATAACGGATTTACTCCTAGACATGAAGTATAAAGACAAATGAGTATTAAAAGTTGCCCAAGGAATCTAATTGATTACCACTAATTTCTAAAATTTGACTGCAAATTTTGGATACCATTAAATCTGTATAATTATCTTCACTTGGCTTACTTTACATAACGTTGTAGAATGAATCCCTTGATCTAGTACGACTCGTGTCAACAACAGCCAGTCTATTGCAATAATTTAAGAGTTAACATCGGAGCGGCCGACGGTGTCGCCCCCGCGGTGTATATTGTAAACAAGTTGCCTTTTAGCGAGTACCTACACTACGGCTTCGCGAATATGACGTATAGGCACACAGACATACTACAGTACCAATTGAATTCATGAATACGAATAATTTTTACTTTAAGATATAAAATAATCTTGCTCATTGCTGCGTATTGTTGGACCTTTTTTAAACCATGTGTACCAGTGTACCATTTTTGTTTGACAGTTTTTATTTATCGGATAAGTCAATAGTACGGCAGGGACAGAGAAGAGAGGCCCGCCTCTGTGCGTTTGCCACTTTTACCTAATCGGCACGTGTGAACTGATCTCAGACTCTGTTAAGCGGTGTGCTGTATCCGCGGATTTCTCTTTGTCAAGCTGGCTTCCGTACTTGCCAACACTTCCGTACTATTGACTTCTCCGACATATTTATCACTGAGTACTTTCATCTCCTGAAAGATTGCTAGCACCAAAATTCAATTTAATTAGATTGATATCTCTCTTTGTCCGTCTGTGTGCCTACCCGTCATACAAAATGTTGATTGTTATACACTGCCTTAGTACGAGCCGTTTGTATAAACGTAACGATATCAGTAGCTTAGTCTGTTGATGTTATACTGTAACTTGCCATCTCATCAATAGTTATATTATAGGCGTTAGAACTCCAGAGTTTTTTGATATGGTAACACTGGCAATACTCATTACTATTCACTGTACTTCAATTCTATGTATCGTCTTCTTCACTTTGGTTGCGTATGTAATGTTAGAAACTTGGTTAGTTACGTTTAAAAAAAAGGTCTACCAAAAAACCTGCGAGCATTTCGAGAAAGCTAATATTTTCCCTCGATTCTTATAAATTCATGTCAAAGAATAATATATCCATACCCTAATCTGTGCAAAATGTGAATCATTATTACAAACATTCAGCAGTAACATAATTGATGACCTATAGACCAGGGTCGATAATTTATAAAACCAAAAAAAATAGTAGTAGGATGAAACCCAATAGAAAAGGAGGGGAATATTATAAAAAATAAAGGAAAAATTATTTACGGGCGATCTGAGGTCGGGAAGGGGATGGGGGTGAGTTTTTAAGGGTAAAAACGGTTTTCCTCGATTTCCGGCAAAACTAAAAGTCCTATCGAAAAAAGTAAAAAAAATATATGTTACTATAGTAAATCTTCTCAGAAAATGCAAAAATAAAATCGAAAAAAAACTCGAATTTTTTTTTCTTGATTGTTTGTTAATTATAGTAGTATATTTTTATTTGAATTTTCTGTTTTATCAATGTAACATGTAATCTAACGTTTTTGGAGTAATTAAAGTGTTAATTTTAATAAATAGCTCAAAATTTTTAATAATAATTAAATAAAATTTGAAATTGGAGTTTTTTTTCGATTTTATTTTTGCATTTTCTGAGAAGATTTACTATGGTAACATATATTTTTTTTTCACCATCGGAATGTACAGATTTCAACGAACAGAAAACATACCAACTTTTAGAAAAAAGCTGATATTTTGATGGGTGACTTTTCGATTGAAAATTAGGGTGTTTTTTCGATATTAATTCAAAATAAGGTGAAAAAATAAATATTTTTAATCAAATAAATTACAGCGTATTTGGGACATAAAAAGGTAAGTTTTCACCAAATTTCGTTAAAAAAAAATTGTAAAAGACAAAAATAAAAAACTAAAAACTTGGTTTTTTGAATTTTTCACATAAATTTTGAGGTTATGTGAAAAAAGTGTGAATACAAAAGTTTTAGATCTTTTTATTACCTACAACTTCGCCATTTGACTTTATTCGATAGGACTTTTAGTATCGAGGAAAACCGTTTTTTACCCTTAAAAAACTCACCCCCATCCCCTTCCCGACCTCAGATCGCAGGTAAAATATTTTTCCTTTCATTTTTATAATAATCCCCTCCTTTTCTAATGGGTTTCATCCTACTATTATTTTTTTCACTTTTTATTATTTTTAAAGGCTCCTACCCTGGTCTACTACTCGTATTTTAATATGTAACTTTCACTTTCCGTTAAAGTTTAATTCACAGTGGTCATTCAAATTTCAAAAAGTATCTACTAGGTTTTAAGGCTTATTTTAGTAAGTACAAGAGTTGTGTTCCGGGTTCGAAAGAAACCTGTTTGGTGAATTGAGAGAAGGTTCGAAACATCCAGGCCTGAATATTGACTCTGTAAAATTCGAATAATGCCTACAAACTGAATTTCATCGCAAACAATGTTTAATTTTTTAGTAAAATATTGATAGCAATGTTTTTTTACTCTAATCTTTTCTAGATTACTATGTACTTCACACTTTCTAGCTCTGACACCAGACGTCGCCTGTGAGCTAAGCGTCAGTTTTGTACCTAATAAGCGAATTTTATCCACCTTTACAAAATAATGTAGTTAACTACATCAGTGAAACTAATAATTTATTTACGTATAAATAAAATAAATATCAAGAATATTATATGAAGTGGTTTTATTTATTAAAACTTTCTTTAACAAGAAGAATAGGATATCATCACTCACCTGCAAGCTGTAATAAAAACTGTTGATATTTAAAAACAGTAGAACACTGGTGGCCCAGTGGTAACTACCCCGACTTACAAGTTGTAGGTCGCGGGTTAAAACCCAACTAGGCGCATTACTGTGTAATTTATTTCATCACCACCTGTTCTCAAAATGGATAAACATCATGAAACACCAGAAAACCAGGCATGTTCTACACCGAAAACTTCGAAGACATGTGCCATCCACCAATCCACACTGGGCCCGTGTGGTGGATTACTGCCCTTTCCCTCGCCTAGAGAGGAGGCCTGAGTCCCAATAGTGGGGATAGTTACTACGAGGTCAACAATAATATTAAAATAAAATATTTAAAAACTGCATGAGCTCCATAACTGAGAAAATACAGCAGCAGAAACAGAAACATGCTTGTAACACCATCTAGTGGCTGAATTAAAAATTAATGTTTCAAGAGTTACCAACCTGCGAAAAGCGCAATCTACCGCCCACCCTCTGAACTATGGAAACTCCTTGTTACCAAAACTGTATTTTTGATTTAACTATACAGCTACGAGGCCCGTTTTTATTCCCCAACAGTATATTGATAACTTAGGTGCTGGTATTACCACTGGAACTGTTGAAGGTTTTGGGCTTTATAAATAGGTGTCTCTAGTGTGCTAAAAAAATAGGGGAAACTTTGAAGAACAAGAAACAGTATGCAAGTGACGAAATTAAGCCGTAGGTCTCGGCTGTCATTTGTAGATCTTTGGCAGTCGTTACGGATAGTCAGAAGCCAGTAAATCTGACTCCAGTCTTATCGTGAAGTACCGTATTACCTCAGTTAATGGGTTGTGGAGGTCTGGTAGGCAGCCGCTCCTCGTAAAATACTGGTATTCAGCTAAATCCGGTTTGACTGGAAGCCGACCCCAACATAGTTGGGAAAAGGCTAAGCCGATGATGATGATGACGAAAGGTTCTATTTGGCTTCTGAAAAAGGCTCTTCACTTTCTTTACCTAGAACTCCAAATGAATCAACGAAATATTTTTGTGTTGAGTCTATAAACAGTTAAGGCCATCGTTTTCCTAATCAATTTCAAAAACGAAAAACATTTATTTCAAACAAACCAATACAGGCACTTTTGAAAGGTCAGGAAAAATGATAATGCACATTCCAAAGCGTAGACCTCTATGGAGAAGAATGTGCACGAAACTCCATGACAGGCTAATACTAGTAGCTTTTCTTAGAGCAACAGTTACCTACCAAAGCACACGACATCATCCCTGCGTAGTATGGCGTTCTGTAAAGGAACACACTAGGTATTCATTCTGGGCAGCACTTTTCTTGGTCAAACTTCCATACAAAGGTTTCCAACTTAGGTTAGCTTAGGTTAGAAAAACACTTCTTTTTCTTGACTCCAGGAGCCGATTTTGAAGCTCATCGGTTTAATGATTGGTATTGGCCTGAGAAACAAAATGCACTAGGTCTTCGTTCTGGGCAGCTCTTGGTCCAACTTCCATACAAGGATTGGCAATGTCCTTTATCGTATGTTCTTGATATTATGTATGTGTATGCATATCAAGAATATTCTTGGTTACAAAAAACAGAACAAATCTAATCATGACGGACGTAGCTACGACGGGATCTCATAATGGTATGGAAAGACCGTTGGTCTGTTGGAACCCATCGTTAGGTACGTCACAATCGCGGGGACAACTCCTTTCTTTAAGAAGTAGTTATAGAAGCGCCACGATGTCCTCACTTTTCACCTTTGTGTTCCACGCGCGCCTAAAAGAGATGTCAACGTCAGCAGAAATAATGGGGTCAGGTTAGGGCCGATACCGCGGTATTGAAGCAAAAGTCATCACGGCCCTGTATTTTAGTCAGTCAAAGTCTGATACTCCCACGCAAAGTGGGAGAACATTTGATCATCCCCCACCTAAAGAAAAACACCTACAGATGACAAATACACGAAACACGGCCTTCCTAAGTTCAACACCATCATAAAATACCCCTGTTTATTTATGGTGTATCATTCTAACCGTGCCACAATAATTATTAGGAGAATTCCCCTATTACCCGTCGTCAAGGAAGGTAAAAGAATAGGTTTCTTCTTCTTCTGCCTGGCGTTAGTCCCGGCCATTACCAGGGTCCGCCTTCCTGCTAAGCTTACTCCACTTTGCCCGATCTTCAATATCCTTCCCAGTAAGGCCATTGGCTCTCATGTCAGACTTGACGACGTCCAGCCAGCGCTTGCGAGGGCGACCACGGGACCTAGCCCCAAGAACAGCCATATCCATGCATATCCGGCCGACGTACTCCCTAGGGCGACGCATGATGTGGCCATACCATCGCAGACGACACTCTTGCAGTTTTTCCCCCACGTCACGGACACCAAGACTACCTCGGATGAATGAGTTGCGCACGCGATCGGATCGCGTTACGCCACACATCCACCTCAGCATCTTCATTTCCGTGACGCGAAGCTCCTGAGTGTGTCTGCTTAATGCCGGCCAGCACTCGCCACCTTACAGGAGGACCGGCCGAAAAAGAATAGGTTTCATTCTATGAAATTGTTTTATTTCAAGAACTCGTGTCGGTAATGTAAGGATCAGTAAGAATATTTCTTGTTTCTATATAATTTTATTGAAAGTGGCTACAGAAAAATGTCGAAGAAAGCTTTAATATTACATATTTTGTATCCACTTTTGTATTACGTTTTCTCTATTGTTCAGTATTTCTAACACAATTACTCTTTGTATAGAATATTGCTTTGGTACAACTTATAGGAGTTACAGCCACACTTTTTGTGTTCTGCGAAATTCGAATTGTAATATCAGTTTATGAATTTTGCTGATAGAGGATGATTTAGTGGAATGGGTGGCTGTGGGGAAACCTAAAACTCTTACACGTGCCTCTTTACCCTATTTTCAGGAATTAGTTCTAAAGAACCATGTTGCTTTACGTTGTTGTTTTACGTTGATATGAAAAAAAAAAGTAGGTAAATGAGGCGTTTATCAAGACAAAAAAAAAACGAATTGTAAAATCAAAATCTTTGGTGACCAATATTAGCTTTTAAGTTTATCGTTATAGTACTGTTATAAGTGCTAAAGCAAAGACGTGCAGTTTCTCGTTTTAAGTGCCACTACAAAGATTTGGCTCCCAACCCGAACAATGCCGAAAGATCCCGAAGCGAAGACGAAGCGAAAAGCGTTCATTCTGCTATCGGTGTAGAATTTGTATCGTTTATTATGATACGAGCTTGTTTGGTTTAATAATGCTTTTACGAAGTTCAGATAATAAACGGTTGAAACATGACGCGTTTAAAAGACGATGTTATTTTATGATCTAGGTACTTTTGAGACAGAGAAAAACAATTTTCGTCTGCTTACTTCAGTTAAGGTAAACTTAGTGTAACAGTGTTATTACAAGCTCGAACTTGGTACGATGGATTTGATTCGTCGTACCAAGTCTGTCGTACACAGAATAACTAACGTTTTCGTAGAAAGGCGTGATGTGGCAATTTGCCTGCTGCGGTCTTTGGTCATCTTCAAGGTTCCTAATAAACTAGTGCGTCTTACCGTCAACAATTGCACCACTGTTTACCTACATATCCATTGGACCAATTTTTGGAAAAAAATTGTCACGATAGCCTTCACTCCGAACTACAACGTTTTAATTTGCTGCGCTTTGATCGGTATTTCAGTAGCCACGCCCGGAATTCCTTTACCTTTGACCGCTTCAAAATGTGCAACGAATGGACATCGACGACGTCACGACACAACTCACGAGTGTCGGCTTCATTGCCGATGGCATTTGGAGCTGAATACCATCAGGGCCTACGAATAGGGTTATTTCTATTGTCTTTCAGAAACTTAAAGTAGGTATCTACTGCGTATATAGAAATATGTGTTTTTTTACATTTTATGATCAGTTGGTCAGACGTATGTAGATCCTTCAGTCCTTATATGCTGACACAAAATGCAAGCAATATTATCTGATACATGTTAATTTTATATAAAGCTCGAAAAAATTATATGTTGTAAAAGCTAATCAGTGGATGTGGAACTAAAGATAGGTTGAAGTGGACTGACAAACTCTAGCATGAAGTGTTCTGATATCTCATGCCAAGATTTTTACAGAACTAGTGATGGCTAGTGTATGATTAGTCTACCTACGTAAGTTTAAAAAACTCTGGATGTGTCGAAATCTCCTCTGCAAGGTCGGTGAATACACATTTTCTTAGTACGTAACGTAACTTTCGTTGCTTATTATACTACAAAATTTAGTTCTATGTCTGTCGAAAATATACTAAGTTTTATATTAAAGTCCAAGTAATAGTAAGTACTGCTTGAAGCTACGTAAAAGAGCCATTTCAAATACAAAATAAAGCGCTTCATATTTCTTACACTTTTTCTGAAACACGAAACTAAAAGACTTTTATAAAACAAAAATCTTCTCGCTTCATATTTCAGCCACTTTCGTCGGGAGCAGGGAGGGTAGTCAAATTTTATCGCACCTCAAAGACGTTGGCAGCGCGGTCGGCGCGAGGCCGTCGCTGTAGTACTGCCGACAGCGGGCTACTCTCATAACGCGGAATGAAAGGCACCGAGCAAATGTACATAGTTATTTTGCAAAGGAAAACGTACAGAAGACCTAAATTTATTCGTCCTTCGGCGTACTGGTAAGCCTACCAGTACGCCGAAGGACGCTCATAAAATACTAGAATACTTGAAACGACTGAATTTGTGACTTATTTGAGTATTTATATGTCTGAAATCGAATACTACAAAGGTTTCGTGACTAAAACTCCCTCTTGTTCCTTCTTTGCCTTCGCTCCTGGGCTCCGGGGTTTTCTTTCGCACAACCTACGGCTTCGAATTCAAAATTTGAAAATTAAATTATCCCATAAGGCACGATACTGCTAAATGTTGCTTCAGTATCTGACTGATATTTTTTATCAATTCACATATTTGGACATGTCTTCTGTCATACATCAGATAAAAGAGCCAGCACATCACGTTTGAAGGATTTCTTAACATAGTCCTATGAACCTTCTAAAACATTCCTAGCTCGTGGTGTCTTAGAGAGAGCGCTAATGACGTCACCGCTACCTGGCTCTCCTGAATAGGTGCTTAGCACTTGCGACTTGTCGAATGCATTGAGACAGGCCGCGTAGGCTATCTATCTAGCAGTACTATGCGACAGCCCTAATCAATGCATAGCTCAGATTCCATTAGTGTTGTTTTTTTTTAAATAATGTGTCACTCGCCAAACTTAAGAGACAGTGGGCAGGGCACATTGCTCGTAGAACAGATGTTTGATGGGGATGAAAGGTTGCCGGAAGACGCAGCCTTGGAACCTCTCCCTCAAGGTGAATCGATGAGCTAGTTAGGTTCGCCGGACTGGTCGTTGTGGCGACGCTTCGGGGAGGCCTTTGTCCAGCAGTGGACGTCTTTCGGGTGAAATAATGATGATGACGATGACGTTACGTTGTGTGACTTAAGATTTATGGAAAATTTTATAAGACCTATTTCTAATAAAGTGAAAAGAGGTATGTACATTTACACTTACATTCAAAACATCACATCTATTTTCAAGTCAGTCAGCAAATCCGAATGCCTATCTAATAACGAGGAAAAAGCTGCATTACCACCGTCCAGAGCGACAGTTATGCAAACCTCAGGGGCAGATTCCAGATCTAATTAGTGAAATCAGCGTCGAACCCGCACTCTCACTGCCTTTAATGTGTTCCACGGAGCCCTGAGTGAATACTAATAACCTTCGACCTGGAGGTCGGAGAGAAGGTTATTAAAGAAAGTTGTGAGTACAGACGCGAGACGTGACTAATCTATTGAATATATAAATGTTACTGGCCAAAGCTGATTTTAGGATGACCTAGTTTCGCCTAGTTCGAACCCGCGATAGTAGTCAGTTAGTATTACTATTAATTCATGAATCCCCGACCGGTCTCATTGGACCGCGCTATTATTGTTTGACTATTGTGTCTCGTTTCGCGGGTATTGATAGGTTAAAGTACTAATACTAACTGACTACTATCGCAGATTTTAGAAAATTGCGACACAGACAGGTTAGGTTAGAAGGCTATGGCGGGAGCAAGAGCTAGAGAGAGGAGCGAATCGGAGCTCCAGCCTTAGTCTTCTTGGTTTTTTTTACAACAACCCAGAAATAGGAGCCCCTCGGAGCTCCACGCATGTAGGGTGAACTAGTTTGGCCTAGGCAAAACTAGTTCATCCTAAAATCGGGTTTGGCCAGTGACATAATATTGAAGGCAAATATGAAAGATAATGTTTTTACGACGTATGTTTTATGAGGATATTACGATTCTGTTTGTTCCTGTTAGTTCGAATCCGTATTTGTAAGAGCCTCTATAACGGGTTGTAAAAATATTTGATTTGTTTTTTTGTCTTTAACAAATAGTATGTTATATACTATGTAATATGTTAAAGGGAAGTTATTTATTATATGCCAATTCTGTACTCCATTTTTGAAGGGTCTGTCTTTGATAAAAATGATCTATTATAGAAACTACCTACAAATTACTCGTAATTCATCTATTAAGTTTCTCTCAGAAGTGAATATCATAATATAATGGACTTTCCGGAAATAAGGTATACATTTTTTAAACCGATGAACCTAAAACTTACAATAAGTAGTCAACTTTAATATGAAAATCTCCGCGGCTGCATTATCTTCCTAATAACATCACCCACATCATAATAACGGAGGGAAACTTTTCACATTAAACCACATTGTAGCATAATAGTTTCGTAACTCTTCATCAAATCATCACCTACAATGTAAGCCGCAGAACATCTGGTTATCCTTATATGTCCCACCATAGCTGTGGGTTTAACATTTAATTTTGTAGCAACTTTGTTAGGTTCTCTTAATTTCCTAATTTTAGGTCTGTTATATAAGTAAGTAAACTTCCTTACGTTGTTGAAACCTCTACGGTCGTTTATACCGCGTACATCGAAGGACTGGAACAATTTGCCTGCTGCTGTCTTCCCGTTCGTTTATATTTTAGGTGTTTTCTTAATAAACTTGTGCACCTCACCATCAACGATTGCATCACTGCTTGCTATCAGATGGGATTGCAGTTAGTTTAAGCTTATACCAATTAAAAAAACTTGGTAGCAAATAATAATTAGGCTCAAACTGGTGCCACGTCAAGTGGAACAGAGTACATACTTACTTCTACTCCCTAGGGAAGACAAACAGATCGCCTCACTGTCCTTGGCGCGACTCCAAGGTCAATTGGCCCTCTACCGAGATCTAGACCAATTAATACACGTGGACTAACACTTAGTAGTAAAATTGGTCTATTTAGGTGACAAAGGGCTTCCAATTAAGACAGGCAAGCCGGTTAATGGATATATTTGGACAATGGACTAAATCAACGTCTGATGAATGCTACTTTGGGTCTTAACCCCTTTGTTCATGATTTAAGGCTAACAAGTACTCTTGAGCTGCTACTATTATTGGAGTTGTTACTTTAGATGAGCTATAGTCAGCCTGTTCGGTTCAGTGCGTTCGTGTATTAATAAAATAGTATTTTTATTTTCGCGTCTACAGTGCAAACCACTAAAGAAAACCAATTTTTGGACAGTATTTTGTAGTTCATAACATAGCAACGTGTGTAAAGACTACATTTCCCAAAAATTAACCTTTACTAGGGGGGGGGGGGATTGTTAGTTTAAAAAAGTTTTATTGCTTGAGTTTATAAACTTAAAACTTACGCAAACGTGTACCTACAAAATCAAATCAAAATAATTAAGATAGTTTCCAAAACCAATATAACACCTTCAAGTCCCCAAGGGGATCCTTGGGCGCCTCCCATGGATAGAGAGAAATTTGAAACCCGGCACAAATAATAATGATACCCAATTAAAAACTATCTGGTTGATAAATGCATCCAGTCATATGCAATCTAACTTTTGTTTCCCCAGTTTAGCGCTAATTACATCCCGCAGTTTGCTAGCACTAATCGACTTGTTTACGCTCGTAGCCAGTGCTATTAGAAGGGACTTAAATGTTATAAATCATGTTGAAGAAATCAAAAGGACATTGACCTGGTTTGACGCCATTGCTCCCCAACCAGGAGTACTTACAAATGATTTCTTACATTAATATACACTTTAAAAAAATGTAACAAATAAAGCAGACCTTGGGTTCAAAAGTATTGTTGTTAAGAGATTTTTTTTTTGCTATTGGCATATCTAGTCAAAAAATAAAACACGCACCTGTTTATTACAGTGAACAATGAACAGGTATGTACACAGGAGTGTTGGAAGGCTTCCTACAAGGAAGACCGATGAACTGGTCGCAGGTCACGGGCTCCGATGGATGTGAGACGCACAGAACCGGTAGTTGTGGCGGTTATTGAGGAAAGTCCTATATCCAATAGTTGACGTCTTTCAGCTGAAGTGAAGTTAATGATGACGATATACGCAGCCTGCAGTAGATCAAGCATTTAACATGCCAATGACGTCCAACTAGTAGGAGTGCACGTAAAGAGTAGACATGTATATCGTCCAAAATGTACCATTGTTATTATATTTATACAAAAGAAACTATTGCTTCTCATGGTCCACGGGTCGGAGAGCAACAAGGTATGACCTCGTTGAGTTTGATTTTAAGGGCGGTCTACTAACAGCTTTGTTCAATTATTATTATCGATGCATTTGTTTACAATCCAGAATTCATGTCACATTGACAATCCTGCAAAAAATTTCATTTTGTTTTCGACCTGGATTAGACCCCGCATCCGCATAATTTAAGATCCCTGTATACCGATATGGCATGCTCTAGATACAAAGACCTGACAACTTATCTTCAGAAACAATAAGCCGCCTGCCCACGTATGAAGTATCACGTATCTCATACTCCAGTCTTTGCCCGCGTCGACGTCCACGGCTAAAGTTGAGAGCTCCAGTAATCCATACCTTCGGCAAATTAAAAAACTTTCACGGGAACTAGTTTTTCCTCCACACATTGTGCAGTTTCCGATTCTATACTAAGATAACTCGTTTCAAAGTTGCCTTAGTGTTGTTTTGTTTTACTAGATAGATAATTTTAAATCTTCTTTTACACTCCAGATTTCTAGAAAATCAAGAAATAATAAGTTGCTTGAATTTGAGGTACTTGGAACTTCTCTGGGTCGTGGATTGGATTCCAAAAGGGAAGCTCGTGACTCCAGATTGAAGGCAAAGAAGGAACGGGGTGCGATTTAGTCAGTAAAAGTCTGACACGCCCTCCCACTCTGCCCAAGAGCGGGAGAAGTCATTCTGATGATTCCCCACTTGAAAAAAAAACCGGCTTAATACCAATAGTGGTTCGAGGTTAATGTAAAAAATAATAATATAAGTAATAGAGTCTTATTGCAATTGGGAGGAAGGAAATATCTGTACATTGTGAGACAATAGCGATATTATTATTAAATCAAAAGGAAATGTTTGACAAACAATATTACATCAATAGCTTCAGCATTACCATATGACAATGTTGACAAACCATAAAATTGTTTGTTACACACAGTTCCACATAAATCATTTAACTATTGATAAAAGTGATTGGATTTTATTCAAACATGAATATTACGTAAACATCCTAATAAATATTTATTTACTAATAATGTTTCCATTAGTTTTGTACACGTGTCGTGTTACTTAAAACCTAACTTATGACTAACTATACTATACTAGCTGTGGGCCGATTTCGTTCGCGTGGTTTTCGAAAACTAAAATGCGTCGCAGGTCTTCAGTTTTAGAATTAGATATCTAAGTGTTCAGTCAATACCTAATAGTGGAGTGGGTACTTGGCAATCTTGCAAGACATACGCGTTTCTCAGTAGCTCCGCAAAAAATATTTAAAAGTTACGGAAAAAGTGTTTGTAACAGTGTCTGTCACGCACTAAGTTACTCCTTGAATAACAGTCTTTCAAACAGTGTATAACACAACAGTGACTAATGTGAAACAAAGTGTTAATATTAACAAAAGTTTACGACAGGCAGACCAAATTCACAAACTACAACTCCCTACTGCGCGACAAACAAAGAAGTGAACTTTGAACCCATTAGCATCGAGTACTACTCATCCACTAACGAGGTACTATAGGCTCACTAATTTGGGCACCTCGATTACTGTCATCGTGGTGTAGTGTCTTGCGAGCCGACACGTAGCGCGTCAAGCCACGAGTTCGATCCTGAGTAACACAAGTTGACTTTTTGTGTTTTTTTTTCTTCTTACTTTTTGTTTTTAACGCATACATTTCACAATATGCCGCGTACAGCACGCACTCCTCCGAAATCAGCTGAAGCAGCTAATATTGAACATTCTCAATCAGAACCGGACATCCAAAAAGCAATGTTGGTAACACCAAGCACCTCAAATATATCTTTGCGACAGCTGAAGCGACCGCGGACAGCCATTTCGCCTGGTGACCACAGTATTGCCAGTGAAGAAAAGGGAGAGCGTGAATTAAATACTGCAGACTCGGAGACATCGCTTCTTCTCGCGGAAATACGTATGCTGAGACAACAGGTGTGTGACTTGAAGCAGCAAAACACGGATATCGGCCTGAAGTTGTGCAGTGTTTCTGATGCCCTAAATCTAAAACTCCAAGACTTCAATAAAATAATAAAGTCACAAGACGCTGAAATAACACTATTAAAAGGCTCCGTAAGTGAACTTCATCACAAGTTAAATATCTTTGAACAAAATAATATGAGACATGAGCTCGAAATAATTGGAATTCAGGAGGAAAATCATGAAAACCTTTTGCATGTGGCAATGCTGACAGCAAAAAAAATTGGCGTTCACTTAACAGAGATAGACATTGATGAGGTTTATCGGGTGGGGCAACGCCGTACTAGCTTGGCGGGAAAACCGAGATCTATTGTCTTGAGACTTACGCGCCGCGGAACCCGCACCCATATCCTAAAAGCTGCGAAAGAACGACGCCCGCTTTCTTCTGATGATATAATCAAGGGGACCGCGAACAAAGTCTACATAAACGAACGCCTGACCGCGAGCAATAGGTGGTTGTTTCGTGAAGCGCGAACTCGGACACAAGTACACGGATTCCATTACTGCTGGATACGAAATGGCTCAATCTACGTTCGGAAAGCCGAGGGGCAATCATCTTTTCCTATTCGAACCCAGACGGACCTGGACGAGAAAGTGGGTCCCCCTCAATCGATGGCTACTGGCAACCCAGACAAAGCAGCCACACAGCCACCAACATGCATGGACCAATAGCTGTAATAACACTATTTTAAAGCGATTCACAGTGTCAGTTTTAATCCTAAGGAATAAAATACTTTATGTTTTATACTTAATTTATACGCTACGCATATATAGTATGTACACTCATAACCATATACACCTCAAACAAACCAATAGCCTTTCACACCACAACACAAGCTTCTATCACTACACAAAATATTTCACCCCGGCCACATACACATCTTCTCAACCACGTACGAGTGCATTGCTGATAACCTTTAGTCACCATGATTTTCACTCTAATACTTTATTGGTTCATACAAACATTTTTACATTTGCACTTTTATGCGCGGTATTACTGAACTTAGACCTCTACCTAACTAAAACAGTTTTCGTCATGCTCTCTGGTGCAAACCAATCACTAGTCTTCAATTTTCAACTTGTAGTTCTAGACACATACTCAAATTGTTCTGACGAATCCTACCGTAAAAAAAAAAACAAAACATAAATGGCGAATTTTCTAGTGGATCAAATTGATCATATTTCTAATCCGGAGTGTCTAGAACTCGATAAACTTGAGGAATGCCAGAAATTATTGACTTTTAACTATAATTTTAAAATAGTGACATTTAATATACGCAGTATACAGCGAAATTTCAATACCTTTTGTGTTGCGTTAAAACGTCTTAATATTTTATACGACGTTATTGTTCTTACCGAATGTTGGTTAGGAAACTGTCCAACAGTTGGACAAATAGAGGGTTATACATCATATAGCACAGTTAATAACCTCAACCAATCTGGTGGCGTTGTAGCATATGTGAGAAACTGCTGGAATGCTACAGTGTCAGAGCCTGATCTACAAGACGCCGAATCTATTTTGCTAGAACTATCCAAGGATATTTGTATTATTGCAATATACCGCTCCCCTTCACACAGACAAATTGATACCTTCGTT
Organism: Mythimna separata; assembly: GCA_030763345.1. Classification (NCBI taxonomy): domain Eukaryota; kingdom Metazoa; phylum Arthropoda; class Insecta; order Lepidoptera; family Noctuidae; genus Mythimna; species Mythimna separata. The sequence continues at coordinate 405,176 of JAKKIA010000043.1, forward strand.
TCTACCTTGGATAAGACTCTTAATTCAATTAGTAAGTATGAAACTATTATAGTGACTGGTGACATTAACATAAACCTCTTGGCCACTGCAGATAATGCCTGTTCCGAATTAGTTGTCTCATGGCGGAACATGGTCTGAAGCAAGCAATTTCTAAGCCAACCAGACTGAGTTCATGCCTTGATCACATATTCCTGAAATCCAGACACGCGAGTGTTTTAGGCATCGTCTGTGATGTAGATATTACCGATCATCGTCTGGTAATGATGGGCTGCAATACAGTCGCCACTACTGGTACTAAATCGCCACAACGCACAATAAATAAAATCAATTTTCCTGCGCTAATAGAAGATCTCCAACACTACGACTGGTATGATGTAGTCTCTAATACAGACGTCCACTCAGCAACAGACGAATTTCATAGACTTTTAACCGATGCCATAAAAAGGCATACTACTGTAAAGAGGATCAGTCGGTCTAAATACATTTGGAAACCCTGGATCACGCCTGGCCTCATCAAATGTATGAACCACAGAGACAAACTACATAAAGAGTCCAATAAATATCCTGACGACAAAACAAAAAAACTGATTTACACTCGCTACAGAAACTTCTTTACCAATCTGATGCACAAATTAAAGCAAGAACACGACAGCAAAAAGCTGCAAGACAGTAAATCTAACCCTAAAACCATGTGGAATGCTATAAAGTCCATAACCGAGCAATCTAATAACAAAAGTACTAATTACGACCTATTAAAATGTAAATCTTCACCTCAAAGTTCAGTAGACTACTGTAATGAATATTTTTCTTCTGTTGGTACAAATTTAGCTAGTCAAATTCTTTTTGATATCAATGAAACTCAAGAGTCAGTGGTTTCCAAACAGAAATTAGGAGAGCCTTTGGCGATCAATTTCTTCATGCAACCCACTGATTTCTACGAAGTTGACAAACTGATTGTTAATCTAAATAGCGATGGTGCTGCCGGCGTGGATGGTTTTACACCAAAACTCATAAAAGAGATAAGAAATGTAATAATAGCTCCGCTTACTTACATTATCAATCTAAGCTTGGGTTCAGGTGTATTTCCCAATAAGTGGAAGGAAGCGCGGGTCACTCCTATTCACAAGAATGGCTCGAAGCAGGATCCAGCAAACTATAGGCCTATTTCTCTACTAGGAATTTTTTCCAAAATTCTGGAAAAGGTAGTAAATAAGCGCGTGGTTTCCTTTCTGGAGTCAAACAAGCTATTATCAAGCAAACAGTTTGGCTTCAGGAACGGATTATCCACAGAGAATGCTGTAAGCCATCTAACTAGGCTTGTGACTTCCTATCTGGACAAAAATGAAAAGTGCCTAGGAGTGTTTTTAGATCTTGCCAAGGCATTCTTCACTGTTGCTATTCCCATTCTTCTAAAGAAACTGGAGGTCATGGGAATCAGAGGGCTGCCACTGAATTGGTTTGAATCCTACCTAACGAGTAGACGCCAGTGTGTAAAAGTGGGTGATCACATCAGCTGCCAAAAACATTTAAACTTTGGTGTGCCACAGGGAAGCGTCCTTGGCCCGACTTTATTCATTGTCTATATAAATGACATTCATGACGCAATATCACAAAAATCTGACATCATATGCTATGCTGACGATACCGTAATACTCTTTCATGACAAGTCCTGGGAAAATGTGAAGGAGGAAACCCAAAATACTATGACTAGTATAAAACGATGGCTGGACTACAATCTACTATCCCTAAACACAGATAAGACAAAATACCTGTGCTTTCACAAAACGCAAGCATCAGCCCCTAAACATCCCATTAGCATTAAGATACATTTAGCTACATGCGAACCCCTCCATTGCTGCTGCGAGAGTCTTAAACAGGTGGATACGATTAAATATCTGGGGGTACTAATAGATCAACGACTTTCTTTCAAACCCCACATTGATTTGGTAGCCAAACGCTCCAGGAAACTGACTCGCATCATGAAACTTTTACGCAACACCAACAATAAAAAAGTCTTACATCTGGTCTATGTGGCTCTGTGTGAGTCAGTTCTCTGCTACTGCATAACAGTGTGGGGTGGAGTTGGAATTTCCACCATGATCCAAATCGAACGAGCTCAACGTTCAGTACTGAAAGTTATGTACAAAAAGCCATTTCAATATCCAACCAATCTTTTATATAAGGAAGCCTCGGTATTGAATGTTCGTCAATTATACATACACAAATTAATACTGAAACAACACAAAATCGTCCTTCAGTCTCCAGAATATCCGCAACTTTTGAAACGCCGAGTATTTATGTGTGGGTCGGTTAGTACTAAGACTATTTTTGCACAGCACATGCAATGCTTTATGCTTTGCCACATATATAATAAAGTAGTCAAAATTTGTGACATAAATAATTGCAGTATAAGGGCAGTCAAAAAGATTGTTCGAAATTGGCTGCTAACACAATCATACAGTCAAACTGAATCCTTCATAAGAGTAATCACGTAAGACATCCTCACGGAGCACTCTGCTACCTACACACACTCGCACGCATTCACACACACACACACACACACACGCAAGCACGCACCCACACTCATTCACACACACACACACGCAAGCACGCACCCACACTCATTCACACACACACACACTCATATACACACGAATATACATACGCATGCATGCTCTCTCTATGTAGTTTTTTTTTATTACTATTATTATTATTTTATTTTGTTCTATTTTTTTTTCTCTCTCTCTTTCATTATTATTATAACCAGTTATTAGCGCATTGATACTGTTGTTTTGCAAGGACGATACGCAAACACTAATTACACCATTACGCGTTTCGTTGGTAACCTCACTCTCGGACTCCACGAGACAGGCTCGACCTAGTGTGGAGTCCAATAGTAATTTACTGTTTCCTTCATGTACTATAAATATTATTGTAAATCTAGCTGTAAGTAGTTGGTTAAGGAAATGTAAAACACCCGATTTAATCTCTGGCAAATAAATCATATTATTATTATATTATATTATTATTAATATTACATAAGCACTTGATTCACATTTTAAATATGATCTTTACCTACTTTGTACTTGAAGTATTAAATTCATAAATATTTTTCGATTAGTAGTATAGTCAACCGATTGCGATGAAACGAAGACTAAGTCATCAAGTTGTATGAATTATTTATGAATGCTAAACAGTTGCACTTTTGACCTCTAGCCTACAAAGCAGTGCAGTTAAGCCAAATGTACTTTGAACTTTGAAAACAATTGGTATTTGATTAGCATTTTTGCTCTATTGGAGTCAGTGTCTAGTGATCAAATGCGTGACCATCACCAGGTCATCGGTCCACCTTGTGGGAGGCCTTCCAACGCTGCATCTTCCGCTACGTGGCTGCCACTCCAAAACCTTCTGTCCCCATCGACCATCTACGAGCAATGTGCCCTGCCCACTGCCACTTAAGTTTGGTTATTCTTTGGGCTAAGCTTTACAACTCAATTATTGTGTGTCAACGATATCCTATAGCTTTTATCCATGACATGTCACACCTTCAAGCTCGCTTTAAGACTATTGACAATCTACTAGAGCAAATAGCAACAATCAAAAGAAATGCCGTGAATTCCGGCGCGGCGAGGCGTCCATTAGACGCACGGTCCGGCCCGATCCGGCTTCGTCGCCGACAAGCGACGACACAGTGGAGGTAACGCGACGGAAGTGACAAAAACGCAGCGATCTAAAACGTCTTGCGACGTCCGACTACATGCTTTCAACGTTAAGGAGTATGCAGATCTGTGGTATTTTACGTCGCGATTTGCAGTCCAAAGTCACAACGTAACGTCATCATCATCAGGATTATCATTTCTGCCGAAAGACGTCCACTGCTGGGCATAGGCCTCCCCCAAGCGTCGCCAAAACGACCGGTCATATGCGTCTCGCATCCATCGGGTTCCCGCGATCCTCACCAAATCATTGGTCCACATTGTGGGAGGCCTTCCAACGCTTGGTTTGGTTTGGTCCAGCTATCGGCCTCTATTCGTTCAGACGAATCATCTAACATCTAGCTTTATTACTACCACATCGTTGTCTGCTTTCACGCTAACTGGATATAGTGGAAAACAGTGCCCGTACTTATTATGAACTAAAACGATACAGTAACATGACATTGTTGCGGAAGGTTTTACTTAAAGTATCATCAAAACATCATTTCTGTTAATTTTAAATAGAATACAGTATAATATTATGGAGAGTTCACAAGAACTTTCAGAAAAGTTAGCATGTGACCTCGAATTGAGCAACGAAAAAGGCAACGAAAAAGGCAACTAACAACACACAAACAACACAGTTAGATATTTTAGTTAATAAAACTCTGATTGACAAAAAAAGGATCACACTCAAATGATAAAGCCAACAGTTTGTCCGCTCGAACGGTTGAACAGGATTCAATGAAACTTAATACACGGGTAGACCGAGTTCGAAAATAGCACTTATGGTACTTTTTATTCCGGGAGAATTTTTACAAGACTGAAGCGACTGGTAGCAGCTAGTAATATCATGTAGCGTTTATTAAAATTTCTACAACAACTTTAACGCAAAAGGAAATGTACAATTTGTACACTGTACAATGATGTCTTGCCACTCCATTTGCCCCAATTCCACAACAAAAGAAAGGAGAAATAATCAAAAAAGTTTTAAAAACAGTGCACTCAGTTGCAGCAGCGCAAACTAATTTTAAAAAGTTCGCGAGCTCGTGCGATATAAAATTAACATTGGCGAGCCATCTGCAGCCGGCAGTGTGCGCGCTCCCTAACTCCCAACTGTAACGGACCTTTATTTCATGTTTGACATCTTTTGTTTCGCGAGAACACGACAAAAACATAATGTATTGTGTGTTGCCAACAATGGACGCTCCGGGATTTTGCGGTGTTCGATTATGATTATTAAAAGTTGTTTTGTGTTTAACAGTTTTATAAATGTTGATACAATAGGTATAGCATCTGTGCGATAAAATAATGGTTGTGACGTAAAATGAAACAAACATTGAAGGTTTTATATGGTAACCCAAAGCAGCCATCCGTCAAATTCTAAACGTCATTTTGTGTTGACACAGCTTTGTTTATTATGTTACTTTATTGTGATTTTTATTCGAAATCACGTTGATAAATGAAAAAATCCATACTAATATTATGTATTATAAATGCGAAAATACCTAACCCAACCTAACTCTGTCTGTTACGCTTTCACGTTTGAGCCGCTGCTGAACCGATTTTGATGTAATTAGGCACATATATAGACGAAGCGTTTCGCTTCGTCGTTTATACCGCGTACATCGAAGGACTGGAACAATCTGCCTGCTGCGGTTTTCCCGTCCGATTATAATTTAGGTGTCTTCAAGGCTAGAGTGAATAGGCTCTTAATAAGCTAGTGCGCCTCACCATCAACGACTGCATCGCTGCTTACCATCAGGTGGGATCGCAGTCAAGCACTAGTTTATAACAATAAAAAAAAAACATATCGACTGTGGACGTTCTATTACAGTAGATGCCAATTTTCATGTGCTTTTTTTATTTTGTCAAGTGACTCCGACACTCCGGCAAAGCTTTAAATACTTGCAGTATGTGGTCACAATTTATCAGATATTCAAAACAATTGTTCAGTATTCTTTTCTACTGCACTATCGCTGAGCAAACTCTTTCATTGTCACTATATTAAGGTTTATTCTGAATACCGATGCTGTATAAACTGACTGCCGCATCATCCCGCTGTTTTTGCAGTCATAGGATTATCTTGAACCGGGTGACCGTTTGCCGCGTATGCCAGTCATATTTTATGGAAACGAGGTCGGCGCGGCGTGTTAGTTTATATGGTTTTGATTTGATTATCATTTTACCTTTGAAATGGTCGCTCACGATAGGAAAAGAAAATACTTAAAGTTGGTACAAGTATTCTGTTCTATTTCTCTAAATGTAAAAGATTAGCATACAATCCAGGTGACGGGAAGCTCTTTGCAGCTTAACTCATTGTAGCTAGATGAGAATTCGACTTTACGTATAAAATTATTTTAAAAATGTTGTGATGGTTGGTTTTATATTGACTGCCTTTTTATTCTTCCACCAAACTTTGAGCAAACGAGCTGAGCCATTACCAATAACAATCATCCATGATCATCTTGTCCCCAAAAGTAGTTGCAAAGTGACCATTGAAGAAACCTTGCAATCATGAAACGATGTATGCATCTCGTTTCTTCAGGTTTCGTCTCCTATACTCTTCTCGTGTTTAAGAAAAAAGCTTTATACATAAAAAAATACTTTTTTTTATATACCATAAACTAGTGCTTGACTGCAATCCCACCTGATGGTAAGCAGTGATGCAATCGTTGATGGTGAGGCGCACTAGTTTATTAAGAGCCTATAACTAACTTAAATTAAAAGAACACTGCTGACGTTATACACTCAGATCGAGCGCACTCATAGACGCATTCCACCGGACAGCATGTATGTATGAACATACGAGCATTAGGCTGCTTTTCCACAAGATATGCTATGTTGCGTGCATGTGAAAAATAGCTACGAAACTATGAGTTCGTTTCCACTAATGCTGAGCAGCTATCTTGCAGAGCAGTTAAGACGTGCTATGAAGATGTCCTTATGTAGCTCTGCGTGGAAGAAGCACAGTTCAAGCTTCGTGGCATATCGACAGATAGGATAGACATCTATAGCATATATTTCTAGCACGCATACATAGTTCCCAGCCGTAACATGCATCTAGTATTCTAGAGTACCTACGAATCCATTCATATAAAAACATAGCTTAGTTGAAACTGTTAGCACCAGGTTTAAGCTGTGTGGACCAATGAATATGATTGGCAAGACAAGGCCATAGCTCGTTTTTGATGGAAAAGGGCCCTTACAACACATAGTTGTAGTGTGCGCCCGCTTACTGAGCGAACGAACGAGTGAGTGAGCGGTGAGCGGTGAACAAGAGCGCGGAAATATGAACCAAACTCAATGGGAAACCATTCAGAATTTTAGTGGGAGCATTTTATTTCAGTATGGCAAATATTTTACAGGTTTTTTTTTGGTTTTACAGTTTATACTTTTAGTATACTAAGAATTTATAGGATTATTAAACAAGCTGCCTTATATTATAATAGCGATCTTTCAAGAGCGATTTCCTGAGAATGGTCCTTCATCAGCCATTTCCAAGAGTGGTCATCGATTTGTCTAAAAATGTTGATTCACCTGATGTCTACTCTCTTTATGGAAACGATGAATAATTTATAGATAAAACGGCTACATAAAATAAAGTAATGGGTAGAGTGGAATTTCCTATCGGAGTCACTGTTTTTTTCTTTGTTTAGCTAAACATAAGTGTCTTCTAAGTTAAGGGTAAAAAGCTTACTTGTAAGCTAGCGTGCTCTATCATCAACCACACCATCGCTTACCACTTGGTGAGATAGGTAGTGGTGAAACGCGCGCGTATCAATAAAAAAAACCTTTTTCGTTTATGAACCGCTTCACAAGAACCTATACTTATTAATGTTAGAGCTAGCAGTTAACTCTAACATGAATAAGACAAGCAATCCAGCTCGCATTACCAGCTCAATCTTACGATACTGTAAGCCAATCTATCAGGCAGGCTCCGAGCTTGAGGCGTTGTGTAACGTGAGGAATCAATCTCGCGCGCGTTGCATCTCGCCGGCCATTAATCTCGCGCGGCGCACTGCGGCAGGTGGCGGAATTAGCAGCCCCCTCGACTTCAACTTAGATTGTGTCCGACAACTTGGATGACGCGGGAGCCCGACGTGGCTGAGGTGCGAAGGGATAATCCCTTTTGAGAAATTGGTGTGTAATGACCTTTTGAAGACTTGCTATAAGGCTTGACACTTTCATAACTCTGTATAGGAACATTTATTGTGTGTCCAAAAAGTGGAATTCGCTATTTGTTTTCCTTTCCTGATAGCTACAATTTAGGGCTACGAAATGGCTAGATCGCAAAGAGCAACTCCGGGGCGTGGTCTCAAGATTAAAAAAAAATATATCTTCAAGACTCGATTCGAGCATTGAACTGTTTTCATAGGTAAGTTGGTACGGAACTCAGTGCGCGAGTCCGACTCGCACTTGCCCGGCTTTTTTGCCTCATCCGGCACTCTACTCGACGGTGACTCTTTGCTTATGGTAGTGCCTCTTTGCCTGAGCTACAAGGTGTGCGATTCTCACCTGATCGCACCTCAGTCTCACCCATGGATCGTTAGCATTGCCCAGAGAGGTTTCCGCATCACCATACCCTGAACAACAGAGTCCGTAGAGTTCTTATATGTACTTGAGCCTCCGTAAATCTGACTCCAGTCTTGCCATGAAGTACCGTGTTACCCTAGTTAATGGGTTATGGAGGTATGGTAGGCAGTCGCTCCTCGTAAAATACTGGTATTCAGCTAAAACCGGCTTGACTGGAAGCCGACCCCAATATAGTTAGGAAAAGGCTAGGTAGATGACATGAGATGAGATGTACCTACTTGAGCCTCCAAGTCTTAGCGGGTGTCATCGTAATGGCTCCAGAGGCAGCCCAGCCAGCCTAGATGCACTGCCGAAGGTGCCATGGAAAAAGGAGAAGTGTCTGATCTAGGACGCAACTTGCATCAGCACTGTTCCTGCCAATCATCTGAGTCACACCATTTTTGTTCTAATAAAACGCTTAAGTAGGCTTCCATGGTGCTCTAAGGAAGCGTACTATATTATGATTAAAAAAAACCATAACATGTTATGATGCTTGATCTAAAGATTCACAGGATCATAACTTTGATGAATGGTCTTAAACCGTCTCTCCACGCTATATCATAAGTCCTAGGCTCAGTATCATGCCGTAGAAGTGTTAATATTGAAGTTAGAAATCTCATCGTGACGGGACTTAACCCTGTCGCTGCAATACCCGGTCTGGAGTACCCATCGGATATATTCTGTTACCGGTGATAGTTTTTACTATTAGTTTGGTTTTAGTCTAGTTTCTGCAATAAAAATGATTATAAAAATGCAAAGCGCGAGTGTAGTGAACTACATTGTCCACACGTGGGCTACCGGAGCGGATCTGGGCGCGTTAGTGACATTTTATATGGCAACTAGACTTGTTGAACTACATTAGATCCACGCCACGCGACGTGTTTCTATGTACAAATCAAGCGTGGCCCATGTGTGTGTCGGTCTAATGTAATTCCTGCTTTAATCTATCTGGATTATCGAAATCGTTTATACAATTGGATCACTTGACTTGCATTTATAAACGGGCGTTAGTGCTACAAAATAAAAACTCTTTGATATTAATTTTCGAACATTTAGATGCCTGTTTTATTAGTTTAAGTCCCAAAACATCTTCTTTATTCAGGATAGCAAAAAACTGAACTCGCGTCACCACTGCTTTATTTATAAAATACTTCAAATATAGCTCAACATGAATAAATTTCAGATACGAAGACATTTTGTAATGCACTGAAAAGTAGGTAACTGTGAATAATAATGACACGCAATTGGAGACGGTCCAAAATAATAGTTTTCTAGTTGAGCTTCATAAATCACATAACCAAGACAGATTCAATTCTCGAATCAATAAAGTCGGATTGCAATCCGATATGAATACATTAAATATAGAAGGTGTTCGCACGAATGCGCCGTAAAGCTGTCCGGTCGGGAATGAAGCCGTCCGGAATGCATGGGTCGTCGCGACCGGCGGCGCTGGAGGGTTGAGTTATACCGCGCGGGGAGCGGACGGGCGGAGAATGTGCAGTATTGTGCAGTTATGGAATTTCGTAGTAATATGAGTGTTATGTGGAAATCTCTAGTTATTTTGCTGACAAATTGTTCGTGGGGGCGATCGGTGACAACGACCTGGCAAGCGGTCACCTCCTTCTGCAAAGCAGTAATGTCAGCGCAGGAGGACCCCCTGATTTTTTAGATTGACGATAAACGGTGGCTCCGTAGGCATGGGCTTGCGGATGACGCTCTACCCTAGAGCGGAAATTAAATGATTTTCATTATTCAAAAAGGACACAGGTGATTTAAAAAATTAGCAATCATTAAAATTACATATTCTTAAATTTAAAGGTACCTAGATGATGAGGATTATCGAATTTCTAAGTTTTTAAACGATATAAGTTACAAAAATAGCATTAAAACAAAAACTTAAATATTCCTGTTTGTTACTTAAACAACACAACACAAAAACCGCTCAGCAATAAACACGAACATGATTTCATGAACAAACTCGCGAGAATGCTCCGACGCACGCTCCGGCGAGCTCTTCACAATCACACGACTCGTAACTCATTCATTTCACAGGCGCTGACTTTCAATACGCACACTTATTAACCAGCCGTAATTAACAGTATGAAAGAACGCGCGAACTATAATATAATAACTGGTTAAATTACCAGAACCCAGAGCCGTAGTTAATCCCAAAAAAATGGAGTAGGGCCCTGTACTAAAAGTAGAAAAATTATTTAATAATTATGGTTTTTTTTTTCGAATTAAGGCCTATTAGAAATGAATTGGCAGAACAAATACCTAGTGAGACGGTTTCGCGATATGCCTCGACGAAGACGGCAAGTGCATATTTTTGTAGTGTGGTGGGATATCATTCAATGACAGAGATAATGGTAAAGTGCAAGCTTAAAATAACCTCATAGATATAAACCTATTACTAACATAACTATAAATTGATGTAACGATTGTGTTGAACCACACAAATTGCTTCAATTTTCAGAGAATATAATAGTTGTTCATTTTTATTCTATACACAACAAGAACTAGCGCTCTTGTAGTTATTAACTAACTGGAACACTCGCTCTAGAACCGAGCGTGTAAGTGAAAACTTTCTAATTGGTAAAAATCAGGCGAGACTTTAATAGAAACTTTCATAACACTGCAGTGCATGCGATACACAAACCTTTTTATCGCTCACCTAGTTTAGTTGCAGCATACTTTTCTGTAGTTGTTAGTTGAAATACAATCTTTTCTCTATCAGAAAAATTCACCCAGTTGTGTAATGTTAGACTATTGTATAAACGATACGACATTTTAATCGTATCCTATGTTTCCTGCAGGCCTATAAAAATTTCGACCTTTTCGTGTCGACCCCCTTTCTACAATTGGTAGCCTCGGCGTAAGCGATTTAAAGAAATTCAGTTGTAATTTTATTAGCGCTTCAAAATTGTAACTTGGCAATCATTTATACCTTACAATTATACAATGTAGCGATTAATATTGTAAAAATGATTACATGTGTCATTCTATCATAATCATTCTACTATACTAGTATGTAACAATCATTTCAACGATGTGAATTTGGCTATGATTTTTGTATTCGTGTGTTCTAACCACGTGAGTTAACGTTAAGAAAAGACGTTCTAATAGCGTTAACTTTGTAAATTATCAGCCTGGCTAAGTTTGCTGTTGCTTGCAAGTAACTTGACTTATTGCGCCAAAGTCATACGCGTTTATCAAGGCAAACTGAACACGTCAAGAACAAATGATGAGGTATACCTATTAAGTCAAAACCAACACGTGTATTCAAAGTGAAAGTACACGTAATCAAAACAAATTAGAAGCTTATCAGTAAAGTGAGCAAGTTCCTAATTCTTCAATGAGTTACAAGTTTGTAAGTCTTGTACACGGCGTTAAGTCAACGTGTTGCCGACATAAACTCGGCTCGTCGACAGTAATGGGGCAAGGCTGCTATGCACTGATTGCTTCAAGTTCATCAGGCGGCGCGTTTTATAGATTTAATTAATAAATGTGCCGTTAACGTCAAGGGTGATTGTTAGACGCCAGGCGTGGAGACTGAAGAGTTTCGAGAATTTATTAGAAGGAAAAAAAAAACCTTAATGCAGGACCATTTTATGATTTGAATGGTGAAGAGAAGGCAGTAACATTACATAAAGTAAATGATACTAGGAGATTAATTAGACATTGATAACATCAAACAGAATATAATTTTGATCATTCTGATCAAAATTGTATTTATAGCCTAATTTTCGTTCAAGTAAAGGTTTTGGATGGTTTCTTATTAATTATGAACAGGTCTGTCAGCTCGTCTAACCTCTTCAATGACATGCATTAAGAATTTAACCTGCAAATTGTATATACAGTATTTAAACTGTCTGGTATCTAATCAATTCTCAGAATTTATTCACTCTATTTATCTTTTATCTATTATGCTGTGTTTTAATTTTTTTCAGTTATGTTTGTTAGTCTATATTTATTTAAGTTGCTGGGACCTTATCATGTTTAACGCGTCACAAAAACATGTCATATTATTTAAACGTTTCACCGTTGTTAACAGTATTAACACGGTTTTCACAGTGAATATGTGTTCACCATTTGCAACATTTAGTACTATATTATTTATCAAGGTTCAAGTATGAATTCCATATTCAGGCTGCAGCACGCATAGCTCAAAATGAAACAAACAGACAATGTAAACATCACATAGCTGACTAAGTACAACGAGTCTAATTTATCAAATGATTTAAGCAATATCCCGGCAGCGCGGCTCTGCCCGCCCTGGCCACTGTACCCAGCTGGCCCGCCGTGCATTATTTATGAAAACGAAACAAAACCAATAAAACTTATTGCAATGAATTTCATTTCGTATATTTTTCTCCGTTTCGTTCGTTTCCGTGAACTTTTTCTTCAGCCGCGATTAATAAATGCGCTCCGTATTTTGTGGTGATTCGGGAAATGTTTTAGCGTTTTTAATGTGCTTTTGTTTTTCCTTGGTATTTTAAGCCACGTAGATTGTGCTATTAATACCTGATCAACAGATTGGTGTTTGTGACGTAAGTGAATCTTTTGGAAGCTAAAAGACTCTCTTAAGTTTTCTTCGATAGAGTTATATAAACTAAAAGCTGGTTTTATAAACTTATTGTCAGATAAGTTTCCAGCCGACTAACTAATGCCTACTTAACCTAAACCTACTTTGGTTTCGTCCTTAGACAAGGCTTGTATTTTTAACGTTAAATGATAATTGTAGCGGTTGAATACTCTCACTAGGTATTGTAACAACGGTGTTTTTTTTCTAAATAACTGTCGAGGTCTTTTAAATCGATTTATTAACGAATTTCGTGATTGCGTCACTGCAGCGCTACTTTTGCCCGTTCGTCGAAATTGCATCGCGCAACTGAAGCGCCACTAACGCACAACTGCATTGATGCAAACAACAGAGTCGACGGGAGCTCACAGGTAATCACATCAACGCATGACTGTGCAGTATCAATGCTGCGTCGATGTACGAGTCCTGCGACTCGACGGCATCGCAACTGTATCGCTGCAAAAACTAGCCGCGAGCTGCCTCCTAATATCGTGTAAGATTGAATGTTTAATAAACATAGTGTAATATTTCTGCAAAGCAAAATCGTTAAACTATATTTGGTTTTCTTTAAATACGAATCCAACTTCGAAATCAAAGTGAATAAATACAAACTTCGAAACGATGCAATCTGTAAATATTTTCATTAATTTACTCCCTAACTTGTACAGTATTCTTTATAGGTGCTACATTGTGGAGTTATTAAGAAAAGTTTCGCAAAGCAAACACGAAACTACATTGTGGCATTCAAATAATAGTCATAACACCACTTTAATGGGACCTCTACTCGTAAAACATGTTTCCTCTTCATCGTTATATTTTGGAGAATGTAAGAGATAAGAGGGTGTCTTGTAAAGTTGGTGTACAAAAGTAGCCAAGATGTAAGTTCCCTAATAAAATAAAGTTGTAGTGTTGGCAACATTGTTACAAACAATATTTCTCTTGTTTTGTCAACAGGGTGAATGTGCTACAAATGTTGGAATGTTGGTGAGTGTCAATGGCTCGATTGTGTCGTCTTTGATCATTTGAATGTCAATGTGTATCGTCGGCGTCTGCAACAAAGAGAGCTATTTTAGAAATGTGCTCACATTTTGCGTGTTTAACTTTTTATAGTCGATATATTTAGCTCAAAAGTAACTAGATATTCCAAGAAACTCGTCTCAGTCTTCAAAGAAAATGCATTCTGTATTATTATTTGTCTTTACGTTGTTGACTTATTTGAGTAATTATAAAATGAAATTTGTTTTAAATAAGTTACTATATTTTGTTATACCCGTTTTCTCCGAATTCTCCCAATTGATACTTCGCTGGGGTTTAGTGATGCAAACTTGATACAAAAGGCTCTATTTTTATCTCAAAGACTATTTTAAATTTAAAGTTATTTTAGCAATACAGCTTCGATTGCAAGGTAAATGTTAAACTGAACAAAGAACTGGAAATTCCTGTAAAAGTCTACGACGACGGCACTTCCCCGACATCATTACTCCCCGATACTTATGACAGTCGCGTACGAGCCGCGCGTTTGTTACATCTGCATGTCTGATTGCGACCCCGCAGGAATTTGTAACGCAATCATTGAATAATGCAGCTCTTTATTAGAGTAATCTAGTCTGTGATACTAGAGAGAAGGAAGTTAAGAATATTTCATGTTTCAAGAAGATTTTTTACAAATTGATTAGGTATATATTTTAGTATTTGTTCTGTGGAAAAACCACTACCTTTAAGTTGAAAGGAAACCGTTTGTCATAGTATGGTTATATGAACAGGAGAAATAAAACGCATGGCACTAAAAGAGTTAAGACTTCAGAGTTGACCTGTGGATGGATGGAGAAGGAAAGGGAGGCCAAAAAGAAAAGATGGATGGATTGTGTGAGGAGTGATATGACAGAAAAGGAAGTTACTGTAAGCGTGACGAGTGACAGGACAGAATGGAAGAAAAAAATGTGTTCCGTCAACCCGAAATAAAACGACACAGGAGCAGAAAGGTGATGATGAGTAACCACTACCTTAAGAAAATTTTCTAATACAATACCTAGAATTGACAAAAAAATGTTAATCTTAGAATTTGAGACGGATAGCCTTAAATTCGAGAATTTCGATGGTTTACCACAAGCAGTTGTGTCATTTGAAACAGAATGTAACCAGGCTTAAAGACTTAGACTGTACTCCTCAAAAACTTAGATCTTTTATGTTCAGTTTATACGTAAATAGGTTACTTTTACTTTTTACCTTTATCCATTGTATCGTTGCTTACCATCAACTAAATTAATCATCATCATCATCTCAGCCGAAATACGTCCACTGCTATAGGCCTCCCCCAAGCGTGGCCACAGCGACCGGTCCTGTGCGTCTTGCATCCATCGGATTCCCGTGACCATCAAATTCAAATCAAATCTCTTCTTTCAAATTCTCAATTCAAAAATCTCTTCTTAAAACCTATCCTATAACCCAGTGATCATGTGGATAGCCTATTGTAGATTGTTATCGAAGTTCACTTTGTTGGCAATAATCCCCCGATCTTTAGCTGCTATCCTTTTATTTGTGTTGGTCAATGGTCCACAAAATCTCATTAAACGTGGCGGGCGCTGGGCCACGCTGGCCGGCGATGGGCGCGGCGCCAACTTGTCCTCTAACGTGCTAGTTAAAGTAAACATGTGATCGGTGTCCGTGACTTTAGAACTCAGATAATATTGTAGATGTTTTAATAGAGTAAAGTGTGGAATGGATATGGTTTTTGGGGATTTGATTTGAATTTAAACTTATTATTATTATTTATTAAACACTTTATGCACATAGAAGTACAGAGGCGGAATTAATGCCTTAGGTATTTTCTACCAGTCAACCTTTGAGTGATGCATAGAAAAATAGTGGTTGGTTTATTATTATTTATTTCATCATGCGTGTTTGTGATACAATATTTTTCATTAATAGGTACTCGTAGTGCCAACGACGCCCTTTTTTTGTTTACTGGAAAAATTGGTTTAATATTTTAAACATGCACAAGTATTTATGTGTATTGTGATATAAACTATCAAAGCTATTTTAGCTATCAGCTAGCCCCATCCTGGAGAGTAATATTTCAAGATATTATTTGTGTATATTTTTTCCCACATTAATGGTTTTCCAAAGTCATTTTTTTATTTACCTTTTTGTTGTTGCATTTTTTGAGTTAGCAAGTCTCTGGTCATAAAAATGTAAAAAGTATTTGTTTCTTTTTTACTGAATAATATTCTTCTTAAAAAGTACGTACGTAGCTTTACAAACCCTTTTACTCAACTAGATATCAAGCAGACAGCTAGTAATAGTTTACTTTCTATTTCAAAACTGCTTCATACCTACGACTGAGGGAAACTGTTCATGAATATATGAATACAATAATACTGCTACTGCTATATTAAAAGAAAATTACTCCCGACATGAATTTGATAACAGAAGCAAAATAATTCAATTTAACGTTAAATTCCATTTAAAGAAGTTCTACTAAATCATTTGGGAACTACGTGGAGAGAGATTTGCATAGACTAGTGCGGTGGGGTTAAATTGATTATTTAGTACCTACAATATTATATTTTGTCTGACTGACGCGCCCCTGTAGAACTAGGTATTAATGTAGGTACTAATCAGAGATAGGTAGGGTTCTATATAAACGTTAATAACTAGACAAAACCACAATTTAAATTTGCTACAGATAATTTTTAATATTTATAAGCTCCTTGTATGACTACCCCACACTTGATGGTAAGCAATTGAGTACAATGTGGTCGATGATAGTGTAGGCTTGCCTAATAAAACCTTTTTACTTTTGACTTAAACACTACTACACAATCTATAGGAGGTTGTGTAGCAGGGAATTGTACTCCTTAACTGTACGCAAAATAAAAGTTTTCCCAAAACATACCTACGGGTACAATATCTCCCACATACCATTGGTGCATTGCTGTACATCTAATGATAGTGGAAATTATGATAAAAAAAAACAAAAAATATAGGTATAAATGAAGAACTCTGCAAGACATTTACACTAGCAATTACTACACAAAAGAACCAACCATTTTGAAAATATTTAATACAAATTGTATAACTTTTTAAGAGGAGCGTAAAATTAATTATAATTAACAAAAAATCTTGAAATATCAACGACACAATTAGCGTCGGGTCTGAAGGGAACACTTAACGTAATTAAACGGAGTCTAGACACCTGAACCCAACTACCGCTGTTCAACTTTATTGTTAATTCATATTAAAACGGTCTGGCTCTAAACTAGTCGTACTTACACACTTTTTGATGGGATGGGATTTTGCAGAGATACAAAATGGCATTATTTAGTGCTAAATCAAATAAGAGCAGTGGTGGCCCAGTGGTAACCACCCCGACTTGCAAGTTGTAGGTCGTGGGTTCAATCCCAGTCGGGCGCATTACTTTGTGTAATTTATTTATACATCACCACTGCTTTCAAAACGGTGAAGGAAAATATCGTGAGGAAACTGGCATGTCCTAGAACCAAAAATTCGAAGACATGTGACTTCCACCAATCCGCATTGGACCCGCGCGGTGGATTTTGGCCCATTTCCCTCTCCTAAAGTGGAGGCCTGAGTCCCAGCAGTGGGAACATTATAAGGCTGATGCTATGCTATGCTAAATCAAATAAAGAAAAGAGTGGTTATTCACAGAGAGATATGTTCCTTCACATTACCGATCTAGGTATGTTTGCTGTTCAAAAATTCCCCAAGGCCTGAGCGAGCATCGCCCTTGCTAAGCCTCTACGGTTTTGCTGGCTTCTCTTTGCGGTGGGCACTACAACACCATACTGGGTAGGTTAACGTCGAGATACCCATTGCTCGTCACCCGTAAGCCCGTGCCTATAGTGTCGGAGATCACTCTGTGATTCTTGGCACTTTGACGACACTTGTGGTGGGGGGTACCCCATCACAAATGTCGTGGCGACTGAGCGTGAGGGTTTCCGCTCTGCTTTCTCTGTTTTTTATATACTTTCATCTGACCCGAAAAGACGACATTTCCTATTAAAATGACCTTTAGTTAACGTTTATCGCAGTTTGTCGTCATGCATACTTTTTTTTTTTCCGGTAGGTGAATCGTCACTATGACTTCTCCCACTCTTGGGCGGAGTGGGAGGGCGTGTCAGACTCTTACTGACTAAACGCCTACCCCGTTCCTTCGTTGCCATCGATCTGGGGGACACGGTGACAACCTTTCGGATACAGTGTTCCCCAGAGGCTTTGGCCCTAACGGGCCCCTACAGTTTGCTGACATCTCCTTGAGGCGCGCGTGGAACAGAACGCGCCGTCGACGACTAGGCTCGGTCCAGATTATTACCAGACTGCCGGACGGCGAGCTACCCAGTGCTCGCTATCCGCGAGCCCGCGCCTACGGTGGTCGGAAATCGGGATCGGGATCTCGGCGGCGGCGGCGTGAGTTCTGTTGCCTCACGCGGTCGGCAGCCTCCTTCGCTAACATTACTGCTTCGCAGAAGGAGGCGACTGCCTGCCACCCCTCCTCGCTCCGGACCATGGCCTGTACCAGGGCCCGGCGCGAGAGGTCACCGCCGCCGATAGCCTCCACAAGGACACGGCGGTGCTCCGCCCAAGCGGGGCACACCTCCACCGTGTCCTCCGGGCGGTCCACACAGTGGCGACACCCGGGCGTCCTTTCCTCCTTGATCCGATGCAGGAACCTCCCGAACTTACCGTGTCCGGTGAGGACCTGCGTCATACGGAAAGAGAGGACGCCGTGATCTCTTTCCAATTCGTCATGCATATTGCCATACGTACAGTTAAATTATTCACAAATACCAAATACCTACAAAAAAAAATCAGATTTCCTTAACAATTTTTCCCGAACAAAAAGAAAGTGAATACAAAGGTTTTTGCACACCGTAACTGCGATGTTCGCGTAATCCAATCGAGCCGGCGTCATTAACGCGCGCGCTTTGATGCCCGAACTCCTTTAAGCCACCTCGATCGAAAGTTGCCGAACAAAACTCCCGCTGAATTGAATTCAGAGAAAAAATATTGAAAGTTCGATTTTTTTCTCTGCAGAGATCGTCGGTTGCTAATTAGTTGTTCAGTGTAATTAACACTTGTCGTTACTGCTTCATTAGTTGTCTTTTTATTTTTGGTACTTATTTAAAACTCGGACTTGTAATGTGTTTTTACTGTTTCAGATTTTTGAGTTAACTGTGTAAATTGTCTCAAGGTCGTAGTTCAATTTTCGGAGTTATCTCGTTCAGGAAATTTATTTACACATAAATTATTTTTGTCAGAGCTAACCTTTTTATAGAAACCAGTGGTAACGCCCCGGATTAAAAGTTGTAGGTCGCGGGTTCAAACCTTGCCAGGCACATTGCTTTCTTTATCTCATCACAATTCTTCTTAAAACGGTAAAAAAAAAACATCGTGAGGGGACCGGAATGTTCTATGTCCTAGAATCAAAAATTCGATCAAATGTGACATCCTTTTATTTATCAATGTGGTGGATTACGGCCCTTTCCCTCTCCTAAAAAGTAGGCCCGAGTTCCAGCCTTGCGTGATTTCTTCCATACATGGCTGAGTCCATACTCAGGCTTGCCGTGTGCTAAAACGTTAGTACAAAATGTTACAATTCAATCGTAATGTTGACCTATCTGAATTGAACTTAAGAGTAAGCTTGAAGTTGTAGTTCTAAGTAAAATAAGCAAAATGCTTGGTAGGTACGTTCAATAATTTCCTACTTCCTACTAATCCCAACATATCCTATTAATCAGTCCTTTCTACTAATCCTAACCACTTACCTACATTACTAATGTAAATGTCTGCATGTTTGGGTATTCAATTAATGATGCACGCTTCGACTGCCTCAATACTTAGGTATGCTTTATTGTAAATTCATCACATCATTCATTCATTTTATCCGAAAAACGTCCACTGCTGGACATAGGCCTCCACGACTACCCTCACCAGGTCATCGGTCCACCTTGTAAGAGGCCTTCCAACGCTGCGTCTTCCAGTACGTGGCCGCTACTCCAGAACCAGCAATACCTAATTATTATGCTAAAGAAAAAGTCACTAGCAAAATCTAGTCCTAAATATACCTAAGACAAGTCTTTGAGTAAGCTATCATTAATAACCGTCCGGTAATCAATAAAGGCTGTCATTAATAGCGCCACAGATTATGTAAAGCAATCAGTCAGTGCGTAATGGGCGTTAATTAATCAATAAGCCGGGCTTACACGCGGCCCTGGGCCTGTGCTGGTCTGTGCAAGTGTCCACCCAGGCTTAGCGCGGGAAGTGCTTCTGAATAGTCATCACAGTTATGGTTAGTGCTCATTGTTTGTACCTGTATGGTTTGTTAGTTGTGAATAACTTAGTGTAGGCTTACTTAAGAAATGTACTGAAGTAAGTGGCTTATTCTACTATTCATGACGCAACTCGCTAAGGTATTATCTTCTATCATTCATTATTATTTTGTCAGACTGTTGTACAATTACTATTTGTTACAAAGATTGCCATTTCATTTATTAGTTTCATCGACAAAATTGCATTTGTGTCGAACAGTTTAAAATTGAACAATACGTAAAACAAAACAACAAACAGATATTATAACACAGTAATTTATATCCACATCAAAGCGAATGTAAAAGGCTGAATTTGCAATCTACTTTTACTTTATATTTAGGATATCACCTGTATGGGTACACAGAGTGTTCTGGGTGGTGTATCGCCAAACTTAAAGTAAAAACTTTAGAATCTCCAAAATTCAGTGACGAGCATGACCTGGTGTAAGTAAATATTCAATAAAAATTCAAACTTCCTAGTTGGCCTCGAATAGGCAAATAACTGAACTATCAAACATTCTCTTCAATGGAATTTTCCTCAAAAGTTTTGGCAGTATGGAATTTTTAGTATTCCGTGCCGAAATTACTTGCAAGAGCAAAGCACACTATCAAAAATATTAAATGGTCGCCCGTTAGTGTCAACCGCGCGTCTAATAAAGCGATGAACACAACAACCGTGTAGCAGATCATGTCACAATACCGGTGAGGCAGAAAGTTCGCTCACACAAGACATGACCAGGCAATCTTTTTAGCACGTCGATAGCGAACAAGGGCAATCTGTTTAGCACGTCGATAACAAATAGGGCAATCCTTTTAGCACTGTAATACCGTCCACTAATGCCTTAATTAACAGAGTTATAATTTGTGGAGCTTAATGAAAGCTGAGACAGGTTCTGCAAAGAGACGTCTCAACAACACTAAGGATTCTCGGATTCCTATAAATATAGGAATTCGAGAACCACCAGTGTAGATTGTCTTCAAAGCAATGAAAATCTATAAAGCGATTCTCGTTCTTATAATATTCTTGCCATACATAGTTACATGACACTTGGGGCCGGCGAATATGTCTTTTTCTTTAATTTTCTCTTTTCAATCGTTAAGTAACATTTACAAATTGGTTTACGCACGAGCACGTGTAGTGGCAAAAATCCAAGACCAACCTTGGTGAAATAGAAGAATATAAGGTTGACGAAAAGTACAGTTAGACGACCCTACAAACACCATTTTCTCAGTAGTCTTTACTCGTAGTTTTGGGTGTCGTCGGCACAGACTTATTACGTGAGATTTGTGACAGACCCAGCCCGTCTTATACAAGTGGACTTTCTGCACCTACCCTCAGCGTGGTGTATGCGGATCACGATCCCGCGATATGCGATCACGTCCGAACAGTCGCGTATCGCTGCCGGACGGATATCCGCCATGATTGGACACAGCGGATTAATAGTTCTCGTGCGGCTCGTTGCGGACCGCGACAACTTTGTTTAGATGCGTTTGATCTGAAGCTCTTTGGAAAACGTCATTATGGGACCATGATTGCGAGCTACGTTAAGAGCTTACATTGGTTTCCTTCCTTAATTTTTGACTCCGATTTAGGACTACATATATGATGCAACTAGTTCTCTCTATAGTGTAGATGCAACTAAATTCAAAGCTATTCAGGCGTTGATACAAGGAAAATGAGGGGTTGAGGGTGAAATGATGATTCACTGACATCGGTCGGCTTGTGAGACCGCTTGTCACCAGTTAAAGAATAAACTAGTGCTTGACTGCGATCCCACCTGATGATAAGCAGTGGTGCAATAGCCGAAAGTGACGCGCATTAGTTTATTAAGACCCTATTCACTTTAGCCTTGAAGATACCCAAATTATAATCGAACGGGAAGACCGCAGCAGGCTAATAATTCCACTCCTTCGATATACGCAGTTTTCTCTCTCAAAATCGCTTCCAACACACCCACGAAAGCAGAGTTCGAAAAAAATAGAGATGTAGACACCGCGTATAAGGATTATATTTGGCGAGGTATATATTTTCAAGATACATGATCTCAACTCTCAAGATTGACGCCACGTGTGATATTCATGAGTGTATATAAAATAATAGACGTGACTTACATTTTCTTTTAGACATCTTTCAAAAAAGAAGAAAAAACTAGACCGAGTTATGTTACCGGTAAATTATCCTGTAGAACATCTTTCCCACACAATGATTCCGTCGTCTACGTAATTATCTATTCCTCAGACACGTCTACATAATTCAAATAGTATCCTCATGTTGGCAATAAATGTACAAAACACGATCAGCAAATAAGCCTAAGTAAGTAATGCAATAGGCAAACAGTTTGCGAGCACCACAGTACCGCCAGACACAGTGAGACAACATAGCTGCCGTACCGTAACTATGTAGATAAAGAGACTAGAGTAAAGTGGCTCTTAATAATCTAGTGCGCTTTACCATAACGATTGCATCACTGCTTACCATCAGACGGTGGACTGCGATCCCGAGGCACGAGTTTATAATAATTATAAAAAAAGTGTTTTACAGGACAGTGCAGATCTGTCAATATTGTATCCAATCTGTGCACAAGCTATTTAAAACAAGGCCTTTCTAAGTAGCTAAGTGTTCCCTCACGCCCCGGGGAAATCACGGCCTGTCTGATTGACGCGCAACTTTACCCTTCCGAAGCAACGCCTTTGTTCCTGTCTGCGTAAAAACACCTTCGATTTATATTTACTAAATTATTTACACGGAAACGCGATCGCTGAAATATTTAATTAATTTCTGAAGCTAACCAAGTGTTAATTGATTATTATTTACTCTCATCCACTTAATGTTGTTGTTGATTTCTCTTTAATTTGCATACAATGTATGTGTTCATTGAGTGGAATGTTTGAGTTAATTTATTATAATTTAATTCATATCGATAATTTGCAGTGAGTTCATCGAGGTATGTGATATTATTGTGTTGCAATTCGATTAAGGATTCGATAATTATCAATGATAATATTATATTATGTTAACTTGTTCAGTCTCAGATATGATACTGGAGTTGCTTTCAGATGATCTCTCGTTACTCTGTCTTATTCCATTATTTGGACTCCACTTTTTTCATAATTCTTTGACAGACGTTTTGTGCGAATCGTAGAGACCTGGTTTGTTGTCTTTAAGTTGTTGTTTATGACGCACAGTCTCCTTGCTTGCTTGTTGTAGCTTTAAGCTTTCTATTTCACTTCTTTCCATGATTATTGTTTTACAAAAAGATTTATTGTGTTCTATACTATCGGTGGGACTGTGTTGTGATGACTAGGTCTTCTCGTCACATGCCCTTATCATCACAATTGTGTTTTAGAGATACTTTCCTTTAGACTAGCTGATATGCTGGACTAGCCTGATTAGTTCATCTGACTTACTAGATGAACTGACTTTCTGGAAGGTATGAAGTTACTATCTCCTCCAAAATCTTGAGCCACAGACAATTTTGTTCGTACTTGTCCCACTCACCGTCTCGCCTCTGTGGCCGCCGCTCCCCGTCTGGTAGGCGGGTCACGTGAGCCAACTAAACGGTCACGTGTGAGCCCTGCCGGCGCACAAAGGCGACACCTTTCCAATGCTGCTATACTACTTACTGTCAGTCGACTCCACGAGATATATTCGTGAGACGGAATCTGAGTTATGATGGTGACTGAGAGAAGGGAACTTTTGTCAAAATGCCTAAAATTTGAAGGCTCGTTTCTAAGTACTTGTGATTGGGTACATGTAAAACCAATTTAGACATGTGTTCAGTCCAAATACGGCTTAACATAAACATAACTTCAAATTCTTAACTCAGAAATCCCGACTGTGTGTATAATGGACAATTTATGTAGGTGCACCTTCTATTTTCATCATCATCTGCCTAGTCTCGAATCTGGATAGTCAGAAGCCAGTAAATCTGTCTCCAGTCTTGCCATGAAGTACAGTACGTAACCCCAGTTAATGGGTTGTAGAGGTCTGGTGGGCAGCCGCTCCCCGTAAAACACTTGTATTCAGCTTAATCCGGCTTAACTAGAAGCCGACCCCAATATAGTTAGGAAAAGGCTAGGTAGACGATGATGATGTCTCGTTGGCCTCGTGGTGGTAAGTATAACTGCTGACCGTGGGGAGGTTCCCATCGACTGCAAAATCCTAATCCATCCAGGAGTGTTGGATTTTGGAGTCGGTTAAAAAGTGCTGTTGTTTTTCCTATTTATCTGTGGACTTTTCCATATGAAATTACTCTGTAGCAGTCTGGCAACCACCCTAAGGGTATTATATGTTAGACTATAAACACTCATTGGCATTCATACCTACATGCGGTTCAAGTTTATAATAGTCCATAGACCCAAGTTCAAGTTATGAATGAACACAAATCAAGCAGATGATGTATAAACTTGTGAACTATTTAGTTTTATCTCTAATGAGCCTGGTTCTGACTAAATTGATACCTGTGCCTGAATTAATTGGCTATTCAAATTATACAAGTTGGTCTTCTTCTTCTTCTGCCTGGCGTTAATCCCGGCCATTGCCAGGGTCCGCCTTCCGACTACGTATTCTCCACTTTGCCCGATCTTTAACATCCTTCTCAGTGAGGCCATTGGCTCTCATGTCGGACTTGACGACGTCCAGCCAGCGCTTGCGAGGGCGACCACGGGACCTAGCCCCAAGGACAGCCATATCCATGCATCTCCGACCAACGTACTCCCTAGGGCGGCGCATGATGTGGCCATACCATCGCAGACGACACTCTTGCAGTTTTTCCCCCACGTCACGGACACCAAGACTACCTCGGATGAATGAGTTGCGTATGCGATCGGATCGCGTTACGCCACTCATCCACCTCAGCATCTTCATCTCCGTGACGCGAAGCTCCTGGGTGTGTCTGCTTAGTGCTGGCCAACATTCGCCACCGTACAGGAGGACAGGCCGTATGATGCATTTATATATCTGCCCTTTGAGCCTCGGAGGCATTTTACGGTCACATAAAACGCCCGTTACCTCGCGCCATTTTGCCCATGCCGCGCCTATACGTGCTTGGACATCGTCATCCACGCTGCCAGACTCGTGCAGCACGGATCCAAGGTACCGGAACTTATCAGACTTAGTGATCAAATCCGACCCTATCCGGATAGTACCTGAATCCGTGCCACCACAGGACATGTACTCAGTCTTCGCCACATTTAGTCTCAGACCGCCGTTTTCCAGCGTGTCTTTCCAAATGTTGACCCTGCGCTCAAGATGGGCTTTGTTCTGGTTAACGAGGGCGATGTCATCGGCATACATCATTAGCCATGGAGGCTGATCCTGGATGTTTGCCGTAACTACATCAAGCACAACGTTAAACAAGAACGGGCTTAGAGCCGAACCTTGGTGAACGCCAACAGATATTGGAAAGACATTGGATTCGCCAACAGCGGTCTGGACAAAGGACACGGAATCGCGGTACATATCTCTGATAATGTCAATATAGGCCTCGGGAACACCCTTGAAGCGGAGTGCCCACCAGATAGCCTGCCGAGGTATACAGTCGAAGGCCTTCTGCAGGTCTAAAAAGGCCATATGCAGAGCTCTCCTTCTCTCTCTGTAAGCCTCAGACAGAGTCCGTAAGGCGAACACTGCATCCATGGTGCTGTTACCCGCCCGGAAGCCATATTGACACTCAGAGATAGTGCACTCGCTACGAAGCCTTGTGTCAATGATGCGCTCGAAGAGCTTCATGGTGTGGCACATGATCTTGATACCGCGGTAGTTACTGCAATCCTGTACGCTACCTTTGCCTTTGTGGACCGGGATAATCAGGCTTAGTCGCCACTGGTTTGGCATTTCCTTGGTGGTCAGGATGCGGTTATAAAGATCAGTCAGAAGGTCCACACCATGTGAGCCCATCGCCTTCCACACCTCAATTGGCACATTGTCAGGCCCAATCGCTTTCCGGTTCTTCATGTGGCGAAGAGCAATGCGGGTTTCGTCGGGGGAAATAGGGGAAATAAGTCCGAGGTTAGGAGGCGGTTCGGGAGGAAGGTTGTGGGGATGCTGTTTATTAGACAGCTCCGAGAAGTATGTACACCATCTCTCCTTAACGGAAGGAGCATCATAGAGCAGCTTACCCTGGGCGTCCCTTACACAAAGACATTTGCTAATGTCCCGTGTAGCTTTTTCCCGGGCACGCGCCAGCTTAAAAATAAGCTTCTGCCCCTCCGCAGTTTCCAGCTTGTCGTACAAGGGCGACAGGCTTTTGCTGCGGGCTCTGGCTACAGCTTTTTTTACAAGCGCGCTTAGCCGCTCCATATGCCTCCCTGTCTTCCGGAGAGTTGGTCCCTTGCCACTGTTTAAATAAACCCCTCTTCTTCCGAGTCGCCTCCTGAACCCCGTCATCCCACCACCACGTTTCCTTGTCTATGACGCGGCCACCACGAGAAGTGCCAAGGACGCGCTTACCCGCAGTGGTGATTGCTGAATGGATCCTACTCCAGATCTCTTGAACGGACTCATGCGGGGCACTCACCGCAGGATGCTCGACCTCCGCGATGAAGTCCGACTGTTTAGAGCCATTAAGCAACCACCACTTAGTGCGGGGTTCGCGTTTCTCAACAACTTTCTTCCTTGGCACGACCGCAAAGTCCAGGACAAGAAGGCGGTGTTGAGCCGTTAGGCTTTCGCCAGGTATGACTTTGCAGTTAGTAACCTTGCCAATGTGGCACCGTCGCACCAACAGGTAATCTATCTGGGTTGAGTAGGCACCACTACGGTACGTAATAAGATGGTGGGGCTTCTTCTGAAAGAACGTATTCGCGATGGCAAGGTCCGATACGGCGCAGGTCCTGAGTATACTGACTCCCTCTGCATTTAGTTGGCCGTATCCAAAACTACCGTGAACACGTCCGTGCTCTCCAGCAAACTGACCTACGTGACCGTTGAGGTCCCCCCCAACCAAAACATCTTCGGAATTCGGAATAGTGCGCAATACGTCCTCGAACTCATTCCAGAAGGCCTCCTTTTCAGACTCACAGCAACCAGTTTGAGGAGCGTAGGCACTGATTAGGTTCGCAACTGATCCTTCGATCAGCACCCTAACTCGCATCAACCGGTCGCTGTATCGGTCTACTTCAAGAAGGCCATCCTGAAGGTCCTTAGACAGCACTACGGCCACTCCGTTCCGTCCCGATGGTGATCCGGCGTACACTAGCCGGTACCCCTGCCCGATGTCACGGGATTTATTCCCCTTCCAGCGCGTCTCCTGAAGGAAGGCGCACTGGACCCGACGCTTCGCAAGTACGTCCGCGAGTTCCCTGCAACGTCCGGTTAGAGAGCCAATGTTCCAGGTGGCAAAGCGGAACTTCCTTTTAGGTACTAACCTCTTTAACCGTGCCCGTACTTGACACGGTAGCCCTAACCCACTTGTCACAGGTTTAGGGCGATGTGCCTGCGCGTCGTTATGCGGCGACGCCCTAGCACGAGTACCTAGATCAATCCTATTCCTATCCATAAATATTTGACTGAAGTTGGTTTTACGTGAGGCGACCAGCCGTCTGACCCCCACAACCCTACGAGAGGGAAACCAGGTTTGCCAGAGCCTTGTCCGTTGAACAGCAGGGTGCACCGCTAGCAGGTAAGGTTGGCTTGGGTCCTTCAGATGTTAATGGACCCCATACACCCCAAATTATACAAGTTGGTAATTAACATTATTCTGCATTCACAGACTGATTAATTTAAGTTAAACATAAGGTTTGCCGACGGTGAAACGGTACCAAGGCACTGGAAACTTTATTTATTGTTAGTCTTTGGGGTTTTGATACTCAGGACTGAATGATTTTAAAACATTTTTTTTTCCAAAAAAAAAAGTATCTATAGGTTGTAGGTACGAATATTTATTTTGTGCGGGAATCGAGGCTACGACACACAGTGCAGCGATCAATTGCTCAACTATTGCTCCAAGTGTGTTGTCCAATGTTCAGTTAAACAATGAAAAATCCCAGCCAAACAATTATTATTTAACTTCAAAATATCCTACTGAGTGCCTGATGTTACCAAGTAACTACAAAAGAAAAAATAAACAAGTTCCACCTATTTATAAAAACGCGTCTAGTTCCGGCCCCAGACACTGCACAGTGGTCCCGGCCGTCGAGGTCGACGCAATAAATGTGTGTCCCCGTCGTCGCCTACACAGTGGCGCCCTCTTCCGCTTCCCATAACAAAACCCTGGTTCCTGACGGGAACAATTTATTTTTGTTTTTGTTGTTAATTGCCACCATGTTTAATAAAGGGGACTTACGAACTATGTTGAAGGACGAGAGATATTTTTGTAGCTGGAAAGCTTTATTATTTTGTGGACTAATGAGATGAGAGGATGGTGTTTTCTTTTTGTAAAGCATGTTATTGGACTTGCTTGAAAGTGTCTGAAAGGTGAAAGGGTTTCCATAGTACCTATTATCCTTTTTTTCACATTTCAAACACCATAAAATGGGGTGAATAGACACAACTTTCAACTTCTACACTGATTTTCTTACATATTTTGTATGAAAGTTGTTATCAAAGAATTGTCAAATTGCGAGTCTCGTTTTAATTTATCAAATAGTTATTCTTTAATCATGCATAAATTTGAGAATTATTTGTGAAATAGGAAAAAGAAGGCGGTTTCAGTTACTTAAGAAATCTTTATGATATTTAATTCATGTATCCTTAGGCAATATTTTACATAATGTAACATAATCAACCTTAATATATTATTCACACTGCTAGGAAGAGCTCTCAGAAGAGCTATTCTTTAGGAGAGGGAATGGCCCGTAGTACACCACGCAGGCCCAGGGCAGATTGATGGGTGTCACATGTCTTCGAACTTTTTTAAGACATTCCGGTTCCCTCACAATGTTTTGCTTCGTCATTTTGAGACCAGTAATGATGAAATAATTTACACAAAGTAATGCGCCAGACTGTGTTTGAACCCGCGACCTACCTATTCATAAGTTGCCCCGTCCCGTTCGGCAATCTGTAGTGCGAAGACTACAGAATTTTTTTTCAAACCTTCCCTAGACTTCCACGAACATTTCAAGATCAAGATAAAATAAATCCGTTCAGCCGTTCTCGAGTTTTAGTGAGAATAACGAACTGCAATTATGTATATAGAAGATAGATAAGATATTATAATTATAGATTACATAATTAAAGAATACAGAGTTTTTTTTTATTGATTTAAATTAGTGCTTGACTGCGATCTCACCTAATCGTAAGCAGTGATGCAATCGTTGATGTTGAGGCTTGCTAGTTTATTAAGAGCTTATTCACTCTAGCCTTCAAGACACCGAAATTATACACGTTGCCAAAACCTACTTTTCAATACAGAACTTTGGCACCAAACCGTCTGACTGATTCATGAATAGTTACCGTTGATTAATAGCAACCCATCTTGAAACCATGTAGGTATATCTGGTAACAGTTAGCGGCGGACTGCGACCCCCGGGGGACCAGCGTCACGCAGCTGCCTGCTCTGCTGTAACGACCCCCCGGGGCGCCGTTGATTCATACCCACCATCAGTGTTAGTGTGGGCTTACGGTTTACCTACGGGTCCCAAAACGACGTAATCGTTTCGGAGAAGATGGTTTGGCTGGAATGTTGTTAAATATTGCTTTGTCTAAATCTATAAGTTTCAAGAATATTCATCTAAAATGTCTTTGGTCTTTTTTTTAGGTGTGAAATCATCAGAATGACTTCACGCGCTTTTGGGTGGTGATCGAGGGCTTGTCAGATTTTACTAAATAAAACCACACTTGTGTCCTTCAGTTGACCTTTGCGTTATAAGAGTACGGCGAGGCTATGCGTCAAGCGGAAAATGAGGACACCGTGACGCTTTTCCAGCCACTCCTCAAAGAGGGCACCATACTTGTGGCGTTCCCAGTATCAAAAATACGATCAAACTACAGATAGACTTTAGCAACTGGCGGGAAGAAGTAAGTACCAAAGATAAATCATACTTTCGTGGAAGTTTCCTTTGTGTGAGCTTCGATACGGAGTACGTTTAGTGCAGACCTCATGTAGCGGACAGCAAAGGGATTTGTAATGTGTTCCTCGCTTTGTACTAGTAAGAACGCTCGCATGTAGGTAGAATATTTCAAGTATCTTTTTTGCTATTAGATTTAATTAAATCCAACTGTGTATGTTTGTATTTATTATTACCTTTATTTAATTTAAAATTATATAAGTGCTACAATGTAATGTAAATCATTAATAATGTCAGATAAATCGTTATCCTCGTAAAAAGGATTAACAATATAAAAATCATCCAATACGATTATTTTTATTGTACGCTGAGAAATTATAACATAACGCCCAGTTCCAGGGATGCGGAAGTCATTGGATGATTTTCTACCTTAAAAAAGGTCCTAACTAAATATGGTAATTTCATAGACATGGCCGGCTCATTTTACGACGCAATAATTGCCGCACGCATGATCGAACGGATACCCTCCAATGACCGTAGGGACCTAGCAATGCTGTTTGATGCCCACAAGGGCCATGGGGATTTTCTCAAAAAGAAAACTCGTGGTCCTAGAAGGAAAAGGGCAACTGTACTGTGGTAGCAACCGTGTACCGGAATACGCAACTTCGAAGGCAGGCCCTTCGAAGTTGCGTATTCCGGTCCTCAAAGAATCTGATGGATACAAGACGCACAGTACGGTCTGAGTACACCAGTGGACATTTTTCGGCTGAAATGATAATGATGATAGTAAAAATCCGGGTAGGATTAAATTATTTCTACTACGGAGCAAAACGATGCACATGTATCCCAAAGTGCTATATAACACAAAAATAATAAAACAACGCGAGTGCAGGTGAAACTAAAACATACATTACAATTAAAAAGAAGCAAAAATGGCACAAGACGGTACTGTTTATAATTAAGCCACAAAATTAAAATTCAAGAGAATAATAAATTCAGTTACGCAAACATTCGCAACATAAACTTGTGACATTAAATAAAAGGTAAAAACTAAAATTTACTAAGCGTCCACATACATTCGTATAATGAAATCCTTCCAACAACTGCACAGTGCAACTTTAATTAAAAAACGCGGAAAAAATTGTACGGAACTCATGGAGTTGCATGAAATCATGTAACGTAACTAATTCTAAAGTTTTCACCTCTCACAACGGGTAAGTTCGCGGTGTTGGGTAGGGCAAATTAAAACAGTTTCGGCCGGTTCGGGATTACTCGGGTCGAGTCGGGATCAATCGGATGCAGCCGACGAAATTGTTTCGCTAAGTATTTAACGCTAATCCCATGTTTCGAGTTCGTCAAGAAGTTGTTCGTAAGAATGTTTGTTGCGTTATAGTAATTATTAGTTCACAGAAGATTCGGTTTGTTTTTGTACAAGCATACCCGTTTGCCCGTAGTCGGGTCACCTTCTTTTGGCTGTTATTGACACCAGCTTACTTTCTCGAATAGTGAGAATAATCCAATTTACATTAATGCTTAGACTCTAAGTACTTAACCTGTCGTAACGGGGTAGTGGCAATAATTTTTTTTACACTATTTTTAATTTTTATAGCTATAATTTGTAAGTTCTTTGGCAAATTAATAAGAACAGCATCTATTGGAAGTGCGCGTACGCTACATGTTGTTGATTCGGATCAACGTGTACGAACTTTACTAAACACATCTGCAGTAGGTACTCTTTCAGACGTTTGTATTGGCGTGATGTTGTGTTATGAAATGGTGTTAACAATAAACAGACATGTAACTATAGCAATCCCAGAAAGTTTTGTGATGAGTTAAACATTGTAGTACCAAAGTTCCAAGCAACTCAACTGTCAGAATGAATCGATAGTCGTATGGCACATTGCAGCAAATTATACCCAAAATCAAAATCATTTTATTCAGATTGAAATAGAGTAATGATTACAATTGATGGTTTCTTAGGTTACATTACAATATTCTTAAATTCTATTTAGCTTTATTGTATCCATTAAAATAGAATACGACCTGCTGGAATACATTCCGATACCAAAAAAGCAAAAGCATGCACCAACGGACTACCCACCGTCATTTATATGAACAGATGTCAACACGTCGATCCTCACAAGATATCGCTCCGCGCCACTTCATAAATCACGCTGACCGCTTTCCTCCGTCGGCTAAAAACTCGCTCGATTTTCGCTTAAAACAGCCGAACCCGCCATTTATAACCTGCGCCCTTCATACATAAGCAGCGCCCTTTCCGCGCTAGAGGTGCGCCCATTCGATTTATTACTCGAATAAAAGTCGAATCGGAGGTAAATCTATTTAGCCGACTTCGAATTGAATCGGAGGAGTATGATAGCGTAGCTTTATCTGGAGGTAGATGGATGTTTAAGAGACTCCACAGATAGATCACTATAATGGGTGTCACTGAGATATTTGGAGTCGGTCTTTTCACACCAGTTTATCAATTTTATTAGAAACTAACAATTGTTACTTGGCTTTGCACACATAAAAGTATAAAGTTATCTTAAAGAAACACTCCGCAAGTATCATCTCATGTTCAATTTATTTATTTAATTCTTTATGCACACAAAAGTACAGAGATGGACTTAACGCCTTGAGGTATTCCCTACCAGTTAAGTTTTGGGTGTTCGTTGAGCCATTTTAGTGCAAAGGAATAACAAACATGCAAATATCATCATATTGTTTATAGTAAGCCGTAAGCTGGCATTTTGAAAAAAAAAAACAAAGGTCACCGTTCCTCATTATAGCGCCACGTACCGGGTTCAATTGTATTTTCAAACTATCCAGGGACCCACTTAAATATACAACCAAATCAGTCAAGCCGTTTAGGAGGAATTAGGTAATAAAGACACGTATAGAAAATTATAAATACAAAGATATGGCAGTACATAAAAATTTTAATTCGTATTTTGAAACAAATCAGTGAACAGTAAAAGGCATCCCAGATAATATTGCGACACAACAAATCGTAAAACCCAGCGACTATTAAACACAATCTCCCGCCACGACTACTGAAAGCTGAAAGTCCAACTATCACCGCTCGTGATCCACTGAAGCCGCATGTAAATCATGTTTATTGTATGAACAAGCAAATCAACTGCGAACAAATCTCGACACTTGTGTGTGAACTCAGGCGGGACCACGCTCAGATGTGAATGAGTACTAGCACGTTTTTGTTAAATATATAATTGTAGGGAATTCGGATTTTACTTAATATTTTTACGATGACAATTTTACGTAAATATTATTATAAAAGTAGATTTGAGACGAAAGTCCACGTGAAAGTAGAAAATTGTCCCTAGGGAACATACTCCTGGATAAAAAGTTATATCCTGTATGCTATCTTTGGACATGGTCTAACCATTGATTGTCTACCTATAAGAGATAGAGAAGCGATCACATAGTGGAAAGCCTTCTTCAAGATACGTTGATAGCCAGGTTCCACTGGCTGCCAGAATCCATTGCATGCGAGACTTACAGAATCAATCCATGTGACGATACTTTGGGGAAACCCAACTATAACCTAAACAGTAGTGGACGTCTTTTAACTGAACTGATGATGATGATGGTTGTTATTCCTTTTATTGAACAACATCATGAAAAAATAACAAAAACAATATTTATTTACTAACAACCGACGTACAAAAATAACAACCCTGTTCCAGTACTAACAAAGGATCAATTTAGTTCTATAAAAATATAAGTTGGACATAAAATAAAGCGGCACGTCCCCGCACTAGCCGGGCCCGACTCCGACGTAAAATGATTTGTTGAGTGCTACGGAATATTCCATTATGCAAACACTTGGGCTCGCTTTTTATTCACATACATATGCCTGCCTATGGGAATGTTCGACATTTTTTTTTTTTTTTTTTTTAAATTGTATAAGCTAGTGCTTGACTGCGATCCCACCTGATGGTAAGCAGTGATGCAATCTTAGATGGTGAGGCGCACTAGTTTATTAAGAGCCTATTCACTCTAGCCTTGAAGACACCCAAATTATAATTGGACGGGAAGACCGCAGCAGGCAAACTATTCCAGTCCTTCGATGTGCGCGGTAGAAACGACGAAGCGAAGCGCTTAGTCCGGACCGTAGAGGTTTCCACAACAAAAGGATGGACATTCGCCGTACGACGGCTTGTCCGATGGAAAAAACGGGATGGCGGAATCAATTCGTGTAATTCCTGCGCACACTCTCCGAAATGCATCCTGTAGAATACCGAAAGGCTGGCTACCCTACGCCTGTGCGCAAGGCTTTGTAGGTTGGAGTTAACTAGATCTGGATCTCCAATTAGCCTCTTCGCACGCCTTTCCACTGAGTCCAAAGTTGCCAGGTGGCATTTTGCAGCTCCAGCCCATATGTGGCTGCAGTACTCCACACACGATCGGACCTGTGCTTTGTATAACATAAGAAGCTGTCCCGGTGTGAAGTACTGCCGGACCTTTGCAAGAACGCCGAGTTTCCTAGCAGCTACTTTAGCTTTGGACTCAATGAACCGCCCAAAGTTCAGGTCGGAGGAAATTTCAACTCCCAAGAGCTGAAGGCGATCGGTGCAGTCCAGGGATACATCCCGGAAAGCAGGAGCCAAGGTGAACGGGCTCCTTTTAGCGGTGAACAGACACGCTTGTGTTTTGGCGGCGTTGAATCCCACCAGATTGGCTTCGCCCCACTTGGAGACTGCCTGAAGTGAGTCATTCGCACGCTCTACCATAGCCTCTCTTTCGGACTGGATTAGCTCCTTACTAGCCCGAGTACTTGGCAGGTATCTCTCTACAACTGTGCTATCATCTGCATACCCATAGATACCGGGTATCAGCAGATCGTTGATGTGGAGCAGGAAGAGAGTTGCAGAGAGTACAGACCCCTGAGGAACTCCGGCATTAGTCATCATGGGCTCTGAAGAGCATCCGTCGACAACAACTCGGAGAGACCGTTCACTCAGGAAGTCTTTTATCCAGTTAATCAGGCCAGGGGAGATGCCGTACGCTGGGAGCTTACTTAAAAGGCAAGCGTGCCATACCCTGTCGAAGGCCTTCGAGACGTCTAAGGAGACTGCAAGTCCTTCCCCATTCTTCTCGAGGGCCTCGCCCCACAAGTGAGTGACATACACTAGAAGGTCCCCAGTAGACCGATTGCGGCGAAACCCGTACTGTCGGTCACTGAGGAGATCGTTACCTTCCAGGTATGTCAAGAGGCGCGAGTTCAACACACGCTCCATAATCTTGCAGAGTATGGAGGTTATCGAAATCGGCCGATAGTTGGTGGGATCGGCACGACTGCCCTTTTTGGGCACGGGCTGCACGTTAGCAAGCTTCCAGGACTTGGGCACTATACCAGTCCTATATGAGAGGCGATACAAGCGTGTCAGAACAGGAGACAACTCGGGCGCACATGCCTTGAGAACAATCGCTGGAATACCATCTGGTCCACTAGCTTTATTCACGTCTAGACGACACAGTGCTCTCAGAACTTCTTTGTTCCTTATACGGACCTCGGGCATCGAGGTGCCGCAGTGAGATAGAGTCGGTGGAGTAGAACTGCCAGTGTCAAGACGTGAATTGTTGGCGAAGAGAGATGCAAAGAGACCTGCTTTCTCTCTCGCCGTGTGAGCCAGTGTTCCATCTGGCCGAACCAGCGGAGGCAATGTGGGCCGACAGAAGTTCGCTTCGACCGACTTGGCAAGGGACCAGAACGCTCTGCTACCGGACGGTTGTGCAGAGAGCTTCTGGCCAATGTGGGAAATGCGATCGAAGCGGGCCTTCCTTAGTGCCTTTTTATAGGACTTGGCAGCATGGTTGAAGGCTCTCTTATTTGAGCTCAGGTCCGGAGCTTTGCG
Organism: Mythimna separata; assembly: GCA_030763345.1. Taxonomy (NCBI): domain Eukaryota; kingdom Metazoa; phylum Arthropoda; class Insecta; order Lepidoptera; family Noctuidae; genus Mythimna; species Mythimna separata. Next base: position 441,186 of record JAKKIA010000043.1, read on the forward strand.
GTCACGAGCATCCACCCAGGCAAGAAATGCCGAGTGCTTTCGCTTTTCAGCTTCAGCACAATCGGCGTTGAACCATGGGCGAGCTGAGCTTCCGACGGGTACGTCACTATATGGGATGTAATACTCCATAGCTTGACGCACGACATCGGAAATTGCCTCCGCACAGCTCGACGGATTTTTCGAAGAGAAACAGACCTGCTGCCAAGGATAAGACGCAAAGAAGTGCCGCATCTCATCCCAATCTGCTGACTTGTAACGCCATATTCGCCGTTCCCCGCGTGAGTCGCAGTCAGGTGGCGAGAAGGACGTTACAGACTTCACCAGACAATGATCTGAAGTTCCAAGTGGTGAGGAAACTGTTACGACACATCTGTCCGGATCGGTTGTCAGCAGAAGGTCCAGACAATTGGCAGTATGACCAGCGATGTCAGGCACCCTTGTCGCTTGCTTTACCAACTGGGAGAGCCCCATCGAAACTGCAAAGTTTCGCGCCTCTCTCCCAGCGTGGTCAGTCCTCTGGTATGGGAAAAGCCAGTCCTGATGACAGGCGTTAAAGTCCCCCAGAGCAACGAACTGCGCATCAGGGTGCCGATGCAGGGCCGTATCGGCGGCTATACCAAGGTGGTCAAATAGCCGAGTTGTCTCCTGATCACCGCTATGCGAACGGTAGACACAGGCATAGACAATTTTGTCCATACCAGTGTCCACCATCATCCATAAGGTAGATAAATCAGGGTCTTCAAGGTGACGGAGACGCTGGCAGCAGATGTCATTGCGGACGTACACACAGACCCCGGCACGCTGCATGAAGTGATACTCCAATGAGTATCCCGGGTAGTTGAGGTACGCCGCATCTGACGGACATCTAATCTGCGTCTCCGTCAAGAAAAGCAAGTGAGGCTTGACAGTCTCGAGATGGTGATGGACCGCAAGGAGATTTGAGTGCAGCCCTCGAATATTCGAGAGATGCACTTGAAATGGGAGGTAGTGCATCCGCTGTCGACACTTGCCTTTCTTTTTGGTACCTTTCATAATGGGTTGGAGTGAATAGGAGTGGTGGAAAGTGGCAGTTGAGCGAGGTGATGCGATGCTTAACCCAATAATACAACCAGAGATGCAGCGCCAATGGAGGTTTGATCTGGAGACTGCGGGGACGCCCGAACCCCCCCAGGGATCGCCATCGGGACCTCCCATCCGGTCGCCAGCCGGCACGATGGGGCCACCCTGGGATTTTTCGCAGCTGGCGGGGCAGCCTTTCGTGTGTGGCTGGCACACTACTTGGGCCCCCAACTATCTGCGGTCGGCCAGCGGAAAACCGTGCTTCGGATCCCGCTACCCTCCACGACCAAACATCCGACACAACAACACTGGTGCATCATATCCGGTATACACCGCATCACAACTGCTCAGACCCATCCTCCACCGTACGGCTTCACCAGACATCATGCCGGAACACGACGAATCGTTTGGCGGAATGGCTTTGTCTGGCGGGTGGTAACCTTTTAAGCCGGCAGCCGATACAATGGCCTACCACCGGATTTACTGCTCGTTTAGCACTACCCAGGGGACACGTGTAGGGTGATCAGAATTCAAGTAAATCCTACGGACGCAAGCAGTTCATCCCCCAAAATTACATTGCCCGTAATCGATGGGAACCACACTATTTACCGTTGATCGACTGGTTTTGTCGACTTTTGGGAAAAGTTTGAAGATTTGCTTTTGTTTTCAGGGAATGATTGTATTCATTTTACTTGAGACTCTGATTAGAAGCTTTAATTTACGGAAGGAAAGATTTAAATGTAGAAAGGTAACAACAGGGCTTAAGCAAAGTGACGATTTTATAATGGTTTAAACTGAATTAGATTATCATACCTCTACCTTAAAGTCACGATGTTGTTTATTTAAGTATTTAGGTATTTAAACTTCATGCACAGTAATGGTACTTAGACGGACTATGGCGTCAAATCATTCTCTACCAGTCCACCTTTGGGTTTAAAGAGGCAACACTGTGGTAGGTGTGCACAATAAATGAATAATTACCATTATACTATAAATAGGATGAAGTATCAATAAATATTAACAGAATTTATTAGTTTGTAATTTTAACACAAATATACACAAATATATGTTTTATTACAATATAACTGTAATAAAATACAAACTAATAAACACTATCATAAATACCAAATCATTGTAATTAAGAGAACTTAAAATATAGTAACAATTACTTTATCGCTATACCAATTAATTACACTATTTTGAAGCCAATGAAAGTTTATGAATTATAAGGACTTGCTTTACGTGGAATAAATCTACTCCAAGAAAACAGCGAGCGCAAACTCAATCATCTGAACCTCTCAATGAGCTACCAGTAACAGTGTCTGCGGTTGTTCTTCAAATTCTCAGAATGAGATCGTATAGCCGACCTACCTTTAGAAATTATCGCATCTAGAAACGAAGCGACTTGCCTTTTGAGCTGCTTGACGATCATAGAAACAGATTCGATTCAGAAGGCCCACTTCCTACGTAATATCACGGATCAAGAATAACTGCAGCAATAATTGAATAGAATAGTGATAAAATGGGCTAATTCTGTATATTTTCAAAGGCGATGGCAACTATCCAAATCTTAGTGACTAAAATCACACGTGTACTTCAACTATCTTTAGCCGGATTACTAAGGAATACCGCGGTTTGTCGAGCAACCAGGTATTGGCCTAAATGTCTTTAATGTGGACGAGAATGTGTGTATAATAGATATGGTGGTATCATCCTTATACGTAAGCAGATGTGCTTCTATTTTGCTGACTAACTTTTTATCTGAGTTATGCTTTTTTAAATTGACCTGATTCAATACCAAGGAACACTTTATTGTTGTGCATTCTCGTTTACTTATCACTAATATTGAGTTGAACTTCTAACTCAATTCCCTACCGCCTAAGCTTGGCACCGCGACTTTCAAACCTGTCTAGGCAAATGTTGACAGAGCGTCATAGTCACGCCGAAGTTGGCTCAACTCGCCAACTCGGAGCAAAGCTAACGAACAATCCGACAGTTGTACCCGTCCTAATAGTTACTTTGCGAATAATTCGATCGATCTCAGACGTACCTGTCTGTCTGCCAGTTTGTATTACACTAACTTATGTTTTGATTAATCATTGAAATGTTAGCTTTAATATCTAGTCTGAGATTAGCATTTGAAATTGTGATATAGTTTCATCTTGCTTGTAGCTATCAACAAATCATCATTAAATTATTATCACTATCATCACCACATAGTATAAAAGCGTCGCATCTCGCTGTCTGTTCCTATGTATGCTTAGATCTTTAAAACTTCCCAACGTATTTGGATACGGCTTTTTTAAAGATCGAGTGATTCGTGCGTGCGTGCGGAGCCGGGGTCTGTCGCTAGTTTATATTAAACTCTATATATTTTGACACCTGATTTCATTAGACAACATGTTCAAAGTTTAGATTAAGTTATTCTATCAATGGAGAAGTAAAAGCAGTTTTTCCGCATATCAAAAGAAATCTTACGAAATATTGGCGAACTTTATAGAATTCGGAAACTTGCCCTTTACAGATTTTGAGGCTAAGAACATGAATTGAACTACTCGTAAAGGCAGTTCGACATCCACCAAATTTTCATTTTACTTTTATTCTATTGTTTCCGTTACAAAAGATGAAAAAGTCGAGCGTAAAGTTGTAAGGCGCGGGGTTGACGTCCGCCCACCGCGCCAAGTTATTACAGAGAACAATCGACATAATAACTGGCGTCATGGACGCCAACAATAAGGATTAATAAAAGTAGCGCCGAGCACCTCACGTGAGCTAAGTCTGAAGTGAGATGTCCAGTCACTGTTTTTTTTTTAAGGTAGGAAATCATCAATTTGACTTCTCCCGTTCCGAACGGAACAAGAACGCGTGTCAGACTTCTACTGACTAAAACTTACTCCAGTTTCTTCTTTGCCTTCATTTCCCGGGTCCCGAGGCTCTCTTTCGTTCAATCCAGGGCCCCAGCAGGCGACCCTACCCAGTCACTGGTGCTTATTTTATTTATTGTGGATAAGTTTGCACTTGAACACCATCTCACCTTATGGAAAGCGACGACGGTTGATAATGGAGCGTGCTTACCAAGAAATAACCTATTAATTCTTGACTTACAACATTTGCAGGTTGTAGCCATCAGGAAACTTAGACTCCGGCAGAAAATTTCACTCCCTAGCTGTATTTATTTATTTAGACTTCTTGCAACGCCATGTACAAAGGCGGACTTAATACCATAGCATTTTCTACCGGTCTCAGTGCAGTCTTGTGCTTTGTCGCGTGTGCGGACGCCTTAATATGATTTAAATTTATAGTATACATAAATTGTATTCAATGCAGATTACAGAACAGGTTTAAGCTTCCTATCGATCAGTAAGCCGAATTAAAGCAAAGTTCTATAATTGCGGCTGGTAATTTTAGTTTCTATTTTTATTATTGTTTTATTATTTTTATGTGTTTTTTTTTATTTATATACTCTTTATTATACATCATAAAAATACATTTTTCACAAGGAGCTAAAGTGCATAGTTAAAAGCAAATTCGTCTATCTTAAATACATAAAACAGTGGGATAATAAATCATGTTTAACAAATAGCTAGATCGCTAGATAATAAATTCTGAAAATACTCTAGTATATTAATAAAACGTCTATACTCTTTAAACTACTATTAATAAGTATCTACGTGCATTTTATTTTTATTACAACTTTAAATGACTAATAACACAACAGACTAAAACACAAAAGAACACACACGGAACAAAGTCCGTCCCTAAATCAGTGAAGTGAATTTGATTAATTCATCAAAGTGGCGCGCCCTGGCGCCTAGTGGCCACAGTTGCCGATAGATTTTAATTAATATATAGTTCCCGGGAGTTATTCCTCAAGTTTAGAAGTGGATCGCGCCGCGTGCGTAATTAGAATTAATGCTGGCAACACTGTGGCGGCAGGTACCACGAAGTTGGTCGGCGAGCCTCCCCAGCCGTCGCGTACCAATTAACTTGGGACGTTTTGTTTGTTGGCAACACTGTGGAATAAATTCTGCAACTTTTTGGAGGCCTTGTTGGATAGATTTGCGTGGCTAATGTACTTAGCAGGAAAATATTAAGGTAGCATTTCAGTGCGTTGAATATTTAAAGAATTAGATTCCGGGGAGGTTGCTTACCTCTGTAATGGTTTATTTCTAGTCTAATTACTAAAGAAGCAAAGTTAGTGTAACTCCTTTTGGTGTACAATAAAGTTTATTCTATTCTATTTTATTCAGTATTTTTAATTGCGTTATTTTTCCTATTCGTGATTTCAATAGTTATATTAAGTTCATCGTTGCAATAATGATACATTACCAAGGTTGTTTTAAGTGTTGAGCTGCAGGTGAAAATACAATTAAAAAAACGTTTAATATTCAACTAATATTGGTTCAATAAAAGTTCAATAAAATATTTTTGAATTTTTCTAAATAAGTTTCGATCTTGTATTTATAAAAAGTGTTCTAAGAATAGGTATACTGCCATCTTTCTACTCCCGACTTATCAATAAAAGACCAATGAGCTGTTGATAATAATTATGCTTTTACACAGAGTGCACACACACACACTGTTGTTTTCTATTTTTCGATTAAAATTATTCTATCATGTCAGTCAAAGTCATTCAATTTTTCAATTCGGCGAACCGAATTGAAAACCGATCTGGAAATTCAATGGTCAACGTACTAATAAAAAAAAAGTATATTTTATGGCAGACGTTGTTTATACCTTGTAAATTATTTATCAAAGCAAAAAGTGGAGGTAGGAATGTCTAGGGTTAAAAATAACCTACGACCTATTCTCAGACCTATAAAAAAATCATAAATATCGGACAAGCCGCTTTAGAGGAGTTCGATAAGAAACACTGCGACAAGAGATATTTTAATAAACGTTACATTTTGTTTGGAAAGAAGCGTTATAAAATATTTTATTTTATTTTATGACAGTTGTCTCTCATTAAAGTTTCAAATGGAACTTTATGACATGAGAGTGAGGTATTGTCAATGTAACAAAAAACCTATTTAGATAACTTTTCTGAAACTAACTTGACACGATAACAATCCCCACAGACCTAACTATACGTTACAAGCTCATTGAATATCACTCCTACAGAATTCATAAGCCAATTTATTCTTGGTCCTTCTAAAAACAGTGCCTAGTTTCACGCATGTCAGTGTCCTCTCAGGCCCCGGCATACGAGTAATTTATCAAATAAACATGTTTCCAAAGGGATGTGTGCTCCCAAACTGTCACGGAGTAAAAAGGATCGCGGTATACCGTCCGAAGTTTATCGTTGAGAGAAACTACAGCTTACGGTAACGTATGCAGAGAACAAATGATTATGGGGATCTTCTAGGGTAGTTTTGTCGGAAAAAGAATGGGAAAAGATTAGTGGGAATGGACGGGGTTATGGGATTGGGAGTGCACGTAATTGTGGGAATATAAATTGTGCAGTTTTAGGCCGGTGATAGTGTAGTAAACAAAGTGAATGAATAAGTGTCTGTTTACAGTGGATTCAGCATATTTTATGAAGTGACGGATATGATCATTTAGATCTGTTGGCGTTATACGGTATTGGTAAGATCTGTCATTTCTTCAAGATGTTATTTATTTGAAAACAATGCATAAATTTAAGATGTTTGAATTAATTTCTCCATCCTTATAAAGCGAGACATCAAAAAAATCACACCACAAACACATCAAAGAACCATTTTTCAGTGACAGAAGCAAAAAAGGTACCTAAAGTAATGTTAGCTTAATATCAAAACGTCAACGGATATACAAAAATCTGAATGCAAAGGAAGCCATATAAAATTGTCGAAAAAAAAAACGTTAACAAGGCTCGCGACCTCGTTTTCAATCCACGCCACATTTGGCAGGCGCGGCGAGGGAATTTTAAAACAAAGACCGAATGGAAGTAGGTCGGCAACTGGCTGCGCTACCTTACGGCTAGGCTCGCCAACTTTCACATGATTAACGGGAAATGAGTCGAATAAATATTGTGTGAACAGGAAACTTGTGTCAAGTGCGAGTTGTAAGCTGTAGTTTATTTGTGATGCATGTTGTTTATGGGTAAGTATTTTTGGTCGGTTTTCGTTGGTAGTACCATAGGCTCTTACATATAAAATTTGTGTTTTATAAAACGAGTTATAAACTTTGGATCAACGTGATTTTTTTATACTACGTAATTCACCACAAGTGAGTTTATTAATTGGGTGATCAACGTACGAGCCTAAACAGCGCTTTTAAAAAAATGACAGATTTACTCGCGGTTCGTTGGTGCTGATCGACTAGCGAGTGAAACAGTCGTCGTATTGTATTCGAATTAAGGATAAAATGAAGTAATGAAGCAAACTGGCCACAAGCCAGGCTCGTCACCTCACAAAATCGTAGTTTTGCTATGAATACACCGGCGAGCTTTAGCGACGAGTCAAAGACGGCTGTGTTACTCGCTTGCCGATTAGTGGCTTTATTACCTTTTACACAATACACACACACACAATTTTTTTGCACTTATTTCTATGATTTTTCAGATTCCATTAAATGATTAAGAGCCAAAATTGTTGATCGAAGGAGCCAAAGAAATAAATGAGCAACTAATTTCAAAATGCTTTAAATATAATAGTTGTTTAAACTTATTATTATTCCAAGTTGAATTATGACAGCCCAAAGTGAATTGAGTGACCGAAGTGATTGTATAAAACACCAATTTCTTATGTAGGAATTTAAAGATTACTAGCTTCTGCCAGCGGCTTCACCCGCGTAAAAGTAACTTACTCCATTCAAACTTTAGAACCCTATTTTATCCTCTCAGGGGGTGAATTTTGAAAAAAAAATCTGGTAGTGCTCGCTTAAGCTATAAAAGGAAACCTTGTGCAAAATTTCACGCTCCTAGTCCTAGTAGTTGCGGGTATGCAGAAGGAGAAACTAACTAACTGAAATATGAACGCACACCCGTTGATATTTTAGTCAGTTAGTTTCTCCTTTTACATATATGCTAAGCAAGCGCTAAGTAAATTAAGCGTTAAGTCCACCTCTGTACTTTTGCGTGCATAAAGTAGCATAATATAAGTAGTAGAAGTGTAAGTAGTAGTATTTATAACTTCTTTTGGTGTACAATAAAGTTTAATTTATTCTATTCTATTTAATAAATAAATATATTTGAATTCACTGCTGGGTCTGTGTTTCCTGTTATCTACAACTTAAAGGACTTAAGTTAAGAGTGAATAGGTTACTTCTAGGCAAGCGACCTCCACTGTCGGCCACCTCATGGCTTACCACTATCTCATTAGGTGAGATAGTGGCCAAACGCGAGCCTAAGCATAATTAAAAAAGAATATTAAGTGCATTCGTAATACTTGGTAAACATTTATATAATTTACACTTCTCCAACTTTAGTTCCACTCAGAAACTGTTACCCTATTCTATACTTTTCCAATATTATATTATAAAAGGACCTAGTGCCCGGTGATATAGTTGAGAATTATACCGATACACGGACCCATTTAATTTTATTAGCATTAAAAACCAATAGTGCTCTCCCTCATACGAAACATTAAAGAAAATGTTCCGCTCGCTAAACTCGCTCGACTCGGGCGGGAGAGGCAATTTTGTTCTACTCTTTCCCAAAATCAATATGCAAAATATTAGACATTCACATGCCTTTAACGAAAAAGTTAGCACATTTCAGAATTCTTGGATACTCTAGCCGCAAGCCGTTTCCGACGCTTAGGCTCAGGAAAAACACCCTTATGACTAATAAATAAGGGCTAGAATGGATGTATTAGTCAAATATTGGAGTTGGAATGTTTTTGAAGAGACGTCGTAAAAGTATAACGCATAGTGGGCGACACGCGAATATGGAATTCAAAGACCATTCCGTGTTTATTGATTCATAAATTTTATTTCCCCGTATCATTTGTTAGGGGAGGGAGAAAAATAGCGGTTATTCTTAGTTATTTTCATTTTTCGTAAAATGTTGAAAGCGGTTTGGACGTGATATATGTCTGTTGCTAATGATCGGGGAATTAAGGGAAATAAAACGCATTAGTAACTGTTCGCTCCGTTTGGTGCGCGAGTAACTGTTTGTAGATTTATCAACAGGGTGGCTACAATGACTTTATTTATGACTGTTTTTAGAGGCAATAACAATTTGATGGCCCCTTTGATAAACCAGGTCAGGTCTTTAATTTGATTCAAAGTTTGGATAAAGTCTAAATTGCTTCTTAGTTACTTAGTCGAGAATTTTTTCAGCATCTTATTTACTCCTCTTAGTCCTATAGCAATAATAACTACTTACAAGAGAAGTCACCGGACAATCCCTTGCGTCCTTACAAAAGGAAGCAATTTCCATGATAAGCATCAGTGCAGCACTCGACCTCGTAAAATAGTTAATAGACGATAAAACTACGTAATGTCGTATCTTCACGTCAATGGCAGACTTCTCACACTGAATTCAGTAGCTGATATTATACTTATGATATAAATTGTAGCGCGTGAAGTTTGACTAAAAGAAGTACAATGATGGTGACTGTAAATATTTCGCTTCAGAGGGCCCTTCCCGACCCGTCTATCGTCAACCTCAGTGTGATTTAAACGATTGTTGGTTTATCAGGAGTAATCAAATGCAATGTTCGATACAGAGCCATTGAGAAAAAAGAGAGATGACACTGGAAGGTTCTGTTGGTATTCAGTAATTCCATGGTTGTATGAAAATGTACCTCGAAAAGGACATCATCATCATCATCGGCCTTGTAATGTTCCCACTGTTGGGACTCAGGCAGGCCTCCTCTCTAGGAAAGGGAATGGACTGTAATCCACCACGCGGGCCCAGTGCGGATTGGTGGATGTTACTTGTCTTCGAATTTTTTATTCTAGGACATGCCGGTTTCCTCACGATGTTTTCTTTCACCGTTTTGAGAGCAGTGGTGATGAAATAAATTACACAAAGCCTGGCTGGGTTTGAACCCTCGACCTACAACTGGTAAGTCGGGGCCGTTCCCACTGGGTCATCACTGCTCTCGGGAAGGACGCTCTAAACAAATTGTACTGTTTACATCTGCAGCCATATTTGGATCCGGTTTTTTTTTCGGTGGCAAGGTCTTTCAGTTGCTGTTTGTCATCAAGGGTAATGGTACTTCTTTGACACAATTCCACAGCCCTGGCCGGCATGGATATATTCTAATGAATACACTTGGCGCCACGCCAGTGTTCAAAGGTTTAAGCAGAGATTTATTTGCAGTACACCTCTGTTTTACAATATTTCGCAAGTTATACTCGTATTATCCCATGTAGGTACTTGATAAGGGATGAGCCTATTGCCATCAACCGTGATTACAACTTCGAGTACTAAGACTTTATTTCTTGCTCGCGCTTGACCACCATCTCACCTGATGAATAGCGACGTTTTCCATTGTACCTACAGTTTACAACTAAAATAAAGCAAAACCAGTACAACCGCCTCAATAAAACAGATGCAGTATAATCCAGTTAGGACAGACTCAGCCATAAACTACGCGAAGTTTAACGTGCGCGGAGGATGTCGCCTTGTGGTGTACGTAAGAGAACGACGTGAATCTCGCCACGTAATATATGGATGCCGAACTGCTCTGATTGAAATGGAGACGTGAGAGTATGAGAAAGGCATTCGTTTGGCTTTTGTATTAATGTGAAGGACATGGATAGATTGTGTGAGGAGTGATATGAAAGAAGAGGTGAAGTGATAGTATGACGGGTGGTACGACAAGAGAAAAAACGTGTGGGGCTGACCCTAATTTATACGGGACAAGGGCAGGAAGAAGAAGAAGTGAATGTCATAGGGACAGAATTGAGATGCATTTTTTTTTAGATGGGAAATCGTCAGAATGACTTTTTTCACTCTTGGGCGGAGCGTGAGGGTGTGTCAGACTTTTACTGAGTAAAACCCACTGCTTTATTCCTTATTTGTCATCGTTCTAGGGTCCTTTCAGAAGTCAACCCATGCCCCCTGAGGCTTCGAGCCAGCTGGGCCCCCTTCGGTTTTGCTTACACGTCTATGGGCGTGGACCCATGTGCACGGTGCGGCGCCGTTTGCCATGCAACGGTGCGGCATCGCCGCCGGCGGATGGCGCGGCGCCGTGCCGCATCACGGTGCCGTGAAAGGTGCGCCATCCATTGCCTCTTTCAGTCGATATTTCACTGTTGATTCGATCGACTAAGGGGCAATGGACGGCGCACCTTTCAAGGGGTCCACGCCCTATGAGGCGCGCGTGAAACAGAACGCACCGTAGAATTGAGATGCGAGCAGAGACTGTCGCCAATAGCCTTATTCCATACCAACACTTTGGAGGCTCTAGTTAGGCGGGTAGATAAAGGGCTTGATTCAGAAAGCGGAACTTCTGAACACGGCTACCGTTGTCAGTAGGCCCCTCTTTCTGGAGACCTGACCACTGGTAGTAGGAGTACGTACCCGACACTGGCGGTGTACAATTATTCAATTTAAAAATTGAAATCTATATTTCAATGAAAAAACGGAAAAGTAATACCTCGAAATGCCAGCAACATATTGTCATATCAGAACACAATAGAACTTTTTTTAAAAGATACTATGAGTGTTATTGTCCGTTTTTCCACGTATGAAACACTATAGTAAGTTACTGTTTTCAAAAAACAATTTTTTATTTCAATGAGAGGAGAATTACAAGTACAGGCTGGTCTTATGATCTTCCTATTACGAATAAAATCCAGCTGAATGGAAGTCACTAGCGGCGTCACGTGGGTGCGCCCGCCCACTCTTTAATAACAAGTACTCCCCCCCCCCACATGAGCTTTGATCTCATAACTAACGTGGGAAAGCAAGATTAGAGGCTTTACTGCTATTCAATATATTATATTGTTTGTAGCATTTACTTAATATATTATAAATTAATTTAGTGAGGAGCTCGTGGCTAGGTAATAACAGCCCCACGGGTCGATCTTCAAGGTTAAGCAACGCTTGCCAAGGTTGGTCTGTGGATGGGTGACCATCTTAACATAACGAGTTTCCCCCATGCTTCGGAAAGCACGTTAAGCCGTAGATCCCGGCTGTCATTTGTAGATCTTTGGCAGTCGTTACGGATAGTAAGAAGCCAGTAAATCTGACTCCTGTCTTGCCATGAAGTACCGTATTACCCCAGTTCATGGGTTATGGAGGTCTGGTAGGCAACCACTCATCGTATTCAGCTAAATCCGGCTTGACTGGAAGCCGACCCCAATATAGTTAGGAAAAGGCTAGGCAGGCAGATGATGAATATTCGACATTGAAACGGACGAAATTGTTAGCGGAAACTAGCAGGCAAATAATAATAACTTACAGTACAATAAACGACTACTAGGGTTCAAATGTCTGACCTTCCGAGTATACCTTTTCAGCAGATCAATGCATGAATAACGCATGTCGAGCTCGGCGAGGTCTTCTCGTACAGACAAGGGACGAGCATGAATCACCGCGCTAGCTCTACGAGAATTCCCCGATGTCCGTGATAGACACGATGTACGAAAAAAGTATAAATATAATCGTTTTACCAAGGCACTTTAATTACATTGCTCAGGCAGAGGCTCTAATCTTAATAACAAGACCACTTAAACCACCCGAAACCATAGTCTCTTATCTTTTTTTCTATTTTCTTACTAACTGAGGAATGTTCTTGGCTGCACTTGCGCTATGCGTGCTGTGTAGGGTTAAGCTTCGATTGCTGCTACATTTCATTACAAGTGTTTACTGGTTCTCTCCAGGTTGGTTTTGGCTTCTCTTACGACTTCCAAAGGTCCAAGACCCCTGAGTTCTGAGATTGTTCATTGTGCCTATTTGTCGTGACCGCTAACGCTCAAAAATACCCGCTAGCAAAAGTGGCAAAAGCTTTAACAACCACCGCGGACTACTATTTTTACATGTTTCGGGTTATGGTGCCTTGTTTATGGGAGTTTTTCAACGCACCCAATATACAGTAGTTATTCTTAATGTGGAACAACGATTTTTTAAATAAAAAATATAAAAACTTTAATTTTACTTTTATTATTACTTGCCCGGATTCAAACTAACGACTTCAAGTATAAAAGAAGAGAATTTATCCACTGCAGCTGCAATCACACACCAATTCACAAACAAGTTTTGTTTAATAGCACATTATTTAAGCTGTAATCCGAATTATTTAAATTCCTGGGCATGAGAGTGTATTTTCGTTGATGTTCATTAATAATGCGTTAGTTGTGGCGCGGCGTCATTGTCGAAGCCTTCGCGTTAAATATTCACAGCAGACTATAAACAGAGCGAACGAACGTGAAAGGTTTCTGTTGATTTTGGTGAAGAACGATTGATTGTGATAGCTTTGGAACAACGTGGTAAGAAATTGGTGATAGGACTTATTATCCTATAGTAATTATCCAGTATTATCCTGTATTGCATCGGGGATATTCGCCGAGTCGAGGGTAGACTATTTCTATTCTACTATGCGAAAAAGGTGTAACACGTTCCTGGTGCGCTGCCTGAGGGCGTTCACGCACAGGTTCGATTGCGAGTACCTAAACCATCGTTTTATAGTTCCATTTACTGAGCAATCGAAATCTGTGAATACATGTTTCGTGTTTTATTTAATTTGTGTATGTTATCTTTGTTATAATGTTTTAGTTGTTATTTTTATTGTACTATGATCCTCAGGTGGCCAATATAAATGTATTATTATACATAATTATATGCAGGTCAAGTTGCGTTACTGGTAATTCGAAGTAGGTATTCTCAGCGAAACCTCATAATACCTGATAGAACCTGATATTTGCAATAATAAAGCTTCCGAGAAAGCTTAAGAGGAAATCTAGGGCTTCGAGAAAATAAAAACAATTAATCAATTATTAACAAAAGAAAAATGTGGTGTAGTAACTCTGAGGAGTAAATTCTGAGAAAATTGCACAAAACATTTACTTTTCTCGGTATGTAGTTATTGCAAATTGAATAAACCGAGTAAGGTATTACTAACTCGATACACAATAAGAAATGCCTAACTTTTTCCTAACTGCCAATGCATTACTTATTTTATTCTTATAGATATAAGTAAATTCAGCTAAATCCGGCTTGACTGGAAGCCGACCCCAATATAGTTGGGAAAAGGCTAGGCAGATGATGAAATATAAGTATAAAAAAGAAACGTGCCTTAAAACAATTGCATTACACACCTTTCCTCTCAATATTTTAAATATATATGAAGTGAGTGCAAAATCCCTTCAAACCCTCAGCTGTTTGTATCTACACATTAGCGGATACAATCGGTAAATATCGTGATATCATACATAATAATATAACGATACTGAATATTACTACAATTATTTTGGGAATTCTATATGTAGACAACATCCTTCATTGTTGATTTGGGAGTCTAGTGGAGGTTGCTTTTTTCCAAATTTACGGTTTGTGCAGTGGTTTGTGGTTGACTGCACAACACGTCGTGCGTTCGATTCCCACAAGGGACAAATACGAGTATGTATTTGAATTACGTACAGTTGTTATCTGGGCGTTGTATTTTTGAGTTTGCATGTTTAAAATTATACCGGCGTAATTCTTAGTGTGAGGCAATTTATTTTAACGGCTAAATCTTTTGAAAATACAGAAAAACGTCACATAAAAAGCATAATGTCATACACAAACCTGTTTGAACAAACAGCGCATCAAAGAGGATATGAAGGCGAAGCCATTAAAAATTCACGTCACTACAAACTTCCAAAGACAAGTTTTAGAAAAATTAAGACGTCTTCAGACTTCCATAGTCGACTATCGAAAAGTTTATAATGACGCCGCTGCTGAGAATTTCACAAAAGTCACGGAGATACGCTGACGACGATTTCTTTGAAAAATGTTATCGAAAGAAGTTAAGTGTCAACGGTGGATGGTGAAGGATTCTGCAGATTATCTTTGTTATGGCAGGTTAATGACCTTTATAATATATGGAAATACTTCCGTATTTTAAGCTTAAGTAAATAAAAACAAACGGACACTTCATCATCATCATCATTTCAGTTGAAAGTCGTCCGCTGCTGGACCTAGGCCTCCACCAAGCGTCGCGACAACGACTGGTCCTGTGCTTCTGGCATCCATCGGATTCCCGCAATCAGGGAATCTTCGATCAATTTAATTTTTTTTTAAATTCATAATTGTGCTTTTATTATTTGTGCATAAACATGTTAAATTATAAACATTAGAGCTATAATTATACAATTAAAAAATAATCATTCATACAAGGTATAAAAGTGTAAAAAACAAAATCACTGGGTATGAAAAGTTCTTTTACATCAATAATATGTTTCTTCAATTGCTCATTACATTGTAAGGCCATGGTAATTTAAAAAAAATCCCACAAACTCATGTTAAGAAGCATTGTCCAACATGTTCTAACTGCTCAAACTAAATATAAAATACAACTAGTAAACAACACTTGCTTGCGACATCGGCTCTCGAACAACAGAAGACGCCGCACTTTTGTCGGCGGTTATCAAACAAGTTAGTCTTCAGCTAACAAAGTGACAAGTAATGACCGCCCCGCCGTCGTGTCCCCGGCCATATAAAAAATACGTTAGTTCGAAAAAGGGTTTGTTCAACGTTCCATGTAGCGGTAATGCAGGCTAAAGTAGGTTTATATCGTAATGGAGAGTTTGTATCGATAGGAGATAATATTTGCTTTGTTGTAAGCGCGTATAAGTGGGTTACGCCTTACGTAGCTCGGGCTATGTGACGCGGTGTGAGCCTGCGTGTAACTGCCTGTGTTATTCATTCAAAGCTTTATGTATATACTTAGAAAAACAACAGGGTATAACAACGGGCGCCGTCAGAAACTTGGTACGTTTTAGACTTTCTTAATTTCTTGTAATGTCTCTATCATACACAAAATCACACTAATATTATGAGGGATAAAGATCGTGAGTATGTGTATGTTTCTTACTTCTTCAAGTTCAAACGGCTGAACGGATTAGAATGGAATTTGGTACACAGATGTACTATGTCCTCAAAAATCATATAGAATAGTTTTTATTCCGAAAGCACTTAGTAAAGTGTATTGTGTTCATTAAAATAACTTGTACATTACTGCTCTGTCTTCTATATACAAATGTGAAAAATATTCTTCAAGGCTTGAAATGACTTACTTACTAAAGTTTAATAAAAATTCTAAACTAAGAAAGGAATTTAGGATCACTTGACAGCTTTATGAGTCACCGACTGCCAAGATGGACGAAAGCCAATCTAAATTCCATAAATGCCTTTTGATTTCAAAGCCTAGAATTCGGGAAATTAGAATATACGTATTCTGGTACAGTGAACCGTAAGAATTTAATTCGCAGCGTCTCGAGGCGCTCATTAAAGTGTCCGAAACAAAGGAAAAAACTGTCAACTTGGACCAAGTTTAATTGCCTTAATAAATCTGGAGGCGAGAAATTTACGGCAATGAAGTGAGCGGCGACGATACAGGTGGATGATTACGTTAATTTATAGAATATGAGGTGAACGGGGGAAGTTAGGGGAGTAATATACAGCGAGATTTGGGCATGTTATATGTGAAAATGTTATACGTTTTAATTTTAGGTGGGAAATCATCAAAATGACTTCTCCCGCTTTGGGCGGAGCGGGAGGGCGTGTCAGACTTTTACTGACTAAAACCCACTCCTATCCCTTTTTTCCCTTCGTTCCAGGCTATCGGGTTTTTCTTTCAGAAGCGAACCTATGACCCTAGAGGTTTCGGCCCCGCTGGGCCAATACGGTTTGCTGACATCTCCTTGAGGGGCACGTGGAACAGTACGCGCCGTCAACTTCTTGGGCTCGGTCCGGACGGCTAGCTACCCATTGCTTACCGTCCGCAAGCCCACGCCTACGATGGCTGGATATTGAGGTCGGAATCCCGGTGGTTCGTGTACAAAATATTCTCTTTCGTCAACTCTGGGTAGTTTTTACGAATTCAGAATATTGTACGGTCATCAAAGAGGTTTACAAACATTTGTGTTTTATACAACGACTTATACATACTCGTATTTCCCATAGTTAAGATCAGTACGGGTTTCTACAATACGAGCTACGAGTCGGCTACGTTATTGTAGCATAGTGCTACGCTGTAGCACATTGTGTAGCGAACGTGCTACGAAGATATAGACTGACAGTTGTATTGATTGGATTGGATTGTATTGTGTCTTACAAATACTACTCTTTCCTATAAGGTTTCTATTAGCCAGTGGTATTCACAAGTTGGCTAATAAAAATCATAATACTAATTAAACTACTAATATTGGTAATAAACTCTAAAGTCTATCTATCTTTTAATGTTAATTAATAATTTAATTTGCAGCTTAATAGGTAACAGACGTGTACGATACCTGTAACGCAGGTAAAACATGACTTGGATTATTTAAGTAGTAAAATCTCTTGGAATAATTTTAACAAGTTCAGACACTATTCACACAAGCAATGTTACAGACTGATACTGATTGATTAATATTCAAAATTCTTTGCTCTAAGCCCTAACTACTTAATTACTATCTACTTACATAGGTAGTAGTAGGTACTAGAGGATCCCTTATTTCAATAATACCACCTCCTTACTGAACCTTTCTAATGTAGAATTAAGCGGGAACTAACCGGACCGACGCACACGTGGCCCACACCTGATTTATACGTAGAACGACGTCGCGTTGCATGAATCTAATGTAGCTCTACAAGTCTAGTTGCCATATAAAACGTATACAGACCGATGCTTCCAGATCGGCGTACGGAGGCCCATGTGTTCACAATGTAGTTCTACCAGTTAGTCACGCTATCCGCAATCAGATCCGATTGCACCTTGACTACGTACAGCCAGCGCGATGATCCGCCGGTCTCGTGGGCTGACAAACACAGCGATGCAAATGAAACTCTTTGTAAGGAATCTTAGGGGATTTATACGTAAAAATTCTCGACCGAAACCCGGCTCAGTGTGACAAAAGAAAATAAATTGGACCACAGTGAGTTCGGCTGTAACTACAAGCTGAGATGTTAAATGGACATCTAATTGAGTGTGAGGAAAATTATCTTTTAACTTCTTTAAATATTTTCATTCTAAGATGAGAAAATTATCCAGTGACTTCCCTCACTCTAGAGTGGAGTGGGAGTGGGAGGGCGTGTCAGACGTTTACTGGCAAAAACCATGCTTATGTTCCTTCTTTGGCTTGCGTTCCATGGCTCCAGATTTCCCTTTCGGAAGCCAATCGATGGCCTCAATGCTCAAAATATAAATTGTAATGTCACGTATCCTATGTTTTTTTTAAGTGGTAAATAAGGGTAACATGAATTTGCGAAAGAAAAATAGTTGCCTCTTTTGTTTATTAATCTACATTTCATGTTTGTTACTTTTAATTTTTTTATTCCAAACCAGCTCCGACTAGCGGCTTTACCCGTGTCACATCCAAAAATTATCCCAAGGGAACCTACTTCCAGAATAAAAAGTATTCTATTTGCTATTCGAAACTATAGTTTACACGTGTAACGAATTTCGTTCAATTACAATCACACACGAATATAAACTTTTGCTTTTGTAATATTAGTGTAATTGAACTTTAAGTTATATTCAATTATACCTTTCCATGTAATTTTATTTTTAATCCGTTCATTGTTACAATTTTATCACAGTTAAAAAGGAAAATCTATTGTTCGCCATAGAATTACTATAAGTAACATATTTATTGAGTAACTTTCTATTTTGTCCCACTTTTTTTATTGTGATTATTGTTTTTTTGCCTTTTGATACACTATGATAATTATAAATGCCCATAAAAGCCTATGTACAATAAAGACATTTTGAATTTTTCGATGTTTAAAAAATTGTTTTTGACTGTTAGAGCATTCTCGTAGAACAGATGGTGGATGGGGACGGAAGGTTCTAGAGTGGCGGCCACGTATTGGAAGACGCAGCGTTGGAAGGCCTCCCACAAGATGGACCGCGGGAATCCGATGGATGCGAGACGCACAGGACCGGTCGCTGTGGCGACGCTTGGGGGAGGCCTATGTCCAGCAGTGAACGTCTTTCAAGATATTTACCAATTTTTTTCAAAACAAGTAGTTACATTTATTTTACCTTTCGGATACTAGGAAATTATCCTATACTCGTATTGTATTGTGCGTTTACAAATAGCCCAAATGGGAACATCCATCTGAACACCACACAAATATTTTTTCCGTAAAAACTTAGGACTTTTAACTCAGGACTTGCAATCAAATCTTAAACCACTGCGCCAAGAGTGCGGTCACTCAAACTAGACTAGACTAGTTACAGATCTGTAGTACATTCAATCATTCTTTCAAAGGTTTCAAAAGAAACAGCATCTACTAAGTAGTAGGAACCTAAGTAGGTTTCTTTTCAGCCTAAAGAAATCTATTTCGAGGTGAGAGGTAGGGGAGACTCCTAAATAGAAACCTATTCGTTGAAGTATCTTTTCAGGAATCTTGAAAGGATAACTGACAATTTAGGATTCTAAATTACTAGAGCATTGGTCAGCATTGTTAGGCTCCAAAATAATTTATTTTTTATTATCTATTTTATGAAACATTGCCTCTTACTAAGAATAACTCCTGTATAATGGGTGCTCTACTAAGCACCAAGCATCTACCAAGGCTTGCTTTAGACTAGAATTCTCAAGGAAAGCCTAGTAGACCCGGTCCGGAGAGAGAGAGGAAATGGAATGTGGTTGTTTACTATATTATACATGTATTATACAAACAGACCTTCCTCATGAATCACTCTACCTATTAAAAAAAACCGCATCAAAATCCGTTGCGTAATTTTAAAGATTTAAGCATTCATAGGGATATAGGGACAGAGAAAGCGACTTGTTTTATACTATGTAGTTTAGTTATAAACGCTACTGGTTTTATTATGTTATTAAGTACTTAGCTTATTAAACAAAAACCACCAAACATATAAAATAAAGCTGAGCAACAAACTAAAAGTATAAAGATAAAGAAATAAAAAGTAAAGAAAATAACGTTAAAAATAATTAAAAATTCAATTTACCGCTTTGTAAATTGTTGTGTAAATTAAAAATTACAGTTTTTATTAATATCAATAAAATTACTTACACGCTAAAACATTGTTTACATGGTTTTTATTTAGTACATGTATTTCATGTTGTTAACTAAGCGAAACGAGAACAACTGCCGGCAAACTGTTTTACAGTTTGTCCATACTGAACTGCTTGCTAAAGCAGTTTGTCGGGAGTTTTGAAATGTAATAATGAAAACAAATTTTGAACAAACCAATACAAAAAAAAATCATGTTTGTTTCATATATGCCTACATTCGGATGGTGAGCGGTCAGTGTGTTAGTAGTGACATCGGTTGATTGTATGAGACCTTGGTGTTTTTGGGGATGCAGAAGGAAAATGAAAGATAAAAGAAAGAAAGGAGAGAAAAAGAAGAAAGAAAGAAAGGAGAGAAAAAGAAGAAAGAAAGGAAAAATAAGAAGAAATCAAAACGTTTTATTTGTCACATTTGTAGATAATATTCTACCTGCCTCCTTTTAACTATCTTACAATGGATTGCCTTTCGGATCGGGCAGTGTTATTGAATTACTTTTTACGTAAAATCTTACAGTAGCAGAAGACAGTGTTTCCTGATATTGAACTATGACCTTACATTATCGATTTCTATCAAGAAAAGTAATTATCTCTCTTTTATTTAATCTTTGATCAAACAAGCCTATAATAAATAATGATAAAACAAACAAATTGTACTTATTACTAAAGATAATACAGACAGACATGTAGTGTTCTATTTCTGTGTCATGTTACTAAGCAGTAAATAATTAATTATTGTTTCAAGGTAATCCTCGAAAACGTAACGTTTACATTAGTTGTTGCTCTTCAACCTTGAACCCTTTGGAGGTCACCAGTGTTTAGACATTTTCCATTACATTGTTTTCATTACACACGTACCCTCACTAGCCTAATTTAAAACAAACAGTGGCCATTGTAACCACCGCTTATGAAAATTTAAACTCGCATAAAATATTGCCAGAAGCAATAATGAATTTATTCCCTATCCAGTGTTTTGTGGTGAATACGCGATTGTAATACGCAGAACTATATTGTGTACAAATAAACAATAGTTTTGTAGAAATAATTCTGTTGATAAAACGTTTACTAATTCTTCTTACAAATAAAACAAAATGTAAGCTTAACAAAATGTAAAGACTTAGAAAACAACACTGTGGTACTAAGAATTGGTCTAGGGCGGTCGGTGTATCTCTGTGGTTTGTCTAGACAAATAAAACGTGAAAACTATACTAGAGCAACCTGTAACTC
Organism: Mythimna separata; assembly: GCA_030763345.1. NCBI lineage: Eukaryota > Metazoa > Arthropoda > Insecta > Lepidoptera > Noctuidae > Mythimna > Mythimna separata. The sequence goes on from JAKKIA010000043.1 coordinate 462,573, forward strand.
GCATTTTATACATAGACTTTTTCACGCTTACTCAATCTTTCAGAAAAATGGTTTGTAAACTGCTGGGCAACCGTCGTTACAAAAAGGATACATCTGCTCTATTACAACAATCAAAATATATAAATGTAAAATGCGAAACTGATCAAGGCGATCAACACACAGTCGAAAGTACTTGGACTAGAAGCGTGAAATTTCACACAAAGCTTCCTTTTATAACGTAGGCGAGCACTAAGAGAGGATGTCAAACATTTACCACATAACGGGATTAAACGGGGCCCAAAGTTTGTATGGAGAAACCCATTTTCACGTGAGCGAAGCCGCTGGCAGAAACTTGTTATATTTTTTGTTTCATACGTGTCCTTTATACCTTATGTCATATTATATGATTTTGTGTACAATAGTTTGGGTTTAAATGCGTTTTTTTACTTCTATGATAAAACTATAACTAAATACAGATTCTGTGTATAACTGTTTGTACCAATTTGAAAAAAAAGGATAAATTATTTTTTTATATACGTATAAACATACATAAAGAAAATTGATTGCACCTCTCGATATCATATTTCAAGTTTACAGAAAATTTTAGTTTTGTAAACATAGGCTACCAAATATAGGAACGTAACTTTGAATCCCAAATCAATTCGCGTCCACCATCTTTTAAAACACTTTATATTTCAGCGAGCAGGTAAGCATTTACTACCTGCAATAAACTATTAAAAGCAACAATAATAAATTCAATTCGGTTTGACACAGTTTAATGAAATCCCTTGGCAGTTTATACGCAATAAACAGTCCACAATAAAACTGAAAACATAAGCCGATAAATATATATTTTATTACCAGCGATTAACGAAATTAAGTGGCCACGTGACGGGTTTACAATGCTGGTAAGTTATTGATGGACGTAAAATATTGCGCACGATACAATATTATGTTCTCAACACTCTCTCATTTTATAGTTTGGGGGTATGCGGAACAGAGTGTGCCACATACCTCCGTTGAAAAAGGAGGATTCTCCGACCAGACGGGCGTTATGTCTGGTGGGAAACTGCCCAATACATGATTTCCGGCTGTTGGTCATTGCGCGTTGGGCGTTGTCGGGTTGTTGCTGTTGTTGTGGGGCCACTAAAATAATTTATCATTTGAAGCCATTCGTTTTTGAGATAAAAAACTCTTCAGTTTTGTAAAATTAGTATGGACAGTAGACTTAAAAAATTGTTAGCTAGTTCTGAAACTTGTACTTGAAAGTAGCACGTAGGAAGGCTAAAGTTGGATGTACAGTGCATTAACATTGCTTTACAATCTAAAAGTGAACTGTTTATAAACATATTAATCATATTTCTCTCTCAGGTTCAAAATAATTTAGTATCTTAAAAATTATTAACACAAAATATTTATTCAATTTTAAACTGAACGAAACACTAAAACTTATTTCAAAGTAATTACTTTCTCACTTAAGTTATTACTTATTACAGATATCAGTATCAAAGCCATGAAACTGTAGAGAGCAATTAATTAATTGAAGTCATTACGTTGGTGCTCGGATATCGGAATCAATTTAATTGATTCATCATGAGCGCTTCAGACTGGCGTGCTTCGATCAATCATGGACGATCCTCGCGTTATTGACAATTGACTTAATACTGACGCAATTGATTGCTAATTACAATTTTTAATTAGTTTGTGTAAATGAGACGGTAGGTTGTGAACTTTTGTGTAAATACTAGCCTCTGCCAGCGGTTTCACCTGTGAGAAAGTAGGTTTCTATCGAGGTCTTTACAAACTTTGGTGCCTCGTTTCATCCCCTGAGTCCCCAATCAGTTTCACCTTTTATTTTGGAAATATGAGATTTCTTATTATGCTTTAAATAGGTTTAAATAAAAACGCAACTTCAATGCACATAAATTAGCAAAGTAAGCGACAATTCACCAACAGTTTGAGTCCCACAAGTGCACGATTGAAATTGTGGAATTCACTACAAAGATACAATCTTGTCAACATTTTGTTACAGTAAAGTAACAAAATAACTAGGTAATACGAGTATAAAACTACGCGCTTTATTTCAGAAACTAAAATAAAATAATAAAAATAGTTTACTTAAAAGCGCGTCGATGTATGAATCTCTTTTCACATCGAGATAAATTAGCTCTAAATTACCAATTACTCATTGTTCAAAACCAATATTATCAGGGGCTGCCTCTGAATGAACTTACAAGATCAACTTAAATTCATTTTCGGCAATAAATCACGCGTAGTCGTCGCCTCCGCGAGATAAGTCCGCAGATCACAATATATCAACAAGTGACGTATCTACGTACGTGGCTCGCATCTTTAGCGAGCTCGCCGAATAACGAGCTTTCTAAGAAGATAAATTAGGTGACGATTTGATCGTATTTTTATTACACTTCTCAATTAAAATGTATTTAAAATAGATTTGTCTTCATTAATGTAGTTATGTGTACTTGTACTTAGTCTTGTTTTTTATTAGGTAGTGTTATTGTACAGTGGGTGGCCAAATTATTAGGGACAGTACCTGAATTTCATACATTAGTATCAACTTTGATTGCATTTTGCAGGCAAATGGTTGGTTGTAGGTCCAGCTAATATTTTTTATTTAAAGACTTTATTGATTGAGTTAATAAAAACCAAAAAATTTGAAATCAAATTCTTTTATATATCTTTGAAAAAAAAAGATACGTTTAACGATGATTTCGAAAAAAGTCAACAAAGTTATAAATCTCACTTTTTAAGCTAACCAACGGATGTACATAAGATTTTTTTATTTGGTATTGTTACTGGCATCAGTATTATTATTTTTGATATAAAGCAACATTGTGAGATCGCGCCATTTTTTTTTAAGTGATATTTTTTAACTTTGTTGACTTTTTTCAACATTTGGTGAATATTTGGATCCTCTTGCCGGTGAAAAAAATAACACCAGCTGATTGTAGCCCACATCAAAGAGTGGCCATTATACCAGAAACCTGCTACAGAAAGCCAGAACTTGCATAGAGAGCATACCACGATAAATGGATGCTGTCACAAAGTACTAGCAATATTCATCCATCTTATTACGAATATTTTTTTTTTCAAAAATACATAAATAATTTTAACTTCAAATTTGATTTTTATTATCTCAATCAATGAAGTCTATAAATAAAAAATATTAGCCGAACCTACAACCAACCATTTACCTGCAAAATGCAATTAAAGTTGATAATAATATAAGAAATCTAGGTACTGTCCCTAATAATATGGCCACCCATGGTATTTGTTAGGTACGCAAATAAATATGCAGTACTTAGTATTAGTAGGGTGTGCGTACCCAACGAACCTTAAAAATGTTAAAATTTTTGTGAAAATATTTTACTTCTTTAGGAACACAAAATTTAGTCGTTGATCGGTTATTTATTTTATTTAAATCATAGAGGAGCCTCTATGATTTAAGGCTTAAAAAACGTTCACTATTGGTCATAAATCTTGCCTAGGTTGGTCTGTGGATGGGTGACCATCTTAATATAACGAGTTTCCTCCGTGCCTCGGAAAGCACGTTAAGCCGTAGGTCCCGGCTGTCATTTGTAGATCTTTGGCAGTCGTTACGGATAGTCAGAAGCCAGTAAATCTGACTCCAGTCTTGCCATGAAGTACCGTGTTACCCCAGTCAATGGGTTGTGGAGGTCTGGTAGGCAGCCGCTCCTCGTAAAATACTGGTAAAAGAAAAAAGCTAGGTAGATGATGACTAATGGTCATAAATCTCTCCCAGTGTCACCACAACGAACGGTCCTGTGCCTCTCGCATCCATCGCAATCCCGTGGCTCTCACCAGGTCATCGTTCCATCTTGGGAGGCCTTCCAACGCTGCGTCTTGCGGTGGCAACCGCAACCAATGCGCAGCATAAATTTATTTGAGAGAAACTAAATTTTGAATCCGAGAACCAACGTTTACGTGGAGGCTCACACTGTAGCACCAGACTAGACAACTTTCGACTTCCTCATTAAAATGCTCCTTCTGACATAAATCTTCTTCTTAGCGTGTCGATGACAAACCTATTCAAATACCTTGCCTAGCCCAGTATTCCTGACATAAATAATTATTTAGGTAAAAATTTATTGGTTACTTGATTCTGTCGACCTTTTTCTGGGATCTATGTTTTGTTAAGAAAATCCTTGTTTTCTCCTGTTTGACACCTTATTTTCTTGTCCAAACGACCTCGTTGGAGGTTTGTCTAACATCTATCACACCCAAATTGCTTCAAATCTATCTTGTATAGGAAAGCAATAAATTAGTACGAATTCTTCAGCCTAATAAAATAACCATTAAATATGGGTCCAAAATATGGTGGTCCAATTGACAGGCCCTATGGAGCATAGCAGTACCTACTAATTGGTAGCGGACTAATTATCGCCTGTAATTGGCGCGCGCCTCGCCGCCCCGGGTATATTTTATATCAAATATGACCCTCTGATCAAACGGTCAGATAGGCATTTAAATTAGGTTCGTAATGACGTATTGTTATCTCCAGGTCCTATATGTTTATTTAACTGTTATCGCATGTTTTAAAATCAAGGTTTCGATTAATTTGTGCATCGTATCGTAGGAATAGTAGATAGGTAGTTGTTTTAAATTAAACGACTAGGCAGTCAAGTGTAGTCGTTACTACCTTAAATATTTAGTCATGAATAAATTGTAATAATACTGTTTCATTTTTCAGACAATTAATTCCCAGTTTTGTTGAGGTCAAGTGTAAGTTTCTCAGGTCAAGTATCATAGTCAGGTCAGGTTTAAGTAGGTATAAGTACAATAATAGTTTGGACGCTTTCATGTCCTATGCCCAAAAAACGTCATATTATATGTATATCCCAAAAGCCACGGAACCCTACGTTGATACTGTATAAAGATAGTATCAGAGAGCTTAAAAATGACGAAACTTTAAAAGCAGCGGCAGCATCTTCGCAGAAATATTTATAAAACAGCGCCACTTCCATAACATTACACAAGTCTTTGACTCCTTTATATCAAAAGTTCCAAACAGACGTTTATACAAACACACTTCTTTGTACTCCGAGATTTCAATTTATCCGTAAAATTCAACGAGAATATTTTAACATTGGTGCAATAAAAATTCTATGCAATTTCACCTAAGTAAGTTTTGAATGAAAAGGCACTTCGTGGAACTTTCCGTTTACTTTATTTTTATTTCGTTTAAGAAGTTTTTTACCTTAGTTAGCATTTACAAGGTATAAGCCGAGTATTGAATAATGGTCTTTTGTAATAGTTTAAAGGTTATCTTGGGTTATGTTGCTCGAATTTGATTTGACTTTAGATATAAAGTTTTGGCGAAATGTTCGGTATTTGCTCGACTAAAGTAATGAGTTCATGTTTAATTATAGCAAAACTGTTGTGGTGATAATCTGACATTAATAAATATCAGAGTTTAAGCCTCGGCTTCATATATAAATAGAAATAATAGCATAATCAGCCACATAATGTTCCCTCTGCTGGGACTTGAGCCTCCTCTCCATGTGAGGCCAATTGCCGTAACGCATCTCGTGGGCCCAGTGCAGATTTGTGACTGTCACAGAATTTTTGGTTCTAGGATATGGTGGTTAGGTTTCGATGTTTTTCTTCAGTGTTGTGATAGCAGTGGTGATGAAATAAATTGTACAAAGTAATGTGGCTGGCTGTGTTTAAACCTGCCACCTACAACTCGTTAGTCGGGGCTGTTACCACTGCGCCACCACTGCTCACAACCTCGGCTGCTCGTAAAGATTACCTCTCCACTATAAAGGCACTCTTTATCTAATCCCTCCATAATGAATGCCAACCAAACAATATCGCAGTCTCACTAACATAGCGGCATATTAAAATTGAATATGCATCGTTCGTTCGCTCGCTACTTTAATATTCATCGCTCGCTCACTACACAACTCAATAAAACGTGTTTACGAGCGGCAAGCGATGTATAGCGAAGCGGGCGCCCATGAATTGCTAACGTGCGATCAACTCGCGCATTATGTTGGATTTTATTCGACTCAGATATGCGAAGTATCGAGTTTAGAGTAACTGCAGTTGGTATAAAACGTAGAATTATAGCAGCTTTATATTTATGTGGGCTGGAGTTTACAGAGGCGTCGGTTACAAGGAGAATATTATACTCTTCGGAAAGTACTCGTACGCGGCGAAATATGACGTACTTACGTGTATTCTGAAACAGTGTAGGAAAATTACGTCTATTAACATTTGAGGCTGAAGTTTATTTTCAGTTTTGGTTGAGATATTTTAATATTATAATATAAAATTATATCTATACAAGTATTCTTTATTTTTCCAACTGTATCTCGCTATATATTCCGACACAAGTATATTCCGTCGTGGTTTCGCTTGTAATGTGGAGCGAGAATATTACCTAGAACTAAGCTGCACAAATGCAGACAAGGCTGATTCTGAGAAACACCTCAGTGTAAAATATAATTACAGTAAGCGGAAAACCGAACCCATACCTTCTATAGTCAAGCTGCTAGACCACAACCCAGTCAATTTAGCAAATCTTCATACATTTAAAATAACTAAAACCTAAACCATCCAATCATGTACACTTGGGGCCATTTACAAGCAGCTCTGCACTTGGGTACAGACGTGCACAGAAGTGAACATAAAGTGTCGCGCGTGATGCGAGTTGTGGTCTGCGGGCCATTACACGGAATTGTGGTAAATTGCTGGAAACGGTGCTGCTTGCGACTGTACTGGTACATGGAGGGGGAACTAAAGAGTTTGGCGTACAGGAAGTAATAGTAGACTATGCAGAGTGTAGATAAATAAGTGTCATATCCTAGGTCATGATCATCATATTGAGGCCCCATCTGGATGTTTTTTTATATCATTGATGGGTTTGCACTTGATCACTATCCCACCTAATTCATGAATCCCCGACCGGTCTCATAGGACCGCGCTGTTATTGTCTTACTATTGTGTCTCGTTTCGCGGGTATTGATAGGTTAATGGAAAGCGACGATTTCGTTGACGATGAAGCGCGCTTACTTTTCTTTTGACTTCTCCCACTCTGAGTAGAACGGGGATATGTCAGACTATTACTAGCTGAAACCCACCCCTCTTCCATCTTTGCTTTCATTCCAGGATCCCGGGGTTCTCTTTCGTACAACCCTGGCCTCAGTAGGCTTCGACCTTGCTGGTTCCGTACAGTTTGCTGACATCTCTTCGAGGCGGTGTGGAATAGTATGCGCCGTCGACATTTTGGGAATATAGACTACAACTGGTGTCTGCAGATATGAGCACGGTGCAACAAAGGGTAATAAGAACTTACTATCCTTAGTAAGGTTTAGTTAACAGAAATAATATGACGTTTTAGAGCAGGTGGTGTGAAAATGTCTCCTCAGTACAAGGCTACGATCATTTCCCGTGTGTATTGTGCAAGAAAAAGGACTTTTACGAACAAGGGGGAATTGTGAAAGATAAGCAAGCGAAACTGAACATTTACGCCAAGAGTAAATTTTACAAATAAACACCATATACGAGAAACGCTACTTGCACCAACTGATTTTTGTTTTCGAGGCACTTAAGCAAAAGGCACGTTCAGTAATTTTAAAGATGAATAGATTTAGCCTCTTGGTATACTTATACCTTTTTTGGGGAGAAAAACCAAAGGAAAGATAGATGGATTATGTGAGAAGCGACTGATATTATGAAGGAGAAGGGAGTTAGTGATAGCGTGACGAGTGACAGGACGGATTGGAAGAAAGAAACGTGTTGCGCCGACCCCAAATAAAACGGGACAAAGGCAGGAAGAAGAAAAGTACTTATTTATATCTCATTTTGTCTATAAACTATCTTAATATTCAACGAAGTATGATTATTTTAAAATGTTTATTAACATTAGCATCCTATAATGATATTACTAAAACAGTGGGTATAAGGGTCGCCGCACACGGGTCAAACGCGACAGCCACAAACGCCCATGAAAAGCTAAATGCGGCTATAAAGATAGCTGAGGCGCGCGACAGCCACTTGTGGTCGGTGACTGTTACTTTTTTTAAGCTATGCGAACGTTAGACCTCCTGATTTTTTTATACGCGCGTTAATGGACTTTGACGAAGAAGGCTTAATTGCGCGAGCGGCGGCGTTTTGTGTCAATGATTATTGGTCGGCGCTGGCCACAAGAATTCAGCAGCAACGATTAGTAGCATGTAGCAGCCACCGGTGTCAGCCATGTGCGGCGATTCCATGTAACATGTGTGAAGACTACAGAAAATATATCGGTCATGGCGATTTGTGATTGTGGCCGGCAGCCCGTATACGACGTTCCTAAACTGTGGTCCATTGTCCGGTGTCCTACACTGGCCGCCGCCGCCGGTCGCCGCGGTAACCTACTTCCCTCCCGCTGACTTACTTCGAGGATAGCTGATCAATATGGAAATTGATGTGGAATAGCATGCAAATACAAGCGATGATAAAATGTTTACAACAAATTGTGGAGAGTTCAGCTACTTGGAAGCTGCGCTGGAAGATAATAGTAGAACTATGTTTATATACAACCTCGTTGAAGATAAATCAGTATGCGATTCAGAAGGCACTTACTATGTTGTTGAATTGGAATGAGCATCTGTATGCGGGAGAGATAATTTTTGTGGGGAGGCCTATCTCCCCCAATTGTCGCCACAAAAACTAGTCAGCAGTTTAGCAGTGGACAGTCTAAAGTAATGATGATGATGATAATGAGAGAGAGATTATGAGGTGAGCCTACACACCGATTTGATACAGTTCATTGTGACCACATCTGTTCTGTCAAAAGCAAAACCAACAAGAAAAATACCTTGTTTTTATTAAATCCACGTTTGTATCACTAACTACCCACTCGCTTGCCTAGGTTGGTCTGTGGATGGGTGACCATCTTAACATAACGAGTTTCCTCCGTGCCTCGGAAAGCACGTTAAGCCGTTGGTCCCGGCTGTCATTTGGAGATCTTTGGCAGTCGTTACGGATAGTCAGAAGCCAGTAAATCTGACTCCAGTTTTGCCATGAAGTACCGTGTTACCCCAGTTAATGGGTTGTGGAGGTCTGGTAGGCAGCCGCTCCTCGTAAAATACTGGTATTCAGCTAAATCCGGCTTGACTGGAAGCCGACCCCAATATAGTTGGGAAAAGGCTAGGCAGATGATGATGATGATGTTTGTATCACTAACTATAAATAAAGTTTAAATAAACAGTTACTGATAGTGATAGCTTGACGGAAGACTACAGACATGTACTTCAGATCGAAATAAAACAATTGTCCATAATGGTCCATGCAATTGAAACTAATCCAGTTATCCATCAGCTTTTTTAAAGCACTATCTCTCATGACTGTAACGAACAACCTATCTACCTAACAATGTACCGCATTCCACTCCCTTAAAAGTACATTAAAGTGACTGCAGTTCGTAAATCAATGAAGCTGGCCGATTAGCTCGTGATATAAGCTAGAGCAGCTGCATGTGGAGAGTAATTCACTATTTAACTACGACTAACTTGAATTGGGACACAATGGAGTTTGTATCAGTTTGAGTACGCCGTGATTGCCTAGCACTAGCATTATACATACGAGTACATGTCAGGACAATATTGTCTATCGCTGACATTGTGGAAGAGCTAGGTTGGAGGGTAAGTGGTTCCTACATTGTAACGTTTTATGATTATTCAAGTTTAAGAGCCTGCTTAGGTAGAATCGATTATTGAAATCGTTGAATCTTATCGTGCAAATATTATCACATCGTATTTATTTCACACTCGTTTGATAAGTTTGTGTAGGACACAAGTACTTATAAACATCATCATCGTCATCATCATCACGGCTTCAATTGCTTGATTTATATGGAAAAGAACCGGCTTCAGAATCTTCACGGTTACTCTTTCAAAGAGTTATTGGTTTTATTGGTCTGCTGTCCCCTGCGGTTTCACCCGCATTTTTCGTTACTGTTCCGCTCCCGTGGGTAGCGTGATAAATAGCATTCCTCGATAAATGGACTATCTAAGACTGAAATATTTTTTTTATATCGGACCAGTAGTACCAGAGATTACCCCCTACATACAAACTTACAAATTTTACCTCTTTATAATATTAGTATAGATTTATATATACGAGTACATATGAAAAAATGGTTGAAAACGGAACATTAGGTACTTGTTATAATATTCATAGGCACGCTGTACCACTATCTCACTTGATCGCAAGCGATATTGTGTTCGACGATATAGCACACTTGCTTAGTAGTAATCTATTTTCTCTTGACTTAAATATACCTAGGTTGTACATCTAATTCCGGTAGAAAATTCTACTCCTTAGCTGTACACCCAACTCCTTTAGATTTCGTTCTTCTCCTTCTACAATAATTCCCAATGCAACTAGTCTTAAATTAACCAGGCAGGTTTCTCTGGTATGCAATTAAGTAGCTACCAGCAGTTCACAAACCAGCCTTCACGCGGCAGACGAGGAGGTAATTACCGTTCGCTCATTCACTATTTATGTAATTTTCAATAGCCTCGCCTACTTAAGAAGTAGGTTTCACGCTAAGGGCGGCCACACGCTTGCGACAAAATTTTACATCTGTCTGATTACTTCTGATTTATAGCTTCAAAGGTTTTTTTTATGGTGGAGGAATTATCAGAATGACTTCTCCCACTCTTGGGCGTAGCGTGAGGGTGTGTCAGACTCATACTGACTAAACCCCTACCCCGTTCCTTCGTTGCCTTCTATCTGGGGGACACGGTGACAACGTTTCGGATTTCCCATGTTCCCCAGAGGCTTCGGCCCTACCGGGCCCCTACAGTTTGCTGACATCTCCTTGAGGCGCGCGTGGAAAAGAATGCGCCGTTGACGACTGGGATAATTATCTTCAGCGGTGGCAATCTTTCGGAGTGAAAAAAGACACAAGCAGTCATTTATTGCTCCCGCTGCTGAACCTCAGATCTCCTCTCTAAGGGAGAGGGAGTGGCCAGTAACCCATTCGGGCCCAATGATGCGGTGTCGTGTTTCCTCGCAATTTTTTTTTACCGTTTTAAGAGCAGTGGTGATGAAATAAATTGTACAGGTAATGCGTCTGGCTGGGCCTGAACTCACGACCTACAACTCGTAAATCGGAACCGTTACCACTAAGTTATGGTGGCATTACTACAATCATTTCAGCCGCAAAACCTCTACTGTTGGACTCCTCCATGCGGTCCTGTGCGTTTCGCATTCTTTGGAAGGGCCGGCGTTGCTCAAAATACACGTGACTATGAACAATTTCTTTTGGGGTTAATTATAATGCTTTTCCTAATGTATTGTAAAATATTATGATTCCTCATCGTGTCTATCAGTCAGTTTGCGATGAACTCAAAAACTATTCAACAAATTTTGTTGCAGTTTTCACCACTATGCAGAGCAATTTATGAAGCATAGTTTATATTTACATATAAGCCAATTTACCAATCTGCCAGAAAGGTTGTCCAACAATTTAAACTCAAGTGTAAACTGATAAAAAAATATGGTTATGAAAGCGCGTGATGACGGTGTTTTACCTAAATTTTCCCTATTTTAGTAGGATAGCAACCTATTCGTACAGTAGGGCCTCTCCGGCACTTCCTACATATCTCACAGGACGTACAGGAACCATTTGTTTTCGTCAAGAGCGAGTCTGGTCGGATAGGCTCATTTTGTTTGAGGGATAGTAACAGTGACTAGTAGATAAATTATTCAAGCGTCTAATGTGAGCGGCGCCGTCTGGTCCAAACTCAATTTACATATAGTACTTAAATAGATATTTGTACTGTACGATATTATTTTTTTAATTCTACTACTAAGGTCCAGTCTTGCCATGAAGTACCGTGTTACCCCAGTTAATGGGTTGTGGAGGTCTGGTAGACAGCCGCTCCTCGTAAAATACTGGTATTCAGCTAAATCCGACTTGACTGGAAGTCGACCCCAATATAGTTGGGAAAAGGTTAGGCACATGACTACTACTAAAGGTACAGAGTCGGATTTAATGCCTGGTGCTAAATATTTTTAACATTGCATAACTCCATAAAGAAGGAAGGAAGGTTTTGGAGTAGAGATCACGTACCGGAAGACGCAGCGTTGGAATGTCTTGCACTAGGTGAACCGATAACCTGGTGAGGATCGCGGGAATTCAATGGATGCCTAACGCACAAGACCTCGCTGTGGCGATGCTATGCCTATGTCCAGCCGAGGACTTCTTTCGGCTGAGATGAATAAATTACTCCAAAAAGAAAATTTTTACGAGAGGAACAAAACGCTACATTTCTTAAAATGTATCAAAGATTTATACGCTCACCGAGCCGTACTGTTGGCGGGAGTTAAGAATAATGAAATGGCGCCGCGGAAATACGTATTTTTATAAATGGCCAATAACAAATTAGGCAATTTGCGCGAGAAATACGACAGCGTCCATTAGATGCATTATCTGTTAGATAGATTGTATCGAAGCTTTTTAAAATAAAGTTTAATGACGCATTCTGATATTTTTTGGGTGGGGAATCATCAGAATGACTTCTTTCTCATGACTAAAACTCACTCCTTTGTTTCTTCTTTGCTTTTCTTTCCAAGAACCGGGTTTTCCTTTCGGAAGCCCATGGCCTTAGAGGCTGATAAATGAGGCTATCAATAGATTGTGTTAATTATGTTGTTATTTTGTAAAAGTGAGTTGTAATGAGATGGACTGACGCTATTGTTACCCTTGAGGTTTATATTTGTATAAAGTTAGCACTAGGGTGTGAACATTGGCATGACAAATGAAAGGGCTAGTGTACGATGTGTCAGCGGATGCTGTGACAGGCTATACAGACGGTTTGTAAAACCACAAAATACGAGTATATTGAAAGTAAGAATAGCACAATAGCAGGCGTGAAACTGTCAATATAGACAAGAAGACGATTGTAAAAAAAAAGAATATAGATAAGAAGGTTGGCCTAGAATACCTATTAGGCGGCTTTACACTTGCTCGTAACTGGTACAAAAATTTGGAAATAGTAAGTAGCTATGCCAGATTACTATAAATTCTGATTCATGCATGTCAACATCAGGCTACTTGCATAATTATGTCCCAGCTAAGTGTGTATTATAAGCTTGAAAAATGTGATAGAACAACATACTGCCAATACTTGTGAACGCATAGTATCTTCATTATTCCAATAAAGCATTTTAAAGGTTTAACAATGAGAACGCTCTTACGAAAATGTCGATTCCATTCGAATTTGCTTGCCAATCCTCGGGGAAATCACGTTTTTGTAGAACAGTGCTGTGTATTGTCCGGTAGTCCATCTGACCATGACGTCTCTTACTATCATAGTTAGTAAGTAGATGTCCAGTTTTACATCAATAACAACAGCATATTCTAACCTTTAATTCGATCAAAGCCTGATTACATCAGTACAATGGATTAAATATTTCCTTTACAAAATACATAAAGTCAGCACTTTATGCATTTTGGATTCTGCTTGAACCCCAGCGGATTTAAGCAGAAACCAGAGATGTTACGAAGATTCAATTATGATTCGAAAAGTTCGGAACTTCCGATTGATTTTGCACCTCCAACCGATTTCGGTTCTGATAAATTTTACATGTCGCACAGGAAACCTTCTTCCCCACGTGTCTTCCGTCGATTATATTCTTCTCACTTGTTATTTGGTTTTGTATTCAAAATGTTGTGAATTCAATCATCGTTTAAATAAGTTTTTAATTTGTTTTTAAAATAGCATTGGTCGTCAGCGATGCGTCGAGTAGTTTTATTAAAACTTATCTTCATTTCTAATGATATTTCAGTGATACTACGAGCTCTAAAGGTGTTTTACAATACAAACAATATTACGATCAATTTTGCTGCCCTTGTTCGTTCAGTGGAACACCGGGATTTCATTTAATTCTCTTTTCGCAATTCAGGCTCTAAGGATCCTTGCCAAAAATGCGGGCTTTTTTGAAAGTTTTATCATGACCCTGAAATAAAATACTAGGTACTGAAGAAACACATGTTGGTTTTAGTTAGTAAAAGTTTGACCCTTAAAATCACTCTACCTAGAGTAGGAGAAGTCATTTGATGATTACACACTAAAAAAATAGCAACCAAGAGTGCTCTAGCTCTTGCAAAATTTGAAAAATCATTAGATACCCATTTATTTTGCAAAATGATTGTCTAGAAAATTATGAAAAGCGATTAGTCGCATGTTCGCCAGCAGCCTAACACGCCGTCTACCCGGATATTGTCGGCAGCGCCGGCCGCAGTAATTAACCTCTGTGTTTGTCTTGCACGTCGCCGCCGCTCGCCTCCACGGCTCCGGCAAACCCGTTTACTTTTACAACTAACCGGTTTATCCGCACCTAACCGGTGAAAGATTAATCCCGCCGGGCTCCGAACCAAAGTTATCGGATCTAAAACGGAGATAGAAAGCTGAATATATTCGCAAATACCAAAGCGGTACGTTTTACGCGACTGCTGGAATGAATGTACCTGTAGGTGTGATTGGTGAGAGGAAATCGGAACCGAAGATCCGAGTATCGAATCAAAATAATGAACATAAAATTTTGAAACTATTCTTTTTTTGCCAGGTTTTGCACAACCAAAATCTATTTAATTGGTTCTGCTCAACGTGCAGTGATGAGAAAAAAGCTTTTTACAACTTTTGATTGGCCTGTTATTGCCATGGTTTGCTAAACATATTTGCATGTTAAAACTAATTGTTTAGTTTATGTAACAATAATGCCATGACCACGCTCTGGCTGTGATCACGCGTGCATTAAATGCAATGTTTCTACTTCACGCCACATGCCACGCAATGGGCATTAGGTAACACTAACAAACACACACACACTAATGTTTTAGATCGATAAACGTACCTACAGTAAACAATATTATATACATTAGGTAATCATTAAAATTAAAACATTCATGTTATGCTATGAATTTTCATGAATGCCGATGAGTATGTGACGTGTTTTTGGCAGCTTTTGCACATTAAGTAATTAACCAATAAAATTTACACCCTGGAACCTACTCAAATTGTAATCGGAAAAGATAAGTAAATACCTATAGTCCTATATAGGTACTGATTAAAGAAAGGTTATTAGTAACCTCCTGCCCATATCGAATATGACTTAGTTTATGCAAAACGTAATAGTTAATTTAGAATAGGGTAATATTATTTTATGTGCAGCAGATAATACAAAAACAACAACACAAGGTAAAAAGAATATAATTACAATTGCACTGTGCGTGCCTGAACTGAAAGGAATACCATCTCAGCAATTGCTGAGCATTACGTATCCAGCACAACTTTTCAACGGGAAATATGAAGGTTGTTCAGACAACTTTCATCCATGCATCACTGAAGGTTTCAATTATAACTATTTCTCAAGACAAAAGTCTATGACCAGTGTGTGTTGCCAGTGAGAACATATGGCTCGGAAACGTGGTCGCTCATGATGGGCCTAATCAGAATGCTTAAAGTCACCCAAAGAGCAATGGAAAGGGCTATGCTCGGAGTTGCCTTGCGCGATCAGGTTACCGACATAGCCCGAAGAATCGCCAAGCTTAAGTGGCAGTGGACAGGGCACATTGCTCAAAGAACAGATGGTCGATGGGAACTGCAGGTTCTAGAGTGGCGGCCACGTACCGGAAGACGCAGCGTTGGAGGACCTCAAGGTGGACCGACGACTTGGTGAGGGTCGCGGGAATCCGATGGAAGCGAGACGCACAGGACCGGTCGTTGTGGTTAGTATTCTTTGAATAAAAAAGCGAAAAAAATCATCATCTGCCTAGCCTTTTCCCAACTATATTGGGGTCGCCTTCCAGTCAAGCCGGATTTAGCTGAATACCAGTATTTTACGAGGAGCAGCTGCCTACCAGACTTCCACAACCCATTAACTGGGGTAACATGGTACTTGATGGTAAGACTGGAGTCAGATTTACTGGCTTCTGACTATCCGTAACGACTGCCAAAGATCTCCAAATGACAGCCGGGACCAACGGCTTAACGTGCTTTCCGAGGCACGGAGGAAACTCGTTATGTTAAGATGGTCACCCATCCACAGACCAACCTAGGCAAGCGTTGCTTAACCTTGAAGATCGATTTGTGCGGCTGTTATTATCTAGCCACGAGCTCCTCCTTGAGAAAAAAGCGAAAAAATACATTAAATAAATTTAAAAAAATACACAAAAGTGACACTTCACATCAGTCTTGCTAAAAAGGTTGCAGTCAATTTAATTGTAAACAAGAAGGTAAAATGCCGTGTCACTTCCCATCACAACCACCGCACTATTCACTGACATCTATTCACTGAACAATATTAACAACTCGTTTGTCAAATTCTAAGCGCTGCAATCGGTAGCAATTAATTTTTGTCCAGCGAACCATCACAATGGCGTAGTCATTTAGTTAACCGGACAACGTGACAGGAATTCAATCAATTATGAAATTTTACGCTACTAACAGTAGTTCCGGCTGTTGGACATTTTAGTGTAATTAATTTTGCCAATTAGGGCCTTAATAGCTAACTAATCAATGTTGATTATGTTTGTGTAAAAACTGTAGTAAGGTGCAGAAAAAATGCTTGCGATGTTTTTTTGGGACAGAACACGAAAGGACAGCCCTGGGATTAAGCTAGTTTATAATTATTACGCTTGGAAGAGTTTCGTGGAAGTGCTTGACCTGACTGTAAAATCTTTATACCATGTTTAAGACAAATAAAAATGATATCTGATCTGTAAATAAACTCCCGACCGAATTTCAATCCTATTGGTCAATTTCAATAAAGATTAGTCAAGTAAGTATGAGATATTACAGTACCTATACATGAGTGTGCGCAAACTCTGCATTCTGATTTTGTGTGCACTCTCTGTTCTCTTACTCTCATAGTCCGATGATAAATGATGAGACGGCAATCCGACAAGACCGAAGAGATATCAGATGCAAGACCAACGGTGTCACACACATCAATAACTTCGTAACTCCGGGCTTCTACAGAGTAATTTGTAATGGAAGTATCTAACAGCACTATTTGCCTGACCTGGATATCGAACTCAGAACAGCACGTTCAGCAGTTATCCTTACAACCAACAAGGCAGAAGTGAACTCACAGTACAACCTACGAAGCAGATAATATTTTCAACATAAAACGGATATCCTAGTAGTGTTGTATCACATAACAGTTTGTAAGTTGAGTCCTATATGTTTGCAAAACAGCGCAGTTGTGAGTGTAACGCGTGTCGCTAACGGCCGGAGTTCACAAAAGAGGCTTAAGTGTTAACTACTTGCGCGACTTGCAGAGACTTGCAGGGACTTGCAGCACTTGCAGCGACTTGCAGCTTAGCGAGAAATTTGTGAGCGAAACATATCTGAGAAACATGGTACTTGTTTACTTACCAAACATGCGAGAAATCGGTGAAAGAGCCCTCCTCTTCTCCCCCCTCTATGAGTGTTTGAGAAATTAAGTTAGAAGCGCTCGGCTCCTGTTATTTTTAATTTAGATACTAATACTATAAAGGAGGTCTGATAGGCAGCCGCTCCTCGTAAAATACTGGTATTCAGCTAAATCCGGCTTGACTGGAAGCCGACCCCAATATAGTTGGGAAAGGGTGAAGTCAGCATTGCTGACGTCACTCATTTTAAAAACAAACATGGCGCCGACCAGCCGTCACATCTATCAAGTTTTTTATTAGTTAATGTATAAATATTTGTATTATTGAATTATAGAAATAAAATAAAGTTACTTACGGCCAAACTCAGAGTCCAGCTAATGGTTCATTAGCGTCCCTAATGTCCATTAAAGTTAAGTATTGTCAAACCTTCACTGAAAAACTGTGTAAAACTGTCAATGTGACAATTTTTATTTAAATTTCATGTACACAGGCGGACTTAATGCAACAAGGCATTCTCAACCAGTTAACCTTTGGGTTAAAAAAAGCATTATGGGGTAGGTTGACACAATAAACAAATAACACGGAATTATTATTATCAGGATTTCAGATTGCTAACCAGCCAACCCTTATCACACTTGAGCATTGAATGATACGGGGGCAGAAATCCGCTCCCGCTTGCTAATAAACAACAAACTGCGAGTATATCTCCTCTTCAGTATCAATCACAAAAATCTTTGTAACGGATTTGTAAAAAATACGCTAGTTCACAGTTGAATGGTTTCACCAATTAGCTTCCCAGAATATCTGCTGTAGCGATCTGTCGACCGACATACATACTGTTCGAAATATTCCGTCGATGCGAATTGGATACTGGACAATACTCGGAATATCCGACCAATAAGATGAAAACTATCTACAAAATTCCAGAATAAAGAGACAAATTTTACGGAAATCAATAGCTAGGAAAAAAAACCGGGCAAGTGCGAGTCGGACTCGCGCACTGAGGGTTTCGTACCAACCTACCTATAAAAACAGTTTAATTCTCGAATCGAGTCTTGAAGACTTTTCAATTTTTTTTTCATGTGACGTAACTAAAAATTTTCAGTTTTCAGACTTTTCCCGATATTAGTGCTATAATACCTTGCTTCGTGCCAAATTTCAAGATTCTAGGTCAACGGGAAGCACCCTATGAGTTTTGATTCCTTTGACAGTGTCGAAATGTACGTTTTTTGCAACATACGGGCGTATCTTTTTTTCCCGTCAACTTACAAGTTTGATTTTTGCACAACTTCAAGGGACCGCGGATTTCAATATATGGTTTTAATTTCAACTTGATACCTTCACGCGTTCCTGAGAAAAAGGGTCTTGACAGACGGACGGACGGACAGACGGACAACAAAGTGATCAACAAGGTTCCGTTTTTTCCTTTTGAGGTACGGAACCCTAAAAATTGAAGATGATGGATAGTTACAGTAGCAAATTGAGCTTAAATTAACGGATTTCCTAAAACTCAAAAAAAGTTGGTCGGTTGTTCGAAATTTCCAACAAATAAATAAAGTATGGAAATGTAACAAGGCTTGTATGGCCTTACTTTTAAACAAATGCAATTCTAACTCTAACCCTGGCACTCAGGGACATTCATTAACGTTAATCATTACTTAACTTCTAAACGATCCATTAAGAAATTGTCACATTGACAGTTTTACACAGTTTTTCAGTGAAGGTTTGACAATACTTAACTTTAATGGACATTAGGGACGCTAATGAACCATTAGCTGGACTCTGAGTTTGGCCGTAAGTAACTTTATTTTATTTCTATAATTCAATAATACAAATATTTATACATTAACTAATAAAAAACTTGATAGATGTGACGGCTGGTCGGCGCCATGTTTGTTTTTAAAATGAGTGACGTCAGCATTGCTGACGTCACTCATTTCGTCGCGGATTTCTGCCCCCGTATCATTCAATGCTCAAGTGTGATAAGGGTTGGCTGGTTAGCAATCTGAAATCCTGATAATAATAATTCCGTGTTATTTGTTTATTGTGTCAACCTACCCCATAATGCTTTTTTTAACCCAAAGGTTAACTGGTTGAGAATGCCTTGTTGCATTAAGTCCGCCTGTGTACATGAAATTTAAATAAAAATAACTACAAGACACTGCGACGCGGAAAGCCCAATAAAGATTTATTTTGAAAACATTGCCCTCTATCTGAAAACCAGGAAAGAAGGCCCTTTGCATGTCAGCGGTTGAAAAATTTTTCTTTATTTATTTTATAATTGGACTTTGCCAAAGGGCAATAAAGCGCAGTATGATGGAATGAGTTCGAAACCCCATATTGCGTTCCGAAACCAAAATTGTTCACATGGCTGGCTCAAAAGGCTGCCCAACTGAAATGGAACTGGGCAGGACATGTCTACTGCATTCTCGGCAAACTGTAGCACAAAGTTGGTGCCCTGAAACAGTGCGACGGGGTCGCGGCAGGCCACAAAAGATTGGAGGGAGGCCTTTCTTTAGGAGTGGGACTGAACACGCTAGCAAAAAAATAAAATAAAACTGATGAACCTACACATGAAATCAATAATAGATACTAAATACATTAGAAATATTGATAGAGTTCAAAGAAAATGCTTATTAAAATATATATAATAAATGGTCCCACCATCGGGCACACAGAAAAAGGGGTAGACCAAATACACGCTGGACAGTTGACATCACAAAAGTAGCAGTTGCCCACTGGATGAGAATAGCAGAAGACAGACAGCAGTGGTTGTACCTGGAGGAAGCCTTCACTTTCTAATGAGAGGGGTTCTTGCAAAAAAAAAAACTGTTTTTTATGTTATGTATACTGTTTTCTTTTTTTCTTTATTATCAGTGTAAATTTATTGTGTTTAGCAAGAAATAAAAGGCTTTTTTATTTTTAATTAATTTATTTTATGTATGTAATGTATGGAATGTTTATTTTATTTATTGAGAAAATAACGTTAAGGGTTACATTCAATGCTGCCTTAACTACACAATAATTAAATTGAACCTGGAATAGGATGTAAAACCTGTACTTCAGATATATGAAGAGCTAGTAGATAATTTTATAATAAAACATTTTATACTCAATCAATTTCTGCTATTAAACAGCAACATTTTTTTCACATAAAGAACTTACAATATCGAGAACTCACTCACTCAAACATTCAAATACCTTCATTGTACTTTGTGATATCATAATATAATATAGATAAAATCAGATCCCCGTTTCCCTCGAATCATATGAAACGGTATTATTCTCACTTCCGCACCTTTCATTACCTTTCCTCGCATTATTTTCTTCTCTTTCATTAGTATTCGCGAAATCACAACACGTATATTTCTTTTGCTGGGTCATAAATATGACCCATTACGTGTTTGAGTAAGCAGGTAGGTACAGCAGGTAGACTTTATACAAAACTTATTAAAATTCCCGAAAATTGGAGTAGTCATCATGTCAAAGATAATCTTGTTGGTCAGCGGAGATCAGTTGTATTTGGGACGGCTGGAACCTGCCCCAATTTATACTCATAAAATACTTAGATGAGAAAAATTAAGTAAGATTTATTTGAGTGACTTGGTGAGGTATTAATCATTTTGAATTCTGTTGATAAAAATAATTTAGACGTTTTCAGCAACTGACATTATGCTAAAGTTACAGCTACAAATGCTGACATCACACAACTGACAGAACTGGTTCTGTATCTGATGAATTCTCATCATAAATAAACTGTTTATGTATGTCAGGTCAGACTTGGGTTTCTGTACCCAAAGGGGGTTTAAAATATACGGGACCCTATTACTGAGACTCCGCTATCCGTCTGTCACCTCATGCTGTATTTTATGAATCGTGATAGCTAAACAGTTAACATTTTTGCAGATGATGTATTTCTGTTGACGCTAAAATAAATAAAGGAGCAACAAACGTGTTTCTTTACCGTTTTTGCCAAGGACGGTACAGAACCTTCCGACTCGCACTTGGCCAGTTTTTGTTATAATTGTCATAACTAAAGGGACCAAGCTAGAACCCAATTAGCAGTTCCCAGAATAGATCTTCTGAGCTACATTTCATCGCAGCAGGTACTCATGGCATAATTCATCTCAGTGGGGGTAAATATTCGTATTTGCCCTTATTCCGCGTGACAGGTACTTCATCAAGTCAAGGGTGTAGCGGTACAGTTGTTTCGCTACTGAGAATTGTTTCAGTAACGCGTATTTAGAGATACGAAGTGATTGTGTGCTGATAGTGGGATTTTATGAGACAGTTATTAGATTATAACCTTATATTACACTAGTTCTAGCCCACAGCTTCGCCCGCGTACTTAAAATATAGCCTATGTCACTCAGGAATGCAGCAGCTTTCTATTGGTTAGGTTAGGTTAGCAATCAGACCAGTACTTCCACAGATTAACTCATACAAACAAAAAAACTAACTTTACCTCTTTATTATATTAGTGTAGATTATACAAGAAATAACCATGATCCGAAGGTTTGTTCTTCGTTCGTCCCGAAAGTTTGTCCCACATTCCAAAAAATTCCTTGTTTGTCCCACATCACTTTTGATGTGTTGTTTCGTCCCACATTCCAAGTTCTTTAAAAGTACAGTTAACAAAAACACGTAAGTACTTATTTGTAATTCTTAATCATCTCTCTTCATTTGTAATTCTCATTTCCCAACTATATTGGGGTCGGCTTCCAGTCAAGCCGAATTTAGTTGAATACCAGTATTTTACGAGGAACGGCTGCCTATCACGCCTCCTCAACCCATTAACTGGGGTAACACAGTACTTCATGGCAAGACTGGAGTCAGATTTACTGGCTTCTGACTATCCGTAACGACTGCCAAAAATCTACAAATGACCGCCGGGACCTACGGCTTACCGTGTTAAGATGGCCACCCATCCACTGACAAACCTTGGCAAGTGTTGCTTAACCTCTAAGATCGACCCGTGTGGCTTTAATTATATAGCCACAAGCTCCTCACAAGCATAAACCGATTTAAACGAAAAATCAAGTAAATTCACTTATCCTAAACACTGCGGGTGTTAAGTATCAAACATTCAAATTCTATGGTACTTGATTTTTAAGTCGTAGGCATAAACTCACATAGTACAAACAAAATTTTTAGATAATAAATTTGTTTAAGTATCTTAAATTGTTTGCATCTTTTTTTTGCTTTAGTAAGTAATATAATAACGATTACGTAAAAATAAACTTTCATTCAAAACGTTAGAAGCTTTGCAGCATTGTATTAGTAACAATTCTTCAGATAAGAATATTATCATATTTAAGAAAACCTGGATCAATTCTCAATTACTTTTGTTTTTAAAATGAGAGTATTATTATATTGCATAATGTAGAAGCACTTTTCAGTTGAAACTGAATAATACTATAGTCCCTCTAATGAAAGCGCGACCTGAGAAAAAGTAACTAAACTAACTAGTAGGAGAATCATCTCTTGACATTTCATTTTTTTTTATGTCCTACAATTACGGCTGAATAATGTTGCCAATTAAATTTAAAAAAAAAAAACTCCAGGCCGCGCTTTCATTAGACGCACTTTATTGACCAAATTAGTCATTACTAGCAAAAAAAAAGGATGCAATAAAAAAGGGATTGACCATTAGGGAAGGTAAACTCTTCTACACAGATTCCAGTGATGACAGTCGTACTGACTCAAATTCGCCATCTTAATAAACATACTCCTAAAACTGAAATTTTTAACCTTCTAAATTCATTGAATTATGACAATACGGAACTATTATTTCGATCCACTGCGTAAAAAATCACCAGATACCATTCCACGAAACATACTCTCCTTTACACTTATATACGTACGCATATATACAAACATACATACATATACATCTATTCATACACTTCCATACATACACTTCGGTATCATTGCGACCTACTTTTATACAATTTTTTTTTGCTAACTTCTACTCCAACTTTTAGAACAACCCACGAATTTTATAAAATTACAGATTAAATATTTAATGTATACTTCCGCTATCCGAGAGAGGAGCGATTATTTAAATAGTTTATTGACTTTAAGGGCCTGTTTCACAATGTCCGAGTAAGCACTACTCACTGAATAAATTCAAAAATTTGACAGAATTTGTATGAAATTATCTGCCAAGTAAGATACTCGAAACTTAATCATAGGTGGTGAAACAGGCCCTTAATCTTTATTTCTATATTAATATTATAAAGTTGTAATAAAACATAAAACTACAAGACCGGTTTTAAAAATTCTTCCACCACTAGATAGCTAGGTAAATATTTGCTATTATCACACGGGCGAAGCTGCTGGTAAAAGCTATAGTAATAATAAAATGGTTAGATATTCGTTTGGTTGACTGTACAAATACGTAAATTAAGTCTATAAAAAAAAATATGGGACAGATAAGGAATATGAACTGGGTCGAATCGAGAATAAAATAATTAATAATAGTTTGAGACAAACGAAGCATATGGGTTGGGACAAACCAGGATTTTTTTATGTGGGACAGAACGCAGTGAGACGAACGAAGAATAAACCGATCCGAAACATCTTATTCAAAACTCATTTATTAAAATGATTGATTTCGATTTAAGTTTTTTTTGGTTCACAGTCATGTTTACTTAGTGGGTGGATTCATTAATACAAATATACCTCTAATCTCACATATTGAAGACATCCAAATCCACGAGAACTAACTATCTGTGAGACATTTGTTTCGTGCAGGAATAGAAACCTGCAATAATCACTCAACCATGCAATGATTGTGTCTCAACTTGATTAATTCAACCAACTGTGCCAACTAATACGTCAATTAACTAATTGTTTACATACAACCACTTTACGAAAATCGTAAACAATGCTTATTTACTTGCGTTAAACTATTCACAAATCTTATTTTATTATTCTATTTGCATCGCCTATCCTATTTATGCCTTTCATCATCATCATCATCGTCATCGTCGCGCCACAGCAACCGGTAGTGTGCGTCTCGCATCCATCGGATTCCCGCGACCCTCGCCAGGTCGTCGGTCCACCACAAGGTGGACCGACGACCTGAAGACCCCACCTGACGACCTGAAGGCACAAGCCTTTATGCCTTTGATCCGTTGTAAATATACGACTAGTTTTGTCACACAAAGCTAAAATCAAGTGACAAAGCAATTTAAAACTCGTCCGGTCTTCGACTAGCACCACTGATCAATACCTTCTGCCAATCAATAAAACTTTATCGATGTTTAATTTAAACATTCCTAATAAACACGCCCATTAGACCATGACGGAATTGTCTAGTGTTCCGATTACTGAAATGTAATGAAATTTCACTAACACAGCCTCGCCGGCGACCGCAAACCTGAAACGATATAACTGTAGTTTGTGACACGGGATTATAGCGTGTATTTCTGGGACTAAAGAGTGATTATTGTGTGTGACTAAGTTTTAATTAAATTATAGCATCTTGTGTACAAAGCGGAAATTGTAGCAACATTAACAGATCATCTGCTATGGTTGACTTGGGGAGTGCGAGCTTGTTTAGAAAAATGATACGTTTGAACCGTTTAAGTATGATTTAGTTGTCAAAAAATAAAAACACCTTTTGACATTGGTTAACGCGGCGTTTTACTGTAAAAAAGCTTAAAAACAATACTTTATAGTAAAACGTCGCAATCACGTGATTGCGACGTTTAATATAATTTTATTTTTTATTTTTGTTGTTGTACCTATTGTTTTAATATTCTGTCCAAATTAATATTTGTATTGCAATGCAAAACTACTTAATTGTAATTGATATTGATATTTTAAATAATCTACTACTCTATCTCTCTCTCTGTACTGTAATTTTTAATTTAATTATTATAATTGTTGTATTTTAGTGTTCTTTTAGTTTCATTTCAAGTTACATTCTACGGTCATTCTTAAATTTTAAAGCGGGTCCTTTATTTTTTCACAACTGTAATGGATTTCTAACAAAATTGCATATAATTTAAACTCAAATGCATCTACGTTAATTTATAGCAATAAATTAATTGGGACCTTGTGTTTCACGTTAATTAATAACTGCGGTCGTTAAATAGAAGTTTAATTAGATTTGTGAATGCAATAAAATGATTACAGTAGGTAATAAAGTTCAAAATTACGCAAACGTAGAATTGGTCATTTATATAATAAACAAATGTAAAAGAAAAGTTTGCGATTAAAAATATAACCGCCAAGTACGAGTCGGATTCGAGTACGAAGAACGAATAATCCGTGGAGTCAGCAATCTCGTTTTTACCCTTTGCGTTCAATACCCTAAAACAAGCAAACATTGCCATCACTTTTTTACTTAATTTAAAACAATTTCAAAAGAATTCTTCAGTAAACAACAGCCAGCATCTAAGCCCATGGGGAGGTGTCACAGTACGTCAGCGCGACTTACGAGCGAACGTAAAGAAGTTAGCCGCAGATACGCTGCACCGCCGCACCGCTGCAGCGCTGCAGCGCTGGAAGGCGGCCAGGCGCGCGTGAAGCCGAATTCGACATAAAGTGTTATGCTTTAAAATATTCGCTGTGAACCCGGACCCGTTTATTTTGTGGTATCTGTTTTAGAGATTTACTGCTTTTTGTGTAGATGTACTGTGATTTTTTTTTAGACTATGTGTCTACTACACAAATACGAAGTTATTGTTGACGATATGAAAAAAAAAGATTGTCATTTTTTAATTACTTGTCTGTACTATTTTTTTCGGTTATATAACAATGTATCTTTTAAACAGTGGTGGCCAAGTGCTAACGACTGCAAATTCGACATGTAAGTACAGTCTTATGTCTGTGTGTGTGTCTTTTCTTTGTTTCCAAAACACTGATGTCAAAACGGTAAAGGAAAACATGATAAAGACATCAGTATGTCCTCATCATGTCGTGGTCAGGACCCCGGAGAAAGATACAGTCACCTTACGCGAGGCTCTTGGGCATTAAGCCATTCCCTGACATGACTATCGGTACAATGATCGCCGAGACTTCTTCCCACATATCGACCACTCGCGAGCCAAGTTAATTAAATTGTTATTAATATTATTGCCACTACTAACCCAATATTGAAATCAAACACTTCTGTCAACTGCTCCAACACAAACAGCGGTACATACACATTGCTGGTACAACATTAACATGTGTGCAACATTAGCCACATTACCGCCGGGCCATTGGTCGCCAAGCGTGTAACGCACGCCGCCGTCGCTCGAGTGTACTTGGCCAGCCAGCCGGAAAAACGGGCCAATGTTATTGAAAGCTAATACTACTCATGTTATGAGGTTTCATAATATAATGATAACTGTTGATAGTTTTCCCAAAAGTGTTCGTAAGATAATAGCTAATGATGTATGAACATTGAACAATGATTTGCCTCGTAGGTAGCAAAAGCTGCAGACGAATGATGAGTAGTAAGTCGTGGATTCAAACTGCTACTAAAGAAATAACCATTGCTGCTAAACGGTAAAGGAAAATAACGTTAGGAAACCGGTATGTCCTAGAGCAAAAGAAACACATGAAACAAAAAAACACTTGACATCCACCATCTCGTATTGGGCTTGCGTGGTGGATTGTGGCCCTACGAACCATTCTTTTTCCCAGTGAGAAAACCCGCGTCCCAGCTGCGAGAACTTTATAAGGCTTATTATGTTATCTACGTTATTAAAATATAAACTTATTAGTTATGAATTATTATGCTCATCATTTTGAAATTAGCGGTAGATGATAATTTACTTATAAATACAGGTTACAACGTTAATCTAATCTATAAACATATATTAAGATCAGTTAATACGCGTCGCTAAAACTTTGATAATAACATTACTCCATTGTGGTGACTTTGAGTAATGAGTGCGCACATCAATTTCAGATGAGACGCCTCGATTCACTCACAGAGCCTACCTAATTATCGGCTTATGTCGGAGTGATTAGCAAATGGAGTGCTACATATGTGCTAAGCTATACAAGTAGTGCAACGTCTGTTTTAGCACATCCTTGGGGCAATCACTGTAAGGGGATCTTCCCTGATTCTCACTATGCACGACAGTATGAGATAATTGTGTCACCGTGTGGACAGAGTTCTCACTCTAAATGCCCGCAACCACGGAGTCCCAACTGCTTTAAAGTGATCAGGTGGGGTTTTATCTCGTAAGGCAACGAGAAGTTTATTTTTCCTTTGCCATATTTTCCGAGTGGAGGCAGGCCTCGCACGATCACGCTCGGCTGCCATCACATTCATTTCTCTCCAAGTATCGGTCTCTGATACTCGTAGCATAGCCCACACTACATCTGTATTGAGAGCCATCTGGCAGAAACAGGTCTAGCCTAATCTGGGAAACTAGGAATCATCACTCATCGGTCTATGCGGGGTACTCTATCAGCGTGAGCAAAATCAAGGATTCCTTTGAAGTTGTGCCCCTCATCCAATCTTATTGAGGTGAGCCTTGCGAGAGCTTAATAAGCTCCCTAGTCGATCTAAGGCGTGACAATGATGATGAAAAAATGCATGTCCTTGGTATTCCATTTCTTTTATACTCCGTTAACACAATTTGTGGGCGGCAGAAAATTTGTAACTCACGTAAATTTGAGTCTAGACTTGTGTGAAGCACTTTGTACAGTTTTTGTTAGGGCTGAGGCTGCAAAGAAGTGGACGTCAGTCAATCTACTGAAGTGGCGTTCAAGGAGCATACATTGAGACTTTTTGTTTTCGATAGGTACGAAAAATTAGGAGCATCTTGGATAATTTTGGTCATTGTTATTTTCAGTTGATATTGAAACGGTTTTTGTGGATTCACTACTTTTATGTATGCTAAAAAGATGTTGTTAGTGTCTTATCTTACTTTCTCTTCTACCTTCTTCTTCTACCTGGCGTTAATCCCGGCCATTGCCAGGGTCCGTCTTCCGTCCGTTTGTCTTATCTTACTTTCTCTGTCATGGAAATGTGATCATTTACGTAGGTAGGTATTTTATAAATATTTAGGTATACAGGATAAATATTTAGGTATACAGGCTACTGCTACTTTTTTTAGCGGAGATTTTAAATGTTATAATTAATGAATGAAGTATCATATTAGTAACCGACCATATAGTATTTGCGTATCTTAAAAAGACAATACATATTGTAAATAATTAAGTTCATCTGTGCCACGGAGCCTGTTTCTACTGACTGTTAATGATAACAGCGCGCATTGTGTTAAGATTTCATGAACACTTCGTAGTTATCACCGCGACTGTTAGAGTAACATACAACCGTCTGATTGTGTGCTTACGTGCTTCGAATCTTAAGGGGAACGATAATTGCAATGGTAATGCTAAACTAAATTATTCTCATAAGATCTTGTGGTTTATTATTTTGTAAGCATTTTGCAAATACTGTTTCCTCTTTAGTATTATTGACAATATTATAATGACTGTGTTACAAAACTAGCTTTCACCCGCCCGCCCGTTACAAATATGGTAATTTTATGACGTAAACAATTTTTTTTTAGATAAAATATAGCCCATAGCACTCAGGAAGAAAGCAGCTTTCTATCAATATATACATTTATGTAATCGAACCTGGATGTTCAAAGATTATCCCATACAAACAAAAAAACAAACTTTACCTCTTTATTATATTAGTATAGATTTCTTCCCGCTGAAACGACATTTGGTACACGGGTAGCCTATGTCCTGAAATAGCTCAAAGGATAATTTCTATCCCGGTAGCATGTTTCCTCGGGACAATTTTCTATGTTTACGAAGACGAAGCCGTTAGCATCAGTGTTTCATAAATTAGTAAAGGACACAGCTTGTGTGATTTTAGTTAGTAAAAGTCTGACACGTCCTCTCGTTCCACCCAGAGTGAGAGAAAACTTTGTGACAGGCTTTTTCTCTATATAAAATCTTTGTGTACAATCCTAACTAACATTATAAATGTGAAAATGTGGATGTTTGTTACTTAATCACCCAAAAACTGCTAAACGGATTTGGATGTTTGGCATGCATATGGCCTTTGACATGAAAGAGAACATAGGCTACCTTTTATCCTGATTAGTTTTTGTTAAGCTTATATCCTCGCAGACGAAGTCGTGGGTACCAGCTAGTAAAGAATAAAGAAAGACAGGTGATTTGTGATTTTAAAACATAAACCGATTGACCTTATCCTGAAACAGCACGTAGGATACTATTTAACTCGGGACTGTATTCTCTTGTGATAATTTTCAACTATCATGTGTTTAAATCGGTAGGAGCTATAACAATATTATAATCTGTTTTCTCACTACAATATACAGTTTACAACACACGACCGTAAACTATATAATAAGGATATATTATTCTGGTAAGTAACTATAAATTTTAGGAGACTGGTGTCTAAGCTGGCTTTTATGTCTATGTGTCAGGACATCAGGTTCCAACCGCTAAACATTTCATATCTTTGATTACGTACTAAAACGCTGTAAGATACCTAACAACTTCATAAGAGGATAATATATTTTCATTTTACTAGTAGTAGTGTCAGTATAATTACATTATTTGGTTGTGCGTATTATCTAAGGAGTGGAATTTTCCGCTGGAGTCTATATTCTTTGAGAGATAAAACCTAAGGTTCTTTAAATCATGAGCAAATAGGATATTTTAAGCCAAGCGTTCTCCATTAGATTACCGACCTCATCATCGTTTAGCATCCATCAGGTGAGACTGTGGTCAAACGCGAGCTCATGAGAATGATAAAAATAAAATAATTATGCATAGTGTGTGTTTAATTAAGATTGATTATAATGTACTATTATTAGTAAGTATACGGTCAGTTTCACACTATCACACTTAATCTTCGTCTTATAAATAAAACAAGCTTGTGGGATCGGCTTCGTTAGCATAAACATAGGTTTGTCCATACAAATTTGATGCCTAGTTTTATCGCTTTATGAATTGGTGAATAACGGTGAATTTTAGAAAATCTCATAAAAGGAAACCTTGTGCAAATTTCACACTCCTAGGCTCAGTAGTTTTGGCTGTGTAGTACGAGTAGATAATGTAAATAGAGGAAACCAAACTTTGAAAACCTCATCCAACATTATTTCTCAGTCACAATTCCTCAACTGCACCCTCACCCCCCCCCTCGCGCAGTCGCGCGTCAGCCGAGCATTACTGTCAGCTCGCGGACTGCGCCGTCAGCGGGAAGTGCTTGGCGAGGGCTTTACATCTCCACGGTTTACTTTATCTGTTAGGGAATGTGAAGTTCTGTTGGTAAGATAGTTGCTGCATTATTTTAAAATATCCATTTTTTTCTGGTTTTTCGTGTGAGTGCCAGCAGAATACATAACTATTCGTGTGCAATTAAAATACAAGAACTTAAAAAAAAAGCACTGTTATAAAAATCCTATGAATATTACGTCTTTTTTTGTAGATTAGAAATGACAAAAATGAATTACGAAACTAAATAATAAAAGTTACATTGAAAATGTCATTTAAGAAATTAATTTAGTAACAACCCTTGCAAAATGATTTAATATAACGCAGTAGCTATACGCAAACTCAGCTCAAGTTTACTGTAAAGACGCAGTAAACAGACGCGTAGCAATTAGACGCCGCAGCCGTCGTAGCAGTGCTACGCTGTAAAGTCATAGAAGTGCTACGCCGTAGCATTGCTAAGACAAGCTACGACGAAGTAGGAGAAACTATAATTTCCCCGGGGCCCTGAAACAAAAGCAAAGAAGAAACAGGAAGGGGTTTTAGTCAGTAAAAGTCTAACACTCCCCCCGCTCCACCCAGAGGCGAAGAAATTATATTGATAATTTCCCACCTAAAAAAATGAGAAACTAATAAAATAATCTACAACTTATTTTCAAATTGTACCATGCCTCTGCAATTATTTGCATGTAAACAATAAATCCTTATACTAATATTAATCCGTGCACAAAGTAAAGCGAGTAAACAGTTGGTTTAGCTTTGATGCGAACTATTTACGTGTGTTAGTTCGGCGCTTGGCCGAAACTGTTCCGGAGCAAGAGTAAACGTACGCTGCACTTTGAACGACTCCACGGAAACAAAGTACTTTTCGTAAAATGAAACGTTTTTACAAACCCTGTATCGTTAGTTTGTGTTTTAATGGATTTTTGTTTTGTTTTTCTAAACCTACCTTTGTTTTACATGAGTTTTCCATTCGATTATAAGTTCAATGTAAATCAATTGACTAACCTTTATTTTCAATATATCGCTGTCATTTTCTTTAACTAGCTTTGTGCTAGAGAAACCCAAGAAATAATGCACGTTTGTAGATAAAATGGTACTTACCAAGCTATCTTGGCTTTGACGGTAGCACGGCTGGCGACGTGGTTGAGCAATCGACTGCTGCGCTGCCAGTCGCCGGTTTGACCTCCGCCTGGAACAAATATTTGTATGGCCTACAGATAGGTTCTGGGTCTGGGTGTTTTGTGTTCTTATTGTTGTTTGTATATTTGATCAGTTGTCACCACACACCATAAGTTCATGTCATAAGTTCTGTTTAGTTTGGGGCTAGATAGCGCTGTCTTAAAGTTGTGGAATATTAAATATTATTAGTTGAAATCACCCATACTGAAAAACGTATTTCAAGAAACAGATAACCGCAAAAGCAAAATTACCACCACACAGTCGGAACATACCTTAACCGCTCGCATTCCGACTCGTGGCCACAGAACACTCCTCCTACACGGCACAAGAATGCAACGTCGGCTGGTTCGAGCGCAGCGCCCGTGTTCAGCTGTTAGTGCTCCGGGAGCCGACCGGGAATAGGTGCGACCGGGAATAGGTGGCGACTTCGCGGTGTCGACTAAATGGAAAATGTTACGGTGATTGTGGACATTGTCGGAATTAGATTTTGATGTGGTGTGAGTTTTGTGGTAGGTATGCTAACCTAAAATTTGTTGGTATACATAATATTATAACATATACAATTATATAGGTACATGAAAGTTGTGTTACTGTTACAATGTTTTAGCTGTATGAGGCATAGAAAGAGTGTTAATACTCTGCTCCAAACTTCTACACTGACTGCACCGTTAATGTAATGGTGATGTCATCAACGGATATTGATGACAAATATGGCAATAATACATATTTGATTTTGTTTCATCATATAGGTACTGCAAAATGATGTAGCTATGTGCAATGCATCTATTATTTACAAGATTTAATACAATTTCAAATTAGATAAACCATTAAGAACAACAGTTACAACGGCAAATAGTTAAGTGGCCTGCGTACACCGCGCGCTATTTCAAGTTGAGACGAAATAAAATACGTTTTTGAGGTTGATGGAATCAATCCAGATAGTATAAACAATTCTTGGACACACTGACTGGAGTAAAGTCATCATCCGCACACTGACAGTTGCTTGCTGTGATAGCAATACAAACTATTGGAAATTTGGGAGATGTTCCGTAATACCAAAAATGATGAATGAAAAATTTATGTATTTCCAATATTGTTTCGAGTATTTATAACTTGATAATAATATCTGTGTTCCTACGGAGAGATATTTTGAAATATTGTTGCTTATAATATAGAAAAAAACAAAATAAACACATGACATTTTCACTGTAAAAAAGTGCAAATTTAAATTCGCTTAAAATTCGTTTGGGGTAAGTTTTTCAACAAAAAGACGACGTAGGAACCTAGATAATTATTGTCTGAATCCAAATAACATCATATTATGGTGTAAATATGCTTAAACTGCAAATGATTTTGGTATTACGTTTGTATGGATAATTCTAACGTCGCGCCCGCCTTAATCCTACTTAATGGATGTTTACTGTTCTTTCACGCAAAAACTTTTGAACGGAATTTTAATGAAACGTTGCAGTAATATAGCTTATAGGTCAGTATAACATATAACCTTGAATTTATAATGGGTAAAGTACGAATTCCATATTCTTGAAACCGCTGACAAAAGCTAGTTCATAATACACGTAGAAGGCGTTCAGCCCATTGCATTGCCGTTCGCTCAGTGAACAAGGTCCCGGCGACCAGTAAATAGTGTCAGTGGAAATGCAACGCCGCTGTTTGCACTATCACACGGTGACACCCCGCCGGAGTGGATTGTGGCGATAGAAATCGAACGGCTGGGCACCGACGGGGGGGTCGGGTATTTGAGAACCTTATGTTTGTAGGTCAAAGACGATACACAAAACGATAAGAGTTAAAATTTGTTTACCACCTATATAATTATCTAGTCTAATTTATATAACTTAAATTATAATAAAGTCAAATTGTTTTTACTGTAGTAGATATGATGCCAAAAAAAGATGGATGGATTGTGTGAGGAGTCAAAACCACACAACACCAAATAATACGAGATAATACAGCTAAGAAGATAATTATGATGATGAGATAATGATGCCACGAGAAGCACTGATCTGATGACAGACAGAGAAGTAAACTCGCGCGTAGTGCCATTGATTACTTAAAGATTTCAATAAAAATACTTTCTTGCCGGTATCTGATAGGCAACATAAACAAATCCACAGGAAAAATCTAGTCACTATTAAAAAACGGGGTAACTTTTCTTCTATTTAATAATATTTATATTTCGTTTACTTTACGTACACTTCGTCGTTTATCGATTCGAAATATTAGGTATAGCTATATAAACCTATCTGAAAACAATTTAGCATTCAAATAGTGTAATTTCAAGATAGGTTTTCCTTCTCAAATCCGCCAACTCAAGCTTTAATGACTCAATTCAAAGCCGAGACCAACAAAAATCAAGCTCAGTTATCCAGCAAAAAATAGGCAGTATTCTCGCAGTAACAAAACAAATCTAGACTCTTAAAAACAGAATCACTTTCCCCAATTTTCCATAGGCCATTAAATGTAAAAACAAAAGCTTTCGTAGGTGGGTGGGCGGCTGAATTTGCATAATCGTCGGCGGCTGAAGCACGACGGCGGCGGAATGACGGCGGCTTGTGAACGCACCGTTTGCCGCGGCCGTGCGACTCGTGCGCGATCGTTGCTGACTTATATACGAGTACTTCATGCTAGATTTACGAGAGATCGTGCTGCAGGGCTAAAGTGTGCTGAGTGGGTGTTTTATGATGAATCGGAGAATTGTAGTGGATACTGAGTGTGCCCGTTAAATCAAACAACCAACATATGGAAGAGAATTAATGATACTCGTAGCGAGGCGGTTTATAGTGGATAATGAATTAAGAAATCATCTTACGTCTCTGCCATTATTTTTGGCCTATACTTTTATTCTTGTTACTTTATTATCGTTTTGCTGCCCCGTATAAAAGTTGGTCTATTTTATTCTACAAGTAGTATGAATAAATATTAGCACCTTTTACATTCTTCTATAACAATAATATTCCTCACAACTGCTACACCAACCAATCCCCATCCATATATATTTTTAAAGCCATACATTTTAAACCTAGATAAATTGCCCACAGACAAAGAACAAATGGCCGTGCTACGAGTAGTCACACAAACATTTGCCCTGGGCGAGAATCTAACCCACAACCTCCGGTATAGGAATCAGGGCCAGTTGCCACTAGAGCAACAGGCCAGTCAAGTCTTCTTTTTCCACAAGGACTTAAGAAAAGGAGCCCGTGGCTAGATAATAATAGCCGCACAGGTCGATCTTCAAGGTTAAGCAACGCTTGCCGAGGTTGGTCTGTGGATGGGTGACCATCTTAACATAACGAGTTTCTTCCGTGCCTCGGAAAGTACGTTAAGCCGTAAGTCCCGGCTGTCATTTGTAGATCTTTGGCAGTCGTTACGGAGAAGCCAGTAAATCTGACTCCAGTGTTGCCATGAAGTATCATGTTACCCTAGTTAATGGGTTGTGGAGGTCTGGTAGGGAGCCAATCCTCGTAAACTACTGGTATTTAGATAAATCCGGCTTGACTGGAAGCCGACCCCAATATAGTTGGGAAAAGGCTAAGTAGATGATGATAATGATGATTCAAGAAAAGGTAAAGAAAGACCAATAAACGTTTTTTGTTGAATTCTTTCTTAATTCCTTTCTATCACTTCAATAGTTACATATTGAATCGTATTACACCTCCTACATATTGCCTATTTCTTTCTTCAGCACCTCTCCAGTACAAAGGCACTAAAAGTAGCTCGCCAAGGTTTATAGTAGTGCTCATTGTCACACGTTTCTATCGGCACCCATTTGAATCTCCAGACACATTGTAATTCTAAACTACTGTGCCTCTCGTAAGTACCTAATCTTGTAACACGAGTAGTTACGGGGACTAATGAAATTCTAAATTGCCCACAATAATACATCAAATAGAATTTATTAGAATGCATGCCTTACATTAGGAGACAATTTAGTGAATTGTGTTCAAAGTAACGTAATTTGAAATGGCGAGATAGCGAAAGCAATAGTTGGTGTTATGTAAAGGCAAAAAAAAGTTAAATAAAAGAAAACTGACAGTATTCAAAAGGTCACACGTATGTCTGACCACGCGCATTTAAAGTTCCTATCATTTAATACGGAACCTAGAACATAGAAGTAGTACAAACGTTTAAACTTTAAAACTTTGGTAGAATATTATGTTTAGATACATACATAAGTAGTGTAAATATGGCGAATGTAACTTCGACAGTATAGACATTAAACCCGTGCCAAAGTTAAAAGTAGGCAGACGGAAGAGAGTGCGAGCAATAGGGTTCCGATAGGTCCATACCCAAAGGTACCAAACAATGAAAAAACATGAAAACAATATTATGAAAAAAATTCAATCAAAATTAATATACCAATTAAAACATCTTGTTAGTAGCTACGTAAGTTTCTGGTCGTTCCCTTTGCGCAAATTATTACCACATCTTTTTCGTCGCTCAGTCGGGTAAATCAAAATGTAAAGTCGTTAGGCCCAGGTCATCAAGTAAACTACTAGGCATCTAATCTAGCGATCCTAAGTGCCTATAGCGCTATAAACAACACCTACACAGCACATTATTTCCTATTCACCTGTCTATTTAAACATAAACTACACTAATGATATCTCTTAAACGATCTCGAATGAGGTCTCAAAACATCTCAGTCACGCTGTCCACATAATGAAGACAGACATCACGATAATCACGGCTTGTATTAAGGTCCCTCAACACATAGTCCACAGTCCCTCTCATTAGCCCGATGGGCCGTGATCCCCGGTCTAAACGCCCCTCAACTAATCTTGGAGCGTATTTATTTAGGTGCTAACGAAATTCTTTCACGGCCCACTGGAATCTAATCAAATTAGAGACAGATTTACTGATTGGTGGCCACTAAGGTAGCGGGGTCAAGTAAGTGAATGTTATCGCTTGTTAGAATGTCGCCTGTTTTAAATTAGTTGTTATTCATTTATTTAATTTTCATGTATAGTAGTGGTACATAGGCGCATTTAATGCAACAAGGCATTCTCTACCAAATAACCTTTGTACGGTTACTGATCGAACGTAAATAAAAACATAAAATTACTGGACTCTTTATTAAAAATAAGATTAAGTCAGATTTTCCAAGTCTGAAGCACATAAGTTGTGTATCCAGTCTAACGGTACGAAGACTGTGCATGGTGATCGCATGACTTGATTCCGCTATTGCCTTCCTACCATCGGACAATCGGACGCGCTTCGAGTATCCACCCTTACTAAGTTGAAACCTCTACGGTCTGGACTAAGCGTTTTGCATCGTCGTTTATACCGCGTATATCGAAGGACTAGAACAATTTGCTTGCCACATTATTCCCGTCCGATTATAATTTGTGTATCTTCTTAGAGTGAATAGTAACTCTGCGGTGTCTGTATCGTCTGAGGAACTTTTTGCCCGTGAGGACGAAGACTATGCTTGTGCAAACTTTAATTTTCCCAATAATCGACTATGGTGACGTGTGCTACTTTGATCTTAACGCGGTGTTGCTGGATAAACTTGACAGGTTACTCAATAACTGCATCCGGTTCATATTTAACTTAAGAAAATATGACCATATTTCGAGTTTTAGAACTGAGCTCAAATGGATGCTCATTCGCCAGAGAAGAAGTTTGCGCGCATTGACTACTCTTTTCTCTCTACTCAACTCTCCCAACCCTCCTTCTTATCTTATATCAAACTTTCAGTATCTATGTTCTTCTCATTCTAAAAATCTGCGCTCTTCTAACAATCTTTTACTTCTTTGTCCTTCCCATACTTCTGACTTTGTTCATTCTTCCTTTCATATACAGTCCATACTTCTGTGGAATGCGCTTCCTCTCGACATCAGGTCGGCTACCGGTCGGTATGCATTTAAGCGGAGATTAAGGAGTTATTTTCTTCACAAATAGCGGAGTCGTCTCAAAACCCCTTTCTTTTACTTTATATATATATACATATATATGTAGGTATATGTTATATTAATATTTGTGTATGTTTATTTTACCTATATTTAGTTTTTCTATTTTAATAGGTTTTTTTTAATGCACCTACCATGCTTTCTCTTCACCACCCTTGGTTGACTGGTAGAGAATGCCCAAGGCATTAAGTCCGCCTTTGTACCATTATGTGCAAGATGTTTAAATAAATAAATAAATAACACACCTTATACATCCGCTCTAGGGCAGAGCGGTAGGGTATGTCAGACTTTTACTGACTAAAACCGACTCCTACGTTCTTTCTTTGCCTTGCGTTGTAGGACCCCGGGTGTTCCAAAAAACGATTAAAAAAAGAAGCGAACTCATGCCCCCAGTAAGCTACAACGCTAATGGGCGCTATAGGTTTTGCTGACATCTCTTTGAGGCGAGTGAAATACAACGACAACTTAGCCCGCGATTTTTTTGCCGCTCTAGGCTAGGGGTGTACCTAATTTGTTTTTTGGTGTATAGTAAACTATATTCTATTCCATTATATTCTAAAGCCATGTCTACTGACGACTTAGCCCGCGCCTTTCATGGCCACGCCACAATCACTTCGTACAGGCTTTATCCGATTTGACATTCGCAAAATTACATTTGCCCTTAAAATTCCTCTCGTTTCCGTCGTTCACTCATACATAGTCGTAAGGCATATTATTATGATTGAGTTATCCTCGCTAACATACAAGTTTTTTATATTAGCGTTAAAGAAGTCTTATTACAATAACTTGATTCATTAGAAAATTTTAAGTACTTTTGCCATTGCTATTTCTTTCGATATCATTAACATCTCAATATTATTGCTATTTTGAGTCAAGTCACCCCCAATTCTTGAATTTAGCACTTAAAATCGAGTATTTACCGAACCCTAATCTATTTTCGTTTAAAACTTGTCACAGTTTAGTTATATAAGTAAAGTTTAGTCTAGTTATAAGTAAAGTTTAAGATTATTCACACACAATGCTCAATTTAGAAACCCACCACATACACTCAACCCAATATTACGGCAATTAAGGCACAGGTGTGGTTTTAGTCAGTAAAAAACTGACACACCCTCTCACTCCACCCTACAGTATGGGTCAGTTCAATGTTCTAATGAGGTCATGCATGATTTTCCACCTCAAAGAAAACCCTGAGAACTGAAGTGCCTTGGAGTGCGTCAGTTTATTATACTCCAACACATTAAAAATCCTGTTTAAAATAAAATCTCATTACACAAAACAGCACTTTTTTAACACAGAGCTATCGGCTATCAAACACATATTTACACCTTCTAAATCCCGACACAAAACGACCAGTTAACGGGCGGGAAAGTGTGAAGACGTAAAGAAAGTCCGCCTCGGCCCGGCGGGACGGCGCTGGACGTCGAGGGCCGCGCGGGACGGCGCGGGACGCAGCGGGACGGAGCGGGACGTGGCGGGACGGCGGCGGGACGGTGGCAGCGCAATAACACTGGATATTGGAAAAGTTCCGCTAACTTTACCTCTGGCCCGCGGGTGCTGTTGGTAACCGCTTAGATTTCACGCCGCAGTTTAATCGCTAGAATGGCGCGGATCTAGTGTGACGGTTTGTTTGACTTCCCAACTCAAATATTAACTTTTGACCTCAATGGTGGTGAGAGATTTTAAATCGGAGCGGTGTGGTCAACCAAACTATTGTGTCAACGCTTAAAGCATAATGATGGTCATTACTTACAGTTAGAATCAATGTTGCATTGTATCAGTATCTGCATACATACTGGTGACAGTAATTGGAAACGTAAATAGACGACTCGTAGCCTATAGTAAGACCTTTAGTAAAGGTGTTAATTTTATTTGAATAGAATACTTTTACAAAATAAAAAGACAATCATTCATTGTGCATCATTTATTTCAGTCCGTGGTAGTATTTATTTTGTGTTGTTCCAGTAAAATCTAAACCAAATCCTGTATATGGCAGGACAATAATGGATTCCTAAAGCGAAGACCACATCAGAGGTGCAAAACTAATAGCAGCTAAGCCGTACAGCGCTCCACAAAAGTGCATTACGGCTCACATTGTGTTGCGTCCACTCGCGGCGACATAGAACGACACAGGACGCGCCGCGACGCGCTATAATAAAGCACTCTGGGGCCCGCTTACGTCAATTACTCTGAGTAAAGCGACCCGCTTTGTCGATGGTTTGTGCCTAATTTGTCACTGTAAATGCTATTTTGGTTTCTGATGTCACTGCAAAGGTAGTTATGCTGCCACTTATGCACCAAATTAGAACACGTGTAACAACAAACATCGGTGGTCGTAGTATATAGTTGGTCAGATCCGACACGCTTCCCGTTTAGTTGTAATAGAGTAGGATCTCCCCATATCAGCACTACTTTTTGATTCGATCTGAATATTCAACTCAAAGTGTTTAAACTAAGGCACTGATTCAATGTGTCGGTATAGAGACAGGTTCATCTATCAGAGGAACATTTGCATTCGCCTTACAGTCAAAGTTAGTCCAAAATCCCATCTTATTTCCCTACATTTTGAAAAGATTTTGTCATTATCTGAGACTAAACTGTTATTGTAACTAGAATGTTAACGTTTTGTAAGTACGACGATTGTGTTACAGATAAAAAAAAAAACTTTAATGATGAGTTGATTTTGGTAAAACAGAACACAAAAATATTGCAAAAAATACCCAGTTTTACTGTTTCGAGATGAACACTACCTATGGGATTAATTTACTTAAGTTATATAACAGTACAGGCTGCTCAAGAAGACTTGCTCAGAACTTTTACTCAGATTAGGTAACATTACTGTTTATCCCAACAATATAAACGCAAAGATATCTTAAAAGTGGCTGCTTTAATAGCTTAGCCGCGTTTGCCGCGAGACGCGTACTTACCGTCTAATGAAGCCGCAGCTTTACGCGCAGTACGCCGCGTATCGCCGGCGTGGCGTGCCACGCCGCTCATTGAACGGTTTATTCTTTGCTGAATCGAGTAAACTTTTATGTTTTATTTGGATTGAAAGGATTTTTGTATTTGATTTGCTCTAATATTTAATTTGTTAAACATAGTAAATAGTATGTTAGGAGGTACGCGAAACGGAGTGTAAAGCTCCGCAAATCTCCGTTGAAAAGGAAGGATACTTCGACTAGACGGATGTTTTGTCTGGTTAGGGCAACTGCCTAATAGATGATTTCGGGCTGTTTTATAATGTTCAAATCGTGAGGTTAAACTTTAATTGCGCGGTGCAGGATTTTGTAGTTCTTACGTGACGCCATAGATGCCGCTAGTAATACCTATAAATCTCTCAGTTACAGCGGCAATAGAAATATGTATATCGACTGCGAAAATTTCATTTGTCTGGCTATCACAGTTCATGATACATGCCAGCCTGATGACAGATGGACCGACAAACAGACAGACGAATGGTCAGACAGCGGAGTTTTACTCATAGGGTCCCTTTTTAATTCTGTGGGAACTATTCCGCGTACATCGAAGGACTGGAACAATTTGCCTGCTGTGGTCTTTCCATCCGATTATAATTTGGGTGTCTTCAAAACTAGAGTGAATAGGCTCTTAATAAACTAGTGCGCCTCACCATCAACGACTGCATCACTGCTTACCATCAGGTGGGATTGCAGTCAAGCACTGGTTTATCTATACTAATATAATAAAGAGGTAAAGTTTGTTTTTTTGTTTGTATGAGGTCATCTGTGGAAGTACTGGTCCGATTGCTAAAATTTTACACCAATAGAAAGCTGCTGTATTCTTGAGTGACATAGGCTATATGTTTATGTACGCGGGCGAAGCTGCGGGCTTAAGCTAGTGTGATATAAAAAAAGAACTCTAAAAAAGAGAATAAACACAAATAGGCAGATATTCACACCAATCTACCGTAAGACCGTTTTCACATTTTCCGATCCGATATCGGTATCGGACGCCGATACGATATCGGGGTAAGGTAAATGTTTGAGATATGTACCTGTCTTTCATATTGTCCGACCCGATATCGGATATCGGAGCACAGTATATCATACATTTTACTTACCCCGATATCGTATCGGCGTCCGATACCGATATCGGATCGGATAATGTGAAAACGGTCTTACTATTGCCCGAATTCCTCGAGGGTTGAGGCTTTCACCCGATATCAATGCTTAATACCAAAGCTGTGCGCAGCAACCTGCATCAATAGGATATATTGAAATAGGCTTCACGCGATAATACGCATTGTGGCAGATATACCAGGAATTAATAAACCGAAGGAATTGTTAGAAATCAACAAAGTCTAATATTGTTTGAATAATCCTACTGAAGGATTAAATTAGAAAGTAGGTGGCGGATTTGTGGAATCTATCTATTATTATGGAATTAGAATTTCGCGTTATTAATAATCCATTTTGCGATTGTTTGTTTGTCCTTTAAAGTCGTAAAGCTACAAGGAGATCATTTTTCTGTTTAATTAATTACTTTGCTTTTGATGAATTCAAGCTAAATCCATGTATAAAGAATATTGGATTGTCTGTTTATAATATTAAAACCAATAACGATTTAAGACGATTCCTGGCCACCCGTCGTAGGCGCAAGTTTGCAGACGATGATCAATGGGTAGCTCACCGTCTAGCCGTTCAGTAAGGATCAAGCCCAAGTCGATGGTGATTTATGTCCCATGCGCGTCTATTGACACTAATCCGTCATAAATCTTCAAATCACGCTACTTCTCAAAAATTGCAGGTGAAAAAGACCATTTCTCCAACCCGGATATCAAAACCAGGACCTCACGCTTAGGAACAGAACTTGAACATTAAGTTACATGAAAAATAAAATCAAATAATTATGTTAGCAACGTAAACTTACTTAGGTACGAGGGTACGAGCCACGCACAAACGTTTACGTAACACAACAAGCAATA
The DNA here is from genome assembly GCA_030763345.1 of Mythimna separata. Taxonomy (NCBI): domain Eukaryota; kingdom Metazoa; phylum Arthropoda; class Insecta; order Lepidoptera; family Noctuidae; genus Mythimna; species Mythimna separata. The sequence continues at coordinate 505,237 of JAKKIA010000043.1, forward strand.
CAATACATTCCAAGTAAAAACTGAAGTACCAAAAGTAGCCTACATTAAAGACGATCGTACAAAATTTTATTCCGCGCTAAATTGCAATTTTATTCAACTAAAATAAGATTGCAAACACGATTCCGTCTGGAAGTGCTTTTTGTGCTAGCGGCGTCGAACGAGATCCAAAGTTAAGCGTTATTATTCTACTGTTTTCTTATTTACAAACATTACGCCGGCTTACGGTCGCCAGAAAGAAAACACGTACAAAAAGGTATTGCGATTTAACGCACTGAGAGGGAAAATTGTACCGAGAGAATTTGATAAGGGGACGTTTTGTTTTATGCGGTATTTCAATTTTGTGTGAAGAAAAATCTCATTTTGAAGGTAAGGGATTATGTTTAATGAGCATGAGCGATTGAATGTATGAGTACTTGTGTAGGTAGGGGAATAAGTTGTCGATTCCAATGATATAACTTGCAGTCTTTTCGAAGATATCGTCCTTTTAATCAGACCCTAGAATGACCACAGGTGATGCGATTTATTGTGCATCCACTGATGAGCAGCTATTGTTGATTCCAGAATTACATACGAACAAAAAAAAATACTATTTTAATATTATCAATGTGATAATCAATATGATAGATAATTAGTTATGTCCCTGAACTTATGACAGCTAGTGTAATTATCGATTGTTTTGTAAGCCAATCGTACTTTTTGTCCTTCTAACTTCTTACATGTTTATTTCGCCAAGCATTCGCACTCCATAGCACCGATGTTACGCGTAAAACAATTTCCTTTTCAAGGACCTTTAGCGAGCGTGACTTGGCGGGAAAACGTTCCGCACTCAGCTCGTACAGCGAAATACAGAAAGGATTAGTGCGCTAAGCCAGCTCCGGTGCGTTTTTCCGCAGCGTTTTTAGCTCGCCACTTCGCCAGACGCGTTTTTTAGCATTACTTCGGAACTCTCTGGTCAGACGGTGTAATTGTCGTCCTTAATCTTGCTCGCGTTTGATTGGACTGCTTTAGTACCTGCTGGGGTTTGGTTTTAAATTGCAAGTGATGAAGATGTGTGAACACGTGTCCGTGAGTGTTTAAGGGAATTTGTTTTATTTGCGGTTGAAGTTGGTTTTATTTTTAAAGTGATTTTTTATAAAGTCGTATAACAGAACAGTAGTTTTAACTTTTAAAATGAGTATAATCATTTGGTTATTGAGTTGGAAGTTATTTGGGGGAGATGCTGGGAAGGTATTCTTCTTCTTCATCTTCCTACCCTTATACCTACCAAATTACTTGGAGTCGGCGCAACACGTTTTATCTTACATTCTGTCCTGGCACTATCCCTTTTCAAATCACTTCTTACACGTAAATGTCTCTAAGTCAAAAGTGAATTGGTTACTTCTAGACAAGCGTGCTTCATAGTCGGTCACATCATTGCTTACCATCAGGTGAATAGTTGCCAAACGCAAACCTATCAATAATAATAATAAAAAAAACAATCCATTTATCTTTTCTTTGGGAAGGTTGGGAAAGTATTTTTAAAGTGTAAAAACACTGAGTGTGTTAACTACAACTCGTTCCTTTAACGTGAACACACATCAAAAATATCTCGATGTTAATCCTACTGTTAACCAACTTTGAATAATTTCTTAGAACACTATCGAGTTTTCGCAGAGATATAAGCACCTCAGAGCAGACCGCAATCCTCGTGTGGGCGCTCCAATATGCCTATTTGTAAAGGTATTGTATTCTATCCCACATTTCACATCTAAATTCTATTCTCTGACACTGTGGACTAGTAAAACAGTATTTCAATAGGATTTTTATGATAGCTACCTACGCTTTACTTCTCTCTAGGAAACAAAAAATTGGAATCGTACACAAGCTTGTGATGCGGGCACGTCGCATATGTGAAAAAAAATATTTTGAATGAGAAAGAACATGAGGGGATACGAAAGAGTTCTGGAATTCAGACTTGCGATGGGCAGAATTGTTTGACATGAGCACATCGCTTTTATTCTTAGACCTTTTATTATGACAAAATCTACATTTATATAATAAAGAGGTAAAGTTTGTTTTTTTTTGTTTGTATGAGGTAATCTGTGGAAACACTGGTCCGATTGCTAAAATTTTTTCACCAATAGAAAGCTGCTGTATTCCTGAGTGACATAGGCTATATTTTATGTACGCGGGTGAAGCTGCGGGCTGAATTAGTATTTTATATGTTTTCACAGCATAACGTATGTGCGCTTTATTGTAAAATTAAACGCCATTATCATTCTCATATAGTAATTATAATAAAGTCTTTATGAGAAATACGATTGTCAAAGTTTTAAAACAGAATTGTAACTTGTATCGATTTCGAAGTTTGTTCACAGTTATCTCACTGTTTACGCTACACTCTGTATCCTAATTCTAAGTATTGGCCTTAGCGGAATATCTTGCCAACTGACACGTGTGATATCGAATATCAAAGGAGAATTAATTAATCAATTGGAATGTATCACTGTGTTGCTGAGTATTGCTTGTGGGGTACGTGTGGGTTATGTGTGCGAATAAATGTAAATGTGAATACAATAGTGTCCTAAATTATTATGTTCTGCGGTTTTTTAGGGTTCCGTAGCCAAATGACAAAAACGGAACCCTTATAGTTTCGCCATGTCCGTTCGTCCGTTTACCAAAATCATTTTTTGATAATATCAATCATTTCGGAAATAACTCCTCTAACTTTTGAACCGTAAGTGTAGAAAATATGAAAAACATCTGGAAAGTAGAGTTTTATGAAGATTTTCTAGGAAAATTATTTTGAACTTGATGGGACGAACAGTTTTTGAAAAGTTGGGGACACTTATTGTGACGGACGGGAAACTACGGAACCCTACACTGAGCGTGGCCCGACACGCTCTTGGTTGGGTTTTTAAGTACCTACCCTTAAATTGTATTTTGTTTTCTTAATGTATTTTTTTAATTATTTCAAGTGTTTGTTTACTTCTGGTTTAAATTGTAGAATGCCGATAATATTTAAGAAATTATCAAAAATGGAATGGAAACTTAAGCATGCTCACAAACTAGTTTTTATATTAGTTAGTACAATATTTATGTTCGCCTACTAACTGGTCGACATGTACTGAAATGCTTTTTTTTTGCCATTTTAGGTTTGGTCCCATAGTAAAAGTGGTCTGTTATCATGTGTACAATCACGTGTTTAAGTATCGGTCACTAATTACCAGTAACCCTATATATTATAAGCCTATATAAAAATAAATGATAATCATCCTAAAATAATAAACTGAGCCGATCGAAACCTAAGTAAGTTTTGGCGAGGTTTGCTATTCCAGAGGCTATCGGGTTCAGTCACCGATCGACGCAAACCGAGTTAAGCGTTAAATAAATAATGCTCGGATGTACGAGCTCCTTGGACGTAACTAGATATCGTAATCGAATCCTGTTGAGTGGTAATGAGGGGCACAAAGATACCTCTCCAGTCGCGAATATTGTGGTTAAGGAATCAGAAACTGTGGAGTTCAGTTTTGCAGTCAAGATGTGTAGATGTTTTTATAAAAGTAAACTTGGAGCCAAATTGCAACGACTCAATTCTGCCTTCTTCTTCTTAGCGTGACGGTGGCAAAACAATTTATTTTCCTAATAAACTCCGCTGACGGAAGAGGCAGACCAAAGAATAGATGGATGGATTGTGTGAGGACTGATATGAAAGAAAAGGGAGTTGATGATAGCATGACGAGTGACAGGACAGAATGGAAGAAAAAAACATGTTGCGCCGACCACAAATAATAAGGGCAGGAAGAAGAAGAAGAAATTCCGCTGACGCGATTAGGTCTCTACGAGAACGGGTAATAGGGCAGATTTCGATCTTCAGTTTTTATGCGGCTTCTCTCGTCTGTCTTAATTGTTTAAGATAGGCAAGTGGTGTTTCGACATTTTACGTGTGAAACTTGTTGCCTCCCGGTCACCTTCTTCTTGAAGACTACCAGGGTCATACGGCAAGAGGCAGTCTCATTTTTGGTGTCTTTTAGATTGTTCTTAATAACTGAAGTGCTAGCCGATAAAGGGCTCGCCAGATCCTTGCGACTGAACCTGCCACTCATAGGTCCATGCGGCACATCATAACTTTGCTTTATATCAATATAAACACCAGTTTTTATTCTAAGCATGATATGAAAACTTGCCATAATTCAAAAGAAAATCTGCGTGAAATTAAATCCTTTTCAAGCCCTTTATTTATCAGGTAAACAAACTCCCTAAAGCCTCGGCAACTAAAAACAGGGAAGAGAATCTTTTTTCGTTAAACTCGCCACTATATCTCAATAGTTTGGCGCCAAATAGAGATAGATTGCTGCTCGATACCTTTCAACACGGATTACTGTATTTACTAGCTTTATATTTTATTTATTCAGAATACTTCGCTAATGGCTAGAAGGAAAATAAATAAAAGATTTTGTTTTGATGCTTTTAGGATAACTAGTTATTGGGTCATATATTTTTTATAGAACACTTTTTACACAAGTATTTTCAGGAGCACGAACAGGGAATGAATTACGAGTTGCAGATCGCAGGTTTAAATCCAGCTAGGTACATTAATTTGACAACAAGGAACAGAAGAGACCGCAGTGTCTCAAGACAAAAGTCTATGACCAGTGTGTGATGACATATGGCTCAGAAACGTGGTCGCTCACAATGGGCCTCATCAGAAGACTTAAAGTCACCCAAAGAGCAATGGAAAGGGCTATGCTCGGAGTTTCCTTGCGCGATCATATCAGGAATGAAGATATCCGCAAGAGAACTAAGGTTACCGACATAGCCCGAAGAATCGCCAAACTTAAGTGGCAGTGGGCTGGGCACATTGCTCGTAGAACAGATGGTCGATGGGGACGGAAGGTTCTGGAGTGGCGGCCACGTACCGGAAGACGCAGCGTCGGAAGGCCTCCCACAAGGTGGACCGACGAACTGGCGAGGGTCGCGGGAATCCGATGGATGCGAGACGCACAGGACCGGTCGCTGTGGCGGCACTTGGGGGAGGCCTATGTCCAGCAGTGGACGTCTTTCGGCTGAGATGATGATGATGATGATGATGATGAACAGAAGAGACCCTTCACAGCCTCCTCAGGGATGTGCTCTAATGGGCATTGTACAGAGGGGGTGGTCTTTTAAGAGGACACTGGGCCCTCTCCCATGTGCAGATGGTGATCACCGGGGTGGTTTTAGTGAGGTAAGAATCCCACACTCCCTGATCTTTTCCCCCAAAAGTCCAGGCGCCTTTTGAAGGTTTCCCCCCGAAAACAAAAAAAAGTAATGAGTAATTTATTTAATTGCGATTGCTCTCAAACAGTGAAGAAAAATTTCGGGAGGAAACTAGCATGCTGAACCGCACTGAGCCCGCGTGTTGGATTACGGCCCATTCCGTTTCCTAGACAGGAGGCCTGAGTTCAAGCAGTAGGCCCATTGTAAGACTGTTTTTAAACATATTATTTAGTGTCTAAATAATACCAAGTTAACATAGCTACGTATTGATAGTATCTGTCCAGTTTACGAGTCAAAAAACTCATATAGGGCTATAATTTTATTATTCTGTTTGTCTTTTCCCCTTATCGAAGCAAAAAGATCTTTATGGGAACATTACATTTAATAGACGAGATTACTCTGACGGGGAAATTGACAAAAATGCGGGTAATATAACACAATTCACACCGGGACAAAGGGTCACAATCTGCCTAACGGCCACACGATGTCCCCGCGGCCGCCATTACACAGGTGGCAATTAATAACATTAAACATAATGACGTCACCGGTACATAGAAAAAGGCTGGCAATTAAATAAATGAAAACAGAACGGTGGGTCCCTTACCCTGGATGGAGACATTATGTGAACGCATCGTATTGGTGCTTCAATATGCTCAAAGTGCACATACACTTTGAATGGAATTTCATGTCATTTATCATTCTGTACAAAAAGTCTGACAGATGGCACCGTATTACGATGCCAATGCCAAACAGTCTGTATTGGTTCAGTCCATTTGTTTATCACACGACTGTCTGTTTTTAATGAGTCATATCTAGGACAATGGATTGGCTATGCTTGGAGTTTTCTTAAGCGATCGTGTCAGAAATCAAAATTTCCGCAGAAGAACCAAGGTAATCAACATAGCCCAAAGAAGAAGAAAAAAAATAGCGTTAGATGCCTCCCACAAAATGGACCTATGACCTGGTGAAGATTGCGGGAATTCTATGGTTAGGAGATGCACCGTTAGTTAATGATAAATGGTACGACTCAAACTTTTTTTTTGTTGTACATAGGCTCGCGTTTGACCACTATCTTACCTGATGGTAAGCGATGATGTGGCCGGCGATGGAGCATGCTTGCCTAGAAGTAACCTATTCACTCTTGATTTGAAGACTCGAGAGACGTTGTAGCTATCAGGAAACACAGACTCCGGCAGGGAATGCCACTTCTTAACTTGTCGAATAAAATCTCTTTTGTTTCTATGATCCGTAAGAGCATTTTCACATTATCCGATCCGATATCGGTATCGGACGCCGATACGATATCGGGGTAAGGTAAATGTATGAGATATGTACCTGTCTTTCATATTGTCCGACCCGATATCGGATATCGGAGCACAGCATTTCATACATTTTACTTACCCCGATATCGTATCGGCGTCCGATACCGATATCGGATCGGATAATGTGGAAACGGTCTAACGGTGGACGAACAAACGGGAGAACGATGGAAGAGGCTCCAGGCTTTTATATTTTATTACTGGTGAAACAATGCACTTGTAGATTATATGGGTTTTCGTGACTCTTATATTGTGTGGGATGGTCCGTGTGATGTGAGGGTAAGTGCTTTCATATTGACCAGTGAACACGAGTTGAAAAGGGAACCCGAGGTCCAAGAACGCGAAAGAACACTGAAGGACATAGATGCGGTTTTTGTTAGTAAAAGTTTAACATTTCCTCCCGTTCTACCCTAGAGCGTGAGAGGATGATTTTACTCAAAAAAAAGGTTTTGCCTAAATTTTTAGTTTTTAAGCATAACATTAAAAAGTTTATTAACACAACAATAATTCTATGAAAATTAAAATTATTTTCTACAAAGATCCAGATTAATTTCGCAGTCCTGATTAGAATATTTGCAAGCCGTGCATACGTAGGTTCTATTTGCATACCGATATAGTAATTAGCTGCCTCAAGCACAATACAATTATACAAATTAATTACAAACAAATCGGACTAATCAGCGGGTTAATTGGATCAGAGCGTATTACAATTAAATATGTAGCTAGCTGTAAATAATTACTGCTGTAATATTGGATCGCAAGTACTGGTGGGATGATCAGCACTGAAGATGTAGGTGCAGAAGGTTCATAGGATGTTATTCGGCTTTGCATCTCGTCACGAGATCCACCATAATGAAATCAGACTACAAAGGTAAAAATCAAGAGGGAAAAAAAATATAGCAGTTTAATATTTGTATTTTGATCCGAACATCTTTATGTCGTCGTCGGTGACCGAAAAATAGGAGCAAATAAGAACTAGCGATCTGATGATGATGATGATCTACCAACGACGCGAGGACACTTGAATCAAAATATAGTGATGCCAATCAGGTTCTCAATTATTTTCTGATTAGTTGCCAATTTCCAGAAAGGAGTTTATTGTCCTACTACTACTAAACACCCTAGGATCGACATTCACATAAACGGTACTACAACGAATACCTACTAAATATCACATGGATTTAATAAATAAAATTACCAATATATTATTTTTCTCTTTCCTTTATCAGAACATGATTACTTTCTACTTGATCTATTTATTGAAACTATTCCAATGACCCTTAATAGGAAACAGTTTAACCAATCTTCCACTTATTTATTTAAGTAGGTAATTGGGAGATTGGTGAATCCCAATTTTAGGTCAATGTACTAGGTCAACGTTACCTTGTTCTTGGAATATCATTACAATAACAGAATATCAAGTGCCTAATAGATCAGACCCATTCAAACAACTTACAATCCATTCATTAACTAGAATAGAGCTGATGATCTTCAATAAGCTGAAGAGGTTTTAAGAATCAAAACTTTCTTGATTAAGTCACATTTGAAACAAAAAAAAACTAAATCAATATTGGTTCATACGCTTAGAAGCTATGAAACTACCGACAGATTCATAAACCCACATAAACACATCAAAATGACCCCTTTGGTCGTGAGTTAAAAACGGTATCAGAAAAGTTTTTAGAAGCAGATTCATAATTTTAATGATAGTCATAAAACAGTTTTTGCTTGGCTTGTCATAAACTGAGTTAACTGAGTTCAGTCCATAGTAAATAGCGACTCTAATATAGCCGACTAAGACAGCTACTCTAGGTTTATATAGTGGTCGGCCACTATTACATGGAATAATAATAACAAACTCTACCTTTAAACAAGATATAACTTTGTAACACAAATTAAATTCAAAGGGGTGTGTAATGTTTGGCATAATAACTAATCCTCTAATTTCACTTGAACTAACGTTCATATGACATAATATCAAATGACATAAATTCATATGACCTAATGTTTCATATCATATAATATTCATTTAACATAATAACATTTAGTATAACGTTAATTTTATATAATTTTCAATATGTATAATATTCTTTTAATATAACGTTCATTTGACCTAATATTCTTTTGACCAAAAAATGTTTGATGGGCACAGTTCTAGCCTAACTCAAACGGCACTTAACCAAACCTTAAAATATTCTATGCATGGTCGAGGGTAGGCTTGGTCGACGGAGCCCCGCTTTGCGGGGCTCCTACTTCTGGGTGGTTTATAAAAAAATAACCACGAAGGTGATGGCGGGGTCTATTCGCTCGCTTCGCTCGCTCACACGACCCCGCCGTCCCCTTCTAACCTAACCTATCCGAGTCGGGGTGCCCTAAAGTCCAGATTGCATCCAGTTTCTCCTGGTAACAATAGTTGAGGGTAGCAGGTGTGATTTTCTAAATTATATTAAAAGTTACTTAGAGATTATGAATATTATAGTGAATGAATAATAATGCTAAATGAATATTATGTGAAATGTGCATTATAGGAAATGTTCATTATGTCATATGAAATTAGGTAAAATGAAATTATATCAACAATTCATTATGTCAACTGATCGTTATGTTAAACAAAATTATGTTAACTGAAATTATGTCAAGTGAACGTTAGATATTTTGTTATTATGTCAATCGTTACACACCCAATTCAAAGACACCACAGCTACTTTTTATTTTTCAAACATAATTATCATGTATCATCTTCTACCCAGCCTTTTCCCAACTATATTGGGGCCGGTTTCTCAAAAATATTCAATTTGCATATTTTTTTTAGGTAGATAATTATCCAAACTTCTTACTCTCTTGAGCGGAGTACGAGGCCCAATAGGCTTCGATCCTGTTTGACCACTACGGTTTTGACTATGGCCTGTACCAGGACCCGGCGCGAGAGGTCATTATCCGATTTTCCTGTCAATGACGTTTCTTCAAGCATTTACTTTCGTGCATTCCATGAAGTAGAACTTCTCAGTTTCCTATAAGCCGTGGTATTATTCCACACACATGGTACACACGAATCCATTATTCAGGCACATTAATGATATTCGCTGCTGATTGAAATCGGATTATCGTCGAGCCGCACTGATGCAGCCCTGTACTAAAAATTGATTCCCTCCAATGAAATGGTTAGTTAATTAATGGGAACGTTATGTAAACGTAGCAGGAGCGGAAAAGGACAATGATATTGGTCAATGGATAGTGGATATTTCTACAACGAAAGTGGGTTTTTTTAGGTTACATATCATCAAATGACTTCCCCCGCTCTTGGGTAGAGAGGGAATGTGTGTCAGACTTTTACTGACTAAAGTCCACTCCTTTGTTCTTAGCTTTTTGTTCCAGGCCCCTAGGTTATCCTTTCAGAAGCGAATCCTTGGAAAGGGGAGATTAGAATAAGATGTAAATAAGACACAGATAAATAGTAGTCCGAAAATGTGAGTTCTTTAGAAGCCCTGAATAATCTACCTCCTCATTGAATTTCAGGCTTCCGTTTGCGGCTTTCATGGAAGAATTTATTGACTTGAGCTAAAATCTTTTATACCAAATTCTGGCATACCAAGATGTTCACCAATCCGCACTGGGCCCTCGTGATGGATTACGGTCCATTCCCTCTCTTAGAAGCTGATTATACTTGTGTTTTAGACCAAAATAATTATGACATTTTAAATAGTTGACAGAAGATATACGAGTATAGCAACTCAATGATCTAACAAAATTATGATGCAAAATATTACATTGATTACTTTTTAGCTTGTTTGCCAATTTAATTTTTTCTGCAGTGACATTTTAAATATAAAGAATAGAAAGTCCTCTTTCTTCTTATTCCTACCCTTGTCTCATACTACTTTTTCTTTTTATTCTGTCCTGTAACCGCCATATCTACTATATGTAACTTCCTTTCCTCTCATAATTATTACTCTTTACAAAATCCATCCATCTTTTCTTTGAACTTCATTCTACCTGTATACTCCAAAAACCCTCTGTAGTTACTCAGATACCCGCGAAACGAGACACAATAGTAAAACAATAACAGCGCGGTCTCATAGGACCGGTTGGGGATTCAAACGTTAAAAAACACAAATCAATATTTAAATCTTGAACAAGGTCAAAAACCTACAAAAATCTACGCTTAATAATATAAAGGCTCCGTTCCATGAACAGCGTTGAGCTAAACGACAGCTCATATATTCACGAAGGGTGATATATGGCGGCGCTATGAATCATGTTACCTAATGTACGAATATCTGCTCACCTGGAGGAACACTTGGGGTTTGCTTTTTGAAGGGATGTTACGCGATTCTACAAAAAAATCGTCTTTGTTCACGTTTAATTTTAGAAAAGATGTATACTTCATTTTATTAGCATAATAAATGATGAAGCTTTTTAGGAATACAATACATCCATTGTACGTACAGCTAAGGACTGGGATTCCCTGCCGGAGTACAGACTCCGATAGGGAATCCCACATAACACACACACATCGTCTTGTAGCTATCAGGAGACACAGGCCTCCTGATAACTACAAGACTCGAAAGTCTTAAAGTCAAGAGTAAATAGGTTACTTCTAGTTCATGAATCCCCGACTGGTCCTATGAGACCGCGCTGATATTGTTTTTCTATTGTGTCTCGTTTTGCGGGTATGTGATAGGCTAGGCAAACGTCCTCCATCTTCAGCCGTATTATCGTTTATCATTAGGTGAGATAGTGGTCAAGCACGAGCTTATCAATAATGATTTTAAAAAAATATACTTTTTAAATCAAGGGAATCTTAAAAGGCAAACTGAAAAGGGAAACTAAGAGTGAATTTAGGCAATCGTGGTCCATCATTGCTTAACGTGATGGGTTAGGTGGGGTTGCAGTTTTCAAACAGGCCTAATAAGCAGTCGCCCTATGTAAAACACAGGTATTCAGTTGCATCTGGTTAGACTGGAAGCCGACCCCAAGCTAGTTGGGAAAAGACTAAGGTAATGAGACGATTTCTACCAGATGTTGATTTAATCTGTTGATTAAGTTATGTTCTACGAGCTAGTATTTCTTGTAATGAATTCATTAAACTGCTTTTTTCAGTCCTAATTTACTTTTAATTTCGCATTCTCTTTTTTAAACATGAAGAAAAACTAAGGAGCGAGTCTTATCTCGGTATTTTTTACTCTCAAAAGTTCTGCAGACAGTATCATTGCAAAGAATCGTCTTTATTACAAGACTTGTTCCATTTATTCACACTATTTCACGGATTCGAAATAAGTTTAGTGAGTCGGATTTAAGAAATACCTAAGTGTAACCTGGGTTTTTCCATCGTTCGATATAAGCCTAATACAAGACAATTTTAGCATCAATTTAAAATTTTACACCCTAATTTTATTTTTTGGGTATTCTCCAAGGAACGAAGTTGAAACTTTTGAACACTTAAAAGATATTTGAGTCTGGCTATTCGAAAATTGTCGAATCATGCATCGATAGACGTCACTGAATAGTTTATGGGCAACTAAACACTGGTTTAACTCATCAACCGTATCTATAAAATTCTAGTTTAAAGCCATATTCTCACACTTCTCCATAAAATTTTATATCGTCGTACCGAATTCGGTCGTTTGGCACTAAAAACCCGTTTCCATGGTAACGCGTTTCCGCTGCACAATGAATTCGTACAAAAAGCCTGAACAAAGTTTTTCATATACACCCCATAACAATTATCTGTAGGGTGTATGAGGGTGTGTGTGTTGGTTTTTTTGCATGTTATAATATTTTATGAGGTGCCCGTTCATTGTGCCGGCTACGGGCTGTGGTGTGTGGTGCAAGTTATAAGCGATTAAAGTGATATCGAAACACATATTTTTTGAGGTAGAAAGTCACTTAATGACTTTTCCCGCTCTAAAGCGGAGCACTCTGCAAGTCCACGATAACGGCGGATACAAGTCAGATTCAGGGTTTCTGGGGCGTGAGGAGGATGTCCGTTCCCTTATGCGTATGGCCGTCTCCTTCGCTAGTTAGTTATGGGCGGCAGTTGACCCCTTCTGTGAAGCAGTAATATCGCCGCCCATTACATTCGCCGCCCACTCGTACCGTGGCCTAAATAACAGGGCGTCGAAATATAACTACTAGTACTATTGATCTAATTAAATAAATTTTACCATTTCACGCTATTTTGAATATTTAATCTAGAAATGGTTTAGTTTAGTAGAAAGGTTAAGCCATGGTTAAACCCTTCATAGTCTTTGAGAGTGCAAGGATTAGTAGTAGAAGGGTTTAGTAACGAGTAGTAGTTTTGTTGGTCGTTTTTATTTTCATACAACTATCATAATTACTGATAACAAAAATAATGCTGTCGATTACCGATAAATCCGCTTCCGCCTATGACTTGCCCAGTTTAACAAAAAGCCAGCTAGTGGCGTATTGTCGCTCGCTTGCCAACTGCTTCCAATGTTATTATTATTATCTTTTGAAACGCAACTTACGCCCCGCGGCGTCTCTCGTAACGGGTATTAACATAACTCGCGCACAATGAGTTCAGCGCGGGTTACAGAATACGGCTACAGGATTATGTACTACGTGTATGAGTAGTGTGTACTTAGGGAAATGTGACGTCATGTTACATGTGGTAGAGTTAATCATTTTATCAGCTTATTGGATTGTCATGTGTGGAGCTTGTTTTCGGATTATGAGCCCTTGCCAACTATTGGAATTGTGTAGATTACTCAACAATATTTTAATTCAAATCGTCCTGTTTGTCTTTCTTCAAGGTGCATCTATTAGAAAGTATTGTACAGTAAAAAAACCTATCATACTAATATTATAAAGATGAAAATTAGTTTGTTAATCGCATCCAATACCGGATACTTTAGGAAGGCTTTTGTCCAATAGTGGACGTATTTTGGCTGAAACATGATAATGACGATGATGAGAGTGTTTTGGTTGCTACTTCTTTATGTTCAAACGGCTGAATGGATTTGGATGAAATTCAGAAAAAGGGGCAAACCATGTCCCGCAGTTGAAAAACGGATAATTTTCGTTCAAGGAGTGCGTATCTTTCGTGGAGGTCTGGTAGGCAGCCGCTCCTCGTTAAATACTGGTATTCAGCTAAATCCGGCTTGACTGGAAGCCGACCCCAATATAGTTGGGAAAAGGCTAGGCAGATGATGATGAGTGCGTATCTTTGGGTCAATTTTCTACTTGCACGCGGTTGTTACGGCACTACTCTTAAAAAAAATTGACAATCACAAACTAATTATAAATTGTATCTCTTTTGCCTTTTGCTCTGTTTCTATGTACCTATATTTCTTGCCTTACACAACAAAATAAGACAAATAGTAAAACATCAAAAATCAATATCTAACTTCAACGCCCACGACCGTTAATGAAACCTTACAAATTCTATCCAGAACTTTAATCAAACTCAAAACTGGCAACAAAACATTCTATAATACTAATTCTGTTCGCAGGCAAATTGGGTTTGTTTTCCCACAAAAATAATAGGCATGGGACGTGACAGGCAAGCGACATGGCCGCTCAAATTGAACATGTTCCCTTCGTAATGACTGACACGAAGCCTTCATACGAATCTAAGGATAAGTAGGCCGGGGTAGACGCTCGGAGGAATGCTAGCTGTGTTTGCGACGACTTGCTTATTTTTGGACGTTGAAAAAGGTAGACTGTGGCTTTGGAGTAATAGGGAATACGCTTGCAATTTTTTGTATTTGGTACCGTGTTACCCCAGTTAAAGATTTGTGGAGGTCTGGTAGGCAGCCGCTCCTCGTAAAATACTGGTATTCAGCTAAATACGGCTTGACTGGAAGCCGACCCCAATATAGTTGGGAAAAGGCTAGGTAGATGATGATGGTAAATTAAAAAATTTTGAGCATATACAAACGCGAAAGAATTTTATTATTTTTTTTCGACAACGAAGTTATAAAACCAGCTGTAGAAAAAAAAGGCGAGCAAGGTCTTTGATGTCAACATTTAACACCCGCACGGCTGCCATAGATATATTTGTTTAAAATTATAATAATCTCTTTTGATTTTCTACCAATTTCGATATTATTTTCGCAATTGGAATTCTATTTTAAACCGACTTCAAAACGGAAGTGATAATATAAGGATAAGATGAAGGGCTGGAGTAAGGTACATGATGTGATGTAACGAATGTAAGCCTGTTGGAGGAAGCTTGTGTGATTCCGTGTTTTTTTTTGGAGTTCTAAAATGTAGACTGTATGAGCGGTCATTGATTTTATTTTTTCGAGAAATAAAGGATTCAGTTAATGTCATGTTATCTATATATAATAAAGAGGAAAGATTTGATTTTTTGTTTATTTTTTATTAATGCAACGATTTAACTCAAAACCTATTAGACCGATTTCAAAAATTCTTTGATCAAGCTACGTATTCACTAAGTAGCATAGTTTATTTATTTACTACTTTCATCCCGGCCAAGCTAGTAGAGTATAAAACTTTAATAACAGCAGAATCCTTCTTAGTTAACCCCCCAAACTCTTAATCGCTTTATCACTGTAGGTCAGTGAAAACCATATTTCTCTCTTTTTTTGAGCATCTGATCATGGTAACTATTTTTTAATTTTATTTTCATAAACCAGTATTCATTGATTTTCGACTTTTTATTGAACTTCTGATCAAGCCAATTTTACTACATGATTTTCTTTTATTTTCATAAAGCAGTTTTCATAACATGGCGGGGACCCCTTTTATCGGCAAGAAGCATTTACGTGTAACGTGACCCTGAGAACTTATTCAAGGACAAGCTAGGTATCTGGAAAGGTCAGAATTCTTACATATAAATACGCACCCTTCTTTTTAGGACTGAGAAATAAGGCGATAGTATATTTCTAAAAGTAGATATACCTTTATTGCTTTTTAAAAGATTCACATGTATACCTACTAACGATAGTGAATGGAATAAAATAAGAGGACTA
Organism: Mythimna separata; assembly: GCA_030763345.1. Taxonomy (NCBI): domain Eukaryota; kingdom Metazoa; phylum Arthropoda; class Insecta; order Lepidoptera; family Noctuidae; genus Mythimna; species Mythimna separata. The sequence continues at coordinate 520,751 of JAKKIA010000043.1, forward strand.
CCTTTTTCTTACCTTTCGAGTTAAGACCCGAAAGAAAAAGAAAAGGGTATCTTAAAGTTAACAGATCCCTAACAATGGGAGGCGGAGTTCGAAGTACTTATAAGACAAAGTATTAGAGGGACAATAACATTCGGGAAGAACGCAAGTTAGTAAAAAAAACTAGCCAAATGTGAGTGGGACGACTCGCACACGAAGGGTTCTGTACTATTAAAGCATATTAAAACCGAGCAAAAAAACGCTAACGAAAGAACGTTTATTATGTTGGAATCTCCATTTTATTTCAAACTTTATTTTAATGTTATTGTTTTTTGTTATTGCAGCTATAGAAATATACTTACTGTGAAAATTTCAACTCTACCTCTTACGGTATATGGGATACAGACCGCTGCCTGATAGACAGACTGACAGAAGGACTAACGGACAGCGGAGAATCAGTAATATAGGATCATGGTCGCACCCTTCGGGTACGGAACCCTATAAAATGTAAAGTAAGATCTTATTGGTGATGTTTAGAGAAGTCAGGTGTAGTACCTACTTACTCGCAAGTACCAATACCTGTAAGGTGCGCTGTGTGGGTGTATGACCATAGATGCGTGAACATAAACAAAGAAGTATGTGGAGTGTCTGTCTCACTTAACTCTGATGTACATAAATAAGTAAAATACTTATAGTACCAAAACCTATTTCAAAATTTTAACGTTAACAAAACAAGTATTACCATAACTCTAAGACCTAACCTAAGCTCACAAAACAAAACTTTTAATAGGCATGTAACTACTCACACGGGTCGGCCTGACTATCCACTTATGAACCTTGTTCTGACAAGTTTGACAGCTTTCTGATTAGCAGAACAAGTCGAACTGACCCCTGGGCCCTACTTATTATTTTAATCAAACATGTTTTGTGGGCCCAACTGTTTGTTTAATTGAATTATTATTTGTTAGAAACAAAATATTGTTTGTTTCTGACATATTGCAAAGTTGGCGGTACGTGATGCGGGATCGCGGAAGGATGAACAAACGGGTGTGTGATGAGCATGGGTGAATCTGGTTTAAAATTAATTTAATTTTGTTATTGTTTTGTGTCATTATTAGTTGGGAAATTTTGATTTTACATTTCTGAAGATAGAGTGCCTCGGAAAGCACGTAAAGCCATTGATCCCGGTTGTCATCCGTAGATCTTTGACCGTAAATAATAGATAGTCATAGAGTCGCTAGAAAATCTGATCATCAGATCAGTCTTTCCAAGGAGTATGGTGTTGCCCAGTATCTGGGTTGTGGGGATCTCATAGGAAGCCGCTCCATTTAAAACACGGGTCTTCAGCTGCATCTGGATTGACGACCCCAAGCTTGTTGGAAAAAGGCTAGGGAGATGATGATTTGTGAAGACAATGAGAAAGATCGTTTTTATAAAGCAGCGGGATATTGTGATCTAGAACAGAAAGGTAGTAGAATGAGTTGTGTGAAAGAGAACCCTTGGCCCTTGGGACGAAGATAAAGAAAAAAAATATAAGAGTGGATTTTAGTCAGTAAAAGTTTGACACAAGCCTCCAGGCAGAGAGAAGTCAATTTCCATCCTAAAAAAGATATCTAAAACTCTTATACTTACGTCATCGCAACTAAAAAAATCAACATTTCTCAAATCTCACACACTACAAGCAAGTAAGATTAGAAACACTTGAATTACAAAGAGCTCTGGAAGCACTGCACATAAATGATTCCCCGCCGCGGGCTCGAGCGCGGGCGAGGGAACGGACGAGGGCGCGGGCGCGGGCAAACATACTCGTGCTACTATTAATTTGATTAAGAATGCAAAGCAAATCTATTCCAAGTAACACAAAACACTTAAAGATAAACGTGTTAAGTATTTGCTATTTTAGAACCCTTTGTCGTTGTGGAAGAATTGATTCGAAAAACAAAAGAAAACCAAGTCAGTTTTCAAATATCGATAAAAAGTAATAGTCCAGTCAAAATAGACTAAATTATGATTCAAGTTTGCATTAATTCCCAACAAGCTGGATTTTTGTTCAGGTCTTGGGTGCGTCATTACAAATTACATGTCAAAAGTCCCCATCGATCCCGCTTGTGCGTTGTTTTTTATTCGAGGTCAAAGGTCACAAATTTGCGTTTTTTACGTATATCACTGAAACAGTGAGAGCTACCGAAAAATGGTTCAGACAAAATTTGTAGATGGTAAAATTGTCTACAAAAAAGATCAAAACTTTTTCTTCTACGGTGCACTGTTCTCGAATTATGGCTATTTTAAACATAAACAATACGAATATGCACTCATACTAAGGGGTGATTTGTTCGATGAATATTTGAAGGACAAATCATCTGTAACGACACATAAGCAGTGTCGTAAAACATACACCTGGAAGAGCAGCATCGCTGCAGCTAAAAGACAGCGTGAGGCGGAGATACCTACCACATCTGGAATTAGTCCTCCTAGATTTTGAGGTAGTGAATCGTGTTTTTGTTTCAAGAAATATTGTTTGTTCTGTGGCAATGAAGCAGATAAAACGGCGGAAATTTAAAAAAAAAGCGCAGCATCTTCGACAGAGTGTCTCAAGTTTCAACCTTTAACTTCAAGAAAACCATCTTGAAGGAAGCTCAGACTGGTTTTGATTAGTTAGCAAGTAGTGTCATTGCCCGCATTCAATATGAATATGACTTCGTTGCTGCTGAGGCTAACCGTACCACAGTGATTGTTACACTAAAATACGACTTTCCTGCGGTCTAAAGTCACGATATCTCGAAAACGATGCTTTGTAGAAGAAAAGTGTTCAGATATTTTTTGTAGACAATCTTACGATCTACAAACTTTGTCTGAACCATTTTTCGATAGCTCTCGTATTTTCAGAGATATACGCAAAAAACGCAAATTTATGACCTTTGACCTCGAATAAAAAACAACGCACAAGCGGGATTGATGGGGACTTTTGACATATCATTTGTAATGACGTACTCAAGGCCTGCACAAAGATCCAGCTGGTTGGGAATTAATGCAAACTTGAATGTCTATTTTGACTGGACTATAAATAAATAAATAAAAAATAAAAATCTTTTATTTCAGACAAAACAGTCCATAAAAGTTGTTAGTACGAAGAAATTAAACTTATAATTAATGTTAGTAATAAATAAGCCACAAATAGTTTTAATGTAAGTACCATCTACCTCTGCACAGTAGGCTCACCGGTCCCGCAACACATGGAGATCAGTGAACCTACTGAGCAGAAAAGTATCGGTTCTCTCATCAATCATCCTCAAAACACTGTTCGGGCTCCCTCGTACTCGTCGCACCACCGACGCAACTTTCTTGCGCATAATTGCATAAAAGTCATCCACGTTGGCGTCAGCGAACATGCCGGATGCACTGCAATATCGAGGGAGCCTAAACAGAGCCCTGAACACGTTATTATATTGGATGCGCAAGGCATTGTAGGTCTTTTGTGTAAAGTTTGACCACAGGCCACTCGTGTAGAATGTTTGGCAGAATGCCTTGAACATTGTAATTTTTACTGGTGCCGTACATCGAGCAAACCTGTGTGCCAACATATTACCACGCACCGACAATGCCCTGCGCTCCCTCTCTATGTCTGATTCATCACTCAAATTCTCAGTTACAATGTGTCCTAGATACTTGAACTGTGTAACACGACTTAGAGGCACACCGTTCAGTAATAAAGGTGGTATAAAGATATCATTTTTGTTTTTACATTTGAATAACATGAACTCACTTTTACTTTCGTTGTACCTCAAGCCATGTCCCACAGCATAAGCCTCACACACCTTCAACAGCTGCCTAAGCCCACCAATTGAGGGGCTCAGCAGCACCATATCATCGGCATAACTCAAATTATTGACACATATGTCATCAATATGACATCCAACATGCATGCTGCTGATCTCCTCAATTAGATGGTTTACATATATATTAAAGAGACGTGGCGAAGTCAGCCCGCCCTGCCTAACGCCACACTCCAAAGAATATTCATCAGAATATACATTCCCCCATCTTACTACATTAAGCTGTTCACTGTACCAGTAGGAGAGGATATTCACAAGATCAGTTGGGACGCCAGCAGTTCTTAATTTTGCCCAAAGCTTACTATATGAAACCAGATCAAAAGCCTTGGACAAATCCAAGAAGCACGCATATATTGGTGTTTGTCTTTTCACATAATAATCAACAGTGTGCTTCAGAGCCAGTATTGCACTTTCAGTTGACAAACCCTCCCTAAATCCGAACTGTGTATCCTGCAATGTTACAAAATGGTCAAGTTTCCTATCCAATAGCCCATCAAATACTTTTGCTATGATAGTAGCTAAAGAAATTGGCCTATAGTTACTTCTATCAGAGATGTCAGCAGAGACATTTTTTACTATTGGCACAACCACTGTTTTCATAAACTTAGATGGTAAGTATGAGTGTCTTATACAAAAAGTGTACAACATGGCTAAAACCCTATATAAGTGCACACCCCCATGCTGCAAGTGCTCGACACTAAGTCCCTCGTGCCCCGGTGATTTTCCTCTTTTCATATGTTTAACTATGTCAGCTACATCCTTACTTGAAAATCCAATGGGCTTTTCTACTGGATTATGTTCAGTATCATACACTGACAGCAAGGGAGATGTCACCCGAAAATGATCCTTAAATAAATTTGCAATCATTTTCACATCACTAATGCCATCAACGCACACAGGCAGACTAGTTTTACCATTTAATCTCTTAGTGCTTTTCCAGAACTTGTTAAATTTCTTAGCAGAATGTTGTGAGGCCAGTAGGTCCATTTTTATCTGTTCCTGTATAAATGTAATATCAAAACAATTAAATGTAACTGCCATGCACAATTTTGCCTGTGATAGTATAGAAAATCGATTGATAAAACATCCCATTTGCTCAAAATATTGCCTCGTAAACAATATCAATTTCGATTAAATTTCCTTTCCTCCAATTGCAAAATAAACTGCGGTCCCCATCACATTTCAATGTCTAATTTGATACTCCAGAAACTATCAACAGCGCGAACTCGCGAAGAGTATAATTATTTTGGAGAAAATTAGCAAATCTTAGATGCATTTATAATAAGATCGGAGAACTTAATTATTCAAAACTGTTGTGCTTCTAATTGGATTCAATTATCGGTAGACATTGTCTAGAGCAATGACACTTGAAAATACAGAGAAACAAGGAATATACAGGGTTATTTGTTAAACACTAACAACCTTGCAGGGCTGTATTACTGACATCATGAGCAACAACTATTATTATTTGACTTTTTACAAAACTTAATACATTTATCAAAAACAAACCTTCAAGATTTCGTTGTTCTTAATAACGCATTTTAACTCTGTACTTTGCTGTACCTATCTACTCCTCGTGCGCACTGATCTCGCCTCCTGTTCCCCCCGCTATTATACTATAGCTTGGTTTGCATAAACTTCGTATCATTTAGAACATCTAATTTAAGTATTTTTATATGGAAACTAAAATATAATACATTTTTAAAAGTCATGGAACAAAAAAACATTATTTATGATCAAGATAGTAACATAGTCCTGACTCCTGAGAGGTTACCAATGTTTTACAAATGACCCTGTATACTATCAATACGTGGGTGTATAGTTCGCAAGGAACAAAGGTGAGTCACCTGTACGCGATGAAATTTTAATAGATTTGAAGACGTGATGCGCTTAGCGTACCTAACTCGATTATGTACCAAGATTGATTTTGACGACGAGGTTACAGTACCTAGAAGTTTGTTTAAGGATTACTTAGATTCGAGATACAGTTCTAAGAATACCTAAAGCGACGCAGCTAAATATATCCATTTGATTTTACTAAATTACGTAAGTGCCATCTGTTCTACGAGCAATGTGCCCGGCCCACTGCCATGTAAGTTTGGCAACTGGATGCGCGACGCACAGAACCCGTCCTTGTGGCGATGTTAGGGGTAGCCCAATGTCCAGCAGTGGACGAATTTTGGCTGAAATTATGAGGAAGTAAGTACGATGGTAAAAAGGAAACCAAAGAAAATGTCGATTGATTTTGTAAAGCGTGATTTGAAACGATGGCACAGTTGGAGTAGTAGTTTGACTACTGTGCTGCGTGTTGCCGGTTTGATTCTCGCAAGGGACAATTATTTTTATCGTCTGTGCATACTTGTTTTGGATGTGTGTATGTGAGCTTACATTTTATAAACTCATGAGTAATATCTAAAGTGGCGCAACAACTTAAAAAACAAACCCGTGAATGATATTTCTTAAGGAAATACGAATATGTAGTAGAAAAAATGGATTTACGCCACCCTACTAGCAAGGGACCGCAACTGATGATGTAAAAAAGATGATAATGCAGGAACGGTAATGTTATTAAAAAGAACTAACCATAGGAGTATCACACATATCTAGAGCAATCCTGTCCTTTAACTCTTTAAAGTTTAAGCGCACACATAGCCTTTCTACATTAACAGACAAAAAACAAATAACTCTACAAACAAAACAGCATCAAAAGATCACTCGTTTCGCAACGATTAGATAAACAAACAAACAAATATATCTGTGTGAGGCTTGTGCAATCTCGTAAATACGTTTAAAGCGAGCCAGCGCTATCTGGCGGCCACAAAGTGAATTATTTAAGTGCTTGCAACGGAGAGATGTTTTGAGTTATTTAATTTAGTAGTCGCCGCTTCGATTCCCAGCCGGGCGGACGTAAAGTGCACTGGACGCTGGGGTTACAGCTGCGAATGTTGTGGATGTGGTATGTTAACTATGGACATATACTCGTAAACTTTTGTACAGCCAGCTTTGTTTACCAGAGCGATAGGCTGTTTTTATATTAAACGATAACGACATGGTATTGTAAGGCTGGTGCTTTAACATAGCTGACGATGTAGAGTTGACGTTAACCAACAGCTTGTATGCGTTATGACTAGTCCTTCCTGCAACTTCCATCGTTAAAGACAATACCAACACGAAACTTTACGATACAATACTTCTATAGAAATATATTATTATTATAAAAGTATAAGCACCAAGATATTATAGTGTTGTTATTAATAAAATGCATGAGAAAACGGCCAGTCCAATTTTGAATCTCATTTGAATTGAAATGGAGTTTTTACACATTCTTCTCCATAGAAATCTACACTTTGGAATTTGCAATTAGCATAATTTTTCTGACTGACTTCCTGAGAGTTTAAGTGTTAGGTATTTTGATGAGAGATTAATTAAATTGAAACCAAATTATGTGAGAAGGCAATAAATAATGTAACTTCGATCTACACAATTCCCAATTTTTTATTCTGTTTGAAGTCCAATCAACAACCAGCATTTATTTGATAAACCATACAAAAACGCCGTAAATATTTTATGTCAAAAACAAATTGCATACGTTTTGAGTAGTCAAAGGCATTAGTTAAATCCACATAATCCTGTAAGAGGAAATTAGTCTGATGTTTTTGCTATTTCACAATTCAGATCCATTTTTTGACTGTTAATTTAGAATGCGGATACAATTTTGCATATCGACGGGTTCCGGGCTAATTGTATGAAGCGACACTCTGAGCGATATAGACTTTTATACATATTTGGAATCAGCAAATTTTTCTGCGTCATTTGAACTGGGTTTGGTGACGATCGGAGCACTTTTTTGTCGCTTAATACAACCGCATTTTTGGGCCCATTTTGGACTTCCAATGTATGAAGCGACACAAAATATTGACAAGTTTAGGAACTGTGTACTTAAGCTGACTACCAAATACCAGGCAGTCGATTAAACTTTTTTTCCTGGAGCAACAATTTACAGGCAAGGTACCTTAAAGCATTTAGCCGGACTTTATAAATATATAGAAATGTCGCTTCATACAATTAGCCTCTTTGTTAAATTCTTATCCAGTGTCGCTTCATACAATTAGCTTTACCTTGTAAATATACAAGAATGTCGTTTAATACAAATAGCTTCTTTGTCAAATTCATACCCAGTGTCGATCCATACATTTAGCTCTGTACATGAAATGTTAGATGTTGTCACTTCAACCATTTTGCTTGCAGTAGATAATGAGATGAAACAGACATATATGTCGCATGAACTATTTAGGACTTCAACAGTAAACATTAAAAGATTATGGTTAAACCTACTTTTTTTATTCAATATTTGATTTGCAGTGTCGTTTCAATTATAACAAAAGTAAAGTCCTAGTACTTCAAACAGTTTATTTTAAACGGAATGAGAATAGTATACACATTAATACAATCAAAATTTCATGGATTTACTATTATGAGGTTGATTAAAAAAATGATTTTGGTGCCATCGCGATAAACTGTAGTAAACTACAATTTATTATTGTCATAGGCGATAAAAAATATTTTTGTTATTGAAGAGAAACTAGGGATAGTATTTAAAGGGTTATTTTTCAATAACCGGCAAAATTTTCACAAGGTGTTCTACCCATAAATATGAACTACTTTCACTATGGGACCAAATCTGAAATCATGAAAAACGAATCAGCCGTTTTACAAAAGTTCAATACCTCTCGACTAAAATGTATGACACTGCTGTTATTTTTGTTTTTCGTGATTTCAGAGTCGGTCCCATAGTGAAAGTTGTTTATATTCATGGGTTCTACCCATGAATATAAACAACCAGCAAAAAAACACCCAGTGAAAATTTGGCCGGTCATTAAAAAATAATCCCGTAAGGTAAGAAAACTTCTAAACTTTTTTTTAACGAGAGATGTTTTTGATTTTGATTACTGAGAAAGTTAGAAGAAAATAAATTAAAACCAAAGAAACGCTTGTAAACATTTTAATTATACATATATGTGATTATTATTATTATATTTTTAAATAATTATTTTATAGATAAACCTTTTTTTGTAATTGAAGAGAGGAATGAAGAAGAATGAGAATAATTATTTCAGGTAATAAGACTATAGACTACGTAATAAAAATATTTACGTAATAAACTTCTGATTCCAATACAATTGTGATCACGGCGACCTCTCCGACGGGGTCAGCGTAGTCTGCTACGCAGACGACACGCTGATCCTGGCGCGGGGAGAGTCATACCAGGCGGCGGCCGAAACAGCGACACGCGGGGTTGCTACAGTCGTGGACAGGATCCAGCAACTGGGACTCAAGGTGGCATTGCACAAGTCCGAGGCTATTCATGGCCCTCGGACCGCGCCACCACCGGGTTCCCAAATAACGGTAGGGGGGGGGGGGGGTCCACATCGGCGTCGGGTCGACGATGAAGTACCTGGGACTCGTCCTCGACAGCCGGTGGACTTTCGAGGAGCATTTCCAACGTTTGGCCCCCAAACTGGACAGGTCTGAGGCCGCTTGGAAGCGGCTCTTGCCCAAACTAGGGGGTTCAGACGCCCCCTGTCGGAGGCTCTACACGGGGATCATTCGGTCCATGGCCCTTTACGGGGCGAAGGTTTGGGCGCTATCGCTAGGTAAGCGACCGGCGGTCAAACTGAACGCTTGCCAGAGGGCCATCCGGATGGTGCGGGGATACCGCACGATCTCCCGCGAAGCGGCGAGTCTCCTTGCTGGCCTGCCTCCGTGGGATCTGAAGGCAACAGTCGTTGCACGCAAGCACGATTTGCGCGTGGAGATGCAACAACTCCGCTGCCACGACAAGTCACGGTATGGCGGACAGAGTTCCGGCGGGATCTCAGGGTGGCATGGTGACTGCGACTGTCGCAACCCAGTGCTGGGCACGCCATCATTGAGGCGGTAAGTCCCCTCTTTGAGGAGTGGTTGGAAAGAGGTCACGGCGTCCTCTCGTTCCGTATGACGCAGGTCCTCACCGGACACGGTAAGTTCGGAAGGTTCCTGCATCGGATCAAGCAGGAGAGGACGCCCGGGTGTCGCCACTGTGTGGACCGCCCGGAGGACACGGCGGAGTATACGTTAGAGGTGTGCCCCGCTTGGGCGGAGCACCGCCGTGTCCTTGTGGAGGCTATCGGCGGCGGTGACCTCTCGCGCCGGGCCCTGGTTCAGGCCATGGTCCGGAGCGAAGAGGGGTGGCAGGCGGTCGCCTCCTTCTGCGAAGCAGTAATGCCAGTGAAGGAGGCTGCTGACCGCGAGCGCGTGAGGGAACGGTCCTCATGCCGCCGTCGCCAAGATTCCGATTCCGATTTCCGACCACCGTAGGCGCGGGTTCGCGGACGGCGAGCACTGGATAGTCTGGAAATAATCTGGACCGAGCCCAGTCGTCAACGGCGCGTTCTGTTCCACGCGCGCCTCAAGGAGATGTCAGCAAACTGTAGGGGCCCGGCAGGGCCGAAGCCTCTGGGGAACATGGGTATTCCAAAAGGTTGACACCGAGTCCCCCCCAGATCGAAGGCAACGAAGGAACGGGTTAGGGGTTTAGTCAGTAAGAGTTTGACGCGCCCTCCCGCTCCGCCCAAGATTGAAAGAAGTCATTCAGATGATACCAGAAAAAAAAATATAATTGTGATAAAAACTTTAGTTTTTACCTTGGTAAGCTAAGAAGTTACCTAGGTGATTGTCATTTTAAATAATAGTAGAATATGCGACTAGGGAATAAAGCAGTGTCTTTAAGGCGAGGGCGGCATGTTGAATTTTGAACAAAATGAAGGTTGCTAAGTTTTGATCCTGAATGTTAGTGAGGGATTTATATAATTAACGAATAAAGTTAATAAAGTTAATAGAGAAACCTGAGTGAAATGAGGAATTCGAGGGTGTTGAATACTCTACTTTTTACACCATCTGTGAGATAATTAAGTGTCTATTACGGTTAATTAACTATTATATGTCGTATAAACAAATTATAAATAAATTAAAAATATAGAGCATTATTTACAAGTTAATCTCAACAATCACTCGACATGTTTTGAAATTAGAAAGAAACAAAATTCACTACTCCAATATTCGTTACTCTATTTAGAACCTCCTTAATCTTTTCCTCAGTATGCAACCACATTTAATATTCTTTTGTTTTGTTAGTGGCCAGTTTGATTTTTGAATAAATTTGTTTGATACACATATATTTTAATTCACTGAAGGCGTTTTTTTTTCAAAATAATGGTATTTGACGTTTTAAATTCCAAATATCTTATCATGCCCAAGAGATCGTCCATACTGCATTATTTCCGAAGGTGATAACGACTTGCTTTAAGTGTAGGTTACATGACACATAAAAGGGCCATTATCGAGCAGGTGGTGTAAAAAAACTCTTTAAACAATTTATAATGTGTGTTTTATTTCTCATTTCGTAATTATTAACAAGATAGGTAGGTACACCCTATGTGTGTACCTTTTAATTTATCAAGGTTTTAACCGACAATTTCTGCAAACTTCATTATTCAAGCATGATTACAAACAATTTACTTTTAAAAAATCAGTCGCGTAAACTAATTAGCCGTACATTAATAAGTTTAAGATATGGTATTTAAATCAATTAGTTTAGGTTTGAAATATGAACAACTCTTTGATTAAAGCACTTAGCTTGGAGCCATTATTTACATGCCTAGGTGGTTAAGTTATTTAGCTTGGAACAAGAAATAATAAACCTAGGCGGTTCAGTCATTTAGCCTGGAATAAGAAACAATAATCATAGGCGGTTCAGTCATTTAGCCTGGAACAAAAAAAAGTAAAATATGGGTCATTTTGTATGAAGCGACATTTATCTTCGTTAAAAATAGGAATATTAGAAAAATAATTAATCTGATTATGGAGAATATATTATAAAAACACTAATTACCTTCTTTTTCAAAAAATAATGCGATTTGCTAAAGTTATGATTTTTTTTCTAAAAATCGAAACTTTAAACTGCTCTGGTGTAAAGTTTATAAAATGTCGGTTAATACAAATAGCCCGGAACCCGTCGATATATTATATATTTTATTATGGATATAAAAAAGCTAACGCATGTTTTCGAAGTACCCTCAGGCAACGTATCGACTACGCTATCACGCTACGCTTTTCAGTGGATTTTTATCTAAAAATATTCATTCATTTTTAGTTTAAAAAGAAAAGCGTGGTGGAAAAATAAACGAAGTGTAACTGTATTTGCGAAGTTACTATTCTGTATGAATATGTCATGAATAAAGTTATAATAATTATTATAGTATCAGCAATGTTTTTCAGTTTTACGTTTAATTAGCTGAAACCTGCTACGCTTTGTAGTACCTTACTATTTCTGTAAACAAGTGGTAAAAGAGTATTGCATAACTAGTTCAATACAGTTATCATCATTATTTCAGCCAAAATACGTCCACTACTGGACATAGGCCTCCCCCAAGTGTCGGCACAACAACGAATATAATATCTGCAATTAATTATTTAGAGTATTTTTTTATGAATTACTAATTACTTAATGTGTACTGCATTCTTTACTATTACTTTGTTAGTTACCTTTATTCTTATAAAAATATCATTCATTCATTTACATAATTATTTCAGGTATTATTTTAAACCAATTGGCATATCCAGATTCCTTTCTACATCTTCTCACAAACACAATCTGCTAGAAACATCGCTACCTTCGGGAGGTCCGACGATTTACACAGCTTTGCTTCCAGACTCCGCCCACTTTGTGCACGAGTACACTCCGACAACGAGATAAGTACGTATACAGGCAGCTCACTTGTAACACATTAAAAGAATTTTACTTAGTAGGTATAGAGTTGAGTTTTGAATTCTGAGAAAAAGCTTTTCCATGACTGTGTATGCTGTGTATGATGAAAATAGAACAGTCAAACGTAAACTCAACCTGAACTGAAAACATTATTAATAATTTACTCTAAATCCAAGTAATACTCTTGAAATGACAATGAATAGCTCAATTAGTCAGAGAGTTGAAACTATTACCGGTTGTAGATATATCGCAGATCATCATCGATCGGCCCTTACAAATTATTCACACGCGCATATTGAGCGTTGAGCGCAAAGTCGACTGTCAAAGGTATCGTCAAAATTGTCACCATCTGTCAGCTTCTCCAAGTAAACGGTAACGGAAATATGGAAAATGTTGGCAATACAATCTCTGGCAGTTTAGTAACTTCTAAGCTCTGTGTGGATAAATAAACATATTTGTCCCGAATCTATGTATACAGGGCAACTACAGCTATCTGTTTGTCTGAGTGTACATCCACTAACATCGCTATCAATGCTCTTTTACGTGTTATTGTGTTATTTAGCTAGTTAATTAAACTGGTTGGGAACTGTCACACGACTGCCAGCGTGTTTGTCGGTTTCAGGCTAATTGTACAATTGATATTTATTTTGTGGTCAAAATTCCTACGAAATGTAAATATTTTTTGTTTTGTGGAAAATGGAATAAAAAATTCTGCTACCCTTCGCGTGTATCCGCGTAATATTATTAATTCATTGCGCATTTTTTTACTAAAATTCCCAAAATTACGTTTTTGTAAAAAAAAGTAGATTTTAAGAGAAACTACTCCGTTTTCCTTCAGGTGGGATCGCGGTGAAGCACTAGTTTATAAAAATTACAAAAAAAAACGAAGATAGCCTAAATTTTTCGGACGAATCAATTCCGTACACCCATGTGTACAATTTTCAAAGTTTCATATTGTACAGATGTATGTACAATTGGCGTTTAAGGAGTGAATATTATTCTCACATTGAGAGTACTTTTACATGGAATAATCGTATGCTGTGTAAACCCAGCCAGGCGCATTTTGTGTAATTTATTTTATCACCGCTGCTCTCAAAACGGAGAAGGAAACAGGCATGTCCTAGAACCAAAAAATCGAAGACATGTGACATCTACCAATTTGCACTGGGCCTTCGTGGTGGACTACGGCCTATATCCTCTCCTAGAGAGGAGGCCTGAGTCTCAGCAGTGGTGTAAGGGACGCTACTGAATGGTACCTGATGGGTTGGTGGCGGAGTTAAACACTCAAATAACTTTAAGGTTTTATTGACGTAAAGGCTAACCTATCGCTAAATGATGAATGCACCCGGTTGCTGTCCGTTATGCACTGAGCTCGGGACGCACTCGGTGCGGCCACATCCTGTTGCTACGTAAGCAAACGTGCTCGATTGCAATATTAATGCATCGAACAAGTGGGAACATCACAAGGCCGATAATGCTAATGCTAACACCAAGTCTATTATAAGCATTATGCGCACATCCAAAGTGTTGCACTACTTGTCAGTTCCTACACTGTAAACTTCAACACGAAGTTTATCGCCCAGCATATCATAACTGCTTATTCATGCCAATTAGCAGGCTTTAGTTAGCTAGTCTTATGTAACAATGTTAATACAACATGATGGGTAAGAAGATAGTGTGATGTTTCTACTAAGTTAAATCTAGCTTTTTCTCATTTTGATAAAACAAATGCTTGAAATACTCATTAATAGTGTAATTTCAAATTGTGCTTGTCAGGTCAGTACTGTCACATTTTTTTTTATAAACGTATAAACAAACGAATGAAACAAACAGCAAATTGGGTTCCTATACCTAACTTCTTTTTAAAATCTTGGTGCAGTTAAATGCTGTGCGATGACAATAAATGAACTGCTATTACAATTAATACCCACACAAATCCAAATTATATTCAATGTTTTAAATTCGTTCAAAAGCTGAGAGTGTGTAACTCGAAATGGCTGACGTCTGAGGAATAGTTCGCACTAACCGCTACCTCCCGCTCACAACGAGATAATTTCGTCTGGCACGTTGAATGGCCACCTAGCTTCCGTTCTCTCTTATAGTTCACGACGCAGGAGGAATTTTATAATGAATTTAGAGGAGCTGGCTGGACCGCAGCGAGCAGGGATACGGTTGGAACAGGCTCAGTGCTGTGACGTCACACTGCGTTCACGCGGACATCGCTACATGGCAGAGAGGATAGGTGTGGTTCGAATTTTGAGCTGTTAGCGGTTGAGTGTTTGTGAAAAGTAGTAGCAAGTTTTCCGGTGCTCCAACAAGAGGATTGAAAGTGTGGTGTGTTTTCGATTATAGTCTGTCTGCATCATTCCACTACTAGATAAATGCTTTTTTTGGTTGTCTTTTTTTTGTCGGGTTTGTACTAATTTTGTGTTGTGTTTACAGATCTAGTCATATACAGTCTGTTTTTCTGTTCTTAGAAATTAATTTGTTAGTCTATTTTTAGAAAGTTTTTTTTATTCTTTACATATTTTTTTATTGTGATTCAAAACCGTATCGTAATTGTTTTACAAACTTTAAGCAAAAGTGCAGCTGATAAAGTACTGATCCATCTTGCACTAAGTCGCCCAAAAATGTAATTGACTAATACGCCACAGAGATTGTCACTGGGGCTGCTGATAATATCAGCGTTTATTTAATTAACAATATTTATGCAATTTTAAACTGAGTTACCCACGATAACTAGAAGAAACCTACGAAAATGATGAATCAAAGAAGAAACATGTCTCCGCTCATAACTTGCGCGCAGCACGTTAATCAGACGGCCGCAGTAGCATCTACCGTTCCCCTGATTAATATCAGTCGTCCGCGCCCGGGGAGACCGTGTTTGGAAACTGCAATTGGGTAATACTCGCTCTAAGCGCTTCGTAAAGCGGCCCCGCTCCCCCTACGAAATGGAGCAGCGCTGTGACAAGTCGCTGGAATTGCTGCATGTAAACAATTCAACCGTTCGAATTAGCAGACGGCCCTTCCATCTGCTAATTCAAATTGTTTGAAAGTTATTGAGTTGACGGGCGGTAATTGAATGAGTGGTTTGCTTATGAATTTCCCCGTCATGCTTTTACGCATATTATTATTAAGTTATTGTGCGTTTTTTTAATAAACCAAAATTATTAAGTTGAATTTTGGATCGGGTTTCAAAATACTGTTATAGGTCCTCCTTGAGTCGTATTTCTTATTTGAGAATCGTGATGATCCCGCAGGATTAGCTTCTTACTGGTGGTGTCTCGCCATCTGTAGTGACGGTTCTTGGCGTCATAAAGTCATCATTTACCTAGCCTTTTCTCTACTATATTGGGGTCGGCTTCCAGTCAAGCCGGATTTAGCTGAATACCAGTATTTTACGAGGAGCAGCTGCCTATCAGACCTACACAACCCATTAATGACTTAATGACATAATGTCACATCATGACGTCGTAAAGTGCGACGTGCATTGTGTATCCAGTGTGGAGCAGACCTGATCTGCCAGTTTCGACAACGTTTAAGCGTTTTCGAGATCATTTAACCTATCACATACCCGCAAAACGAGACACAATAGTAAAACAATAACAGCGCGGTCTCATAGGACCGGTCGGGAATTCATGAACTAGGTTGTATAATCGTAGCGTATGTACAATCAGTGTTCAAGGAGACGAAATAAAAAAAATCTAAATTGTTTATTATTATGTAAGTAGGAGATTTAGGATCATATTTTCCTGTTGTTTAACTCAATATATTATGTGAGTTAATATTATATTAAACGTTTCTTTGTTTCACTGATTACTTGAGAATTGCGCTTTCTTCCTTGTATTTTATAAAACCCGTATTTTCCTCTCTACGGCTAAAAACGTGGAATTCATTTCCTATATCAAAACATGGGCCTACAAAAAAATAACAGCGTGATCCCATTCGCGAAAATAGTTGGTGCAAACTTACAATTTCGCGTTGCTTTGTATGTGCTGAGCCTATCAACGCCATCCATCGGACAACTGTAGGCCGCGCTTTATGCGCGACACAAACTCTGCTTGTGAAAGAACACGCCATCATTCAATTTAAGCCCGGACTACACTGATGCGCTGTCACCGATGAGCTCAGCTTTCAAGTTATTAAAAACTTTGTTGTGTTTGCACGGTATGAACTGGGGTTTATTATTGTGTTTGTTCCGCAATGATTTTTCAGTGTGTTTTGTTTTATGGAGTTTTTTATTAGCGTCATATAGTTTTCAGCGTAAAGTTTAAGGGATTTTGAAATATTATTTGGAATTGCCGTATAGTACCTAGTGATCTGAATCATTTCAGGGGTAGGGGTAGGGTAATCATCAAAATGACTTCTCCCACTCTTGGGTGAAGCGGGAGGGCATATCAGATTGTAACTGACTAAACCCCAGCCCGAAATAAATAAAAAAAATTGAGTAAAAAATTAACGCAATAATAAGTAATTAGGCAAGTCGTTCGCGCGTGATGAAGAGACCAAGAGGAATAGGGATTGATTTAAAAATAATTATCATCATCATCATCTCAGCCGAAAGACGTCCACTGCTGGACATAGGCCTCCCCCAAGCGTCGCGTCGCCACAGCGACCGGTCCTGTGCATCTCGCATAATAAAATAAATAGGGATCCTTGGTAAAATTTGAATAATGTAGCCGAAGGTGTAGAAAAATTTCCAAAAATAAATAATTGTCTACCCCATGCGAAGTCGGGACGGGCTGCTAGTAATATATATTATATTGATGAAAGTTATACTACCAATATATTGACTCATTCTCGTAATATCATGACATTATTGTTATTAATTACTCAGATACCCGCGAAACGAGACACAATAGTAAAACAATAACAGCGCGGTCTCATAGGACCGGTTGGGGATTCAAACGTTATTATTATTTTTTCAGTTACAAACGTGAACTACTGTTCAAGCGTTCATGCCTCAAAACAAAAAGTAATTGAGTTTTATATGTAATATAACATCCACATGCCTATATAATTTGTGCTCGAGGATTATAGGCGTAAAGGCACCGACATAAGCGCGTATATCAAATTACTTTTGAGACTCACTGACTCGGAATATCAAAGGTATACGCAAAACAATTCGTAGGCAAGTACGTTCTTTGTCACAACGTAGTTCTAAACTCTTTTCTGAGTAGGCATAATATGAGTATAATAAAAGTGTTGTGAATGTTATAACCACAGGGTATGTTGTGTTCTATCATTGCACACTAATATTACTCGTATAAAGGAGAAAATTGGTGTGTCTGATGGTGTGTTTGTGTGTGTGTGTATGTTACTTCTTCAAACTTGAACGGCTGAAGGGATTGGCATGAAATTTGGTATACTGGTAGATAATACACACATCAAAAGTGTCTAGGGATCAACATATATTTTTGCAATAACTTTTCTCCTGATTGATATTAATTAAAATTTTCTTTAAGGATTCATCAAATAAAGTGTTTTCGTTTGTCACAGTAACGATAAACCAAGTCACCTTTGCATTAATAAAGAAATTTGCCATTTTTCTAATAAAGGGATTTTTGACATTTGAACCACTAACATTAAAGTTCGAAAAAAAGACTGAAATAACAGTTTTCTTTAAAATTTTATTGGGTAACTTAAACAATTAATAATCCGTGTTTCTACCGCGAACACTAACAACACAAGAACATCGGTTTGGCATACTCAAAATGAGTTCATCCAAATCACGCTGTGGAATGGCCGCCCATGTTCGTTGCAACAACAAAAAAAGGTCTTCTTGCGACTGGATACCCTCCATATTCGGCAGAGCTCTTCTTTGTAGCATATCCCATGCATGCTCAATCGGGTTCAAGTCTGGCGACTGAGCAGGCCAGGGCAGGACATTGATGTTAGCTGCGGCGAGAGTCTGTCTTACAACTCTTGCGGTGTGCGGTCGTGCATTATCATGCATTAACTGAAATAAGGGACCGATTTGCACTTGTAGAGGAACGATGACGTCTGATACGATCGTCTCAGCATAAATTTGAGCGTTGAGGTTGCCTCTGATCCAAATCAACTCAGTTCTTCCGCCGATCCAAATACCCGCCCATACCATGATGGTTCCACCACTATAAGGATGGACTTCCTGGCAGGATTTTAATCGCTGTTGGCGTCCAGGGGTTCTCCAGTGTCGTATACGTCTTGTATCCGGTCTCATACCAAAACGAGACTCATCAGAAAAGCACACGAAACGCCATTGTTCTTCTGCCCAATTTCTGTGTTCAAGAGCCCATTGATATCGAATCCTACGATTATGCATTGCTATAGGTGGTACCCGTAGCGGTCTTCGGGAATGAAGGTTCACTTCATGCAAGCGGTTTCTGACTGTTTGGTCGCTAATTAAGTTCCCTGAAGAGTGATGAAGCCTCACGGCTAACATCATGGCGGTTATTGTTGGAGCTCTTCGAGTTAAGATTTGAATGTATCGGTCTTGTCTCCGTGTGGTGCAGCGATACCGTCCTCCATGGCGCTCAGCCACGGTACCAGTGCTTCGGTAACGTGTCCAAAGTCGACTGATAACACTCTGACTTGTATTCAGAGCTAAAGCCACAGTACGTTGCCGGGAACCAGCTTCTATCATTCCCACGGCTCTGAGCATTTCTTCCCTGCTTAAATGACGTCGCCGCTCCATAATAATGTTGGTTTTAATCAGTAGTAGGGAAACAGTAGCACTAATAATGTCTTCAATGCGTTGTATGTTTTTATAGGGAAAATATTGACAGCTGATTTTCATCTTTTACTCGAATTTGATTCACAGTTCCTGATTCAAATTATGAAATGCACCAAAAAGGATCCATATAAATTTATAAATTCATAAATTTATTACAAAGCCACATCTCAATCTCAAGAAATCCGCATAAAAATGCTTGATCCCTAGACACTTTTGATGTGTGTATTTAAATTATAGTGCTCATTTAGTGGCACTCTTTATCACGTTTTTGATAATTTGCGGATAATGCACTGGGGTGCAATATTGTTACCACTCAAATGATTGTTGTAATTTGTAGGTACATACTATTATATTGTGGCTGGTTTATTGTTCCTTATTAATTCATGAATCCCCAACCGGTCCTATGAGACCGCGCTGTTATTGTTTTACTATTGTGTGTCATTTTGCGGGTATGTGATAGGTTAAATAAATAAATAATCATGTCCTGGAATAGCATACTTTTATTATTGTGGAAGTATGTTCCCGGAACAGCAGCATGTTTTTACAACAATGTTTCTCATTGTGATGTGTTTTCTCAAACCAATAACATGCAGTTTTAACCTATCACATATACCCGCGAAACGAGGCACTATAGTAAAACAATAACAGCGCGGTCTCATAGGACCGGTTGGGGATTCATGAAGATATCATGAGGATAGTTTGAAGATTACTTATTGAACATGGGTAGATTTTAGTAAGTAAAAGTCTGATAGTTTCTATCGCACAATTTTGACAAGCGCTACCGAAATATCACATGACCCATCCCTTGTAGCTTTATGATTCTATAATTGTTGTCGTTCACTGAATATTAGCCAAGTCCTAATCCTTTGAGTTGTAAATGTACACGCTCCTCACTTTCAGCTACAAGATAATAAGGACACATTAAATACAAATAGGTTCAAAGCTGAGGATCGCTCGAAATAGTCACCACAGCCTTTGAACACAAAGTGCAACTGAAGACACACAGGTGAGATTTAAGCAGTAAAAGTTTATCACCGTCAAACTCTAAAAAACATCGTGACACTAAATAAAATATTTCATACATTTGCGTTAAACATGGCGCATACCTACCATAAAAATAACAACACTGTAACATAATTGGGAAGTTAATATCCTATTTTTCCAATCTTACCTGATCTTTGTTAATTATACAATAGCCAGCAATAAGTCAATACAAGCAAAGCAAGTAAGCAAGAATAATCCAATTAAGTGTAGTGCCGACGTAAGCAAACAATTAGCACTAATTCAAACAATTACATAACATCACGAGAACAACATCTCCGTGAAATAGATACGGGAACACAATAACAGTAATCAGAGTAATCCTATTTACTGATAAATAAGCTTAAACTTAATCATTCTCGTGGTTAAGTAATTAGAATAAAATTCGTAGGTAGTATTACAAAATTAAATACAACTTTAAGGTAGCATTTAGTTTTTAGCGACCGTAATCGGCAGGCTGATTATGTATCTTGCAAAAGCCAAGCGATAGCAAAAATTGCACGAAAATTGCTCTTCAATCGCTAATTCGTATTACGTATTAGCGAAAACCACGCGATAGCAATCTAGCGACAGTGCTGCCTCTATGGAGCAATCGATTAACTAAAATGTGCTTTGTTGCACTCGAATCCCTAGCGATAGCGTTTTACTTCGTATTACGTATGGTTTTTGACAGCGATGCGACAGCGATCGGCAAGCAAATTTAGCTGTCAAATTGCGTTAACCATTTCTTTGATTGTTGATCGCTTGCTTATCGCTCTCTGATTGCCAATAGAAATTAGCTTTCTATATCGAGTATTTTATTAGTTAAATTGTGTAGTTATATCTGCAGCGTGTGTTTAATTAACATTTCAACTTATTGGGTGTGCTTTAAAAGACTTTATTCAGCGCCAACATATTATACATTTGCCTATCTTAAGTTTCCTTAGACCTTGAACCAAGGCCAACACCTTTGGCTAAAGTGGTATGTTCTGCCAGACAGTTCAAAAGCTCATTGGATTCTCGGTTGGTCATTTTATACTGAAACAGGATAAATTACTTTTACTCTTTAAAGTAACTTTATTGCACTAAGGGCCTATTTCACCACCTATGATTAAGTTTCGAGTATCTTACTTGACAGATAATTTCATACAAATTCTGTCACATTTTTGAATTTATTCAGGGAGTAGAGCCTACTCGGACATTGTGAAACAGGCCCTAACACATATAAAATAAAATAATATTATTTTAAAACTTGTTGACATAGTAGTAGAATATCGTTTGGAGTCCAAGTAAACACTGATTTCATTCCTTTATCCATCTTATGGTCGACACAAAGCTATTTTTAATAAAGTTCAAGTGGACTGAAGTGAATTTTAAGTTAGGTACATTTTTTTTTCTTTTCCAAAACAATCACATCTGTTCGACATCTTTAAATGGCTGTAAGTTTTTAGGGTTCCGTAGCCAATTGGCAAAAACGGAACCCTTATAGTTTCGCCGTGTCTGTCCGTCCGTCCTCGCTTAATTTCTGTGACCGTTAGCTCTAGAAAGCTAAAATTTGGTACCAATATGTATGTCAATCACGCCAACAAAGTGCAAAAATCAAAATTGGAAAAAAATGTTTTATTAGGGTAGCCCCTAGGGCTACCCTAATAAAACATTTTAACACATGTAAAGTAAACAGCGATTTTTTTTTTTAATTTCACCCCTAACGTGTGATATATTGTTGGGTAGGTATTCAAAAATGAATAGGGGTGTACTTAAATAAAATTTTGATAATATCAATAATTTCGGACATAATCGCTCCAAAAGTAAAAAACCGTGTCCCCCCCCCCTCTAACTTTTGAACTATAAGTTTAGAAAATATGAAAAAATCTGGAAAGTAAAGCTTTATAAAGACTTTCTAGGAAAATTATTTTGAACCTGATGGGACTAACAGTTTTTGAAAAGTTGGGTACACTTATTGTGACGGACGGGAAACTACGGAACCCTACACTGAGCGTGGCCCGACACGCTCTTGGCCGATTTTTAACTCGTAGTTTGACAATAAATTAGTTCTCCAAATTGTTACTCAATTGCTGTAGGCGCTAGGGTCGCAGCAATAAGTGCATGGTAACAATCGGCGAGCGATCAGCAATCCATTTTTAGATAATACGGATCTTTTTGACGTTAAGCGATTGATCGCGCGTCGACTGCGCGATGATTGCGAATTGTTTGCTGATCGCTGTTTCATAGGTAATCAGCCCGCGGGTCGCAAGACGCTCTCCTTAGAATGGATTTGTATGGAATACTAAACAACCAGGCAACCACGTCACGTGACCGATGCCATTACCTTTACAGAAGGTTCTAGAGTGGCGCCTATGTACCGGAAGACGCAGCGTTGGAAGGCCTCCCATAAGCTGGTCCGACGACATAGCGAGGGTCATGGGAATCCGATAGATCTGAGACGCACAGGATCGCTGTGACGCTTGGGGAAGACCTATGTCCAGCAGTGGGTCGCGCGTATAGGTCGCGGTCGCAGGTAGTATTCGCTAAGAACCGAATAATAGCTTTAGGCAATTTAGCTCAAGAATTGAGTAGGAGTTTTCTAGGCTGTTTTGATGCTTTCCTCTAATTGGATCAAGTGCTACTTACTTTGTGTAAATCCATTTCAGTTATAATAAAGACGGCATTCGCAGACAAGGAATTTAATTGAAAAAAAAAACTAAGTTTTGCTATTGACACGCTAAGAATTATAAAAAAGCCGTGGATTCTAGTTAGCCTGTCAGAAGAGTACAAAAGGTATTGTTCAGGAAAGAAGGTGTCATCTATCGAGGGGACGAATGTTGTTCCAAAGAAGAGGCTTACTACAGGGTTTTCATTTTCAATTACCTCTTGCAGAAAATTGAAAACCGTGTAAATTAGCTGTAACTCGATAAATTATTATTATTAAAGAATCCTGGCCACTAACGATGGTTTAGAGTGTGTGTATGGTGTAGGTAGGTACTCACTGGGTAGCTGCTGTATACTCCTTCTTTGTATATCAAGATAATATATTCCACCACACAACAACATTACAACAATTATTTTCACTTTTATGCACCTGCTATAATTATTATCTCTTCATTACCCTAGATTGACTGGTTGAGAATGCCTAAAGCATTAAGTCCGCTTTTGTACTTTATGTTGCATAAAGAATAATTAAATAATAAATAACAACACTATGTATATGTGGGCGCAAAACCAAACTACCTTTCGATTTCTTTTGTAAATATTGCAATACCTTCTTGACTTAATATGAGAATTTAATAACTACCTTCAAATTCTTTTGTAAATGTTGCAAATACCCTCTTGAATTAATATGAGGATTTAATTTGACAACTTCCTTTCGAATTCTTTTAAATATTGCAAAATCTTGTTGAAATTAATGTGAAACAACTTCCTTTTAAATGATTAATTCTGCTCATATTTAAATACTATTTTCCATTAGAATCTCTCTTTAATAGAATTGTCACAGTGAATTCTACTGTGACAACTTCCGTTCTAATTTATTTATTTTAAGTATTTTTCTACCCTCATAGTGAATTTTATTTAGTGTAATGTTTTCCCGCCTAAATTCTCTTATTTGCTGGGTATAAAAACCGATGTAATTCAAATATGAAAAACACTCTTTCGCCGCCCGTGGAATAGACCAGAACTGATGTAAGGTATTTCTTTATTATCACTCACTTTTCCTGTCGTTCTATATTACTGTGTCGTGTGTATTTTGTGTGACGTCAACCTCGATGGCGATCAAGCGCCGACATATATGAAGGCGCAAGCAAGCTAAGCACAAGCTGGATAATTAAATTAATAACTATTATTATTATTTAATAGTCTTTGTTAGCACAGCGGTAAGTTAACGTGGGTAGATGCGACTCACTAATCACTAAACCGGCGCGGGCGCACGTATGTCTCTCAAGCGGCGCAGATGCGTGACTGATGTGAAACGAAATAACGCGGCGGTGGAAACAAAATATTCTGAGGGTAGAATGAAATGTGTCGACGGCACGTCATCAACGCTACCTGTGTCCAATGCGTTGTAATATTTGTTTGTTGCGTTTAGTTTTAGCGATTATGGAAATATATAAATATAATATGAATAAAAATGTGTAAATTGTGCTAATATACATATATGCAAGCCAGCCACAATGGTTTATAAATTTTATTAAACTAATTAAAAACAAAAGCAAGAAGTTTAAGCTGACCTCTGTCATGAAGTGAAAAAAAAACTGAAACATATCTGTATGAAAATTGTAAGAATAATTTTCTTTTAACTTAGAAATGAAATATTAAAATCGTTATTAGGTTCATATTCTAAATATGTTCCTAGGACCTCGACTCGACTCATTCGCCAAAACAACGTAAAAATCGCCCTTAATAAGCTGATTATTCGAATTGACAAACCAGACTTGGAAAGTAGGAGTACCTAAAAGCCAATGTATCATGTCAACAACTAAAAGCCACTGGGTCACAGAGGAGACATTCCAGGCTACACTTTAAAACTGGCGCACAGATTGAAACAGTTACTTAATCTACTTAGCTCTCGTACGTTTGTTGACATTCGTACAGACGCGCTCTCTGTGCTCTGTGCCCGCTGTGTATGTTTCAGATGCATATTTGTGCAGTACATAGAGTACGGAAGGTTATATATGCCATGGAGAGGAATGAAATTAAAAAATATTTAGTTACTTCAAAGCAGACGTGCAATATCTACGTCATTACTCTGAAACTTTTCACGGCTGCAATGGAAAATGTATTAAAGGTTTTGGACTAAAGTGGTGTAGCAATAGACATTGTAGAAACGATTACACTTTCATTCTATCCTTTTGAACGAGATATGAACTTGAATAAATTAAAAAAATAACTATTCGTTTATTCTGACCATGTGATGTTGAGATGATATCATTCCTATACATTTGATTAGTTTTCTAATAGCGTTAACGATTGTAGATTATCTACTTGGCTAAACCTGCAGAGGTGCCATGGGCGCATCGAGGCGCGGGGTTATGATAAATGATATTTATTTTTCAAATGATTTCTAAAAACAGTTTTAACTTATTTTTTTCGTCAATTTTAAATAGTTTAGGCCGGTAATTCCTAGCTGAGAACAAATGCCGAAAAAACTCAGGGATAAAACTATCTTTAAAGTCCATACAGTTATTCTACTAGTTCCATAACTCTGTGGCGCTACACTCGCGATCAATTTAGTGGAACCCGCGGCCGCTGCTCGCGCACAAAGGAGCTAACGCACGCGCACTTTACATGTTAATGCGCGCATTTTTCCAACTACCCGCCATCGCCGCCTCGCGCCATTCACATGCATATGCGCCTCGTTGCGCCAACTGTGTGTTAATTGATTTATTTTGCATACATGCATTTTTGAGTACAGTGTTTGGTTTTTAGGAATTTTCGCCAAATGCTTCCTATTATTTTTTAGAATAAGTTAAACTATTTTTCTTGTGTTTTGCTGTTGTTCAAGGACGGGATACAGTTTTCTATATTATTCCGGTTTGTAAATAACGTATCCCGATATAGATAGAATTGTACCGTCAGAATGACTTCTCTCGCTCTTGGGCGGAGAGGGATGTCAGACTTTTATTGACCAAATCCCACCCTGGGTTGCAACAGTCGCAGTCGCCATTTTACCATAAGATTCCGCCGGAACTCTATCCGCTATGCCGTGAGTTTTCGCCCCGGTACCCGGTAGATAGATTTATGGCTAGATATATTGCTGTGTACTGGTTTCAAAGTTAGATTATAAGAACTCTTGTCAATGATTTAAATTAATTACAAACACTATAAAACGTGAATTAAATGCGTGACAAAGCGCGTTTTTCTCGAGCGTAAAACGACAAAGCAAAACTTAATATTTCTGATAAGTACACTAACAAAGTCAATTTTGTAACAACATTGAAGTACTAACCTCACCATATACCACGATATATTACCGCCATAACTTCAGATATTACAAGTATGACGTTAATATTCCAGAAGCAGGTAATACCTGTATATCTGGTTATGTAGTATCTGAGCTAAGTTTGGCGGCTCGTGTGAGTGTGATGCGCCTCGCGGTACAGTTATTACGAACCCGCGTCAGTTTCTAATGGAACACTGACTTTGGGAATGTTCTCAATGTTCTAGACTCGGAATGTAACTAGGAAATGATTTGTTCAGAAAGTAGGGCGGGTCCAGTATATGTGTTTTTATTTTACACTAGCTTTAGCCCGCAGCTTCGCCCGCGTACATAAAATATAGCCTATGTCACTCGGGAATACAGCAGCTTTATATTAGTGAAAAAATTTTAGCAATCGGATCAGTACTTCCACAGATTACCTCATACAAACAAAAAAACAAACTTTACCTCTTTATTATATTGGTATAGATTGTTGGTTGTATTATTTAGATTTTGAATAAGTTAAATATTGATAGGAACAATTTTATTTTAAACGGGGTATTACTAAAGCGCTTAGTTGAAGTTATTTAACAGATTGTTTAAGGGATTTTCATAAAGAAATATTTAACTTAAAGCACGGACTACATGAATTTAATCCAGTGTCCAACAGAGATCATCATGATAGGAACTTACGAATTGTAAACCAAGGCAACTATTTCGTTACCTACCTCTACTGCACCTTGCACCTCAATTGCCAAACACGCTAATTTAGAAATTAGCGTGTGTAAACTAATGAAAGTAGAAAAAAAAACTGATATTCACCTTCAAGCTGAAAATGTTGTGTCTAAAAATCCTTTGCTATAATATAAAGATGACTTAATTCAGTGTGAGCAAGTGGAATTAGCTCTTTAGCCATCTTGATCCCCAGTTCCCACAACATTGTATCACATGTTCGGTCGTTTATTGCATTATTACCTTCCACAATGTAAGCTTTACTGCGATAGCAGACAGCTGTTGCACTCCTCTACGCACAGCTTATTAAATTGTTATCATTTGTAGGTACCACATTTTTCTTTTCAACTGACTAGTCTAGATCTACACTGCGCACACGTGAGCCACGTACCTACGCCGATCTAGGTGCGTCGGTCTCTATACATTGTAATATTTAGCAACTAAACTTTTAGAGCCCACTTTATAAGATCCACGCCGCACGACGTCGGCGTCTTTTTACTTTAAAATCAGGAGTAACTCACGTGTGCATCGATCTATTGTACATGCCTCTTAGTTCCTGTAATTTCTTTTCTTATTTCATTATACATGTACACTACAACTTTCATTTGGTCTACCACGACTTATCGTCGCGACTAAGCAACTTAAAAAAATTGAAGAGTTCCCTCGATTTTGCCAAGATCCCATCACCAATTCCCGACTTGGTGACTACGAGACCATTTGGGAAGTATAGGTACCCTTTTGCAATGAAGCTAAATATACAAACATCTGAATTGAGAATCCTCCTTTTTTAGAAGTCGGTTAATAATAATGAGATCAGTGAGCATTTACCATTATTACAGCCCCATTTTTCCCTCAACCCTTCAATCTATCAGGGTATAAACAAAAAATCGTTCAATAAGTAAAGATTACGAGTAATCTGTGCGAGGCACACAGGTGGCGCCGCTCGTTAATCAGCGGCGCGCGGTGGCATCGCGGCCCGCCGGCGGCCTTAAGCGCGATTAACGGGGCCTTTAGTAGTGTTGTTTTTAGCTTGTTATATACCTTGAATTTTGAAGAGATTTGCTTACATTGTTTTGTTGCTCCATATTTCTTCTTCTGTAGCATAATTGGTCCAGTTAAAAATACCACGCTGCGCTACATAATGCGAGCAGCAGATGTCGGGGAAAAAATAGCTAAGCTAAAGTGCGGAGGGTTAGGCTGACCACGTCACTCGAATGCACCCGGACAGACAGGCGTGGATTGTCACTCTCTTGACGCCTGAAGGAGGTCGACGCCGTCGCTGTCAACTACGGTGGAAGTGTTGTGACGATTGATCATGTTCACGAGGCAAACTTGGCCAGATATCACCCTAGACGGAAAGGTTTGCAAGGACAAAAGGGAGGCCTCTGTCCAGCATTGGGACACAATCTAGGCTTTAAAAAAATATATATTTCTTCTTATAACTTCTCTGTAACAAGTGTTAAATGGAGGCCGGCTTGCAGCCTAACCGGATACCAGTATTTTAAATGGATCCACTGCGAATATTTTTTTTCTAGTGAGGAATCATCAGAATGACTTCTCCCACGTTTTGGGCGGAGCGGGAAGGCGCGTCAGACTTTTACTGACTAAACTCCACCCCATTTCATCGTTGCCTTCGATCGCACTTTCAATTTTCAAGCTTCTTTTACGATACAATACACCATCAATATTAATATCAGTGACCTATTAGGCACTCCCACACTACCGGACCTTGTTCGCTAATTACCAGATTATGCTAATCTGTGAGACCAGACTATGATGCAGGCTGTGTCCCCAGGGAGAGGTTAACGATCGACATTAACATAATTATTATCTTCGCTTGTATTAAAATTGCTATTACCTAATTGATAAATCGAGTGATAAGTAAGTTGAGGATTTTTTGGTTAATAACAGCCGCTCGGGTCTACGGCAAGGGTTAAACAACGCTTGCCCGGTTCGATCTGTGGATGGGTAACAGTAAGTAGGCAGGAAAAAGGCAGGCAGAAGTATGTTAGAGAAGTTCTGGTGAAAAAATAGAAGACATATTATTCAATGTAAGTTTAAATAATTGAATAGTTCTGAATTATATCAGAACATATTAATATCAGAATTTATTTATGTTAAAATCTTTACGGGCAAAATAAATTAAAAACATTGCGAGTATTTTATCAACAAATGAAAAAGACTTTTCATCTAATTAGAAGACATTATCTAATGTATGTTATCTGTTTTGTATCATGGTAGTGAGCGGAAAACAAATAGAATATTTCTTTGAGCAGCAACCATTATTAGATAGTATCACTAGTAAGTACTTATAAATAGCTGATGATACAAGCAATAATAAAAGTCTTACTTCATGTTTTTGCCAACACAGCAAGCGAGCGAACAAACACTGAAATAAGTTAACATTATGGTTTTATCATTACTAGTTGCACCAACTAGACAAAGATATTTCGCATAATTTCTATATTATACTAGCGTCTGTTAGGCTCAGGCTTTGCAAACTTTGGAACCCTATTTCATCCCTTTGGGAAGAGAGTTTTTTTTTTAAATCGTCGTTAGTGCTCATCTACGTCTTAAAAGGGAACCTTGTGTGTTTCTCACTCCTAGTCTGTGCCGTGGTTTCTACTACTAATACTGCATATTTTTTATTTTTCATAGGTTCGCGCTTGATCGCTATCGCACCAAATGGAAAGCGACGATGCGGTCCACGATGTAGCGCGCATGAATCGACGAGTATTTTGTGTAAACCTTTTATCTACCTTTTCATATTAATATTTTCAAAATAATAATCCTAACAGTAAGAAAGGACCAATGCTTCTATTCTATAATCAGTCGATACCTAACCACATTTTGTCATTATAAAATGTCAACGGACATAAAGGAAATCCTTCCCCAATTTAGCAGGTTTCAAAGTTCACATTAGGATGTGTCAGCTGCGTCATCTCACGGGTTCCGTGCATCACGCACGATTACGTTCGTTTCATTAGCAAACGCGTGGGTTTCCGAAATCCTTCCGATTTCAATACCATCGGCCCACGCACTGGGCTGCGTGCTAAATGCGGAATTGTGCCAGTTTGGATTTTGATCGCTTTAATGTTTTGTAATTTGTGAATTGCGCATGTTTTACGAGTAAGTGATTATTGTTGTAAGGTATGGTAGAGTTGGTTGTAAAATTTCGGCAATACATCATTATTAACATACATAATGGGCGTTTTTCAAACAAGCTTGCTTTGGTAGTTTTCCTTTTACACCGTAACCATTTTTATCAAATTACAAATTGACTGATTTTAGGCATTTTCCATTCTAATTTAAAGAAAAGCAAGTCAGACAAACATCGCAAATAAATTAAATTATTAAAATTAAATGAAACTGCATTCAATTATAATAAACCGATCTAAGTTGTGATGATGCAAAACACTAAGGCGTTTAAAATTGTGTATTTAGCATACGAATTATAATAATATAGCAATATTTTCACAGACGGAATTCAAAATATTTTTTTATATAAAATTAGTCGTACGTTATATGTTCCAGACAAACTTTTACGCCCCTCACCAGTACCAGCCTTATACAAACCTGTAAACACAAAAGCCTCTCAAGGAACCGAAGACTAGCATCACACACTGAGTATCTGCTCGCCACCTCAGATCAAGAGGGCTGGCAGAGAGCCAGGCTCCGAACTATTGACCTAATTACGTGCCAGTTAGCCGATCAAGACTCTTGCGTAACCATAAGTGGCCAGTGTTATTTGTTGGCTTACAAACGTAAAGTTTTCTATTCATGTAATTGAAGTATGGAAAAGAAACAAGAAAAATAACTCTTCTATTTTTCTTGAGTATTGCTGTTGTTAGTTCGAAGATTTATTTGGAAGACAAAATATAGTTTCAAGATGGAATGAAACGAAAGAGAAAATTGGCAACTAAGAATAGGACATCATTTAGTGTGGTTAAAAAATTGTTATGACAGTATGCTGTGGAGCAACTTGAAAGACGCTCCTTTAATTACTCAGTAAATGTCAGACACGCTCAAATCTAAAGCAGGAGAAGTAACAAGATAATTTCTCTCTTGAAAAAAATGGCCAATAAACATTATTTATGTCTATTGTAAGTGTATACTCATCATCATTATGATCAGTGTATCATGACAACGATGAATCAAAAATCATAAATCTAAGAATTCGGCTACGAATTTGCCTCCTTTCGTTCAGTCCATTTAATGGTTGTCTATAAAAGATTGCCCTATGTGATAAGACCAGTCATTGTAGATCTGTATCTGTTGTATCCTGTTCAAATTACCTGATGTACAATAATAATAAAAGTATATACAAAAAAGTATAAAATAAAACAAAATCCCAAAAAGCTACAAGTTTCTGATTTCGTATTTACCTATCAGCAAAAACATTGAACAGACAATCTCAAAAACGTGATCACGATGCACAAGGTAAAAAGAACTTAACAAATTAACTTTCCAAGAAATCTGGTTGGCATGTGTGTAAATAAACAATACACTTCTCGTAACGAACTAAACAAAATGAACTGCGCTACCCCGCACACTACGAGTACACTGTAACGGAACATAAGTCCGTGGAATCCTCTCATTTTTCCCAACACGCCTCTGGCAAATAAATAAGCCATTTTTAATTCCATACAGCGCTATTTCGCTTTTAATTATCTCATTAGCAGTATTTACGGGCACGGTTAGTGCACGTTCATTATGAATTAGTGGCACGTGTAACTTTGAATTTAAGCTATCATACTGTGTGGGGTTTTGTAAAGAAATGGTATACTATAGAAGAAGCCCCGACTTAGAGGTCACGGGTTTAAACCCAGCCAGGCGCATTACTTTGTGTAATTTATTTTATAACCGCTGCTTTCCAAACGGTGAAGGAAAATAGCGGGAGGAAACCGACATGTCCTAGAACCAAAAATTTAAAGACCTGTGACATCCACCAAACCGCACTGGGTCCGCTTGGTGGATTACAGCCCATTCTCTCGCCTAGAGAGGAGGCCTGAGTCCCAACAGAAGATACAATACAAGACCAATAATGTTAGTTCAGGGTCTTGGTGTTAGAAGTAATTGTACGTTATCAGATACTCAGTGGGTTCATGAATAGCTTCGAGCTGCATCC
The DNA here is from genome assembly GCA_030763345.1 of Mythimna separata. Taxonomy (NCBI): domain Eukaryota; kingdom Metazoa; phylum Arthropoda; class Insecta; order Lepidoptera; family Noctuidae; genus Mythimna; species Mythimna separata. Next base: position 552,872 of record JAKKIA010000043.1, read on the forward strand.
AGATATATTGAGGTGTGCCATACAGAGAGAGGATAGGCAAACTTTGATCAATAAACAGTAAACCTGATGGATATAATATTCGATTGATAGTCAACGTTCTAGTCAATATTTACTCGCTTTTAAGGGTTAGGCAGGCAGAAATGAGGCAAAATATTTGCTAGAATTACAACGACACGAATATTGCATTCGGTTGCTGGATTGGTTGGAAAGTATAATATTATGGCTCTTCTTTGAACTCCAGCATCAGCAGATCTACCTGTTCGATAGAACCAAGACCCAACCCACAAACACGGCTCATTATTATCATCTACCTAGCCATTTCCTAACTATATTATGGTCGGCTTCTAGTCAAGCCGGATTTAGCTGAATACCAGTATTTTACGAGGAGCGGCTGCCTACCAGACCTCCACAACCCATTAACTGGGGTAACACGGTACTTCATGGCAAGACTGGAGTCAGATTTACTGGCCTACATTTATTACAGAATTCCGGTTCCTTCCGGCTTCATCGTCATGTAACTTCGATATATTCCCTTCCTTTCTTCCTTCCACACAAAACACACACATGTATTTGTATAAAACAAAGCCATTTTACTTGTTACGATATCTGCCATGATCTTATGTGGAGTTCTGTTCCATAACTTCGAAGTTCATCATCAGATTATACCAATATTTCTATGGACGGTCAACGGTTAACAGAAAAATAGGCTTAGGTTTTTTAAAGATAACAATAATACATACAGTTGAGCACTCAACTTCCTTCTTGCACAATCCTTTTTGAAGTCGATTGAAAACAGTAACGGCTGTCTCACTTACGCAATTTTTCGAATGCTTTTCAGAGAATTTACAATAGTTTAAATATCACCTCTAACGAGACCAACATACACTATCTATCAACTAGCAAACTACCCACTAAATAAGCCCCATGTAACACCCATTGTTCGAACAATAGAGTAATTATACTGTAGCCCCGTGTGCTTCGGTTTCTTTGGCCGGCAGGGCCGCAGTGATCGCCATTCCCTGTGGCCTGCCGCCCGTCCGACCAGATTACTGTGCGGTTTGCTCGTGGGCTGGGCTGCACGCGCGCGTTTTACCAAACAACTGGCGCGCTCTTGTACTCCTACATTTTGTAGAGGATCAAGTTATGGGCGAAGTAATGAAGCTAAAGTGTTGGGTCAAGTACATTTAATTTTGTCTCAAAGAGATGTGGCCGACGGAGTCAAGTCTACTGAGGCTGTAGGTTGTACGGAAGAGAATCCCGGAACCCTGGAACGAAGGAAAAGAAGGAATAGGAGTGGGTTTTAGTCAGTAATATTTTGACATTGAGAGAAAACTTGAGAGGAACTATGAGTACATTAGGCCGTCGCACACGTGGGCTACACCTGGTTTGTCTGTGATTTGGCGTAGATCTAATGTAGCTCTGCAAGTCTAGTTACCATATAAAATGTATGGAGACCGATGCGCCCACATCGGCGTTCTTAGCTCACGCCTGTGCGACATTTTGCGTTATAATTATACTAACTACTATAGTTCTATGAACTTAATAACTGTTTCAAAGTCCATCCGAGCTCACCTTGTACCTTGCACCACGCGTCCAGTAAACTACAGAGTACATACATCGGCGGCAAACAGCTTGTATTAATTTCAATGCAATCTGAGTGTTCGATGCAATGCTGTTAAGTGCTGTTTGTAGCCGAGCTGCACAAAGAGCCGGACTCCGGTTACCAAGTATTTTGTAACTTGGAAGGATGCGAGTTTGATTGTAATTGTTGAACTGAAAGCAAGGGTTCTCGAGTTTCTTGCAGATGCTCTCTGCTTTGAGACAGAGAAATTTAACTTGCTGTTTGACAAGTTCGTGGCTGCTGGCGATTTCAGATATCTTGCTTCTTATATATCTTGCTCTTCGTAAAGCCCAAAAACGCTTTAAAGTTTGAACGTTTCCTCGAAGGCCGATAGTACAAAAATTTTACAATTTGTATGATCTTGAAAAGAGCAAAATTTGGTTGGTTTGGTTGGTCTGTGGATGGGTGACCATTTTAACATAACGAATTTCCTCCGTGCCTTGGAAAGCACGTTAAGCCGTAGGTCCCGGCTGTCATTTGTAGATCTTTGGCAGTCGTTACGGATAGTCAGAAGCCAGTAAATCTGACTCCAGTCTTGACATGAAGTACCGTGTTACCCCAGTTAATGGGTTGGTGGAGGTCTGGTAGGCAGCCGCTCCTCGTAAAATACTGGTATTCAGCTAAATCCCGCTGGACTGGAAGTCGACCCCAATATAGTTGGGAAAAGGCTAAGCAGATGATTGAAAAGGGCAAAATTTATTAGTAGGCCGAAAATTTTGGTTTCTATGAGAGTACCTTAGTTTTTTCTAACCAAAACGATTCTGATTTTACAAAAATGTTGTAATTTTCAAACATTGCGCGTTTTATTAAAAAAAAAAACGCGCTTTGTAGTAAAATTAATACGTGTATACGAGCAAAGGGATAAGAGTGGTTTGTAGGAAAACATTGCAGTGACATTTCCATAATACTTTTTTCTTTCAATAGCTTTTGCCGGTATATTTGCTTACGTGAGGCTATTGTTTACTCTCGGGACTGTAGGAACCTATTTGCTGACTAGAACGTCTAGTACAGGCCATGATTTACAAGTGTTTAAAGTTTCATTAAAATATCCGTACTAACAGCTTCCATTTATAAAATCAGTAGAAAATAAGCTAAATAATTTTGAGCCGGGATTACACAGAGGCAACATATTGTCCAGCAATACCAGTGTTTGTAGTATGCCACGAGACAACGTTCAGAACAATAACTGGTATACAGAACTTAGGTGTTAGCTACACATAATAGTGGACGTCTCGTGCACAGGGTTGCTCCAGTTTAAACGGGCTATAGACCCAAGAAATATATGATGATAGATAGACTTTAAGATTTCAATTTACTAATGATTTTCTTATAGACCAAGTAATTGTAATTGTTCACGTTAATACAAATCAATAGTCATTTATTATTTGATTAATACAAGTATAGGATACAGATTTTCATATGTCGCTTTTTTATGCCTACAGGCGTACAAATAAAGTTGCATGCAAAGAGAGAAAACACAATATTAATCATGCGAAAGGTAAACTCAAATTATTTACTGAGACTATTTTTTGTTTACTCGAATTATTTACGTACAGACTTCCACCCCTTTTATTTTGGGAGGGAAATTGTCAAATAACTTTTCCCTTTGTATGTGGAGTCAGTTTTTTTTTACTAAAACCACCTCTGACTCTTTCAAACAATCCCATAGCCTTAGCGTCGTAAGGAAACCGGCATAAAATAGAATTTAAAAAAAAACGAAGATATTTATGAGATATTCGGCAACCCACACTGGACCTGCATGATGGATTTCTGTCCATTCCTTAGGAGAGAAGGCCTGCGTCCCAGTTGTGGGAACATTATAAGCCTAGGCTGATTATACTTAGGCTGACGTCTCTTTGAGGCACGCGTTGAATACAGCATACCACCAACCCAGGCCTGGCCCTTATCGGAAGGTGAGCCACTCATTATTCGTCGTCCGCAAGCCTGTTTTTACGGAAGCCGGTAATCACCCTGTGACTCCCGACGGTGTAGCCGACACCGTCGCACGTCGTTCACTTGTATTATTTATTATTATTAGAGGTCAACGCTTTATATGGCTTGGACCAACGCCAGACGCGAGAGGTCAACGTCGTCGATCGCCATCATATGGACACATACCACACCATCACTTCCACACTACACACACCATACTCGGTGGGCCTATCTCCACCAAAAACTCCACCTTGTCCTAAGGGCTATCCACACAATGGTAACTCCTCATACAAACATACCCTTACCGACCAACAATGAAATTATTATGGCTAGCTACATTATACATAACCCATCGGTAAGTACACCCTCCACTACTTATGAATTAATGTTATGTAAACGATAATGTAGTGTGAATAAAATAATAATTCCTGGTTTCCCAGTACCCCAGGGCCGGTGAGTTTACTGAATAACTTTATTTTTGTAACACACAGTAAATGCCGGTACTGTGCGCGTGCTTATAAAGACTATTTTTCCTTACATGCGTCTCTTGGGACGAAAGGAACATGTTGTAAACGGTTTCTTGTTGCTTCAATTATATGTTATTTATTCTTTGTAGTTTTTGTGGGATAAACTATCAGAAAATATATGTAGGTAAAGAAAGTAAGCTTCATTTTTCTTTAAGAACAACATCTAGACAGATCAAATTGCCTGAAAATGGTTTTACTAACTTCTGTAAGGTAGGTTTCTCCGTACAAGCTTTTGATTCCTATTTCATCCTCTTAGAGGGTGAATTTTGTAATTTTTTCTCTTAGTGCTCACCTACGTTATTAAAGGAAACCGTGTGCAAAAGCTCACACTCTTAGTCCCAGTAGTTTAGGCTGTGCGTTGTTATGTCATTCAGTCAGTTTACCCCCTAATAATCAAATTTTGAGTTTGAGATAGGCAATAAGTTATAATTCCATCACAAAATATACTTTTAAGTCTAACTGCAAAAACACCATCGCGGACTCACCATTACCTGCTGGATGCAAAAATAAAACTGTTGTCACTTTTATGCTTCCGTAAGCTACCTTTAGAGCTTCTCGTGCTAAAAGTCCTGTACCTCAGTGATGCTATAAATGCTATAAAAACAAAGTTTTTCTCCCGAAACCTCGTTACAAATCAGGCAACATGAAATCATCTGTAATCAGGCATTGTAGCTGATATTTCGGTGTAGCGGTGTAGTCTCAAATTTATTAATTATAAGGAGCTCGGAGCAAAAACAGGCGGCCATTTGTTCAACAAATTATGTACATAAATTAGACATAATCGCCGTGCCGGCTGCGCTTCTAGTGACATAACCCCCTAAATGTGGAATTTAAACGAAACATTTTATTTTTTTAGTACTATTTTGTAGTAGGGCTGCCGGGGAAAGGCGTTAGCGGGGTATAAGAGGGCTGCGGGATTTAGTTTATTTTTATTTAGTGCTATATTCTGTTAGAATCGTTTAGGTGTCTTTAAGTGCATACTTCGAAAACTTCTTGATAATACTTGTAATTTTTTAAATTTAATTATTAACATCTGCTAATTAATTAGAAATTCATGTAATTTTTAGTTGTATCATATTATAAATTACTGCTGTTTTTTTTTATTGATATACACTTGTGCGAATCCCACCTAATGGTAAGCAGTGTTGCTATCGATGATGGTGAGGCGCACTAGTTTATGAAGAGCCTACTCACACTAGCCTTGAAGTCATCAAATTATAATCACAAAGGAAACCGTAGTAGGCAATTTTTTCTAGTGATGAATGATTGATGTTCGCGGTAAAAACGACCAAGTGATATGCTTAGTCCGGACCGTAAAGGTTTTAACAACGTAAGAAAGGGTATTAGTGGTGGTGTTGTTCAATTATAATAAAAATAAATAACTAAATTTAATAAAAGAGTGCATACCTGTATATCTATTATCACTGCCCTAACAACTGACACACTTACAGATCCAAGCTTTATTAACATTAACGAACCAATCGGACGGCATGGTCATTATTGAAATCTAAATCTAAATTGGTATGACTAAGCTAATTAGAAAACATACGGGAATGTGATGGCAAAACTGACGGAACTATCGTAAATGAAAGCTGAAACGGAATTATGCTAAATGTGGTAACTTTGTTTAACTTAGCAAAGTGTAGTTTTAGTTTTAAATTCACTAATCTATATTATTATTATCTATATTATAATATTATAAAGCTGAAAAGTTTGTATGTTTGAACGCGGTAACCTCAGGAACTACTGGTCCGATTTGAAAAAATTAGGGTTAGATAGATAGCCCATTTATCGAGGAAGGCATAGGTTATAATCATCACGCTAAGACCAATAGGAGCGGAGTGCCTCACCTATATAAGTCATTTGTTAAAGTTAGCGTTAGCCGAAAGTAACAATTTCACGACTAAGTCACAGGCGGAAGCTAGTAAAATATAAACTATAAATTCAGCTTTTCTTTCCCTATTAGACTCAACTTCAGTATTCAAAGAATATTTTTATCACGTAAATTCTGATCTTAAGTTACCATGGTCTTCATCATCATCGTCTTTATTTTAGCAGAAAAACGTCCACTGTTTAATATAGGCCTTCTGCTAATGTCGCCACAACAAACGGATCTCTGAATCAGTAGGATTCCTGCAACCCTCATCAGGTCATCATAAGTTATCACACTAACAGTATACAGGTACACTCTCTTACTTAATTCGCGTAGCACCCCCACACTAATGTGATAAATGTGTGTGTCAAACGCAAGCGCGTGAAACACAACAGGTATTATCGTTGTGTGCTACAAATTAACTCGTCTGCGCATCGTCATCCCAGCAAGCCGCTACGATTGGACGGCCCAGAGGGGAAGTGCGGGGCTTAGTTCCGTTTTCTTACGCGCGCGCCGCCACTGTCATTCCGCCATTATACCGGTAAACGAAACGCACACGCAATTTTGTAAAAACTATATTCTCATGATTATACGCCTAAATTCTATCGAAGAAGTATTTTATTCATCTCCAAAATAGTAGACGAAATTGGCCCCTGTTGTTAACGGCGTCGTGGCGCAATGCGTATGATACATGTCTGACGAGTAAGAGGTCCCAAGTTCGATTCCTATCGTCTGATAAATATAATTTTGTAATTTTATACATATAAACTATGTATATTTACGAAATTAATTAACGAAATTTTTGTATATAACTTGTAATATAAATAATTTTATAATATATATATAATACATATATTATTTACGTAATATAATAATAGATACGTTATTATTATAATTATTGTTAGTTGACAATACTTTCATTGTCAACTTTTTTTTTATTTTCGCAAACATTCACTTATGAAATTATTATAGTTATTTAAAATAACATCAAACACTTACACTTAATCTTTGGAAAGTATATTTTTATGATATGGGTAGGTAATCAGTAATAATGTTCACAATAATCAAGTAGCTGTGGGTATAAATCAAAAATAAAGTAAAACCATACCACCAACCAATTCACCTATTCAAGTAATATTATGTCTCCAGCTCAACTCTTAAACAAAATAAAACTCGTTTACTACTCGATATACACACACACATATTTGTATATGTGTTTGCTACGAATCAGATAAACAAATTCGCTTCATTCATTAGATGGTAATTTAGCACTGATTATTAAGTGCTTGCTTGCCGATAAAGGTGTATCGAGTTCGATCCTTGCCATTGACAAAACATTTTTTTTCTACTTTATTGTAGTATAATGATAACGAAGTTCAATAAAACTAAAACTTAGAATATTTGCTTTAGCGTTTGAATCCCCAACCGGTCCTATGAGACCGCGCTGTTATTGTTATACTATCGTGTCTCGTTTCGCGGGTATCTGAGTAATTAAAAACTAAGTGTATGAATATTATCATCTACCCACTTTATTAGTTATTTACTAAGAAATGAGTCGGATAATAAGTTAACCTGGCATAACGCTTTTGCCTATCACGATCGTGTGTTCTACAACTTACTCCGAGACAAAAAATAATTAATCGTTGTGGAAAGTGATACTTTTTACAAATAATAAACAACATGTCTCATTATTTTGTCTACACTTTTGAGGGCTGAGATAATAGTATTACATAAACAAAATGTATCCATAAGTGAAATTTCGAGGAGATTAATGCTACCGGTAAGTAACAAATCCAAACTTAATATAGGTAATGCAAAATAATTTAACATTGTTGATATTTGTTAGGTTTTAACGTAATTTTGTGATTGTTTACAGAGGAAAACTGTGCAGTTTTGGGTGCATAGATATGCAGCTGAAGGGACAATCGATGCCAAACGTCCGGGTCCAAAAGCAATTGCATATACGGATGCCAACCCACTGCATCGAAATATTGTTGCTACGTATAGCGCTGACGGCTTTGCTACAACAAGAAACACTGCAATTATGCACGACGTGTCTATGACAATTGTTCGACGCCACTTACGAGCACCAAAAATGTCGCAAGCCCGCGAAAAAAAATTTACTGACGGCGTTGCATAAGGAAGAAAGGATGCGGTTTGCAAGAAAATTTATAGATTTTGATTGGTGCAATAACATAGTTACATTTAGTGATGAAAAGTGTTTTAAGTCAGATAAGGATGGGCGTAAAATATTATGGAGAAAAAATGGAGAACGTTACCATCACAAAAATATTCTCCCATGCAGGTCTAGTGGTCGCATTACGTTAGGTTATTGGGGCTGGATGTCATCGATGGGTCCCGGTGAGTTAGTGGAGGTAGGGGGTCGCAATACCAGTCAAGGTTACTTGGACATCAAGAGTTACGATACCTATCATAGTTCATTTTTTAAAACATGTTGATTGATAACTTTGATAAGTAAAAAAAAAGACTAAGAAGTAAGCTGTAGGTAATTATACTGTTGTTGTATTATGTGACATGATGTTATTGTTATTGAGATCAAGAGTTGCGATATCTATCATAATTCATTCTTGATAACATGTTGATTTATGTCACTAATAAAAAACTTAAAAAAAAGTGACGTCCATCCTTGTCTGACTTAGAATATTTTCACTTTATATATTGTATTAATGATAATCATGAACAGATTCGTTAATTGTGACCATTCCGTTTAATGTATGTAATTAATAAGTTGTAATAAACATAGTTGGATCGTTATCGCAGTTTTCTTTGTCACAATATTTTCAAAATATTTTAATTATTATGAGAGTAACTATAACATTACTATTAAAAAAAAAGGGTCAAATAGAAAATAAAAACAAGCAAACTTTCTGTTACACCAGACGATTGGAATCGAACTTAGGACCTCTTACTCGTCAGTCACGTATCATACGCATTGCGCCACGGGGCCGATAACAGCAGTACCCAATTTTTGCTGTAGGTACTTTCATAGTTGTGTATGGCTAGTAATTGCTTTTTGTAAGAGTGTGAGTGTAGAAACGACGAGTTACTTTGTAGCACACAACGATAATACCTGTTGTGTTTCACGCGGTAGCGTTTACGCACACATTTATGACCTGCTACCCAATCTCCACCACCGTGTGTACAGTTTGTAATTATAATATGTGTGTATATTTATTACTATTTAATTTCGTACTCGGGTAGACTTTCCTAGAGCGAGAGACGTCGCATGATGGATTTTCCCTAAAAAAAATATCGGGTAATGTAGGATCGTGGGGCCTGAGTACTTATATACACTTTATAAAGAGCTATCCAAACGCCTTGTTGACACTTCGCGTGACCAAAGAGCTGGGTTTAACCTCGTTCAGAGATTAAGCATTGCCATACAACGTAGCACTGCCGCCAGTCTTTTGGACACACTTCCAGTCGACAGCGATGCGGAAGAAAAACACTTGTTTTTGTTTTTCATTTTCTATCTATGTTTAATAAATATCCATATAATAAGAGAAAAAACCAGCCAAGAGCGTGTCGGGCCACGCTCAGTGTATGGTTCCGTAGTTTCCCGTCCGTCACAATAAGTGTCCCCAACTTTTCAAAAACTGTTCGCCCCCATCAAATTCAAAATAATTTTCCCAGAAAGTCTTTATATATATAAAACTCTACTTTCCAGATTTTCTATAACTATGGTTCAAAAGTTAGAGGGGGAGGCACACATTGTTTTTTACTTTTGTAGCGATTATTTCCGAAATTATTGATATTATCAAAAAATAACTTTAGTAAACCTATATTATTTATAGAATACCTATTCAACAATATATCACACGTTAGAGTTAAAATTAAAAAAAAATCACTTTCCACTTTACATGTTAGGCTACCCTAAAAATACACCTTAATAAAAGATTTTTTTCCAATTTTTATTTTACTACTTTGTTGGCGTGATTGACATACATATGGGTACCAAATTTCAGCTTTCGAGTGCTATCGGTCACATAAATTAAGCGAGGATGGACGGACGGACAGACAAGGCGAAACTATGGAATCCTAAAAAAATGTAGAACTTAGGATACTTTTTATTCCGGGAGTACCTATGTTCTCTTGGGATAGGTAGTTTTCTACATCACGTGGGCGAAGTCGAAGCAGTGATTTAATATTTTAGTAAGTCTATTTTTAGACAGCTGGAAGCAAAGGTCATAAATCTGACCGATGTGAAGTGAGAAGTTGTGTGGGAGGCTTACGCGTATGCCAGAAGCGGGCGCCTTACGGCTAAATTAATGATGACGGTTATATTAGAATAGAATAGAAATACTTTTATTCGGGATAGATACAGTGAAACGGTTACAAACACAAAGTGAGAAGGAAAAAATACAGATTGCGCCGAAAGTGTGACCATCTCAGAATTTACTGAGCGTCAGACACCTAGGACTGGTTTTCAGTTAGACAATCAAAAGCGTTCAAAGGAAAGCTTTGCTATCTCATAATATAGGTATATTTGTTTTATAAATATAATTGTACGTGTATTACCTTTACTTTACGAATTAAAATTCACCCCAATTCCATATTTTACGCCTATCAGAAACCAGCCCAGTGTGTTTCCAAAGTTTGCCAAATATTAATGTAACCGATTTCGTCCGCGTTTGCGATGTTCGATTGATGGACCATTTGCATATCGGCAAATATGCAGATAGCTCCGACGAATGATAAATCCTTTTGACGCCAAAATCAGCAACGTTGGTTTACTACACAAAGGTATTTAAATTCTTTTTTTTATCAATTTTTTTGTTAACTGAATAATGAATATAGATGTTTCTTTTGAAATTGAACCAATGTTGATGAACCTAATAAAGTAATCAGTGAATTTGATCGTTTTTCGATCATTAAATTATCATTTGACACGTTTATGGATTGTATATCTACCTCTGTTTCGACTGCATATCTCTAACTTCTTTGGTTTTGAAATTGTGCAACTACAAAAATTAACCATAACGTCACAATGGTCTAATTCTACATTTTTCATCTACTTAATTGAGCAATTCAATAGCTATTATTGAAATAATTCAATACAGTTATCATTATCTGCTTTCTATTCCAATGTATTAGCAGTTGTCGCTCTTCGTTTTTCCAACCCTCTAGACATGCTATATGTGACACTAATCATTAAAATTTCTTTGATCGTCTCTTATTCATACAGCCATTCACATGTCTACTTTTATTTTAACCAATTAGATACCAATTCAAAATTCAGTACCTATCACTACAAAATTCTATCCCACTCCATGTATCAGTACCTACTTAAAGCGCTAAATTCCAACTCCATCCTACAAAATAATTAATAAGCAACAAATAATTTAATATTATCCCCGAAGACGGCTCGATTATAACAAGCGGTGCCTGGGTGTTCGCGTTACTCATTTTAATCGCGCCCGTCAGTCAGGACTGAAGACAGTAAATTTGGCGGGCACGTCAATTTGGCTTGATGGGAGTCGTTAAACCGATCGGTCATTAGACGGTTTCTATTTGGAGAAGCAAGTATTTTTTGTGAGGGTTTAATTTGGGTAAACTTGAGGAGGAAAAACTATGATGAGATATTGCTATTCGCTGCATCTGTTAATGCAGTTGTATCTACACAGGCAATTAGTCGCGTAATTTTCCGAACTATAGATACTGAGCCAGCAATGGCAATATCAAGATGGTACACAACAAAACCGTAGGGGCCCAGCAGAGTCGAAGCCTCTGGGTCCGTGGGAATTAACTTCTGAAAGGAAAACCCGGGACCGTGGAACGCAGGCAAGAAGGAATGGAGTTGGTTTCAGTCAGTAAAAGTCTAACACTCATCAATGACATCAATCAATGACTTCTCCTGCTTCGCCTAAGAGCGAGAGAAGTCATTCTTCCCACCATAAAAAGCATTGTTAGTTTTTGGTTAGGTAGAGATACAACGATCCTAATTTTTTTAAAGTACGATGGCAATTTTGTAGGAAATCTTCATTTTTTGTGCCAGAATCTTAAAGCTCGAAGATTTACATGCATAACTATGACATCGGTCACAGTAATATGTAAATTTTCACTTTGTTTAACCTCTAGCACTCTAAATAAGTACTAGTATAACGAGTACTTATTTATACCTAAATGTCCTCAAAAAGTCCTACATTACCTACTTACGCATATTCGAAATCTTATTTCAATATGCGATGAAACATATCTCGTACGCAGATGATCACAGTAACCGAGTTACCCGCGCCGAGGGACGCGACAGACAATTCAATTTGGGACCTTTCTCTTAAACGAGCCAAAATCAAGATTTGATTTGGAAAGTCTCACTGTTGAATAAAAAATTCTAAGCTATCCTTTCGGAGTCTAGAATATTCTACACCTTGTTGCATGAACGACTGGTTAATGGCGATGCAGTCTTTGTGAACTTTTGAAAGACGATTACAATAGTTGTGGGTTCATCGACAGTAAGCATGATAGATTAGGGTTTATTATTAGAAACTAAATAATGAACCTTTGCAAAAAGTATTGACGTATTTCTTCGTAATAATAGCATGTGTACTGCTATCAGTTATCAGCTGTCAATAAGCTTAAATCGAATAGAGATGATTAACATTGTGAGCTTAGGAGACGACACAGTCTCGGTTGTGTTTATTCCCTCTACGAGGAGGGGCTAGAGAGGCGCCACGGCATCATCACATTTCACCTAAAGCAGGTCTTCACCGGGCATGGCAAGTTCGTGAGGTTTCTGTTTCGGATTCAGGCGTTAGAAACGCCCGAGTGGCACCATCCGTGGACCGTTTAAAAGACACCGATATTGCTTGCGGATGACGAGTATGGTGGTCCGCCATCCAGCCCTCTGGTACGAAATGACATATTACATACTTAAGGGCGCCTAGTATTTCACGCGCGCTTCAAAGAGATATCAGCATAACCATAAGAGGCCAGCAGGGCTGATGATTCTTGAAGCCACGAGAATTTTCATTTTGATAGGTGAACAGAGGATGTAGTCAGTTAAAAATTGTCACGGCCTCTACTCTAGCTCCATGATGATTACCTATTTCAATAAAATAATTAAAAGGCTTTTTGAGATTTCCGCACAAAAAATTGTATTATTTTTGTGAAAAACACAACGTCCATCCTCTAAGAAAACAACAATGTATGAAACCATTTACAGGGAAATATTTAAGGCTCCTTTGCTACTTTCTATAACCGGCGAACCGCAGTGTTTTGAATGTACCTACATTACCGTCTTTTAAAATGCAGGCTGACGCTATTGCACTCAAATATATTCTTAGAAAGATTCTTTTAAAAGAAACAAAAGAAAATCAAATCTTTTTACACGAAGCAAGTAGGTAATGTTCTAAAAGAAGATGGCTAGTTATAATAGCCATTGATCCCTCTTCAAGTTATCCCATAAGACGGGAACATCGCAAGCTATTGCTAGAAATAGCGGCAATATTGTGAAGAACATCGCTGAGAGCAATGTATCGGAAATGTGCAGTAATCTGCGGCAAATTGTTGGTGCGCAACCAACTTTGAACAACGGTGATGTTACATGAAATTGTAGGTTCTCGATAATGGAAAGCATTAACAGTTTCATGAGATAATCACACTAATATTATAAAAGCGAAAGTTATAATAGTTACTGTGTTTGCTACTTCTTCATGCTCAAAACGCTGAATTGACAAACTTTTACTGACTAAAAATTCTGTCACGCGTTCTATCAGTTTTCCTTTGCATTCTAGGACTAAGGGAAACCTTGTTAAAAATTCAACCAAAGGCCTTAGTTGTTATCGGCCCTCCTGGACCCCTATGATTTTCCTGACATCTCTTGATTCGTGCGTGGAACACTATGCGCCTATGATGACTGGTACTGGGGTTGGGGTCGCATTTGCTGAGACGTGAGGATGTCCGTCTCCTAGCGAAAGGATTACTGCTTTGCAGAAGGAGTTCGCCTTTCCCGTTCCCCTTAAATAAAGTATTCTAAGAACAATCATCGACATTTATTATAAATTTATCTCTTTCTGCCCTATGTACTATCTAGCCGATAGGTTTGTGCACTCCATAATAATGGCGGTAGCGGTAAGTCTTTTTCTTGAGGAGTGGTTGGAAAGTCACGTCACGTCTGAGCCGGATTCATGCGGAAGAAACGTCTGGGTGTCACCATTGTGTAGATTGTCTGGAGAACACGGTGGAGTATATGGTTGATGTATACCCTGCTTGGGCGGAACACCACCTTGTCCTTACGGGGGCAAACAGCAATCGTAAAAGTCTGACATAAACTCTTGGGAAGAATGGAGGGGTCCACTCCGCCGAAGAGTGGGAGAAGTCATTGGATAATTTACCATCTAAAAACAAAGCCGGTAGCAGCTGTGCACTGCTAGGCAAAGTACTTGACGTTGCTGGCTTTTACCTTCACGCCAATTCATTAGAATAAGATTAAAATAAATTAACAATTTCTCACTTCACGCCGAAAAAGACAAAAGCGAAATGACCTAATTGGCTATCAATACAGCAGTCAATAAGGTCGAAGCTCGCGTGAAGGGTGTCAGAGGCCAGCGCCAGTAATTAACTGTGGACGGTGACTCGACACAACACTATTAAAAACTTCGTCTGACGCCGCCATCGGGCTCCGAAATCTGTGAGTTGCGAACTCCACTGTACACTACAGTAATATTATTTGTGTTGCAATTTCAGTTATAATTGGGTCTGTGATTTCCAAAGGAAATTTTATTTTTTGTCGATATATTCATTTGCATATATTCCCAAATTTCTGGCCGATCATATCGTGTAATCATTGCGTTCTGTCATATCATCATCATGTTTCATCATCAGAAAATGACTGACACAGTTAAAATATCGTCTTTCTGCCCTTTTCTAATGTTACTTGGAGTCAGTGTAATATTGTTGTTTTTCATCCTAACCTATCAACCATCACACTATCACTGGCTCCCTATTGTTTCATTTCACTCCTCACACAATCGATTTTATCTAAACATACAACTTTCCAGTTACTACAAAAACCTTCTATTTATAAAACTTGACTAGTTTTACTAGCAACTGCCTTCTGAGCTAGTCTTTTACTTCTTAGAGTTCTTATCGTAATATTAATAAAATTTGGTCCAAATAAAACTACAAGTTTGGCACTTTAACATCAGCTTCTGTGTTGCAATCGTACATATAACGGAATGCGCAGAATACGGCACTATATGTTCAATTGTTTAAAGAGCAAACAACAAGTTTGTACAGCGGCAATACATTTGCTATTCAAGGAGTCCTTATCCTTTCCTTGCTCAAAATAAACTAAGCCTTGAGCCTGTTCTAGGATGAAAGATTGACATGGGTACGAATTTTATTCTTTAGACCCTAAGTTAGTACCAAGTATTTCTATTTTGGTAATGGTGTCTTAGTCGCACAAAATAAACCGATGTTAGACTATGCTGGAGTTTCCTTGCGTGATCACTTTGGATCAAATGAAAATAATTCCGCAAGAGAACTAAGTTTAACGATATAGCCCGAAGAATCCCCAAATTGAAGTGGCAATGGTGGTGGTCGATGGGGAAGGAAGGTTCTGGAGTGGCAATCACGTATCGGAAGATGCAGCGCTAGAAGGTGTCACATGTCACATGGTGGATCACTGACCCGGTGAGGGTGGCGGGAAACCGATTGATGAGAGACGTACAGAAATGGACGTTGTGGCGATGCTTGGGGGAGGCCAATGTCCAGCTGTGGGCGTCTAGATGATGATGATAACAAAGAGAATGCAACAAAGCCGGCGAGTCTTCTTCTGAATAAATTTGATGATCTCTAAATCTGTTTCGGTGGCCTATCTACGGAAAAACGCTCGTGTGATCACGCAGCCCTAATGGCGCCGGTGTCACAAAAACGCTAGAATTTCATTAAGAGTTTAAAAGACTTGCCGACGATAATTTTTAATTAGGATTAAACGATATTTTCACCAAACTATTTACTTTGTTGTGCAACCATCGCTAGAACATGTACTTCATACAACAGTTTTATAAAACGGTGAAGAAAAAAATGTAATATAGTTCTTTTCTTGTTAAGTAGAGTTCTAATCGTTGTAACATTTTGTATATCTACAATCAGAACAACAAATAATATATTTCCCACCACAGAACAGAAACTTACTTGTAAATGTAAGAGTTATGACACACTGCTCAATCGAATGGTGAGCGTGTACTAATATTACCATTTTCGAGTTACCTACCAACCGTTTCCGAATTCGAGCTGGGTACTCTACACGTTCACCGATAATATAATATATTAGCATACAAATGCCTTATCCCATACAAAAAAAACTGTCCCGACATAACTAGCGGATTGAACTAGCTAACCTGCCAATTTTCGTATTAGTTGATAGTGATAGTCCCACTTGTTTTAACATATTTTTAAAGTAATTGCACTAAAAGTAGACCTAGCAGTGTTTACACATTGCTTACAAAACTAGCGGACCTGCGCATCTACATGCACAGGTCTACCGCTAGTTGAGTGACTGTACAGGTGGGTTTGCGGGTATTTCAAATGCTTTAAAATAACTGTGTGGTCTTGAATGAAGTTTGGGTTTCTGAGAGAATTTGGAAAATTCAAGAAGTTTTTAGTGTAGTCATCTCAGTTAGTTTTCATTTTACTCCGAAAAAGATTTACCAGTCAGATTTATTTAATAAATTGCGTACTTCTTTTTAATATGAACAAATGTTCGTGCTACAGAGAAATCTACGTTACCCCACCGTACGGTTCTCGAGTAAACTCAACACAGCTTTTCATTTTAGAGAAATCTTTTGTCCATCGTATACTCCACAATACATTTACGGTTCCAGCGATTTGCAACTCACTTAAGGTAGAATGCAGCATTGAGCGTCCGAAGAAACCGCCTTAAGTGCTCAGCTCAAGTGATTCCCCTGCGTGCAGTTTGGCAAGCCGCCAAGCGTGCCACTTCACCGCCGAGCCCTCGCAAACTGTTTGCAGTATGACATACTTAAATAAAACACTGATTTAAATAAAAAAATGTCGCTATGACGTGTTCAAAATGCAGCGCATGATGAGGCTCTGTTAAAACGTATCTTATGCACTCAGCGCCGGGCCCCGTCGGTATTGTTTGGCAGAACGCCACGACATTGCCACTTTATGGTCAAGGAGAATGGGCGCCAGTTTTGCGTATAGTACTTATGTAAAGTAGGATACGGATAGCCAATTTTGAATAAATCGAGTTTGGAATAAGCTATAATAAAGACGATTATTACGTAACCTTGTGACTGTCTTACTGCAGTGTCTGTGCTGCAAAGGAGTTATTCAAAGCAGTTGCCTCCTATTGATATTTTGCAACGTTTACTATCATTACCGAAATCATCTTACAAGTACTGTGAAGTTGTACAGGTTCACCTGCAGGCCACGAGGTCTTACAGCTTCTTCTTAAAATAAGAAAAAAAAACCGCTCTAAAGCTTCAAAACTACTTTCTGGAGTCCTTGAACAAGTTGGCGAAGCAATCTCCCGGCGGGCGGCGCTCCGTGGTCTAAACGTCGCTCAGTGAAGTCAATAAGTTTTTTAATGCCCTCTCGCCTTGCTGATTACTCGTTAATCGATACTCTAGTAATTTGTGTTTAGTAAGCGAACTCCAACGCTTTTTATAAGGAAATTGAGGAAGTTGATAAAACGTGAACGGTTTCTTTGGTGAGGCAGCCAGTTAATTTAGTATTTCGAAGAAATTCCTTGCAGATTTCTGGGTAGTATCATGAACTGTGAATTTTGATGTACAAAATTAATTATGTTATTTAACTTGTATATTTTTAGGTTGAATTTCACTCAGATCTGGCACTTTATTAATAGTTATTTGCATGGCCTTAAAGGTAGACTTGATAAATATTAGACAGATCGAAATTCTATTTTTCTTGGATATTCGGTGTAGGCTAGCCGAGTCAACCACTTAGTAAAATAGACAGAAAAGTAATTTCTTTCAAGAATTATATTATTAAAAATTAACGTTAAAAGCCTGTCAAATAATGTTTAAAACGTTCCCAGCGACAAATAGTCAGAAAAATAATAAAGTTCAAAGAAATTCAGTGTTTTAAAACGAACTAATCTAAACTTCAATGGCAATTGGAGAAACTCTAATTGGAACTGAATGTAACAAATTGACGAAGAAATTGTAAATTGAGTATTGTTAAGTGAAGAACACACTTCAGTCCTAGTAATTTAGATAGTTTGAAAGTCAGACTTTACGACTTTCAAGTCGGAGTTTCGAGAACTTTTGGAGACAATCTTCAATATTAAAGTCTCTTCGTTTATATCAACACTGTTTTGAATATAAGAATACGACGATAATTTATAGCAAATTATAAAAAACACATAAAAACTTCTGGATCCTATCGACGACTGTTGTGTAGAGGATCCGGCAGTTGTGACTCGAGGTGGTACTGCACAAGTCCAAGATCATGTGTTTTCATGACCCTCGGAACGTGCCACCTCCGGGTTCCCAAATAAACGTCAAATCAATGACGAGTCGACGATGAAGTACTTATGACTCGTCCTTGACAGCCGGTGGAATTTCATGGAGCATTTTTGTCGTCTAGCACCCTAACTGGAGCGGACCGGAGCTGCTCTCAAGCGAGTCTTGTTCAATTTAAGAGGTCCAGATGCCTTATCCTTCTCCATGATCCAGAATGAGAGGGAATAGCAGGCGTTCTCTTCCTTCTGCGATACTTGAGTTAATGGAAGTTCTAATGCCCTAGCCGTGACGACCCTGGCCCTGTAAACCAATTACGGTAGGATTGCGGACGACAATTAATGGGTAGCTCATCGTCCGGTCCTCTGGTAACTGTCCGTCAGCTGGTTCAATGCATGTTAGGGCCACATGGAGGCCACATTTTCTGAAAAAGAAATTTGAATTGTCTTTTCCGGTCCTAGACCGCAAAAGACAATTCAAGAGTACTGGTGTGGTTTTAGTCAGTAAAAGTTGGACGCGTCCTACTGCTCCACTCAAAAACAAGAGAAATCATTGGATATTACTTATTTTTAAAATTAGGCGCATTACTCGGCTTATCTAGTCTAATTAATATAGCATTAAAATTAGATACGATACCATATGAGAAACGAAGTTGCATCCACAAGTATTCCCTCCAGACAGAACACGCAATCTAAATTAACTCCTCCAATTTCCACCACACAAATAAACAAGTCCAAAACGTCAGAGCTCATAAAACGGTAAAGTGCCCAAAGTAAGGAACTTATTAATTTTCACCCACTTTACATGAGTTTTTAATGAGAAGACTCGCTTGCTACTTTATAATATTAATTAAAAGTAAACAGTATTTCAATTTATTTTATCAAACGGCTTATGAACTTTAGAACTCTTTGCCGGAACTTAATAGAAAAAGTGTTCTAGCTTAGCTAAGTTTGACTAGTATATAAATGTTACTATTTGTTGTTATAGTGAACATAGAAATACAAGCTCTATAAAAATTTTAGCAGGTTTCTTATTGAGTCATGGCTACTACTAATAGGCCAGTGACTAACAGACGGATAGATTACTAGGGTTGGTTAGGGTTCCATATCCGATTGGTAATCAACCGAAACCTAGCATTGTGTAATGGGTGATTATATTAATATTCAAGTAAAGAAACTCAACATTTTCTATGTGACAATTCTGTGTGACATTTTTTTTAACTTTGTATTACCAAGAGTTGCAAGTGTCCGCAAAATCCTGATGCTTGGTGAAGCGGTGGGTGTTATTCAGATGAAGTGGTGCGGCGTCTAATGATAAAAATATGATTGACAGGAATCAGAGCACAAGACAGCTTTTAGATTTAACGTTATTGCTTTTAGTATTGGTATGTATACCTAAGTTATAAGACCCTAGATTATATTGAAAGAACAGCTGCTGACAAAGATGTTCCATAATTAAATCGGAGAAACGCCAGACGGCAATACAAAGATCAAATCGATCCACTGTTTAATAATATTATTCTGCGAAAATGAAAATTAGGTTAGGCAAACTTGTTCAAGAAATAATCGTACCTGTGTTTCTAAACGTATTTCTTGACAAAAGTCTTTAGAATGATTTCTTCCAAGGTAAAAAAAATGCTACATTAACATCTGTAAAACTTGGCAGTCTTATATATGCCTATTAAATTTCATTTGCACATTGGAATATTCGTTGTTTCCGAAACTAATGATGGAGGACAAAGTGAGCGAGCAGAGCGGGTTAGATACGTAATACCCCGTCATTCCTTTCATGAAAGATTTCTTTGACGCACGATTTTTTAAGTTGTCGTAACCAAATAATGTATAAACATCAACAGTTTAGACTCCAGTGTTATTTAGCCTTATTTTATGTAGGAAATCAGCAGAATGACTTCTCCCGCTCTTGGGCTAAGCGGGATCATAAGTAACAGACTTTTACTGACTGAAACCCACTCTTTTGTTCCTTCTAGCACTTATTGTACACAGATATTTACATTAATTAAAAAATCTTTTTAAAAAAAAAAGCTTCTTTGCCTTTTGTACCGGGTCCCCGCGATTTCTTTTCAGAAGCGAACCTATGGCCCTAGAGAGATGGCACTTTTCAAAGAGGGAACTTAACGCCATAATTATGGCGTGCATAGTGTCTATACCTACTTTTCAATAACAATACCTATCTGCTTCCATTTTCATCTTATAAATTTATCGTCTGAGAACCCTCACATCATCAAATTACGTAGAAAACGTAGAGTCAGTTTAATTGAAGTTGGTAGCTGTCAAGCGAGAGCTTCCGAGCAATTTATAGCTCCCTAGCCCCGCGCCGTGACGGACCGGAGTGCATCGCGCACGGCCCGGACCGTGCAGTTCAGGCACGTAGCGATTATGATGTGAGACTGTGCTGCAATTGGGAAGTAATGCTGCATTGTGGATGTATTGCTTGTGGGTTTTTTTTGTGACCTGGTTTGGTTGGTGATAAAAATGAATCTATGTCCACCGAATACAATCCATTCAAAATATTATCAGAGCTAACAGCAGCATATTTTTTTTATTAACCCTCAAAATAACTTTTTTCTGTTATAATCACAGGAAGTAATCAACTTTACATAATAAGCTATTAAAACATACGTGTGATACTATTAATTTAAAAATCATATTTTTTATCCTTTGCATTAAAACTATCATAGATATAAATATTATAAGTGGAGCATTTGGCTACTGCACTGCGTAATTCAGGTTTGATTCTTGTACAGAAAAATTTGTATACGGCCTACAGACGGATGATCTAGTTCTTTTTTTTTCTGTGGAAAATCATCAAAACTTTCGGTTGCCCTTTGCGTTCCAAGATTGAGGAGACTCTTCCAAGCAATTCCACAGCCTAAGCCTAGGTATCTTGTGAAGGTGAGTAGTTAAATATTTGTGAACGCACCCACATGACATGAATTGTGGGGTCATTCCCAATTCAAGATATAGCTTGACATTTATGTATTCTACAAAGGGTAAAGTAGTGCAAAAGGTGCACCTCCAACATCCCTCCTTATCGCTAGTTATGTTTAAGTCCCGTGTAGTAAGTGGAGAGCCATACACTGGCACATATTCAAGCTGCTACTGAGAAATTTCAGGTACAAAAATCCAATAACATTTTGCTCAACCCAGGAATCGATCTCAAAATGCTCAATTTAACAACCGATAAACCACAGAGTCAGTTACCAGCCTTTACGCGCTGGTGGCCATTCTGCAGCTAAAATGTAACTATTTAATTAAAGCACTAACCGTACTAAATAGCGCGCCATAGCCGTTTGTCATAAGATTTAGAGACACTAACTCTGCGAGACCATAAACACAAGCTCTAATGAAAACAGGACTTATAAATTAGCACTAAACTGTTATTAGTTTGCACCTTTATCGAAGCTAAAGTTGAAACTAACAAAACAGCTTTTAGTGACACAGATGATAAAATAAATGGATGTACAATTCAATAACACACGCGTATAAAACCCAACTTAACGACAGCCATTACAATACAATTACCCGCCCATACAAGAAATCTATACACAAATAAATACGAGCCATTCATTGTTCCAGAATTATCATTTATCGATATAACTCCCCTCCTCTCGCAAATAAACGAACAATGTGATTCACTAAATCTAATTTCCATTCTATTGTGCGTGCGATACAATTCAATCACCTGATTGGCTGGTTCTCTCTGTCTTTCTCCTCAAGTTAGAATAGGATGGGTATAGAATTCTTAGTGAACAGTAGCATCTTGACGTTTACATTGTTATCAAGTCGCAGTGGATCACTTAATACAGATTAAATCTGGAATACATTTACTTGATAGTGCTTTGTTAGTTAAATATGTCGCTGGGATTGTGTTCAGAAACTTGTTATTGTAAGTGTTGAAAACTTGCTGGCACTTAGTCAGGGAGTCGTTACAGTGAGTATGGCGAAATGTTGATTGATTTATCTACGATTATATATATGGAAGTGGAAACTGACTGATTACAGCCGAAACTACAGGACTTTGGAATGAGAAATAGAAACGCTAAGACACTATTTTAATTTAAAGATTTTTATTGATTAATTGTTATTTTAAATTCTGATTATTAATTTAATACTAATTTTAATTTTACTATTTTATTTATTACTGATTTATTTATTGTATTTTTGTATTGTTGATGTAATTAATTTGTTGTAGATAATAATTAATCACATTTTTGAGGCAATTTCATTTGTGAATTTTTAATGTGTAATGTATGCTTACCTGACTAAGACCAAACCCTTGTCGACGGTGCGTATTGTTCCAAGCGCCCCTCAAAGAACTGAAAATACAATAAGATTATTTTGTAACTTTTAAACCTAGTCCTAGACTCAAAAGTATAAGTACCAAAGAGATATTTCTTTTTTAACAATCAAGGCGTCCTAAACTATACTTTACTCAACTTTGAATAAATTACACCTTAACATGAGGGGAAATGACGACTATATGTAATAATTTACCTTTCTCCAAGTCTTAGGGCCTGTTTCACAATGTCCGAGTAGGTAGCACTACTCACTGAATAAATTCAAAAATGGAACAGAATTTGTATGAAATTATCTGCCGAGTAAAATACTCGAAACTTAATCATAGGTGGTGAAACAAGCCCTTAACAGAATTTGATACTCTTGAGGATTTTCAGTAAAATTGGTCTTACACTGATGGCAAATGTCTTGACTTTGATATTGTCAGTGTATTACTAATAAAGGTTTATTAATATGAACTGCCAATGTTGTAAGTTCATCGTATCAGCAAAAACTCTGATTCATTGCGATAATCTTGCATCAGCACTAGTTTTTTTCTAGTTTGAAATATTTAAAAAAATCTGTATCGATCCGAAGTTTCGATATCTTGGGGCCTTAAAAAGCCACATTGCGCAGTTCATCAAATCAACGAGCAAATCATCCTAGCAGATCATAAGCAATTTTTCTATTATTCGTAAAGTGGTTCCACAAATTAGCCGAATCATACTCAATTCATTTTATATCAGAATCATATTCCGTGTAAATATCACCACATAAAAAAAAATATGATCCTAATACGATTCTGCTAAAGTGGCCTTTTTAGACCTGCTGGTTTATAGCAATAGGCTTTGAGCTACTAATTGAATAATAACTGTATAAAATATGGCATGCACGTTTTATTTAACCTTTCAGGGAATAATGGCGTGCTCTTAAATCTGCGATGTTAAAATTATACAACCGTTTAAGTAAAAACAAACTACAATTGCAAAATAAATTTGTCAAAAACGAAAATAAAAAACCAGAAACACTCATCGTTTTAATTTGTAGTAAGTACTCCACACTTAAAGACTAAACGATAAAATATATTATAGCTGAAACAAATAATTATAGTATAAAGAACATTCAGTCGATTTGAGAACTACCTTCTTTTTTGCCCGTAGCAGCAATTTGGGACTAAACCCAATTTTAAGCCCTAAAATCGATCTCAATCCCGGCCTGATAATACATAATATTTATAAATACCATAATGACCATTACCTATACAGTAGTTCATAGCATACCTTACTATAGCGCGCTAAACTGCAGCATTGCAGCAGATGCCACCGAACTAATCCTGGCCACGATACCGTAATGCGCTTAGCAGCAAAATATATCTGTCATTAGAAGCTTAGCATCCTCAAGCACGAGGGCAGCAGGAGATCGCAGCCAGAATACGCAACGAGGGCTCGATGCAAACGGATTAGATTACGTTAATATTTGTTTACTTAAGTTTGCTTCAGAGATATCAAGTTTAGAAGTTGCATGGAACAATTCCGAGCTTGAATATCAATTCTAATAAGATGTCGTTCCATTTTGGTGTAGTTTGATGCATTATGCAATTGTTTTTAGATTGAGTTAGCTGCTGCCAGCGGCTTCGCTGGCGTTATAGTAGAAAATTTTACAGGCGAATACTCTCAGGATAATTATACAATATCCTATGTGCTATTCCAGGGTATGGTCTACCCATATAAACACACAAACTTTTGTCTTTATTAGTGGAATAAAAAATTAGGTATGCTTGAAAACACTATTTCATGGTACCTACCGAAGACTTTGCAGCAGTAGTTCTAATTTCAAAGATAGCCACAATGTAGGTTTAAGAAGTGGGAGTTAAAATCCGTCAAACTTTTTGGTGATATCCAGAAACATTTTCTAACAAAATACGTCAAAACGCAAACCTATAACAATAAGTATTGCACTACAGAACATTTTCTTTGAATCATCCATTCTCAACGTTTGTTCACATGTCCTACATAGGTAGGGGGCACTGTTGTCCAGTACTGCAGGTAAGAATTTCGAGCTGTATCCGACTAGATTAATTCTCGCTGCACGCCGAGCGATAGCTGTCTTCGCTTGAACGCCTCGCGACGACTTCAGCGAGAGAATTGTGTGGGACAAGGTAGTGGCTTATAGCGGGTGCTGTTGGTGGTTACTCTGTACGAAGTAAATATACGTAATAATATATGTTGTATTAAACAATTTGACTCTTAAATGGCCAGCCAGCACGTTAAGTCTCCTCCTTGAGGAGTGGCTGGAGTGGCAACACGGCGTTCTCACGTTCCGCATGGTCCTCTCAAAATATGGCAAGTTCAGGAGGTTCCTGCATCGAATTCAGGCGGAAGGAACGCCCAGGTGTCACCATTGTACCTACCGAGCCGCCTGAGAACTCGGTGAAGCAAACCGTGAAGTTGTGCCCCACTTGGGCGGAGCACCAGAATACACTAGATAGGTACAATGCGTTTTGCAAATGAAAACATACGTTTTCATAGAAGCAGTTCCAAAGTACTCTACAGATAATTCATTTTTGAAGACAAGCCATCCTATCATTATCATGTTGCCACGTCACTAATATCTCGAGGATCCTTTTTTTATCCAAATAAAGAACAAAAAACAAGAACTAAGAAGAGTGTCTTCAGCCAAAAGTCAAACGCTACCGCCACCAACTTGTCCCGTCACAAAACTGAAATCAATTTAGCCAGCGTTCGCGCAGCGCATCTAAATCGATTACGTCGGCCACTGTTTGTCCGGTAATGGAGCTATCCGTGACGTCGCCACTCACTCACTGATTCGTCTTTGTCTTGCGCTCGCTTTTGTTTTAAAACAAAATAATACAATAGCTAGTTGTCTCTTGTTTGCTTTTCAATGTGCCAAGTGAAACGCTTCGCGAGAGCGATTTGATAGAACAGAACTTGACATGTTTGAATGACTGCCGTACCGTTAGTAGCTGATCCAAGACTTTTTTTAATGGGGTAGGTTTAGCCAAAGTAGGCGAGCAAGAACGATGATCAGTGCTATTTTTTTTATTTG
The DNA here is from genome assembly GCA_030763345.1 of Mythimna separata. NCBI lineage: Eukaryota > Metazoa > Arthropoda > Insecta > Lepidoptera > Noctuidae > Mythimna > Mythimna separata. The sequence continues at coordinate 578,656 of JAKKIA010000043.1, forward strand.
TTTCGACTTTTGTTTTAAATAAAAGTTACCCCAAACTATGAACAACTCCTGTATCGTAGATGCATTTATAACGATCTAAACTCACATATACAAGAAACCTACACTTGGAATAATTATATGTCATACAAATATCTTTCGTACGGAAATCAAACTTGTGACACACAGCTTAGGAGTCGATAGCTTAATCACTGTGCTAGCGCGTCGCCAGATTCTGAGCCAGTGACTGAAGTTAAAGAATTTCTATACAATAATATTACTTGGTAAAGTGTTGTCGAATATTGTCTACCCATCATAAGTTATTTAATGTTCATGGAGAATGTTATTTCCTCAGCTGGTACAAGCACTCAATCTTGGAATCTGCTCCATTTATCAAGTGATGGGTAAACAAAACGTCCGGTATTTGTTACTCCAGCGATACATTTATATCTTTCTATAACTTCTAGCTCAAGTCCAATATTATTTGACTTATTGGTCAACAGAGGTCATTCGAGGTCACCGCTCTTCATTCCAGATGGATTGCTATTTGAGCACAAAATTATTATCAACCATTTCGATGGTCCACTATAACCGAATTCATGACTATGGCTGTCGAACGTTCCATTTTTAACAATCGATTCTCAACCTTATTACTTCGAGATAAAACTACAATAAAACCAGATGCCTCACTTGAAGTATCGCTTCATTTTTGCATGTAACGTGTAAAAAATCTGAACATCTCACCCTAGACGATCCTTAAGCCTTTTCCCGTTACCGTTACTATCATCCAGCTATAACCAACGCTATCTAATTCTGGCTTACAATATTCGACCTTATTATTTTGAAACACAGTTGAAATTCGGATGCAGTGAACTGCAAAAATAAATTGGTCATGCTGACCGCACGAACAAAATTACCATTGTACATCGTAGCTTCCTTATGTCTTTGCAATAGGGTTGGAAGTTTTGTCTTGCAGTAGTAAAAGTATTTGGAAGTATTTGGCCTCACGCCAGGGCGTCAATAGAGCGTACTGGCAGGAGTGACGTCTCGTGGCCGTTACAGTGTGTTTACACCGCCGTTACCGCCGTTTGCTGCTGTAATGTGCTCTTGAAGCCACCAATAAGTGGCTTAAAACCTTAAACTGAACAGATCTCGACATGTATTGGGGATTAGAGCCCGAAATTTTGCGCGTCGTTTAGCAGAATTGGTAAACTTTCTTTTTATGTGATAGGTCTGGCAAACACGCCGAACGCCACCTGATGTTGTGTTACCGCCACCTACGAACACGTGTAACCCCAAAAGCAATTCCGATTTTTGTTAGTTAATACTAAGTTGAAATATCTGATATCTAAACAGAACTTATAATGAATTATCTAAACTAATAAATAAGTAGATAATCATTGTCCATTGTCCGGCTATAATTTTCAGATCTTTGGCAGTCGTTACGGATAGTCAGAAGCCAGTAAATCTGATTCCAGTCTTGCCATGAAGTACCGTGTTATCCCAGTTAATGGGTTGTGGAAGTCTGGTAGGCAGCCGCTCCTCGTAAATTACTGGAATTCGGCTAAATGGACTGACTGACTGGAAATGACTGGAAGCCGACCTCTATATAGTTGGGAAAGAGCTAGGCAGATGATGACTGTAGGTAGGTGTGTTCACAACGCTGACGTATCAAATCACCATTGAGTTCTCTAGACTACCAAGTAAGTACAATTGAGCAGATATGACGGTAGTAGTAACTTCCTAGGTATTCGTAAATCCTTTCAAAATCAGCTCCTTTACTACCAGAACAACGGATCTGGTTTAAATTCTAACTGAATTAAGATATCTTGCAGTAGCTTGCGTTTATTGCAATGGCTTTATCTTCGTCTGCCTTGTGATTGATCGCAGCTGTCGCGATGCTTGAATTTGAAAAGTGAAGTGATTCTGTTGAACGTTACTAATGAATAATGACTCTCATAAATTATTAAATGTTAAATTTCTAAAATACTACTTGAACAACAAATCTAGCTAGAATTATTGGTGGTCAATAATAATCGGATTAATTTAAATTGTCACTTACGGGATATCTTCCGTGATTTTTATTTATTTTGAGTTCCCGATATTTCGACGCTGTTGCAAGCGCCATGATTGCGGGATGACTGGAGAGTGCGGGTGGATGGAAAAAATTTGCTAAGAGCAGACAAATCTGTCTACCCTCTTTCTATGTCTCTTGCTACACGCACTATTGCAACTCGACACTAAATCACGGCAAAACACACTCACTGTATCACCACGTTTTTCGGAGTCTTTGTTATGATGCCGGATCCCCCTTTTAATCATAATAAATAAAAATCACGGAAGATATCCTGTAAGTGAGAATTTAAATTATGAAACAAACCGTGATAGCCTAAAACAGTGTTTAATAATCGGATTTATAAACAACGATTTATAATTTTCGCTCTATATTAGCTAAGTTTTACCTAATATCCAAATAGTGCTACAACTTGTTAGCAAACACTGTAGCAATCTTGAAATAAGATCTTTTCATATTCTAATTGGGCTCTCATCTCTTTTACTTCTTTCATTCGCTTAAACCTACTTCAGTTAAATCAATAGTTAAAGCTTGTTACGTATTGGCTTTAATATTCTCAACTAGAAAATTTCTACTATTCCAAACATGGTAACGTTTAAATATTCTTACTGTAAGGACTCAGGCTTTCTTACTAAGAGAAGCCACGTCTAAATAGATCAAATATATTATCTAGATTCGATCGTATATGTTCACTCTCGACACTGGTCCAAAAAAACGTAGAAGACCTCCTCTCACCTGAATGTTTATCGTAAACATTGACCTGAAGACAGTGAATTTGAATACCTCGACAACTCCGCATAGGCACGTCCCGAACCCCAAATAAGGGGACGGGATTAGGCAAATATAGATATCATCCGATGTGTTTACATCGTTAAACATAATTTTTGTTATGGTGTCTTTTGGAATAGTAACATCACATAGGATGACTGGTAATTAGTAACGAATACATACGTGATCGTTGTACTCCTGATAACCAAAAACTTATCATTTAGGTACACGTTCGCTTACTAACTGGTCAAAATGTACTAAACTGCTGATATTTTTCGCGATTTCAGGTATGGTCCCATAGTAAAAGTTGTTTATTATCATGAGTACGATGACGTGTTTCAACATCGGCCACTAAATACCAGTCACCCTATAACTGTAGGTAATTCCCTACGATTCCACTATCACAGTCAGGTAAAGCACACCTTCTATTAACAAAGCAAGTTCACTTAAAAATGTAAGCGTATCGGAATTGTTCGCAGGCGATACGTTGCGAATTCATAGCGGCTCTCATTGTGCGCGCCACTCGTAAACCTGCTTTACTGCCCACCCACGATACCTTCACGCCTCCTAATAGCTTGTATTGGTATGAGGGACACACTGGGATAGAAGCGAATTATTATTGTTGTTTTTACTAGAAGGGACAAAGAAGTTTTTTAAGAATAAAATACAATTTCAGAAAACGGTGTTTTCGTATTGTCGTTTTTCGATTTCTTCCAAAATTAAAATTATTTTGTCATTTTTGTTATTTAAAACTCAGTTCTATTTTTGTTTTCATGTTTCGTATTTTGTTTTTAGTTGAATCGTGAACTGGAGTAAGCCGGTGGTTTCGCATTATCAGTTACACATCGTCGGTTCGAACACAAATAGGTGTTTTTTTTGTGTAATTTTTTTTCTTATTTCAGTTTAGTGAAAAAATATCTTCTAAATACGGAAATCATCAAAATCAGATAACACTTTCCAAATATATCACTGATTGTTACTGTATCTGTTAAATCGAGACCTCCTCCTTTTTCGAAGTCCGTCTTGCATTTATAAAAAAAGTGGTTTTAAATAGTCGTGAAGTACTGTAGATTAAAAAAAAAATATCCTTTTCTGTCTCATCTCTTAGTGTACCATCGCCCTTTCAGCAGTAGTTACCGGCGCGCGGTTTTACGCCTTCCACTGAATATTTAATCGAGATGAAGTGATAAAAAAATGTAGCCTCCTCGATTGGGATGCCCAATGCCCGGGCAAACCTGGGCACACGGGCAAAGCTGGGCTAAGTAGCTCATACCGCTAAATAATGAAATAGTTGTGTTGTTTGTCTTAATTGGTGTTTGTGCGAAGTAGTTTATGTTGTAATGTTGTGTTGTTAAACAACTGTTATTTGTTACTTGTTATCTAAACTGTTGGGACTGATAGTGTAAACTTTAGTGTCACGTTCGTGTTTTGTGGAGGTGTAAGTATTAGTTGGGTATTGATTTCAGTGTTCACCAATTTAGTTGTCCTGAGGGACAAGACACGTGCGCCCTTTTATTGAAGTCCTTCAGGTGAACGGTTTTATTAAATCATTCGTTTAGGAAGAACGATTCTTCTTCATTTTAATTATTTATTGTACACAAAAACTTTAACTCAGAGACTTGCAACTCAGAGATTTGACAAGGCGAGCTTAACTCAACAAAAACAGTTTTCTCCAGCAAACCTTTGAGTGATAGAGGGAGATTATATTCGAGGGCATGATCCATTCTTCAATGTAAATCTGCTAAAACAAGTCTTAATACATGTCAATATGTGAAAATGTATGATTCTTCTATTTTTTTTTATTGACAAGCCTATTTTATACCTACTTCTAACACGGCCTAAATTATTGTGGGGCTAAAAACAACGAATATTACATTATATTTTTATTACTATTATATATACTATTGGGATGTATTAGTATGTATAATTTACTTATATTATTAGAAACTGATTACCTATAATGATGATACAGAGAAACACTGCTATCCGATCTTTAAATTTGTTACTGTGTTTTTTTACCTTTATCTACCTACCTCTTAGAATAGAAACTCAGCTACTAAAAATATCACAGAATTCCTCGTTCACCTCTCGCAAACTAAACTTGTATCAATTTCTCTCTTTCCGTGCACTTGTACATACAGTGTTATTTCGTTATCGAGTCGCAGATCAGATTGGCGACGCCGGTACTGCAACGAGCGGATTGTTCGACTGCTTCGACAAATACTACGCGCCCTCTACACTACTCTAGCACCTTATTTCTTTGAATTTTTACTATAAGATTTATGCTACTGGCTTTTATTGTGTACATTTAAATAGAATTTTCTGAGTTTTTAATGAGTAAAGATAGAAAAAAACGAGACATCTACGGTCCGGACTAAGCGTTTATACCGCGTAGATCGAAGGACTGGAACAATTTGCCTGCTGCAGTCTTCCCGTCCGATTATAATTTGGGTGTCTTCAAGGCTAGAGTGAATAGGCTCTGAATAATCTAGTGTGCCTCACCATCAATGCTTGCATCACTGCTTACCATAAGGTGGGATCGCGGTCAAGCACTAGTTTATAACACTAAAAAAGAAACAATTTGTTTACCCGAAAATGAATCTTAAATCTTGTTAACAATTATAATTAGAATGAGGAAAATATGCGTCACGTCGGCGCAAAACGAAGATGAAACGATGAGTAGTTTGCTAAGGTTTAGGAAAATAAATGTAAACAAGGAAAAAATAAGTCTTAAAACTAACATAAATAAAAGCAGTGCGATGCCAAAAAACACCTAAATCATATTTAAATCTGTTCCTAAAATCGATATTACACCTACCATTTTTATTTACTTAATATATACCAGGTTTATATAATAGGTTATTATATCCACTACGGATTATTTATTAAATACTACAGCAAAAAAAATTGTCGGAGCTGTATTTTGTTAATGTATTGTTTTAATAGTCTAAAATAATATTTGCATTATTCTGTTTCTAATGAAACCAGTTCGGTGCGGTTGGATGGTTTCAAAGTCTATAACGAACATAAGTAGGATTTTTTTGTGTTGCTATAATATCGGTAACGTCTGACTTAAGTGAGAAAATACCATCTCTTTAGTTTATATAATTAGTGAGTCTCAATTTCTTCAACAGACGCGTTTCGCAGAATTTATAATAAAGTCGTCTAAAGATTTTAAGTAGGAGGCAAATACTTTAAACATCCTCAACCTCCTTTTACACGTCGTTCTAAGAAACTAATGAAAATAACGCCACACATTTTCATACTGAAACATATTACAGTCATTAACCCATTCAAGATATTCTCAAGACACCGCCACCTTTGACTAAATTATATTTATTAAGTACTAGGTTGTCACGAATTCAAGAAGCAGTTCGCAGACTCATTCAATTTCTTCACATTCGTATTTGCAAATGAAATTCGTGCGAGTATAACACAATTTTATATTCGTAATGTTATGTTAGCTGTAACATTTTAACTAAATCGTGCAGTCGTGGAACGTACAATTGCAGTTTCCAAGAGCGCTGTTACGCTGAAAAACAATTTTCCCTTTATATTTGTGAGATTTCAGCTTAGAATCTTCTGCCGCCATGACAGTTTGTTGTAATTAATTTCTTGTTCCGTTTTGGATGGCTCGTTTCCTTGTGTTGTTTAATTTACACTTAGTGTGTCGAGTATGTTAGCGCTGAAACTGTGGCAAATAATTAAGTTGAATATTCTGACTCGGTTTTTGGTCTGGGTTTAGTGAGTTTGTGTCTCGCAGTCGCAAACAGTTAGACTGACTGTTGAGAATGATGCTACTTTATTTTAGACAGATTTGAAGATAAAAATGCGGTTTACTATGGATACAAAAGAGATAAGAGGGAATGGGAGGCGATCACTTCCTTCTATGAAACAGTAATGCGAGCAAAAGAGATGGTCAAAAGCGAGAGGTGGAGTAGTTCGACGCGACGGTTCATTATGCCTCAGGCGGGCGCTTTAAAGAGATATCAGTAAGAAAAGGGGCACTTTTTCTTACCGCAGAAGGTAAATGAAAAACCCTCTCCACCCAGAACGAACGGAAAAAAAATACAAAGTTATAAATCTCGAATGAGGATAACTCTTTTTTCTCCTCACACTCCTTTCTATTTATTTGTCCGTGATCACCAGTCAGCACCAAAACCTTCTCAACCAGAGTTTTCCTAACCCCGTCACAAGCGTACACTTAATAAAGCACTGCCGAAACTCGTGCGATGATATATATCATCGCTCAGCTGAGTTATAGCGTCGCATCGCGCACAACTTTCCCCATCTTTTGGCAAATTCGTTCCTGTACTAACGAGTTCGGTGTCTTACTTTCTTTTAGTAAAGTAACCTACTTGTGAATATGTATGGAAATATGTAGCTACGTGTGTAAGGGGATATGAGCTGTAATTAGTGCCAAGGTCGTTGGTGTTGCTAGTAGGAAATGAGTCAGACTTGTCGAATATAATGTCAGCGTGTAATAGCCCCAGATAAATATAGGAACCTCTTTGATTCAAAGACAAGGTGGGGTTAGCTGTTTTATATTTCCTTTTGTCATATCATTTTATTTCCTTTTGTCGTATAGTCAAGATTTGTTCTCGATGATTTTCCTTCTCCAAAGTCACAAATGATTTAAATAAACTTTTTTTTAAGTGGCCATTTATTATTATACTAGCTTTAGCCCGCAGCTTCGCCCGCGTACATAAAATATAGCCTATGTCACTCAGGAATACAGCAGCTTTCTATTGGTGAAAAAATTTTAGCAATCGGACCAGTACTTCCACAGATTACCTCATACAAACAAAAAAACAAACTTTACCTCTTTATTATATTAAGTGTAGATAACAAAATATATAATATTCTCTCGCTCTAGGGAAGATAGCGAGATGAGACGACGGCGATGAGGCCTTTGCGTTCTTAGGCCACGGTAACGTTTACAAACGTTCCCGCACTCCTAGCAGGCATTGACTCTGCTGAGTCTCCTCAGTGTTCAGTTGTCTCTTTGAGGCTTGCGTGTAACAGATCGCAATGGATTTAACCAAACGCAGTATATACATTGAAATTGTCGCTTTGTCACGTTGTGAATTCTCCAGGTTTGAACCTACAATCTTATTTAATTAAGAAAAGTGAAGATTCACTCATTGAATCGTCACGAAACATCTTAAGCAATGAAATAAATAGTAAACACCAAATTACAAACTGACTCAAAAAAAGAAGATCGTGGTGACATAAACGTGGAATAACGGTCATTGACCTGCCTCCATTTATTTATTGACAAAAACGGAAATAAAAACATAAAATTGTCTTGATTTGACATCTATCGTGATCCTACACGTTTCCTAGTAATGAAAAACAGTTAATTGTTTGTTTTCGGGTACTTTCGCAGAGATCTCTGCTGATATTAGGAAAAGGTCAATGTACTTTATACCAAGCTTATCTGGCGCCTTGTATAGACAAGAACAGTTTTTCAATTTATTTTTAATTGATTGATTAAGATTCCTAAACTATCGTTTCTTAGTAAAAGTAACATTAGAGCAACAAAGCAAGCTCCACAAAACACCAAAAACACTGGCTCTCATTCACCATAATTTATCATGATTAATTCGTGCTACATAAAATCGAGATAGTGTCTCAGTATTTATGGTAATAGCGTCGTGTCTGCCCACCCCCGGCTATAAAGCAGCGTGAAGAGTGGCCGGCGTGAACCACGGGTTACTGGTGTTAAGGGGCCTGGACTTTGTTGAGAACAATACGCTGATTAGTGATGCTTTGCCTAGTTCGATTGTGAATATCAAAATGGTTTAGATAATTTTTAAATGTTGTGTTTTGTAGTTCGTTTTTAGTTATTTGTTTTATTAAGGTATCCACAGATATGAATATCAATTTTTTTTTGGGGGTTTTCTATTCTCATTGATCCGTAAAAACTCCATTTTAATGCATTTCTGCAAACAGAAGGACGTCAAGCCCTATGTCGTAAAGCACTCTTTGCTATTTTTAAATATAACAACTTTATTTAGATTTTGATAAAGTGAATATTTAATAAACCGCTTTATATATTGCAATGACATACTCGTAATACATTATTTGCATTCATTTTATACACAGTTTTGTAAACTGTATTCTAGAAGCAAAAAGCAAAAGCAGCTCAAACCCATCTTTGCTCTTTGGAAAGGTATTAAAAGTTGAAGTCAAAACATATTAAAGTAGATTTCTGAAACGTAGCAGAGACTGCATGCATACAAGTGCATGAGAACTTTACGGCATTGATAAGTCGGTTTTATGTGTTAGCTAGTGGTATGAAAATGCCATTTCATCATCGTTTCAGCCGATTAGAGAGAAGAATAAAACGAAATCACCTCGTCGTTTATACCGCGTATATTGAAGGACTAGGACAATTTGCCTGCTGCGGTCTTCTCGACCGATTGTAATTTAGATGTCTTTCAGGCTAGAGTGAATAATAAACTAGTGGACTACCTACTACTACTAGTGGGCTAACTTATCTGATGGAAAGCAGTGCTGCAATCTTGAAGCATTTCATTTGTTTAGTCCTTGACTGCAATCTCACCATCAGGTCAGAAGCAGTCCTATGCAGTTCCTACATAGTAGCAGCAGAAGGACTACTACTCAATATCCACGTCAATAATATCGCAAAACGTGTCACCGGTTTTATTGCACTTTTTATACCGACACCACTTCGCGACACCATAAAATATTTATATTTTATAGCGACTAATAAAATATTTACGTCACTTCCTGACACTCGAACCTACCTGAAGAATAAACAGAAATATCTCTTTTCTAATTCAGCATTCCTTTTTATATAAAAATTCTCTCGGAACCGTATAAAATAAAATTGTGTTTAAAGATTACAATTTTGCCGTATCCTGTCTGTTTACGGAGTGCTATAAATTTTTATTTGAGCAGTTTTTATATTTTTTGTAGGAATATAGACACAAGTCTTTAGTTTTTGAAGTGTGATAAAATAATAGTGCCGGGTTGTTACTTTTTAGTATAATGTGGGAATCTATATTTATAAAAGGAGAAACTGACTGACTGACATATCAACGCACACTCAAACTACTAGGATCAGAAACGTGAAATTTGCAGAAGGTTTCCCTTTATGATGTAGGCGAGTACTGAAAGCGGATTTTCCAAAATTCACCATTCTCTAAGAGGATGAAACGGGGGCCAAAGTTCTATCTACTTTCACACCTTGTGCAAGCCGCTCGTTTAATTCATGACTCCCCGACCGGTCCTATGCGACCGCGCTGTTATTGTTTTACTATTGTGTCTCGTTTTGTGGGTATGTGATAGGTTAATAAAGTATTGATGCTAAACTCACATTGTAATTTTATATTGTTTTACATTATGTACTATCTCACTAACACGATCTTCTCCTTATTAACGCAGTCATTGAAAGTATGCAATGTATATACATATTACTTTTGCATACCTAATGATGATTTTTTTTTGGGGTGCGAAATCTTCCATTAACTTGTCACGCTGAGCAGGAGAGCGAGCCAGACTTTTACTGACTAAAATCTAGGGTGATTTTTAGTCAGTAAAAGTCTTCTTGTTATTTTTTGCCTTCGTTTCAAGTCCCGGGGTTCTGTTTAGCACAACCTACTGCCCCAGTAAGCTTCGACCCGCCGCCGTCAATGACTCGAGTATTTAAAGACGGTGATGATTTTATCTAATTACTTAGTACTTGACAGAGGAGCTCGTGGCTAAATAATAACAGCCGCACAGGTCGATCTTCAAGGTTAAGCAACGCTTGCCTAGGTTGGTCTGTGGATGGGTGACCATCTTAACATAACGAGTTTCCTCCGTGCCTCGGAAAGCACGTTAAGCCGTAGGTCCCGGCTGTTATTTGTACATCTTTGGCAGTCGTTACGGATAGTCAGAAGCCAGTAAATCTGACTCCAGTCTTGCCATGAAGTACCGTGTTACCCCAGTTAATGGGTTGTGGAGGTCTGGTAGGCAGCCGCTCCTCGTAAAATACTGGTATTCAGCTAAATCCGGCTTGACTGGAAGCCGACCCCAATATGGTTGGGAAAAGGCTAGGCAGATGATGACTTAGTACTTGACAAGATCTAAATTATCTTAGGAAGATACCTTGTATGTACTGTTCACTAGCAAATAGGAAGTAAAATTATAATGTAATAAGGTTCCACCGCGTTAATTAGTTTTTTGTTATACTAAATAAATTTAAATCATTTGTAAAGCGTAAACTTTGCCAAAAGGCTTTTTATACTATAAAGGACTATGTTGAGGACAATAAGGCTTGGGATTGACCTGCTCCAGTACTCACTGTACTGTCGTTTATTCTTTTGAATTTTTGTTTTTGATTGCATTTTTCCATTGTAAATTTAATGGAGTAGTGCACAATTTATATTTCAATTTGACATTAATATTCATTTTTTTTTACAATCTGACATATTATTTTTACAATTTTTGTAAATTTTATTTATATCTTTTTTTTTTGTGAATGTGAGGACTATGTGGATAGCTTTCTTTTTCCTTTCTTTTCAGTAATTGTAAATTATGTCTGGCAATTTGAGTATTTTTGCGGCCTAACCAAATGTCCTTTCCTTTGTATTGTTCGTCAAGACGTTGAGCTCCTTAGTAGTCCTGAGTTGAGCTTTACGACGAATGACAAATGCTTGCACTGACTGGACAGGTCCACTCAAATCTGCATGGTTCTTTCTTTAAAAGGCCATTTCAGACCCTAATCTGCATAGTTCGCATATGATTTGACTAATACATTTTGTATGGATTTTTTTTTTTAAAAGAGACTGTGACCCCTGAGTTTGTTTCGGTGTTTCTTCTCAGGGTAGTCAGATAGGAAACACCGGCCTCATCTAGATTAATAATTATGACAAAAAAAAATTGACGTGTAAAAGTGTTTCGTGAAACCTATTTGCAAAATAAATATCATTTATCATTTATCATTTATACTAGTTCTTGTCTATAAATCTGTAAAAAAAGTAAACTATCAGTTTCAGTTCTACTCGACAAGTTGAAGGCGCTGCAAACTTTGAGAAACGCTGTCAAAACTTATATAAGTCTGCCAAGCGACGGAAGTTGGAAAAATCTGTATCGGGCGTCGATTTAATAAATATCTTCTTTCTGTGAAAAATTGTGCATAGTGAGGAATTCTTGAATGCTGCGAAACAAGAAATATTATTCTTGAGTTGTAAAGCCAACGAGTGGCATAAAATAATATAGCATCTGGTCCCGTGACTTGCCTGATAAATGCTGTTAATTGTTTCTCTCTCAGTTTTTGTTACTTGGTTTAACGTATTGCCAGAATTCATTAGCTCCAGCTTCTTTAAGCACAGACTCAGAAATTACTTGCTTCAGCTTTTATTAGAGCAATTTGCTCAAGCCGCTATGAGTACAGGATGAATTTAAGTTCTCTTATTTATATTGATTTAGTATATATTACACTATTTATTAGTTTATTTTATTAGCAACCTTACCAAATTTATTATATACAATATTTATTTACAGTATAATAAAAAACTCTAAACTAATTAAACTGACTAAAAACTTTTTTTTTTTTTTTTAATCATTATAAACTAGCGCTTGACTGCGATCCCACCTGATGGTAAGCAGTGATGCAAAACTAACTAAAGTAAGGCGTCAAAAAACTCTTCCACATCGCTGTCGACCGGTAATGTGCCCAAAAGACTGGCGGCATTGCCACGCTGTATGGCAATGCTTATCCTCTGTCCGAGGTAAAAGCCAGCCCTTGGGTCACGCGAAGTGTCAATAAGGCGTTTAGAAAGGTCTTTGTACAACTTGTGAGCACTCGGACCCCACGAACCAAGAGTTTCAACCCCAAACGGTTCGAAAATATAATTTCCCACAAGGTTATTATATTTCCGCCGCTTGAGGTTCTCCGCAGCCGCAGCGGCGGAACCAGAACAACACGACGAGCTTGGAAGATGGGATGGCGCAAGAGTATCGACACAAGTTGCGTCCCATACTAAAGGCCTACCCAACTTCCAAGGGAATAACGACATACCGTCTGGTCTCTTGCCATCGTCGCGTGCCAGGCCATGAGGTTCTAATACAGCTGGAACGCCGACGGCGACAAGAGCGCGTCTGATGATGTCGTTGATGTTCGCGTGTCGCGCTATGCGACCCGCACTTCGGCTGCATGATAGACCGTGGTGTCCGAGGCTGTTGACAACTTCGCCACAGTGACAGCGATGAGGAGTACAACAGGGAGCGCCTAGACGTAGGGAAGCAGCGAGACGGAATGTTGTATCATCGAGCGAGGTGCCTAGGTTCGATGATGGTAGTGCATGAAGCCAGAGACCCGACTCCCACTCCCCCACAGCTAGCAGGCGTGCACGCTCTGCAGCAGTAGTAGATGTTACAATCAGGTTGTCCTGAACTACGCTGCAGAGCGGCTCATCCCACCGTCTTTGGGATGATGGGTCGTCGGGTGGATTAAAATTCGGGCAAGTGAGTCTCCAGGTATCTATAGCCTCGATGAAGCACGGCACATTGAAATCGATCAGTGACGAAGATAGGATATTCCTGATCAATTTCTCAGTGCCGTGAACCGAGGATATAAAAGCAGGTAAACTAATACTAGAAATTTTGCGGACACCGCGGCCTCCCATACGGATGGGAAGGGTTGCTTGAGCCCAAGCTCGGTCGTCCATGGCAACGTTCAAAATTAATGAAAGGGTTTGTCTGATAATTTGATCCATTTTTTCCAAAAGATGTGGATGTTTCCATAAATGAGAAGCGCGAAGGAAATATGTTAATTTAGGGCCGAAACAGCAGAAACGAATTAAGGTGATGGCCGAATGCATGTTAATTGTGAGCAATCTTTCCGAAATATCATTAAAATTTTGAATTTTTTCCTCTACGAAATTGGGAAAGGAATCCTCAAAAATAGGAGACCCAAGGAGACGAAGAGAACTTTTATCAATTATTTTTATGTCTGGGGCTATTGTGTTAAATTTCGAAAGATTGAGTTGTCTGTTAGTACTATCATTTAAGAATAATTCGCATTTTGAAAGATTGAGTTCGAGTCCTATTGAGTTAAGTTGATTTTTTAGGAATTGTAAATCATTTAAAACAGTATCTGCTTCGCCTCCTAGGGTTCCGTCGTCGAGGTACCAAACATTGAATTTGGAATTTAGCTGTCGAATAATAGTGGTGTTTTATTAGCATATATACGTATTTTATAATAAATTATAATCAAATTTTATCGTCAAATCCTCTATTTTAATAATCACTTATTTATTTATTGTGCAGACCTACCACAGTGTTTTCTTTTTAACCTTAAGGTTGACTGGTAGATAATGCCCTGATGCATTAAGTCCGCCTATGTACCACCACTGTACATAAAGTTTAAATAAATAAATAAATAAACCTGCAATGTGGTCTAGCTTCAGTAACAACTTTTTCAGCCTGTACAAGTACAGCTACAGAAACAACGTTATCAAACCTCTACGAGTACAATGTCAGCAACAGCTTAGGCTTATGTGAATTCCAGCCTCGAAGTACAGTTAATTGAAACAAACTCCAGCTGCTATGAGTACCGTATTAGCAAAAACTTAATAAACAGAACAAGTGATATTTTCTTTAAAAGCCAAGTTATGCTTACAACTATTAAAGTAACTGTATTAATTTATTTGTTGTAAGGTTTACATAAAAAATCATTTGTGGTCACGGTATTCACGGTTCCGCTCCTGGTTAAAACGTACGGTATTTGCCACGTCGTACTTCCTTCTTAGATCTGTGTTCCCAGTAAAAATTGTTGGGTAGTGAAAAATTCAATTCCGAATCAAGTGTCCGCTTCGCTACTGAAATGTCGAAGAAGGATTGTTTTCAGACGTAATCTAAGATAGAAACAACTTTAAACTTATAAAAATACTGAAAACTTCCTCGCGAGACTAGATCTCACGGAGAAATATAGTAGATATGAAATCTGTTACTTTGGTAGAGAACGGAAATTCAGAATATTGTTACAGTATAGGTACAATATGTGTTGTTGTCATATTCTGAATGTCAGCCAGAAAAAGTATTTCGTATTTTGCAAACGCAATACGAACGAGTAAAAGGGACTTTGTAACAAAACAGTTGTTTCCATCTGCTACCTATCCTCATGTCTACGCTTTAGTGTTCCTAGGGATTTTGTTATGCTTTTTTTTGTTCAATGCTAATCGCTACAAATTGGTGATGACGGGTGTTTCAAAAGACAGTCTCTTGGCATTTTTTGGTGTTTTAAAAAGTGTTGTGCTGCAAAAAGTGTTTTGAACTACATAGTTTAAGTTTGGGCTTCTGCCAGCGGCTTTGCCTGGGTGAAAGTTGGTTTCTCTATAGCAATTTTGGACCCCGGTTTTATCCCTTTAAGTTGGGGTAACTTTGGAAAATTTTCTCACTAAGTGAGGATTCTTGCCTACGTTAAAAGGAAAAAGGACGCCTAGTACTAAATATAATGTTATTAGTCCTGATAGTTTTTGCGGTGCGTTGATATTTCAGTTAGCAAGTTTCTCCTTTCATATTAATTTTAGCTTAAAAAATCTCGTGTTCCTAAGAAAAAGAGTTTTCAGACAGAAAAACAGACAGAACACAAAGCGATCCTATAAGGGTTCCGTTTTCACTGACTGAGGTAAAGAAACATAAGAATATATAAATATAATAAGTAATAAGCACAAAAAAAATAATTGAAACAAAAAACTTTACCTATAGACATGTTGTCCCACAAACAAAAACGCTTCAAAATCTTAACTATTTACTTCCTCTCCACTTAATAACCAAACAACAACTACCAGTTCTTAAACAACTCCGTAAATGCGATCAACGTCAAACAAAGTCTGTTTATTACGCCACAATTACTACGGAAGTCCCAATCTTTGGACCAAAAACTAGCAGCCTTACTTACTAAGGACATGTTAAAGGACCATCCTATTCGTGGAGCGTATAACCCGTGATTGAGGGGGATGTAATAAACAGGAATAATGTTCGAGTCGAGGAGTTTCAATGTGGATAGTCGCAGTTAAGTGGGTAAGTTGATTACGTGGATGTGAAGGGGCTCCAATTGTTTTTAGCTGCAAGGGAGTGTGTGTCAAGGGGTGGTGATATGGTCTTTAAGACTGTAGTAAATAGGTTACTTCTGCTCCATCGTCGGTCATGTCATCGCTTACCATCAGGTGAGATAATGGTCAAACGCGCTCATATTTATAATTAAAAAAAAAATGGTGATAGAAGCAAAACTTTGTACATACATTATGATTTTTAATGCGTCTGTAAAATTAATACATTTTTAATTTTTTTTTTGAAATTTTCGCTTTTTACTGTTTTTTATATGGAAAAAACTTGCATTTTATTGTTAAAAGTTTGTTGCTACTTACACACTTAGGAACCTTCAATGCTGTAGGCCTAGAGAACGTCACGTGACAAGTTCTTTTCAAAAGGTTTAATTTCTAATGAATCTCTAAAAACGCGCCTTTAGCCCACAATGATGATAATAATTTCACACTTAAGTAGAAATTACAGAATAGTAGATCAATTCAATTATTACTTATAGGTAGGTATAATCAATTAATCATATTTATCGATGCTCTAAAAACTACAAAGATATCATAATAGTCTGTTGATTCACCAAACCTGAGAAAAACCACCTGCTTTGTACTAGGCTCACATGAGTACAAAACACGTTGAGTCAAGAGTCTCAGCCTAATTTGTACAGATCGGTGTTTCTACGTGATCACCGGCTCTGGACGCCTTCCAAGCCCAATTACTGCCCACTACCAAGATTTATTCATTAGTTCCATGGGTGTTTAGCTGGGTATGTGGTGCTTCAGTTGGTCTGAAGTACCTGGTGATGTGAAGTGTTTTCAGGTAAACACAGTTTAAAAAGTTTGCTATGTAGAGAAGTCCCAGAAATTTTTTAATCGATATTGAGAGCTGGAATCAAGTAAATTTTAAGTACTTAGTATTCCATATAGATTAACTACACTTATCGATTACATAATTAATAAGAACGTGGTAAAAATGCACATTTAACAGTAAACCTAAGCTCGTTTGTTAAATCTAGTCATTAGCTAAAGCAGTGTAGCAACATCTATGATATCACATAAGAACTGAAATTCTGCACCTGTCTGGCCGTTGCCTACACCAGACAAAACATGATATCTGTTCAGTAATTACTCCCTTTTTGATGGAAGTGTATCGGGCATTGCACTCTGTTCCGCACACCTCCAAAGCAGTATGAGCAAATCTAATTTTTTTACTCCAGAGAAAAAATCATAACCATTCTTTTAAACGATTTTGGCAACACAGGGAACGTGTTTAAAAACAGCCTTGTTATGTCACGTTTACATCGCTTCGATGGTACAAAACGTTCGAATCGCGGTTCAAACAAAAAGAGCAATCGATGCACTCATCGTGAAGTTATTTCGTGAGTGTCGGTGTCCAGTTATGCGAATAGTTGACCTCCTTTTTCAGTTAGAAATTGAATTGAAACTTTTTGGACAGTCAGGGGTGAATTTTATTTTCCTTTGTTCTTTTTTCAGGCGAGTTGGCACGTTACACTTCTGGACTTTTGACATTTACTTTAGAATACAAAATGAACGCGGCATAATTAAAGTCGTGTTGTAAATGTGAAACATTTTATTTTATTTTACCTGAGAGAAGAAAATGAACTTCTGTGTAACTCAGATTTTTATTCATTAATTATTCTCTTAGGCCTTGGGGCTTTCAAGCCATGCTGAGGCAGCTTTTAAGACCGAGACACAAATTGTATTTAGGGAAAAGATTCACATATTTTATTTTACTACAAATCCAAGTCTCTGATTGTAAGCAACTACTATGGCTACAAAATAAAATAACGGTTACCAAATATTTTCCTTATTGAAATTTTGATTAAGAAAGGAAAATATTAAGGCGCACAAATAAGGTTATTTGATTTGGTAAATAACTATATTTATGCACACGGGTCTCTGTGTTCTGCCACAGTAAGTGGCATTAAAATATTAGTAGAAAAAGGGTAAGTTTTAACATTGAATATCTACTGAACAATATTACTTATTATGTTTTAGCAATGTGGGTACTTACACACATTGCTAATAAAAATAAGAATTTATAGTGATATTTTTATGACACGAAAGTTTTTAAGATGATGTCATGCCTCTTAAAAGTAAAACTTATTTTTATGCTACTCATTATCAAGGTATACAGACAATTAAAATATATTTTTAACAAGTTCTACTTCTGCAAAAGCCTACTCACTCGATGATCGCTTTAAAACTGCTTAGCGTAAATTCATTAACAGATCTTGTACTCTATTTAAAGCTTAACACTAGTATCTCAAGCCGTCGGCGTCGGCTCGACACTTGTAGTTACGTATCGGAAGCCTTGATAAAGCCTTAAATTACTCACGAATGTCTTCCACTATTAGGCTAAGGATAAACAGGGTTCAAGGTGTAAGAGATTAGCAGAAGGTTTAAGGATTCATGGGTGTTCAATACCTCAGAGAGTTTATTATAGAGAAAACTGTTAGACGAGTGGTTAGTGGCCATGACTGCTATGCCAAAGGTCGTATGTTCGATTTCCACATAAGAAAAATGTTTGTGTGACGAACACGATCATTTGTTCTGTGTCTGGGTGTAATTCTAAAGGATGATATGCTTTGAAATTATTAAATGACTCTTCCCATTCCTAACACTCTCTGTCGCTTCCCACAGATAGAGTGAGATAAATTGTCAGATATTTCTGATTAACTTTACATTCTAGGATCCATTTGACATTTATTCTATTTAGGATCCAACCACACATAGTAAATACTGTAGTGATTCTTTTTTAGACTTTAGAGTGAAAGCTAAAAAGATTTTTGAATAGATGCCTGAACGTAAAGGGCATGTTAAGTTTCTGCACTATCCTAAATTCGACTGGTGTAAAATGCCTAACGCATTAAGTCCATCTTTGTACCTACCAGTGCATAAAGTTTTAATAAATAAAGAAATAATACATAAACATTTGATGCAATCAAAATAGATAAAAACGTGCTTGCTTGTAAGAGCGGTTGTTACTGCGGTAATGGGTAATAACTGCAGCATTGTTTTAACAATACGACAACAAATTAATGTTACTACATAAAAACATACAACTTCTAAAGCAGAAGAGAAGAGTTATGTTACGATAACCATCCATCTGCCTAGACTTTTCCCAACTATATTGGGGTCGGCTTCTAGTCAAGCTGGATTTAGCTGAATACCAGTATGTTACGATAACCGCAACGGCAGAAAAAATGTTAACAATTTATTTTTTGCTAATAAGTTTTTGAAGTCCCAACATTAAACTTAACAGAAATATCGAAGACTCTCCGAAGCCGCAAGAACGCAAAAAGTCGCTTTTAGAAGTCGTTCTTAAATTGCACCGCGTCATAAAGGTGGGCAGTCAAAGCGCGGGCATTGCGGGGAATCCGCTTGCGGTGGCTTACAGGACCGCCCGAGGACTTACGAGTTGAGGCGAAGCGTCCTCGGGTCACGCCGTCGAATGTTTGCTTCTCATTTCAGACAACGGTGGCTATTGAATTAATTTGGTTTGGTGTGCTGGTGTTGATCTGAGCTTCTGAATAGTAAAGATCTATCTGTAGTAATTGTTACTGAATAATTGTTTGGCGGCTTTGGTATCGGACTGCAGAAACGAGTGAAGAGAGAGATAAGTTGAAAGGTAAGAAAAATATAACACCTCTTTTTCCTCACAACGGTGAAGCTACAAGACCTTTCTATCTTTTATAATGCTAACTAGGTATCGTAAGTCATAATAAACACAGCAATCTCTAAATATCACTGTAAGAAAGTTTTTTCGTCTGTATTTTTCACGCACTAGGTTTTTTAAGTCGGTTCTTATATATTTTTCCATTCATTGTACATTTCAAATGAAATGTTTCTTTATTTTATTGAATCTATCTACATACGGGAAGATTCTTGAGCAACAATATGCGGAAGGAGCCAAACACAACTTTTTCAGAATTTGAAACTCAATTTGTAAACAAGTAGAGAACAAAAACATAGCAACCAATACACCTCGAGTTAGGCACTTTGTTTGCACACAATACAACATGAAAACTGTCCCATAACAGCTTTAGACAATACGCGGCACAAACATTGTAAGCGATAATAAAGTTGAAGAAAGCGGAGAACTAAACAAACTCCAAGTTTTACTTCAAGTGGTTGGGCGGGGACGTGCAGTTAACGGAACAGAAGGCACATTTCGTAACAAGATAAAAAGTATTGATATGGCAAGCAATGCCGCTACTATAAGCATGCTTGCCGGTTCGGTAAAAACTACAATTATTTTCATTTTTATTTTCTGATTTTTTTTGCTAGCCTATACTGTCTCACTCCTGGGCAAAGGTTGTTTTTATTACTTAATAAAAATAATCTTACTTGATTAATTATTACAAAGCAACCCCAATTAACTTATCTCTAACTACTTTTATGTCTGACCGTTTTTAAACATTTGTCCTCAAACTAGATACAATAGAACCTACTGCTTCTTGGAGATTGTCTATAACCACATAATATTCAAATTAGGAGCCAACAATATCTAAATAGTTTTGCATCAGAAATTGTAGACTACTTTTAACAACAATCTAGCTCAATACGTACACCAAAGTCATTTAGTGTTTCCATAAATGTTTATAGCGTCATACGCTAGCTCGTATTTCACATCTCAACTGCGCCTTCTGTATTCACTTCATCTGTGGTAACGGTGTAACGCAATTTATGTATTACATTTTGTTTGTGTGAGTTGTATGGGAGCGACCCTTCCTTTTTATATCATAATGGAACTTCAGCGAGGCTTTTGTCTCACGAGTTCGTAATGAGTGCTGCCTGAGGCTGCCGGTTTGTTGATGAGCAGTAGCGGGCAGCGATTTTTTGGAGAAAGATCATCATCTTCCTGCCCTTGAATCGTGTTTTTTAGGGTCAGTGCATTTTATGCATAAAAGTTTGATTCTAAAAGATGAACATAAAGTATAAAATTATTTAAATACCGCATTTAGGAGATTATGAAATTGTTTGCATAAATCAATCTATAATTTCTTAAAAAAATGCAGAGATAAGGGAAACACACTTCAGGGCTGATTGTGTTGCATTTTTCTTATTCTATGTGTTGCATTTTTTATACATTGATTATTTATATGCCTGCCTTCTTTTAAAGTGCGACTTTACTAAATATAGGTATCACCGGTTATGTATTGGTCGGCCAGTATTATTTTTGTACCGATTAACAAACTACTCCAATTCTGTTCGCCGCTGTTCATATCTTATGTAGGAAACTGATGTAGTTGTTGGGCCGATGCCGATGGATTGACGAGCAACAGATTGCAGCTCTACTGGTTCGTCTTTACTCTTTCCAATGTTCTATTGAATATATGTACGAAGATTCAAAGCAATAAAATAACAAAAACCATGGATGGGTTTATGCAACAGATGATGTGGCTTGGAGGACGGAAAACCCAGGTCACAGTAAATACAGACATTTAT